>OX451735.1:91802229-93002229 GCA_948472305.1 Vicia faba | reverse complement strand
ATTTAGGCAACGAATGATCATTTATTTGAATCAGGACAAAATTTAGCGCTATGTTAAGTAATCGTAAGTGGACTTATATAGAAGTCGCACCTATTTTGAGGTCGGTCAATAGAAATCTATGCACCATTTGTTATGAGACATGATATAGAGATCATGCTCCAATAACACTTAGTGCAATGAGAAAGGGACAAGATGAAGAGGGGTGGGAGCGAATATACAAACCACATTTGAATTAAATTTAAATAAAACTATTATTAAAATCATTCATCCATTTTTGTGGAGTTAGACTCAACACCATAGATCCCATGATGTTAACAAAGTTCATGACCAAAAATTCAATCCAAGATCAGCCAGAAAATAATAACAAAATAATATTGCATTTAATATATACATTAAAAAAAGTTTTAAAATAGAAATAAAAGAGAAAACTGTCAACTATATTCAAATTAATCAAGAAATAAAAAGAAAGACCATAGAAAAATCAGAAATGAACTAAAATGATTTTATAAATTTTTTGGTAATTTTCTAAATTCAAAAAACATTTTTAAAATTAAAAGAAATGAGTAAAATAAACCAAAAATGATTAAAATAAATAAAAAAGTAAGAAATAAAAAATAAATGAGGTAACCAATTTTTTTCACAATATCATTAGATCATTCCATAATTTTTCCAAAATTTAAAAATGCATAAAAGTATTTTTAAAAATTTAAAACAATTCAAATAAAGTGGAACTTTATAAAAATTACAAAACACAAAATAAAATTGTGAAAAATTAAAAATCAGAAAGAGAAAAATCAAAAATATTTTTCATAATTTTTTTAGATTTTATTGACTAAAAACAAATTTTCTATGATTTTTTGAAATTTAAAACAATTAAATATAAAAATCAGAAAAGAGAAATAAAGTCATAAATATGTGGACCATTGGATGAGAGTCAAAATGCGTTAGTAATCAAATCCAAGGGATCTGGTGCGTTGTGCATATCATGGTCATTAGTGAATAAAGCACTGAATCAAATGTAAATCAGAAATTCAAAAAATCCAAATGGCGTTATATCATTGGTTGAAGGATGACACGTTGGTCATCTTCAACCTCCAGCCAGTCCCAAAACCAGGTTTCTCAATCTGTAAAATTAGAGCATGAGACCCATGACATTCTCTTCTTCTCTTCAAAACAAATACAACCACACCTTCGCGATAAATTTATATAAATTGTAGCTCGAGCAATTTAGAAAGAATGTTTTTAATAGGGATTTGAAATTTCGAGGCCAAAACAAGTTTCTAGATAAAAGTAAGTGTTGCGACTAGAACCAGGGAAATGAGAGCATCACAATGATATCAAAGTTTTGAAGAATTGATGAATAAATCTACCTATTGAAGTTGAGTTGCAGAGCTCTGAAACTGGACTACTATGGAGCAATATAGGGCACGATTCTTGAATGTAATTATATGGTTAGCTTCAGGGAAGATCAAGGAAGGTAAATTGATAGAAAAATTGGATTGAAAAAGGCTTGAAAACATATTTCGAAGTTGTAGAATTTTGAGTTATGGAACAAGTTTGGAAGGGTGATTCTGGATATCCAAGCTCGAGGAAATGAATGGGGGATGACCCTCTATTTATAGGGAATCAAATGGAATGTCCAAGCGTGTGAAATGATGAAATTTGGAGGGAAATCATGTGAAGTTGCAAACAAGAAAAGCGTGACTTCTAATTTGATCAAAACTCATTCAAAATGTGTGTTTTGTTGTTCTAGTCACTTTTGGAAGTTCACTAAACATGTTTAGAGGCAAAAACCCGCAGAAACAAAGTGTTTAGAAGCTAAACCAATGATTTCAAATTATGACTTTTGAAGAAACTTCATGTCCAAGTTACCAAGTTCAAATCAATGGCATTCTCAGCTCAAGGGGTCTTAGGGCATGATTCTTGATGCTTTAGAAAGATAATGTTACAAGATTTGCAATGGAAAAAGAATGGAATCAAATGGATGCTTGAGCTGAAAGTTGCATTGAGTCAAAGTTGGGAAAAAGAGGTTGACTTTCCATACTTAGAAATATTTCAAGTTTTTCTTCAAAAGTGACCTATGTTTTGCATCCAATCATGGCCTTCCAGTTGAAATTTTCTCTTGACCAAAAAATATGCCATGAAATAGACCTCTTGAATGACATTTTGAAACTTGAACCATTCAAAATATCCAAAAATTGGGAGAGTTATGAATTGTTGAAAATGGAAAAATAATCATGAAATGGCCTATAATATTTTGTATCCTTCAGGCATCTTCCATCCATTTTCTCACTTTGAACATAAAATAAGGAATAAAGTTCACATCCTGAAGATCATATTGGAAATCGAATGGGCTCAAGGTGATAAAAATTGACTAAGTTATGATCATTTGAAGTCACGCATGAGAAATTTGGGGTTTATCTGGAAGACTTGTAATCTTTCTTCAACATCAAGTTTCTTCCACATGAAAACTCCTTGAAACTTTTGAAGTGATTTGTTGATAAACCTTTGAAGAGACGGATATTTTTGGAATCACTCAAAAATACCAAAAGATGAGCAAGATATTCTTCTTTGAAGTTCAAAACCCTAGCTACTAGATCAAGAAAATGCTTTGAAGAACTTTGACAATTTTGAACAAACTTCTTATACCAACACAAATTCTTTGTAAATAGAAGTTGTTGAGGATGAAAATGAGAACTCATAGCCACTAAAACCACTTCCATATCTTGATAATTGAGAGAAATATGCACTTGTGACCAATGGGAACAAAGCCTTGTCCAATCATGACAACTTCTTCGATCAACCCCTTGTACATTTGAATCAAATTTGATAACCTTGAAATGTGGTAAACCAAAATAACCTTTCCATACCATCCCTTCAAAAACAAATCCAATGGTGAGGTTTGAACTTCTCAAGCTTTATTGACTAGGGCATGGAAATAAACTCATGAACCCATGGAGAAACTTGCTAAATCTCATTGCCTTCACCTACATTAGTAACAAGCAAGACAAACCAACATTGCATTTTATTAATTAAAAGGAAAAATCAAGACAAAATATTCATGACCACAAAATAAAATAAGTCATGGTGCTTGGTGATTCCTCAAAGAGCACAACTAAAGGTAGGGAGGAGAATCAACAACCCTGATGTGATCTTGTTGTGATTGAATCAATATGGTATGATGAAGGGATCTTAGTGGGAAAAATTGGGGTACATCACTCCCATGACATAGTCTCTCATTTTTTACTGTGTTGGACATGAAAACTTCATCATGAAATGTATTATTTGTTGTAGTGCTACTTACTTTGCCGACATTTGTTTATTTTCTTTACTGATATTGATTTACTTGTTTTTTGATTAGGCGAGCTTTATGTCTCTGCTGCTTGTAAGGAAATGTTTTTTTATGGGGGTGCATTATTTTCCCTATGTACCTAGTATGAAGGGGAGAGTTTTTAATGGTGTGCATCACTCTATTATATAGAACACTAAAAGTTTCGGAAGAAGGTTTCCCTTAGAGGAAATCAAAACTCTTGATCCATTAGACACACCCTTCCCTCCCTTAAAGGAAATCGCCCATAGAGGTAATCAGAATTCTAAATCTCTAAGAGCGATCCTTTTCGCCCTTAGAGGCAACCAAAACACTAGATACTCAAGAGGGATCCTTGTCGCCCCTAGTGGCAATCAAAATGTTGGATCCATAATATGTATCTTTTATGCCCTTAGAGTTAATCGAAATGATGGATCACTAAGTGGGATCCTTGCCTTGTTTTAAGGCAATCAAAGTGATGGATCCTTAAGAGGCTATTTTCCATCTACAAAGGCAATAAAAATGCTAAATCCCTAAGAGATATCATTTCCACAATTGGAAGCAATCAAAACCTGAATCCCCAGGAGGGATCCTTACTGCCCTTTAGGGAAATCCTAGACCCCAGGAGGTATCCTTGTCCTTTTGTAAGGTCTCTAAAAACTGTTGACTCTCGGAGTAGTCATCCTCACATTTCTTAAGCTTTTCCCCGACTCCTTTTCATCCAGGTCTCACCTACATGCTCGACATCTTCCAACATAAGCTCCCTAAAAAAAGGTTATCCTTAATGCTAGTAAGCGCAAAGTGTGACTTAGATTAGAGGGCCTTCTAATCACTTAGGAAATTCTCAAAGAAATGAATGTTGCAATATATAAATTAGATGGCAACCAAAGCAGCACTGCTCCACAAAAAGTGTTGACTAGGGGAAACCTCTCCATTAGAGGGCCTTTGAATGTTCACCTTTTAAAAAGCATGAAAGAAAGTGTCATCCCTAGAAGCTTGTATAAGGCTCACTCCCTGTCTCTGAACCTTTACATTAGGAGAGTCAGGAGGGCACCCTTCATCTTTCCTTTTCCTACCTTTTACATTAAAACCTTCAGAATGACTTTGATGACTATTAGTTTCGCCACAAGCAGCATGGATTTTGTCTCACCTCTTATTTCGCTCTTCCTGAGTAATCTTCTACATCCGCCCTACGGGGAAATACATAAAAGATTACACAAGATATTTAGAAACATTCATTAAATGAGTCAATAATTCCAAGACTTAGTCTGATAATCATGAAAGGAATCATCTCACTTCAGCTACATATCAATCATTGTGTGGGAGTTCATGACTTAAAACTTCCCCAAGAAACGAACTATCCTCACCTTTTTTAGGGTAAGTTATTTACTATCATATTCCATGATCGCCACGGGTTCGTACTTCCATTCCAAAGGAAAAAGAGGGACACCGTCAGTAACCATTCCAATGTAAGAGTCATCTTGCCCCCTCACTTAGGTGAACTTATCCTTCTAGTTTTTGTAGCTGTTAGAGTCAGGCCTGAAAGGGGTTTTTCCTAGCATGCCACCTAAGGATACCCAAACCTCTTTTGAGGGTCTAGTAGCATAAAACAAGAAAAATACACTAACAATAAAGGAGATCTCTAGGCCTTCACACACCATTTCAAAGGCCCTGATAAAACCCCAACTGTTATAGATTAACTAGGTGGGCGCAACATTGAGGACCTTCAAGACTTCTATGACAAAAAGGGAAAAAGGTAAAATGAACTTAATATCCTTGATGAGATGGAGATAGAAGTAGAAATATAGGGTCATATAATTAGAATAGACAACCATAGTAACCCTCTCTTACAAGGAACATGCCTACAAAATGACCAGACCTTCGTCTTTTGAAGAAGAAACACCCACTTGTCCAGAAGAAGATGACTTACTCTTTATTAATATAAGTGGACCCAATATCTCTGTGTCTTTAGGTATGACAAAAGGGGAAACCATTATGTCTTTGTTCTTGAGAAAGAATAATAATAAAAAGAAATCACTGCCACCATCAAAATCGCTAAAAGGGCCACATAATCCCTCAAAATTACACAACTTTTCACTAACTTAGACCTTATTACGAGTCTTCTTCTATTAAACCTAACCACATTTAATGTAAAAGAAAAAAGAAATGGATATAATTCATACCCGAAACATAGGGGAGAAATGAGAGAAGAACTTGCAAGCATTACTACAAAACACAGAAACAACAACACATAAGTCAGGACGATTCTTCCAAACCCCGTGGTTACATCACAAAACTCATGTTCTAATTTTTTTTTTAATTTTAATATAAAATTATTAGTATATAATAAGGATTGATGCCCTAACTGTGGTTATACGACCAAGCTTTCATGGGTTCGAACCCCAGTGTCCTCAAATATATTATTCAGTTAACTTTAAAGCGTGCATTTTCTATTTTATTTATTTTTAAGGCAAAATACTCATTTTGGTCCCTTAACTATACCCTTTGGTTCAGATTGGTCCCTTGACTTTTTTATCGTGTCACTTTGGTCCTTTAACTTTCAAAACGTTTCATTTTAGTCCTTTTTGTCTAATTAGTGACAAATTTATCAACATATTTCTAAGTTTTTCAGTCCCAAATTAGAAAAAAAGGAATAAAATGAACCATTTTGGAAGTTAAGGGACCAAAGTGACATAAAAAATTAAAGGACCAATCTAAACTCAACGGTATAGTTAAGGGACCAAAATGAGTATTTTTCCTATTTTGAAATATAAAATAAAGGGTTATGACTTTGGTTGTTTTGGTCAACCATTGTGACACATTTATATATATCGCCACGATTGGTAATGTAAATCATTGTGAAAATATTTATATATAAGAGAATTAACTCCCGCTCATTGACAGTAGCACCGTATCTTTCACAGAAAAACCCTAGAATCCATTTTTTCTCTTCTTCTTCGTCATTAGCATTCTTATACTATAGTATAGCCATCAATCTTGTTCTTCTAACATAAAGGTATTCTTCTTTTTCCTTATTCTCTCATTTTCGAGTATGTTGTTGTTATATTTCACATGATTTTGCAATTATTTTCTTCTTGTTAGATGTTTTATGGTTCTTTTAATGTTGTATGGTGTTGTATGTTGTTGTTGCATGTTGTGTTGTTAACAAATAAGTTTGCGGTTTCAAATTTTGATAATTTTTGTGGTTTCTGTAGGATTCAAGAAAAGTGAATAAAGAAACAACAACAACAACAACAAACTTCATCTAGTTTGAGATACTATGAGAAGAAATATAAGAAGTATGAAGCTATTGTGTAAACTTCATCCACTTTATATTTCTTTTTCTTGGCTTCACAAACTAGATAAATCTTATAATTGATTCCAGTTCCACGATAGGATTTCAATAAAAGGTGCATCCTAGAAACATTTTATAATATATGGTGATGATGATGGTGCTACTAAGCGTATAATATGAGTTGATAATGTACATGTGGTTTGTGTAGCAATGGAAAAAAATACAAGAAGTATGAAGTCTTTGTGGAAACTTCATTCCCCTTGTATTTCTTTTTCATTGATTCACGTGTTAGATGAACTTTATAGTTCCACGATTATTTTCAATAAAAGGTGCATTCTATAAACAATTTAATACATTTTGTGTTATTGTATGCTGTTAATGTTTTGTTGCTAAAGTGTATGTTTTTTTATTATGTTGCATGTTTTTGTTGTGTCGTTGTATGATTTTTTTGTTGATAAATATTCTCAAAACAAGAACAAAACATTGCTAAGTCATAAGAAAAATGCTTCTTGTGACTTAGAAAATTTTTATTCTTTAAATACTTATACAGGTTGACAGTAGATGAAATTTAGTTTATTATATACTATGAATATTGTTTGTTTCACTAATCTTTTAATGAAAATGCAATCATTTAAATTGACGTTGAAACTTATAATCTAAAACTTAAGTTGTATTTAATGAAAATGCAATTATTTAAATTGACGTAGAAACTTATAATCTAAAAATTAAAATGTATTTGAAAATCAACCTATATCAATCAATGTTTTCCGAATTGCATGTATCTCATCATGCACATTTTATATTCTTTAACACATAATATATGGTTCAATGGTCAGATTCCTTTAATACATAGATATCTACAATTCTACTTTACCTCCTCTTTATTGTTTATCATCGTGATTGTTAAGATCATGATTTTTATGATGATAAGTCATCATAGCAATCATGATGATAAGCGATGATAATGAGGTAAATAATGATAAAAGATATTGATGCATTGAAGATATCCGACCATTGAACAATATATGTGTTAAAGAGCATAAAATGTGCATGATGAGACAAATGCAATTTGGAACACAATGGTGTGTTTAAGTTGGTTTTCAAGAATAGTTTAATTTTCAGATTATGTAATTCTTTACCAATTTTAATGGTTGTATTTATTTAATGAGGTGTATGGTAAAATAATCAATATACATTGGTATATAGTATACTATGGGTACGTTCCACAATGATTTTCTATGTTAACCATGATCTAATGTAGTTTATTTGTTGCTGGGTTTCGAACCCAGTACCTAAATGTATATATTACAACGGTTGGTAAGCATAACTATTTTAATATCACGCGCGCTTTCCAGTAAACTACAACTGTCCTAGGACCATGATTGTTAGTAAAAAAATTATAACAACACTCTACACAACAACTCCAGGACCTGCATGATTATATGTATTTTCCAACCGTTGTTAAATGCATTTTTTGTAGTAGTGAAGAAAATTAGACAGATAGGAAGACTGAGACAAGCTCGTGGAAGTCATAGTACAAATAGAGAAAAAAATGTGAAGATGAGGAAGCCTTTATAAGGAAACTTAAACCACATGCCTTTTATGTTCCCTTAAATTTTTTGGAAAACTCAGCACACTTCAAGTACATGTAACTGATGTTTAACATCTTTAAAATAAGTCATCATTGATTGCATTAAATAGAATCAAGCATGTATGTCTCATAGATTGATGTTTGACATACCAACTGACATCCTAGATAATCAAGAGATATCTGACATGGAAGTGATGACTCACCCCCAATTAAGGGGGCTCACCTCCACTTAAGGGAGCCGCCTCCAGCCGAGGGACTCGTATCCCATTTAAAATTCTCCTTCAACTGAGGGACTTGCCCCTAGCTTAAGGACTCGCATCTCATTAAAAAAGTTTCCTTTAACTAAGACACTCACCCCTAGCTGAGGAGCTCACCTCCCATTAAAATGGTCTCCTTCAACAGGGGGAATTGGCCCTATCTGAGGGACTTTATTCCTATTAAAAAGGTTGACTCCAACTAAGAGACTTACCTGTAGCTAAAGGACTTTCTTTCATACTCCAAATTTTCCACATCAAAATTAATAGTCAATTTCACTTAGTCTTGGTGTTATCGTGTTTCTAATGTATAGTTATATTGGATTTTTATTTAGAGATAATGGGGTTTTAAAATCTATAAAGGGGTGTGTTGCTGTCAGAGGGATTTTTTGCTTCTTCCATTTTCAAGGATTGCCTGTTATGGTCTTGGGGCCTATTAAGTATAGAAAAAGTGGGGAGAATTGCTCTAATGGACCATCAAAATCTGATGGCTCATTAAAGTACTTTTTTGAGACTCGCTAGAGAAGGTTGTATTGCCTCTAATGGACCATCGAAATATGATGGACCATTAGAGTATTTTAGAGGCCCATTTATAAAGACAGAGAGGGGGTATGCATTTAGAAGCCCAATAATTGAGCAAGTGATAGGTCTGATTCAATTTTTCATTTTTCATTTTAATTTTCACTTATTCATTACAACTGTTATTCAATTATTATTACTATAAACATTATTTATATTTATTTTCGGTTGATGTTATTACCATTAATATTATAAAAATTATTTTATATTATTATAATTATTTTGTTTATCGTTAACTAAGTAAACTAAGAAACAAGGGCTTGGAAACCCTAGGTTTAACGCTCATCTGCAGCGCTGTTCTTCTTCTTCCTCGCTAATCTTTCAAGACCCAAGCCCAAAAATAAAAAAGAAACGCATAAAGAATCAAATCAATATTGTAATAAAAACAATCACGAAAATAGATCTTACAACGAATCAAATTACAAATCGTATCAAATTACAATCGCAATCCAAATCAAATCTAACCTAATTTATAACAAAATCTCTAATTTCTAACTAAATCTAAAATTATAACCGCAAATCATATACAATTTTCCTAACATCTCAATCTCTAAAAGCCTATAAATACCTAATTCTAAAACTAGATTAGGGAGGAGAAAAAATTTGCGAACAAAATAAGATATCGAGGAGAAAGAGAGGAAGGATGTGGGTTTCAATTTTTGAAACCCTAGATCTGAGTTACGCCATTATCGTCACCATCGCCATCTTTGATCTTATACATGTGAATCAAAGAAATAAGAGGAGATTAGAAAGGAGGAACTAGAAACAAAGCAAAAAGAATCACTGCTAATTCAACTATGCCTAAGAACTCTTAGCTTTAGGGTTTGATTATGATGTGTGAACTTGATTTGGTTCTGGATTAATGGGAATTTGGGGATATAGGGTACAATTAAGTTTAGGTTAGAATATTTAGGGTAATGGTTCTTCATACTTTGGGTTAGGGTTCTTCCTACTTAAGTTTACGGTTCATCCCAGAACCCTAGGTTTCTTGGGGTTCGTGGGGTTCGGATGAATATATGTTTAGGGTTCTTGAGTTTGATGAAGATCTCGGTTGAACTTCAACCGGAGATCTGGGTTTCATATGGTGGTTGGTGGTGGCTCAAGAGGCTTTAGGGTGGAGGCGCTGGTGAAAGAGATTTCCAGCCAGCTAGGCAATTTCTGATCGCCTAGAGAGAAGCAAGAGCTTATCTCCTTAAAAATACAACAAGTTTGTTTGTTGTGGGATAGAGAGAGAAAGAAACGGGAAAAATGAGAAGCAAGCAAATATGTAGTGCTCTCGTGTCTCCGTGCAATGCGCTTAGCATACACCTCAGTCAAAATATGATCTCAACGCTCCGTTCCAATGACTTTAGATCTGGTGCATGTGATCACGCACACCCACCGTAACTCCCAACGCACGCTTACACACGATACAAATGAACCTCCCAACATTTGGGCTTGGGACTTTAATTCCTACACCTCCCAGTTTTTCTATCAGGTTCAAAAGTTCACCTCCCCGAGTTACGTGCCAAATTCGATATCTGGATTTAGGCCCTGATATTCACACCCATGGTTCTACTACCTAACGCCAATCCGCACCCCTCTGCTATTTGGGCTCGAATTTTCTTTTAGGCCTGAATATATTTCTAGTACACCCCAAGTATTTTACTAGTTAACTAAAAAATAAAATTACATTAAAAAAAATAAAATTTATTTATTTTTATAATTTCATTTATATTTTTATTTGTTTATTTATTTATTACAGTATTTTCATATTTATAAATTATTGGACATTTTAATATTTAATAATTTTTTTTTAAATTATAAAATCTTTATTTATTCATCTAAACTCCTTTTTTAAATACTAACTTTTTTAAATAACTTAATTGCATTAAAATACTTTTCTCATGCATTAAAATATATTTTCTCATATTACATAATATATTCGAAAACTTCTAACCAATCAAATACTAACTTTTTTTACTAAGATAATACAAATATATTTTTTTCAAAAAAAGGATTATGAAAATTTCTTTTATCGAATGCGAACTACGTCTACAAATTCCGCTATTCACACACCCAGACTTGGTTCAAAGAGAAGTCGAGATATTTCCATAATTCAAAATAAAAAAACTAACCAAACAACTACAAACTACAAAATGGAACTCTGATTCCTCATTAGGGGGGTTCGTAGACATACGAGTTAAAATCGTGGAGAGTTCCCCTAATAAAAATTAAAAAATATATTAGAAAGAAGGTTCGTTTATTGGCCAATGGGATATATCATCCCTATGAGTTTTTGTGACGACTTCACCTAGAGTCGGTGGAATTCCCAAAAAAAGAAATATGTCTCAAGAGGTATCCCCTTGGGGGATATGACTTTGGAATGAAGCCTATGACTTTTTGTATTACCCTTAAACCAAAATCTCATGGTGATACCTTAGAGACGAAAGTTTTAGTCTACAAAGAGGCTCTGCTTAAGGGAGGCCCTTGTGCCTTTTCCTCTAGTGTTATCCATGATACCCTTAAGGAAACCACCTTTTGGGAGGGTAGAATATCCGTAGGCCAAAACTAAGTACCTACCAACTAAGGATACCTTTCATAAATCCCGTCACTATGTCGCGTCATCATGCATTCATACATCTTGCATTTCAAATATTAATTATTTTGCATATTTTTTGTTGTCTTATTCATAGGATTAAAAAAAATAATCAAAGGTTTTTGGTGAGTATTTTAAAAATGGACACCAAAGGGAAAGAACTTGTCTATGTTAGTGTCATCAAGCCAGATATGACGAAGATCAAGACTATCAAAGGGAAACTGTCTGAAAAAGCTATGGAGGTGTTTGTTCGCCATTATGGGGATACCCTTGGGATGAAAAAAGTGGATGTATAATTGGATTCTATTTTTGCCTTGGTTCAGTTCTACGATCCTCCGTTGAGGTGTTTTACCTTTCAAAACTTTCAACTAGCGCCATCTTTGGAAGAATTTGATAGGTTCTTGAATTTTTCCAAGGAAAAAGCTTATGTGGGAATTGGACAAACAATTGACATTAAGGATTCAATAAAGGGTTTAGGGATTTCTTATCCTGAGTTTTCACTTAATTACAAAAAAGAAGGTGATGTACAAGAGATTAAAAGACAAGATTTTGAGGCTAAAGCCCTTTGTTTTGCTAATAAAAAACAATGGGAGTATTGTGTTGATTGTTTGGGACTACTGGTCTTTGGTGTAATTTTGTTTCCACAGACTTTGGACTATATTGATGTTGCAACTATTAGTGTACTTTGGGGTGCGGAAGCTTTGAATGAAGACCCAACTCCTGCTTTACTTGCTGATATTTACAATGGTCTTCACACTCATTACGAAAAAGGGGAGGGGTACGCTAAATTGTTGTATCCCACTTCTATATTCTAGGTTTATGTCTTATCTCTATAAGGTCGACTACATGATAAAAACTTTGACACGATATGAATGGCCTCAAAAATTAAGGTCTCTTACTGCAGATTTTCTATTGTGGTATGTGAGGAAGCTAAACATTAGAGATATCGTTTACTATTATGGGGATTTTCCAAATGTTCCATTGATTGGGTCACATGATTGCATCAATTACAACCCTACTTTGGCTTTGCGACAACTTGGGTGCCCTTTGGAGGATAAACCCTCCGATGAACAACTTCAACAACTAATTGTTCACGACATGGGCAAAAATGATCTAGAATTGCTCAACAAGATCATCCGAGCTTGAAATAGGGTAAACAAGAGAAATGTCGAAAGAAAGAATGTTGTGGCGAAAGAACATTACACCCTATGGGTTTTTGATAGGGTGAAAGTTGTTAAACTACCATTTGATGTTGATCCTGAGTACAAGTCAGATGTCCCAGATCCGCTTCATATGTCCTTAGAAGAGATAAACAACATGAAGAAAGCCTTAGATCAAGATCAAAATGAGAAAGAAGAATTGGAGCTTAACCTTCATAACTTAGCTAAAGAGAAAAGACAGATGCAACACGAGCTTGAGTCAAAAGACCAACAGATTCAGAAAGACCGTGAAACATTAGAAAAGGAGAGTCTTAAGTGGAAATGTTCGACTGAACGATTGTTGAGTGCTACCTTCAATTTGGATTCCCACAACCAACATTTGGAGGATGTTGCTAGGGAAATCGAGAAGCTGAGTAAATGGTATGAAAAGGCGATACAAGACAAAAAGGAGATGGAAGAGAATTTGAGGGCTCAAATTCCAAGTTTCGCACAAGCTTCTCTTGAGCAAGAAGATAAAATTAAATATCTTATTACGAGACTCCAACATAGCCAAGAATCGGATGTAGGAGAACGTCTCAAGAGGATCGGGGTAGAAAGACTTCTCGCCCAAAAGACCGATGAATATGAGCAAGTTTATCATGAGTTAGAAGACCTCCGAAAGAATTTCCTCATATAGAGGAGACTCTATACGGAGATGAGGGATGAAAAATTATATTGGGAAGAGCAGTATGCAAATATCACCAATGTAGGAAAGGATAATCATAAGATAATTTCGAACCTCTACCAAGAATATCGGGTTTATAAAGATAAGCATGCAAAACTCGCCTTCTTAGCCAACAATATCATTGGTGACATCCCTAGAAGTTTGAAAGATGCGTAAAATATGAGTTCCCGCTTTTAAAAGATGTTGAAGACTTCCTCAAGCTTTTAAGGAAAATGGTTGATGGTTTCAGAGCAGATATCCACAAGCGCACGTAAGAGATTCATGTTTTTCCCTTTTTTATTTTAGAAATAAAATTTTGATGTTTTGGATAGAATATTTTTCAATATCTAAATTGAATTCTCTTTTTAATGACAATTATTATTATAATAAAATTTTTGTTTCTATATCTCGTTTGTGTATTTATTTCTGAGATACTTACCGGTAATAAGAAAAACCTAAGAAAAAATATATATAAAATATATATATATGAAATCCAAGTGAATAAGACATTCAAAAACAAAAACTCTTAGCATATCCATACACATCCATGGATTCGCAAGCATCATTTTTCACACTTCATGCAAAAACTTATCATTTTTCAAAATCATCTCCAATTAAGACATTGGTAAGAAAGCACCGCCTCTCCGACTGCCATATCAAACAAGAGCCCATCAAAAGAAAGTGATGGAACAAATTGAAGTAAATCAAGCTGCCTTCAAAGAAGATTTGGAGCAAGTGAAGGGTAATATTGACTCATTAAAGGGAGACATGAGCCAAGTTTTTCTAGCCTTGAAGAACATCATTAAGAGACAAGAATAAATTCCTAGGGAAGCCTTCGAAGAAGTAGCCCAAACTATTGGTGTATCGAGCGGTCACCAACTAAGAAGAGAGCCAGAATCAGGACCACTAAAGTCAACCGTATCTCAACAAGAGGTCAAACAAGTTAACACTGAAGGGTTTGTCCCACCTCCACCGAAGGTTGGGGAATCCCATACTTTGCAGATTTTGGTCATCAATGCGGACAATTACATAGACCTATAGTATGGAGACATTGATTTGGAAAGTGCTACTCAGACACACCAACATAAGATGGTTTAGAATACCTTGGTGCTCAATCAATATAAAGCTCTTGAAGAAAGGTTTAAGGTTATGGAGGGTTACGATGCTTTTGACGTCGATGCTCTCGAAATGGGCCTAGTTCCAGATGTGGTGATCCCTTCAAAATTTAAAGTACCTGACTTTGGAAAATATAAAGGACTCACATGCCCAAGGAACCATCTACGCATGTATTTCCGAAAAATGCATGCTTATGCCAAAGATCAGAAACTGATGGTCTATTGTTTCCAAGACAGTTTGAGGTGGGCATCTCTATATTGGTACATCCAATTGGAGCAAATTCATATCCAATCATGGGTAGATGTTGCTAACGTTTTCTTGAGATAGTACAAGTATAATTTGGACATGGAGCCTAACCGTATACAACTCCAAAATTTATCTAAAAAGAAAGAGGAGTCCTTCAAAGAATATGATCAAAGGTGGAGAGAAATGGCAGCCAGTGTACAACCACCACTCCTGGATAAAGATTTGGTCAATATGTTCATGGGTACTTTACAAGGGTTGTACTATGATAAGATGGTAGGAAGGATCTCCTCTTGATTTTCTGAGTTGGTAACTATTGGTGAAAGGATTGAAGCAAGCATAAAAAGTGGAAATATACAAGGGGCATCATCTAATACCCCTTATAATTCAAAAAGACATGTCCCTAACTTCTCAAAAAAGAAGGAAGGAGAAATTAATGTTGTCGCATTGCATCCAAGGGCACAACAGGCATTGGTAATTCCACGGGAACAACAACAACAAAACATGTTTGAAAGACCTCCGATAAGATTTGATCCTCTACCCCTATAGCATAGTAAATTATTGCAACGCTTAATAAAAGAATCTTTGGTAGAGCAGAAACCTCTAGCTCTTCCAATTGGGGCACTCCCGCATAAGTATGATGCAAATTCCAGGTGTGAATATCATGCCAATTATCTGGGGCTTACCATAGAAGAATGTTGGGCCTTCAGACATAAGTTTCAATATTTGTTGGATTTCTAGGATATCACTTTTGGCAATCCTAATATCAAGATGAACTACATTCCCCGACACGGCGAGCCAATTTTGAATGCAATTGAAGTGCTGAATGGCTTAAGCACAACCAGACGAGTAAAAGCCTCGATAAATCTCTTAAAAGAGTGCTTGTTTGAAAATGGGTTCCTCTTGGAACACAATTAAGATTTTAACAAGACATTATAGAAATTGGTGGATCAAGGGATAGTCCAATTCGAGCAATACCCTAAAGAAGAATACGTAGCTACGATCGATAGAAGTACAAAGAAGCCATTGGTAATTCCTTTCCAAGGGACGAACCCTAATAAGAAAAATCTTGTGATTCCATGGATAGAGTCAACTGAAGCACCAATGATGATACCACGCCAGACTCTAAGGATACCAGTGATTCCAAAGACTACAATGGTGATTAGAGGGCCATCTCCAACTCCCTACGAAAGTACCAAAGTGGTACCGTGGATACGTAGGCATACATCTTAAAATCGTGGCGAGTTCCCCTAATAAAAATTAAAATTTTATTCCTAAATGTTAAACCTAAACCATAGTATCCTTGTGAACAAGGTAGATGAAGGGTTCCTAATAAGCTCCCTTCGTCTAAAGTGAGTAAACAACTTAGAGTCTCTGTATTATCAATTTTGGTTTATTTCATTAATCACCAGTCATTAGGATAAAAATAAATGATTGCGACTCTATATTTTTTGCCGGTTACGACACTGGCCTACCATAAAAAGGCCATAAAATTTCTATATGGAAGAAAAAACATAAAAAAGAACATGCATATTATGATACAGCGGAAGAACTGACTTGATGGTTTTGTGTTTGATCGCAAATTTTGCGGTTAGCAAGAGTCGCCATCGACTTTTCTTTTATCCAAAAGGAAATGTGAAAAAGCACAGGAAAGACCTTTGAGATTGTTTCTTGAGTTCGGGGGTAGATTATGAAAAGGGAAGGTATAACACCCTTTTCATTCATGGTTTTCCATGGGCTCTTAGTTACTTGCTAGATCACTTGCTTTTGTTTAAAATTGTGCTTTGTGTTGTTTTTGAAAGTATTTTTTAAGAAGGCCATTGTTTAGGAAATCTTTGTAATGATTCTTGTTTATAAGAATGTATACAAAGATGTTTGATCTTTTGAAAATGTTTTCAATTTTGTAAGATGTTTGAAAGTGTATGTGATTGTTTTAAAAATAGAAAGGATGTTTGTTTTGAAATGGAGCAAGTAATTAGGAGCAATCTACCTACTCAAATGTCTTTCTTGTTCATTTCCTTTTCCTTTGAAATTGTTGTCTTACCATTGATTTGATAAGCAACCCTATATTTGGATGTAAACGGGATGGGCGTGGGTCATCGTATAGCCATGATTAGCAATGTTGCATGGTATCTTATCATTCTTTTTGAGGGACTAAGATCATTTGTAAGGCAACTTAGATAGCATCATCGAGGGACTATGATCTTGTATTTGCTTGTTTTTGCTAAGATACCTTACATGCGTAATATGGCCATTTTGTATAAGGCAACAAAGTGGGATAACCCTAGGGGTGCTTGTGTACAAGTGTATTGTTTTTATTCTTGATTTTGTCTTGCATTAGGGTTTTCTATTTGATTGATTTTGTTCTTTCCATATAAACCCTAATTACTAGCATGTGAATATAAAGCATTTAAATTGCGAAAAATAAAAAATACTAAGCTATTACATGATTTGTGGAAAGGGGGTGTACAAATTGAATGGGGATTGCAAGAATTTAAAGCCTAATTAGTCTATTACAACCATATTGAATTTATACAATAATTGAAATAAATAAATGTACAAAAATAAATATGCAAGAATGTAAATGCAAAGAAAATGGATCTTTTTGTTTGGATTTTTTTATGAGAAAGAGGGAAATTGTTTTAACCTAATTAATTTAAAGAAAATAATTAATTAAGTTTAAATTTATTAAGAAAAGATTTTTGAATAAATACATAATTCTATTTAGTCGATTAAAAGAAAATAAGTTTAGAAAAAAAGTGTTTTGATATTTTTGTCTTGAAAATATTTATGGCATCATGAAATATTTTTAGTCTTTTTTATATCAAAAATAATATATTTTAATAGGTCTAAAAGAAAATTAAATATTAACCTAGTTTTAATTAAATTGACAAGGTGATTTGTAAAAAATAAATAAAGTATAGTTAATAAAAATATTTTTTGGTTATAAAAAATAAAATAAACTAAATTAAAATGAAGATAAATTTTTTTAAATTATTTATGATTTTTAATATTAGCGAAAAAATATTTAAGAAAATAAAATAAAATAAAAATAAGAAAATAAAATAAATTGGGCCAGGGGTGCATAAGCAGGCAGGGAGGTTAGCTAGTAAAAAAAACAACAAAAAGCCCAAAGGCCCAGGCGCCTTGCAAAAAAGGTCAGAAAATGGAAAACATGTAAAAACACAAAATGGGTACCACCGGGGCTCGAACCAGGTCTCATAGGTTAACAGGCGTGCGCTTTACCACTTAGGTGGCTATACATGTGTTCATATAAACAAAACAATAAATATGTAAGGCAAATCAAGTCCTGATGACTTCATCTTCAACCTCCAACCGGTGTACCTATAACTTCTTCATTTCTCAACAAAAATGGAAGATGACAAAATGAATGTTATTTCATTCTTCCTTACGAATCTAACCATGTAAATAACTAAAGCTAAAAGTCAAAGATAAATGAGAATTTCTCTGGCCCTAATTTGAACCCTAAAAATTTCAGAAACTTCAACTCTAAAATTCTCTAAGCTCGGGCCATGTAAAAGTAAACTATGGATATGTACAACTTCGTGGAAATGAGGTCTACATTTTATCTTTATAAATGCAAGCCTAACAATGTCTAAGTAATGAGATAGAAGTTCAAGAAAAATACCTCAAAACTGGAAATTGTGAAATGGATTTAAGCTTATTTCAGGCAGTGCTGATGATCAGGTTAGCTTGCTTGGACCTATAGGAAGCTAATGCAATGGTTGGCTTGAGCTGAGGGTGGCTGGAATGGTCTGGAGAAGTCCAACTGTGATGCTCTATTTTTGGTTATGGAAGACAGGGAAAATGGTGTTACAGAAGTGAAACAGGTATAAGGATGAGTTACTCTTGATGCAAGGAATCCTTAGAAACTAAAAGGCCAAGAAACGCACGAGGGAAATGTGAGTTTGTGGTTCAAGGTCAGAAATTGTGCAACAATGGAGTTTTTGGGAAATTTCTGAGTTGAGAGAGTTTTGGTGTATTTCAGGGTGTTCAAACTCGTGTTCTAGCTCACAAATAGTGACTCTATTTATAAGCAACAAGTTTGGGATGCTCTAGTTGATCAGAATTCAAATTTTCCTCCTTAAGCTAAACATGTGATGTTTTGACAAAACAAGTTTCAAAGTCTTGTGTACTTGCTAAGATAGAGTGGTTATCCTTTAAACAAGCTTTCTTCTGACTTTTTGGATAGAGTGTGATCAAAGGGAACAAGTTAGAGGCTCAATGTGAACTTTATGCAAAAAGCTTGCTTTACAAGAATGGTATTGTTAACTTTCTTCTGAAAATGGCAATGTGAATTGGACAAAGCTTAAATCACTTAGATTATAGCTCAAAAGTTTGTGTAATCCATTAATTATGGAGTGGCAAACAAGTTTGAGGCCTGCAAAGCAAAGATTATGCAACCTAACATTGAAATTGCATTTGTGTTCATCATGAAAATGACCTATAATTCAAGTGACGAAACACCAACTTCATCTCTTTGATTCTCCTTACTCAAGAATGATCTCAAGGAGTTCTTGGACATTTTGGAAATCTTGCAATGTTCTCTACAACCCATATTTGAATTGCTTTTGAATATTCCCCTTGGAACTATATGTAAAAGTGCCATGAAGTTAGGTCAAAATCCTGGCCAAATAAGGGCAAAATTTCACTATGTCTTTTTTAGTTCATGAGCATGTATTCATAAAATTATAACTTGAGATCCAAGAATTTTTGGAAGAAGTTATGTGAAAAAAAGTTGTAGATTTCATGTAGATATAAAACTTTCATGTTGGAATTTTATTTTGAATCATCTTGCATCATGGTTAAAATTTGGCTCAAAGTTATGAAAAAACATGAAATTTCCAACACTTAGAAAAATTTCTAAGTTTAGAAATTTTGACTTTTCAAAATGAAATCTTGACATTTTGATTTCTTGATGAATAAGTTTCAAATTTTGACATGTTTTGATGGATTATGATCTTTGGCACTTGAATTTGACCAAAAAGTCAAAGTTTTACTTTAGTATATAGTTGACTTTTGATCAGTTGACTGCAAAATTCATGTGTCAATCCAATGGATTTGCAATATTTTGAATCATGTCATTAGTTCAAAATGATTAAATATGACTCTTTGGATCATTCCTTAAACCAATTGACCATTTGCTAGGTCAAAAATCAGAAATTTCCCTTTCCCAGTCAAAACCCTAATTTTGACCATTTTGCCCTTTTGGAGATTTGATCAAATTTCTTGAGGAATTGTGGTCCAAAATTGATCAAATGATACATATGAGTTTAATATGTTGATGTAGATAAAAAATTATGGAGTTTGGCTGTAAATTGGCCATGGTTTACTTTTTCCCCAATACAGTTGATTTTTAGGTCAACTGTTCAATTGACTGATCAAAAGTGTGATCCAAGGCTTGAAAATTGACATCGGTAATCTTGGGGGTCCGTAATGGTCCATGAAAGTCATATGAAGCATTGATAGTTCCAAAATCATTGTGAAAACTCAAACCCTAATTTTGGTCATCAGTGCCTAAGGAGGTGTCTTGAGCTGATTAAACCCTAGTGCAGTCTTGAGCCCAAGGAGATCTTGTGAGAAAATTCTTGATAAGTGAGAGGGAAAATTTTGGGGTACAACAGCTGCCCCTGTTCAATCTTCTTAAGCCTGAAGAGTTAGATTGGCATGTTTTTCCAGTCGTGACTTGAAGGTGGAAGATGATTGGACACTAGAGTGCCCAGAAATTTGCACTCGGTGATGTGATGGTTGAGGGAATGGGCTTAAAGATGCCATTTGGAGAGGTGATATAATGTTTTTGGAGATGGGCTTGTAGATGCCATCCAAGAGTGATTGTGTGTATTGTAATTCGTAGGTTGAAAGAATGAGTATCAAAATGGCGTCCGTGTCTGGAGCGTATCTGAACTGTATCTGGAAGTTGAATCTGAATGAGTATCAGAATGGCATCCATGTCTGGAGCGTATCTGAACTATATCTGAGAACTAAAACTAAATGAGTATTAGAATGGCATCCATGTCTGGAGCGTATCTGAACTGTATCTGGGAGTTGAAACTGAACGAGTATCAAAATGGCATACGTGTCTGGAGCGTATCTGATCTGTATCTGAGAGTTGAAACTGAATGAGTATCAGAATGGCATCCGTGTCTGGAGCGTATCTGAACTGTATCTGAAAGTTACACTTCAATGAGTATAAGAATGGCATCCGTGTCTGGAGCGCATCTAAATTGTATCTGAGAGTTGAATCTGAATGAGTATCAGAATGGAATTCGTGTCAGGAGCGTATCTGAATTG
The DNA here is from genome assembly GCA_948472305.1 of Vicia faba. Classification (NCBI taxonomy): domain Eukaryota; kingdom Viridiplantae; phylum Streptophyta; class Magnoliopsida; order Fabales; family Fabaceae; genus Vicia; species Vicia faba. Next base: position 92,981,091 of record OX451735.1, on the reverse strand, counting down.
TATCTGAGAATTGAAACTGAATGAAGTTCAGAATGGCATTTGTATCTACAACATATTTGAACTATATCTGAGAGTTTAAACTGAATGAGTATCAGAATGGCATCTGTGTCTCGAGCGTATCTGAACTGTGTCTGAGAGTTGAAACTGAATGAGTATCAGAATGGCATCCGTGTCTGGAGCGTATCTTAATTGTATCTGAAAGTTACACTTGAATGAGTATCAGAATGGCAATCGTGTCTGGAGCGTATCTGAACTGTATTTGAGAACTTTGAACATTGTTAATGATAGCTGTTAATCTTATTCTGAAAAGGGTAAAATGTTTGCTAAAATGCAAAGTCATGTTGTATGAAATGTATGATATAATGCTTTCACGTTATCAATGTTTATGATATATGGATGCAATGTATGCGTATGTGAGCTAGTTTGCTGCATTGCTGTTGGATTGGGGAAAATAAATCCCCGACTGCTGCTGAGGATATGGAGTATAAGTCTTCATGTTTTGAAGTCTAAGTGTTGATGAATTTCCGTTTATAGAAACAAACTCTGTTGTAAGGTAAATGTCGTGTACTGCTTGTAAAATCCTGTTGGGAAATCTTGAGAAATTAAACTACTTCTACTAGGGATTGATAATTGGAAGCTTGTTCCGCTGTGAATTAAACTGCAAATTGTAGGGGATTTATGGAAATATCTTAGAGAGATTTCCCTACCTCTTAAAGCCATTAGTAATTGTCTTTTATTTTGTTTATTTATAAACAGTAATTATGTTCAAATGCATATGTTCAACAGTGAATCATTGGACGTTTTTGTAAACAAAACACAAGAGTAAAGAAAAACAGATAGTTTTTCACTTTCAAAGGAATATCTTTGAATTGACTTTGAGTAAGTATTTTTGTACAGTGAGACAAACATTCTAGTAGGAGAATACCGTCGTAAGAAAAAATGAAAATTTTAATACAAAGAAAAGATAGCTATGTGTAATAATCCCATTGGGTTCCCATTCTTCTATAGCCTTCGTATTTCTGAGCATCTTGTATATTTGTTGCCTCGTCCGGAGATGATTGAATTGATCAGAACCTCTGAGTTTGCAGGTTGTTTGTAAGGTGATCCAATGGTCCATAGTCATACGCTTTAATTCCCTAACTTTAGCCTGGACCGTCCTTTTGGGTTTTCAGTCCACCGGGATACCCTTTTTGCCCAAGTCGCCCTTTCAGGTTTTCAACTTGCCGGGCGTACAGATATTTTTGTTTTTGTCCCTAATTTTTGCCTGATCCTCTTTTATTTTGCCGGGATGCCCTTGTTTTGCCTATGTGTGTCAACCTAGCGGGTCTCTTAAGCGTAGTATCTTTTGACTATGTCCGCATTCGCGGGATACGGCAGGTCATCGCCATCCATGGTGGTCAAGATCATTGCCCCACCAGAGAAAAGGTTTTTGATTACAAATGGTCCTTCGTATGTAGGAGTCAATTTTCCCCTGGGATCACCTTGCGACAGTATGATGCGCTTGATTACCAGATCTCTAAGTTGACACACTTGGTGTCTTACCTTTTTGTTGAAATCCTTGATCATCCATTTTTGATACATTTGACCATGGCAAATAGCAGTAAGTCTCTTCTCATCAATCATGTTTAGTTGATCAAGTCGAGTATGGATCCAATCGTCTTCGTTCAGCCCTGCATCCTTCATAATCCTCAGAAAGGGGATCTGGACCTCGATAGGCAAGACATCCTCCATGCCGTAAACCAGAGAATAGGGTGTTGCCCCGGTTGATTTGCAAGTTGTGGTACGATACCCGTGGAGAGCGAATGGTAGCATCTCATTCCAGTATTTATATGTGACTGTCATTTTCTTTATAATCTTTTTAATGTTTTTATTTGAAGCTTCGACAACACCATTCATCTTCGGCTGGTAAGGAGAAGAATTGTGATGCTGAATCTTAAATTGTTTGCACAAGGAGGTGATCATATTTGAAATTCTGGCAGCAGATACTTAATGTCACAGTGAATGTTATGACACCGTATCTGACACTCTTCAAGACAGTAAATCTAAAAGCAGTAAAGAACACAGTCAATTGTTTACCCAGTTCAGTGTGTAACAACACCTACTCTGGGGGCTACCAAGCCAGGGAGGAAATTCACTATAAGAGATATTAATTCAGGAATAAACCAACCAGTTTATCTCCTTCACTTAAGACCTACCCAATGCAACTTCAATCTAAGTTCAACTTAAACCTGAGTTCCTACTCACTCCCCCTCAATCACAGCAGTGATACTAAACAATTGACTAATGAAATTATGAAGACACTCTTCAGTACATACACTTGATTTTGCTTCACAGCTTTTAATCAAGTAACACAAACACTCGTGCTTCAGAGCTTTGAGTGATACACAACCCTAACTTGACTTTGCTTCAAAGCTTTAATCAAGTAACACAAACACTCGTGCTTCAAAGCTTTGAGTGATACACAACCCTTACAACCAAATCCTACTCCAAATCACTTATCACAATGATAATTGATTGGCTCACAGTAGTTACAACTATACAGTCCCTTATTGATCTTCTGTCAAAAAGTATCCTTCACCAACAGTCTTCATGAGGAATATATAGGCAGTTATTCTTTAGTTAGGGCTTCCACAAAAATAGCTAGGGTTAATTAGGGTTAACCTCAAGACTTCGTCATAGGTCTTTAACAACCAGATTAGGGTTAAGCAAAGTTAACCTAATGTCCACGTGAGATTCTGATCTGGACTGTATAAACCAGATTCCTGAAAATTCTCAGAAATAACAAATCTGCACAACTGTTAGATCAGTACAGGATGTCTTAAAATTGGTTATGACAACAAGAATCCTGTTTACTGATTTTTGTAGAATGCAATAAATATGACCATTGCATAATGATCAGCTAAACACTCATATTGAGCAGCTCCTATATGACATTCTTTTTCTGCAGAATGTACCTAGTATCCCAGAATGTTATGACATCAGTCATGACATTCACACAACTGGTTTTACCATAAAACATGCCAACAAATAAACACGTACAAACTCCCCCTTTGGCAAATTTTTTGCTAAAACCCCTAAACAATCAGAGATTAGAAAGCAACAGAATTAATAATATCTACCAAGTCTAATTCTACAAAAATTATCACAAAATCTTCTCCCCCTCTTTAGCCATAAATATGCCAAAGATACTTGTACTTTTAGGTTATACAGTCATCCAAAAGGAATAATAAAAACACAGAGAGAAAAAAATCAAAAGTCATTTGCAGCAACAGGAACCAGCAGCAAACTTGTCAACTACACTGATCTTCAAGCATTGTCATCTTCAGAGGAGGCACTATCTTCAGCAGCATCCTCTTCCCTTCTTTGTCCTTCAATCTCCTCTTGTTCTAGTATAGCAATCAGGTCCTCAAGATTCCTTTTCCTTGTATCAAGCTCTTTGCAGGTTTCCTTCAGCACAGCTATAACATCAGTTTTCTTGGAATGAGATTTGACAGTTGATGTCTCAGCTGATGTCATGACAATGTCAGGAACATGTGTTCCCTGAAATAGCTTATAGTGCAACCCAAGATCAGGGGCTCTTTTGCATACAGTATCTTTTTCAACTAGAATGTCAGGATACTGAGCAAGGACTATACCACATAGGAGAGAGGGAAAGGCAATAGGGCCTTTAATAGCACAGCTTCCAGCATGTTTCAATGTTTGATCAAAGTTATACTTGCCATAGTCAAAGTTTGTCCTGGTTCCAACAGCATAAATAAATCTTCCCAAGCCTGTGGAGATGGTTGATTTATGGTTGGTGGGAACCCAGTTAGATGCACCAATTTTGTGCAGAATGGCAAATTTCATGCTCAGCTTGCTTGCATTCAGCTTCCCTTTTAAGGGCCAGCTCTTGACTTAATTTGCGGTGATGGTTTGGCACACTTGGTTATCAGTAACCTCTAGCTCAGGGCAAGCATCATCAGGTCTTCCTAGGAATTTGTTTATTTTAGAGGGAGAGAAATTTACCTTCCTTCCTCTCACATATACACACTTAAAATCAGCTGAATTTCAATCAGCACACCCATCAAATAAATTTACTATGAATTCTTTGACATGAACTTCATAGCAGTTGGTAAACTTTACCACAATATTTATTAGACCAGCAGTTTTGATTAGATCCATGATCTCCTTACATTCCATGGCACTGTTGTTCAGCTCTCTTTCCAAGGCGATCCTTTTCAAACATACATACTTCCACCTGTTTGCATTCTCAGGATGGTGAAAGGAGATGTTATCAGTGGAAACTTCAGGGACTTTAGGCATTTTGCTTGAAGAGAGTTTCATTTTGAGAGGAATGTCTTCAACATCAAACTCAAATTTTGATTCCTCATCAGATTCAGAGGGTTCAGGCTCCTTCCTTTTCTTTGCTATTGGTTGTCTCAAAGGTTTTGAGAGACTACCAGCAGGTACTCGAGTTTTCACCTTCCCTTTCTCTTTTGACAATCCAGCCTTCACAGCTTCTACTCCAGTCTTGTTCTCAGACCTTGTTTTCTTATGAACAACATCAGCAGTCTTCTCTTTGGAGAGGCTTTTGGCAGCATCCTGCTTTCCTTTTCTGTTCATCATCCTTCTAGCTATGCTAGGGTTGATATTGGAAATTAAGTCATTGTCAGAGTATTCTTCATCAACATCAATAACCAGGGGTTCCACATCCTTCTCAGTAGGGTTCTGGTGATCATCATGATTTTCAGGAGATTTCCTAATGTTGTCATCAGGTGTCTCAACATTCTGAGTGACATCTGGATTCATTTCAACATTTGGACTAGAAGATTCTTGATTCAAAGGTACAGAAATGCCAGGTACAGAGTGATTCTCATTTAGAATCCTAGTGACAAGTCTAGCTATAGCTTGATGAACATAAACTGAACCTTCCCTATTTGCTATTTCTGGAGGAACAGAAGATGATGGTTGAGAGGATTACCTGATGAAGAGGCTTGTGACCTTCTTGCATGTCTGGTTCGCAGCTTCTTGACCTTAGTAGGGTCAGCTGCCAGTTCACGAAGAGGAGTTATCTCCAAAACATCAGAATCCATGCAGTTTGTGATTGCCCTAGGTTCTCGATTAGAGGATGCGGAAGAAGTAGTCGCCTTTGAAGAGGATGATGACATGGATAGTTGAGACATTTTGAGTGTTTTAGAAAACAGGTAACAGTGATAGTGAAGTCTTCATTTGATAGACTGAAGATTGTTGCAGAAACGCGAGAAGAGGGAGATATATGAATGTCTATTCAACTTCTTAAAATTTTGGAAAGAAATAGAGAAGCAGATGATTAGCCCATTCAGAGTAGACTTAACTAAAATATCTCTCTCATCCCTTGTTTTAAGCAAAATTAATTGCTACATTTCTTCATGTTGGCAAATACCCAGCTTGCCCCTCAAATTTTCAAATTGATTTGCATCAAGTGCCTTGTAAAAATGTCAGCCAGTTGTAGTTCAGTGGCAACATGTTCCAGTTTAATCGTCTTCTCCTCTACAAGATCTCTGATGAAGTGATGTCTAATGTCAATATGCTTGGTTCTGCTATGCTGAATAGGATTCTTGGAAATGTTGATAGTACTCAGATTGTCACAGTACAATGTCATAACATCTTGTGTGACATTATACTCAGTAAGCATCTGTTTCATCCAGATAATTTGAGAACAGCTACTACCAGCTGCTATGTATTCAGCTTCAGCAGTAGATAGAGACACATAGTTTTGTTTCTTGCTGAACCAGGAGACTAGATTATTTCCTAAGAAGAAACATCCTCCAGAGGTGCTCTTTCTATCATCAGCACTTCCAGACCAATCGGCATCACAGTAACCAGTCAGAGTTGGTTCACATCTATGAGAGTACAGCAAGCCATAGTTGTAGGTTCCACTCACATACTTCAGAATTCTCTTCACTTGGTTGATATGACTTACTTTGGGTTCATCCTGGTATCTTGCACATACTCCAACTACAAAAGCAATGTCAGGTCTGTTGGCTGTTAAGTATAGCAGACTTCCTATCATGCTTCTGTACAAGCTTTGGTCCACCTTAACCCCACTTGAATCTTTGGACAACTTTAAATGAGTAGGTGCAGGAGTCCTTTTGTGACTGGCATTCTCCATCCCAAACTTCTTGACAATGTTCTTTGCATACTTACTTTGAGACAAAAAAATTGAGTCTTCCATCTGTGTGACTTACAGTCCAAGAAAGTAGGTCAATTCTCCCATGAGGCTCATTTCAAATTCAGCTTGCATCTGGTCAGCAAAATGTTTAACCATTTTATCTGACATTCCCCCAAACACTATGTCATCAACATAGATTTGAGCTACCATTATCTTTCCTCCTTCATTTTTGACAAAAAGAGTTTTATCCAAGCCTCATTTCCTGTATCCTTTGTCAGAGAGGAATTTTGTCAACCTGTCATACCATGCTCTGGGAGCTTGTTTTAGGCCATATAAAGCTTTCCTCAATTTGTAGACATGATCAGGGCAGTTTGGATCCACAAATCATTTAGGCTGTTCCACATAAACTTCCTCATTTAAGTACCCATTTAGGAAGGCACTCTTTACATCCATCTGAAATAACTTGAACTTAAGGAGACAGGAAATTCCCAATAGGAGTCTGATTGATTCCAGTCTGGCTACAGGAGCAAAAGTCTCATCAAAATCAACCCCTTCAACTTGAGTGTATCCTTGAGCAACAAGTCTTGCCTTATTCCTGGTGACAACTCCTTCAGCATCTGATTTGTTCTTGTAGATCCATTTTGTGCCAATGATGTTTGTTCCTCCTGGTCTAGGAACTAACTCCCATACTTCATGTTGCTTGAATTGGTTCAATTCATCTTGCATTGCTCCAATCCAGTATTCATCAGTCAACGCCTCCTTAACATTTCTTGGTTCAATCTTAGATACAAAGCAAGAGTTTGTGATGATTTCTCTAGATCTTGTAATGACTCCACTGTTAGGATCTCCTATGATGAGTTCCTTAGGATGATCTTTCTGAATTCTGATGGAAGGGTCTTTGTTAGCTTCCTTTAATTCTGATTCTGATGAAGTAGTTTTAGGAATATCATCCTTTTGAGTTGAAGTCTCAAAGAATGTCTCAACATCATATGGGACATTTGTTTCTTCATCGTAATCATCAACTATGACATTTATAAATTCCATCATAACTTTGGTCCTGGAATTGAATACCCTGTAAGCTCTGCTGTTGGTAGAGTATCTTAGGAATATTCCTTCATCACTTTTAGGGTCCATCTTTCTCCTTTGTTCACGATCTGTCAGAATATAGCATTTGCTTCCAAATACATTGAAGTACTTCATTGTAGGCTTTCTTCCTTTTCAAAGTTCATAAATGGTGGATGATGTTCCCTTTCTCAAGGTGACCCTGTTATAGACATAACAGGCTGTATTCATAGCTTCAGCCCAAAAATGAATAGGAAGTCTTTTGGCATGTATCATTGCTCTGGCAGATTCCTGTATAGTCCCGTTTTTCCTTTCCACAACTCCATTTTGTTGAGGAGTTATGGGTGAAGAGAATTCATGATTAATTCCTTCTGAGGAGCAGAACTCATCAAACTTACTGTTTTCAAATTCCTTGCCATGATCACTTCTGATTCTGACAATGCATCCTTCTTTTTCTCTTTGAATTCTTTTGCACAATTCCTTAAATACTTCAAATACATCAGACTTTTCCCTAATGAAGTTAATCCAGGTGAATCTGGAAAAATCATCCACAACAACATAGGAATATCTTTTTCCACCAAGACTTTCCACCTGCATTGGTCCCATCAGATCCATATGTAGAAGTTCTAGCACCTTAGAGGTGGTCAGATGTCTTGACTTTGGATGTGACATCCTAGTCTTCTTTCCAACCTGACATTCACCACAGACTCTCCCTTCATCAATTTGCATCCTTGGAATCCCTCTGACTGCCTCCATGGATATAATCCTTTTCATTCCTCTTAGATGTAAATGACCAAGTTTTTGGTGCCACGGTTTCACTTCTTTTTCTTTTTTGGCAATAGAGCACACAGAAGAATAATTAGTGTTCTCAGACTCCCATATGTAGCAGTTGTATTTAGATCTGACTCCTCTCATTACAACTTCTTGTTTCTCATTAGTTACAAGACATTCAGACTTGGTGAAGTTGACCTTGAATCCTAGATCACATAATTGGCTGATACTTATGAGATTAGCAGTCAAGCCTTTTACCAACAATACTTCATTTAGGTTTGGAACTCCAGGGCAGTCCAAGTTTCCAACTCCTTTGATTTCTCCTCTAGCACCATCTCCAAAAGTCACATAACTAGTAGTGTGAGGTTTAACATTATTGAGAAGATTCTTGATTCCAGTCATGTGTTTAGAGCATCCACTGTCAAAGTACCAGTCTTCCTTTGCAGAGACTCTAAGGGAGGTGTGAGCTATTAGGTCAGTAGCCTTTTTCTTCCACTGTTGAGTGTATGGTGCCTTGTTAGACTTAGGTTTGACAATTGGGGTCTGATTAGGATATCCATATAATCTGAAGCAGAATGGCTTTATGTGACCAAACCTCCCACAATGATGACATCTCCATCTTTGATACTTTTTCTTCATATTTCTCTATTCTCGATGTTGAGTGCTATATTGTGACATCTGCTTTGACATTTTTTTATCAGGCCTGGTCTTCTTCTTGTCTACAATAGATTTCTTTGCTACCACAAATCCTAGACCAGACTTGTTTCCCACATTTTGTCCAACCTGAAGGATTTCTTCTAATTTGTCAGCATCTTGACAGATTTGTCATCTGGTCAAGTTTTGAGTTTAGCATTTGAACTTCCCCTTCTAGATGACTTATAGTATCAATTCCTGCCTTTTTCTCAGCCTCCAACTTTACTATGAGTTTTGTTTGTCTCTCATTTTGCTGACAGACTTCAGCACTTCTGATACATAACTTCTTGTAGGAATCAACCAGTTCTTCAAATGTCACTTTCTCATCACTAGAGTCACTATCAGAGTTACAAATACCAGTTAGTGCAGTAACTAGTTTGGTAGATTCTTCTTCAGAATTACTTTCTGAGTCACAGTCAGACCAAGTAACAGACATTCCTTTCTTTTGTTTCTTAAGAAAGGTAGGACATTCAGCTCGAATGTGCCCATATCCTTCACATCCATGGCATTGAATTCCTTTGCTTTGATTTCCCTTCTCTTCAGACTTTGGTCTTCTGCTGGAGTCATAAGATCTGTTAATGTCAGAAGGAATGTTCTTAACATTTGACCTTGACTTTGGGTCCATTCTCTTGATGAGTTTGTTGAACTGTCTTCCAAGCATGGCTATAGCTTCTGAAATATTTTCTTCTTCATCCTCCTTGTTTTCATCTTCAGTGTTAGATACAAGTGCTATGCTCTTGTTTTTCTTGTCGACATTGTCACTGATACCCATCTCAAAGGTTTGAAGTGACCCAATGAGTTCATCCACCTTCAAGTTGCAGATATCATGAGCTTCCTCTATAGCAGTCACCTTCATTGCAAATCTTTTAGGCAAGGATCTGAGAATCTTTCTCACCAGCTTTTCTTCTGACATCTTTTCTCCCAATGCTCCTGAGGTGTTGGCAATTTCCAAGATGTTCATGTGAAACTCATGAATGGTCTCATCTTCCATCATCCTTAGGTTCTCAAATTTGGTAGTCAGCATCTGAAGCCTTGACATTTTTACTTTGGATGTGCCCTCATGGGTAGTTTTGAGAGTGTCCCAAACCTCCTTGGCCAGTTCACATTGATGTACTAGTCTGAATATGTTTCTATCAATTCCATTGAACAAGGAATTTAATGCTTTGGAGTTACCCAGGGCTAACTCATCTTCTTCTTTGCTCCATTCTTCCTCAGGTTTCAGACTGGTTGTCCCATCTTTCCCAGTTATGGTAGGATGGTTCCATCCTTTGTCAGCAGCTCTCCAAGCCTTTTTGTCCAGTGATTTTAAGAAGGAAATCATACGAGGTTTCCAGTAGTCATAATTTGATCCATCCAGAATGGGTGGTCTGTTTCCAAATCCTCCTTCTTTGTCCATAGCGCCAGAAAATAATATCCCTAGATCTCACCCAGTAAGACAGGCAGGGTGCCTGCTCTGATGCCAATTGAAATTCTGGCAGCAGATACTTAATGTCACAGTGAATGTTATGACACCATATCTTACACTCTTCATGACAGTAAATCTAAAAGCAGTAAAGAACACAGTCAATTATTTACCCAGTTCAGTGTGTAACAACACCTAATCTGGGGGCTACCAAGCCAGGGAGGAAATTCACTATAAGAGATATTAATTCAGGAATAAACCAACTAGTTTATATCCTTCACTTAAGACCTACCCAATGAAACTTTAATCTAAGTTCAACTTAAACCTGAGTTCCTACTCACTCCCCCTCAATCACAACAGTGATACTAAACAATTGACTAATGAAATTATGAAGACACTCTTCAGTACATACACTTGATTTTGCTTCACATCTTTTAATCAGGTAACACAAACACTCTTGCTTCAGAGCTTTGAGTGATACACAACCCTAACTTGACTTTGCTTCAAAGCTTTAATCAAGTAACACAAACACTCGTGCTTCAAAGCTTTGAGTGATACACAACCCTTACAACCAAATCCTACTCCAAATCACTTATCACAATGATAATTGATTGGCTCACAGTAGTTACAACTATACAGTCCCTTAATTATCTTCTGTCAAAAAGTATCCTTCAACAACAGTCTTCATGAGGAATATATAGGCAGCTATTCTTCAGTTAGGGCTTCCACGAAAATAGTTAGGGTTAATTAGGGTTAACCTCAAGACTTGGTCATAGGTCTTTAACAACCAGATTAGGGTTAAGCAAAGTTAAACTAATGTCCACGTGAGATTCTGATCTGGACTGTATAAACCAGATTCCTGAAAATTCTTAGAAATAACAAATCTGCACAACTGTTAGATCAGTACAGGATGTCTTAACATTAGTTATGACAACAAGAATCCTGTTTACTGATTTTGGTAGAATGCAATAAATATGATCATTGCATAATGATCAGCTAAACACTCATATTGAGCAGCTCCTGTATGACATTCTTTTTCTGCAGAATGTACCTAGTATCCCAGAATGTTATGACATCAGTCATGACATTCACACAACTAGTTTTACCAAAAAACATGCCAACAACTAAACACTTATAATATTATTGTTGAGATTTGTACCATTGTCAATGATGATCCTTTCCGGGATACCGTACCGGCAAATGAGATTTTGCTTGATGAAACGGGCAACAACATTCTTGGTAACGGAGGCGAAAGAAGTTGCCTCAACCCATTTTGTAAAATAGTCAATGGCCACTAGGATGAAGTGGTGTCCATTGGAGGTTGTTGTCTTGATTTCCCCAATCATATCAATTCCACACATAGAAAAGGGCCAAGGAGCCTTCTAGACATTCAGAGGAACCGAAGGTACGGTGCACCTTATCAGGATAAATCTGACACTTATGGCAGGTTCAAGATTGTTGATAACAATCTGCTTCCATGGTAGACCAGTAATAGCCTGCCCATAGGATTTTCTTTGCCATCATATGCGCATTGGTATGGGTGCCAAAAGTGCCTTCATGTAACTCAGTCATGATCCTTTCAACTTCAAACTTATCTATGCATCAAAGTAACATAGAGTCATGGTTGCGTTTGTAAAGAATTCCATTACTAAGGAAGAATTTAGCAGAGAATCTCCTTAAGAACTTCTTATCATTGATTGAAGCTCCTTCTGGATATTCTTGAGCCTCGAGATACTTCTTGACTTCGTGAAACCAAGGTTGTTCCACTACTTCTTTAGTATTAATCTCGTGACAGTGCGCCGGTTCCTCCATTCGTTAGATGGTGATCTAGGGAGCCTCATTATCCCAATTAAGTTTAAACATAGATGTCATTGTGGCTAGAGCGTCTGCTAGCTGATTTTCTTCTCGCGGGAAATGCTCGAAGGTAATCTTCTCAAAATGTGGTAGTAATGTCAAAATGTTCTTTATAAGGGATAAATTTAGGGTGTTTGGTGTCCAATTACCCTTTTATCTGACTGATGACTAAAGTTGAATCTCCGAACACACTCAAAGATTTGATCCCTAGGTCTATGGCAGCTCTGAGACGAAAGATGCATGCTTCGTATTCCGCCATGTTGTTTGTACAATTGAAGGAGAGTCTTGCGGTAAAGGGAGTATGACACCCTTTCGGATATATGAGTACAACACTGATACCATTTCCAAGTGCATTGGATGCCCCATCAAAGAACAGGGTCCATCGGGATCCTTGTTCAGGTATGTCATATAGCCTGAATTTTTCACAGTTATTTACCGTCATGATGTCTTCATCTGGGAGTTCAAACTTCATGGGTTGGTAGTCTTCCACAGCTTGGTGAGCAAGGTGATAAGCTAGTACACTAGCCTTTATAGCTTTCTGGGTAGTATACTGTATGTCATATTCCGTCAGGATCATCTGCCATCTTGCTACTCTCTGAGAAAGAGCAGGATTCTCGAAGATGTATTTTATCGGATCCATTTTAGATATCAATAAAGTAGTATGAGTCAACATATACTGTCTTAGCCGGTGAGCAGCCCATGCTAGAGCGCAGCAAGTTTTCTCAAGTAGTGAATATCTAGTTTTATAATCGGTAAACTTTTTGCTCAGGTAGTAAATAGCATGCTCTTTTCGGCCAGACTCGTCATGCTGCGCCAATACACACCCCATTGAGTTTTCTAAAACAGTCAGATACATGATCAATGGTCTTCCCTCGACTGGTGGCATCCATACAGGAGGCTCTTGTAGGTATTCTTTGATTTTTTCAAAAGAAACTTGGCACTCGTCATTCCATTTGAATACTTGATCTTTCTTCAAAAATTTGAAGATTGGTTCACAAGTAGCTGTCAGGTGAGAGATGAATCTGGAAATGTAATTCAAACGTCCTAAGAATCCTCTGACTTCCTTCTCATTACGAGGATCATGCATCTCTTTTATTTCTTTAACTTTGGCAGGATCGACCTCGATACCTTTGTTGCTGACAATAAAGCCTAGGAGTTTACCATTCGTACCACAAATGTGCATTTGTTTGGATTCAACCTCAGCTTGTACTTCTTCAGTCTCTCAAACAGTTTTTGTAAGTGATCAAGATTCTCTTCTTCTTTTTGAGATCTAGAAATCATGTCGTCCACATAGACTTGTATTTCGTGATGTATCATGTCGTGAAATAAAGCTACCATGGCACGCTGATAGGTTGCCCCAGCATTCTTCAGTCCGAATAGCATTACCTTGTAGCAGAAAGTTCCCCATTGTGTGACAAATGTCGTTTTCTCCATGTCCTCGGGCGCCATTTTGATTTGGTTGTAACCTGAGAAACCGTCCACGAAGGAAAACACTTTATGTTGTGCAGTATTGTCAACTAGGATGTCAATGTGGGGAAGTGGGAAATCATCCTTAGGGCTTGCCCTATTAAAATCTCTGTAGTCCATACACATTCGCACTTTGCCGTGTTTTTTGGGCACGGGAACAACATTGGGAACCCATTGGGGATAAGATGTGACAGCCAAAAATGCAGCATTGAATTTCTTCATGACTTCTGCTTTAATATTTTCTGACATTCAGGCCTCATCCGGAGAACCTTTTGCTTTACTGGCGGACAATCATCTCTTGTAGGTAGATGATGTACCACAATGTCTGCATCAAGTCCCGACATGTCTTCATACGACCCGGCAAAGACTTCAACATAATCGTGCAACAATTGAATCAGACGCTCCTTGATATTGGGTTCCAGATTGCCACCCACCTTGACCTCTTTTTTGTCTTCTTCGGTACCTAGGTTTATTGTATCCACGGGTTCCTCATGAGGCTGAATGGTTCTCTCTTCTTGTTGTAGTAGTCTGGCAAGTTCCCCTGATACTTCACAATCTTCCTCACCTTCATCTTCTACTTGGTAGATTAGATTCTCAGAGTCACAAAAGGCCATAGAAGTATCATTACCCATGGGATCCCGAATGGATGTATATCTGCACTGTGAGTGTGAGTGTCTGTAAGGGTACAACTATCTTTGAAAGAAATGAAAATGTAAAAAGTAAAAACAATGAGCACAAAAGTTTGTATGCGAAAATGTCCATGATTCATTGATGTCATATGAAAATGAGATAATAACCCTTACAAATGGACCATTGTGCCTCGGGTAAGACAAAAGGTTTTAAGAGTGTGAATTGTTTTAATATTACAGATCCAACAAAATGTAAAAACAGATTACTGTGGGATAAAAGTGATCGAGACAAAATCTCTAGCCTCCCAGTTGATGAGCCCTCCACTGGCAGTTGGGATTATCCAGCCCTCCAAGTCACAACTATCTTCATCATCTTCTACGGTGTTGACCTCGTGGTTGCTGATCTTCAGGGGTGGTCCTCATGAACGAGCGCGGCGTACAACCTTCTGAGCACTTGAAGTGAAACCCAGGCCAAACTTGTCAGACTTATATGGGATATCCGGGATTTGTCCCAAGATAGTGCACCCACTTTCTTCTACCACTTCTTTGGCATCCTTTAGAGATGACATTCAGAGTGGAGGCCTTGTGATCTTGGGAACAGCGTTGGTTACTTCCACATCTTGCGGGACCTCTTCAAAGTGTTGGAACGGAGTTTCAATAAATTCACCATCTAATTCCACATATCTGAAGGAATTGAGATGGCTGATCATATACTCTTCTTCTCCATGAAAGGTGATAATCTTCCCTTGAATCGGATATTTTAGCATTTGGTGCAACGTAGAAGTGACAGCGCCGGCATTGTGAATCCATGGTCGGCCTAGCAAGCAGGAATATGAAGGACGGATATCCATTACGTAAAAAGTTGAATCATATGTTTGTGTTCCAACTTTTATGGGAATGTCTACCTCCCCATGTACCATCCTTTTCGAGCCGTCAAAAGCCCTTACTACTATGTTACTTGGCCTCAATGTCAACCCCTCACAGTCAAGCCTATGAAGAGTTTTTTAGGCAATACATTCAGAGATGAGCCAATGTCCACCAAAACGTGAGCCAAGGTTGTGCCCCTACATTCAACTGAGACATGCAATGCCTCATTATGCTTCCTTCCTCTTGGCGTTAAATCAGCATCTGAAAAACCTAGACCATTATCTGCAGTCAAGCTGGCTACGCAGTCTTGAAACTGATCGACGGACGTCTTTGGGGTACATGGGCAGTTTTCAGGAATTTTACCAAGGCTTTTTCATGCGCCTATAAACATAGTAGTAATTCCAGCATGGAAATTTTAGAGGGATTTTTCCCCAGTTGTTCAACTACATCGTAGTCGCTTCTTTTTATGATCTTCAGAATTTTCTCCATCTCTTTCCGGGAGGTCTCAGGGATAGCCAATGACTGAGCCTTCGTCCGGACAGGCTCAATCAGAATACTTTTACCTTGAGTCTTGGTTAACTCGGCAGCAGGAACGTCAGTAGGAGTGATAACAGGGGTTGTAATAGCTTTTTTAGTTGGAGTATTAGTGGGGATGATTGTAGGACTGGGAACGACTTTTGGAGGTGTAACAATAGGAATGATTACGGGTCCAGAAACTGCTTTTGGGGGAGAAATTTCTGAAGAGAATATCCTTCCGCTTCGGGTAATCTTTCTAGTTCCTGTAATATTACTGATGTCAGAATCCACTTTCTCAGAACTTGAATCTTCGGTACCTGGCCAATCTTGCTTAATACCGTGGTAGTAGACATCCCCTCCATAATTCCATTGTATGGTTTTGTCTGACGAATACGGGACTGGTCCAGGCATTGTAATTATTAAAGGAGTTTCTTTCGGAACTGATGTAATTCTAACAGGTCTTTTGGTGGAGACCCTTGATGAATTGGCGGAAATGGTAATGATAGAAACATATTCAAAAGGAATAGGTGGAACAGAAGTCTTTTAAAACAAAATTTCTTTGTTATCTATTAGGCACTGAACGCCTGTTTTCAACAAAGAACAACTGGTTGGTGAAGAAAAATAGAAGTGACAACCTTCATCACAGCCTGGGAACACACCGGCATTCAACAAGTTCACTTTAATAGTCAAGAGTGGGGTCATAAGCTCATCAATTGAAGTAACAAACATATCTTCCTCAATGGCGTTGGTATTATGGCAATGTTTGGTAATAGGGCCAAAAATGATGTTCGGCTTTTCGAGCGCATGGAATTCAATCTCTTTTTCTTCAATGAGGTCTTGTATTTTGTTCTTTAGAGCCCAACAATTATTAGTGTCATGGCCGGGACATTCAGAGTGATATGCGCAACGGGCATTGGGATGATAGTGAGGAGAGGTTGTATTGGGGTTTTTCAGAGCTTCTTTCAAGGTCACTAGGTTGGATCTTAACAGATGTGGCAATACCTGAGATATGGTCATGTTAATTCTGGTGAATTGTCTGACTGGTCTTTGCATCCTTGGTTGGTTATTTCTTTATTGATCAGGTGCAGGTTTAGGGATCATCACAGCCCCCACCATTGGTCGGCGTTCGACCATATCTTGATTTTTCTAAGGATAAACAGCAACCACTTCTTTCTTTCCTATAAATGGCTTCCTTACAACTGCAGAAGAGGATGTATCCTTTTGGATCTTTCCATTATTTATATCGGCTTCTACCCTTTCTCCGATTAATATTAGTTCAGTAAAACCTAAATATGAACTTCCAATTAAATTATTTAAGAAGGGACCAGACAAGGTGCCCAAGAACATGTCTACCAATTCTCTCTCAGATAGAGGGGGTTGAACTCTTCCGGCTAAATCTCTCCATTTTTGCGCATAGTCCTTGAAGCCTTCATTGGAAACCATGGCCATACTTTGGAGCTGAGTAAGTGTAGGCGCAAGATCAACATTGTATTGTTATTGTTTTTAAAAGGCTGCTGCAAGATCTTCCCAGTTGTGAACGTTGGCTCTTTCTAACTGGTAAAACCAATAAAGTTGAGTTCCAGACAGGTTGTCTTGGAACAAGTGTACCCATAAGTCTTTGTCAGCGGTATGGGGCTGGATTTTTCTCACATAGGACCGGAGATGCATTTTAGGGCATGAGACTCCGTCATACTTAACGAACACAGGTGCCTTGAATTTCGGAGGAATAACAATCCCTGATACTAACCCCAATTCCTCAAAGTCCAAGCCAAGAATTTTTGTATTTCCATCGCACACAACCGCTCTTCGAGATGTTTATACTTGTCATCAGCTGGAGGGTATTGTTCTTCAAAATAGTCTTCTTCTACCTCTTCCTCTTCTGGTTCTGACGGGATAACTATTTCCTTGCCTTTCCCATCTTGATTGTCTCTTTCACCGGATGTCGTTGCAAAGTCTAAGGTCCTTCTTGTCTGCCCATGAAATCTTCTTCCCATCTTTAGGAATCAGGTTACCTTCTTTGGTTTTTTTTTCTTCTCCTCGGCCAGCAAAGTCTTCAACTCTTCTTGTCCTTTGGCTAGGGTCAAGAGAAACTGTTGAAATGTCTATTATGAGCTTGGAGGTCCTTCACTGTTTGCTCGAGATCCATCTTACTGAAATAAAAATTAGAGAGATGAGGAGACTTGTTGCAAAAGACCTTCTTATTTTATGATGAATGGTATATGCATATGTAATGATTTCAAGGATTTCAAAGATTCAAATTTGTTTTAGACAAAAAGGAAACACACATTATATTAATAAGTTAAAGCTTGAGTACATCAATCCCTTTTCGGGCAAAATAATACAAAAACTCTAAGATAAAAAGATAGCTCGCATCCTCTTTGGTGCGATGCAGGCATTGAGAGTCTGCTCCTCATGAAGTAGCCTAGTGAGTTCCAAAACCTTCTTCTCGCTCGCGTAGAATTGGGCGTCGAAAGTATCCTGCTCTCCCTTGAGTTGTATCCAACCCCTTTGTAGGTCTTCAAGAGAGGTAGGCATGTCAGAATGTAGGATAATGTATGGAACATCTCTCTCCATGATAGGTTCAATGATTACCGGGAGAATGGAGGGGTAAGGCATCATAAGACTCTGAGCACGCGTTCGTACCCATTTGAGGTAAGGCTCAAGAAGGATGGAATTTTTATTCCCAAAAGTCTTGCTATCTACCTTGTATAACATCCTCCAAGCTCGGATAAATCTCTGGCGAAGACCTTGATCGTCGTTGTCGTAGTCAAATACCACACCTTGAATCAGCATCTCGTACGGGCCATCCCTTCGGGCGTAACCAAACTGTCTTAAGGTTAAGCATGGGTTATAGTTGATACCTCCCCTAATGCCAAGTAAAGGGACATTAGGGAATTCTCCATAATGGTCGACAATGATAACATTATCTTTGGATCGGGAGCACTAATGAATGTCCGAATGTTTGAGCGTCATCAACCTTTGTGACCACCTTGAACCTTGCTCATTTTTTTAATACAGATTGGGGAAGATGAGAAATAAACCACCTTTACAAGAGAGGAGTGCAACACATAAGGACACCTCTTTTCCTCATTGTGTGAGTGTGAAAAGAGTGTAGGATATCTCCTAGCAATGTTGGCACTGGGTTGCGGGATATGATGATTTTAACGGCGTTGACATCTATGAGTTGGTCAGGATTTGGAAACAAAACCATCCTATAGATGAGGAGAGCCACAACTTCCTCAAAGGCTTGCAAGTCCAAGGAGTTCCAACAGCTTTGGGCTTTCTCGAACAAGAACTTTGCTAAGAAAGCTTTGACACCACTCCTTGTTTCCCAATGAGTTATGATATCAGATGAGTAAAAGTGTAGAGTGTAGCGATAAAAAATGCAGCGGGGTAAATCGGAGATCGAACTATTAATTAATTCGTCTCAAAAAAGCAAGAGTCGCCACCGCGCTTTATTATTTCAAAGGGAAAAGGGAAAAGAGCGAAATAAAAACCTAAAAATGCAATGTAAAATAATACTTTAAAAAGTAATGAAAATACAAGGCGTTTTGAAAAGAGGTCTAGAGTTCGGGGGTTGGTTATACAATGGGAAGGTATTAGCAGCCAATGTATGTATAGTATTCTATAGGAACCTTTTGAAATATCTGTTTATTAAAATGTTTGTTTGATTAAAAATAAATTGTTTTGGCCAAAAATAGGTGTGGGCGAGAGTTTGAAGATATGACGACCTAACGTCGAAGTTTTGACTTAAAAGGTGTGAGTTTTGAAAAATTGAATATTTGGGAAAATTATCTTAAGTTTTTTTAACAAAATAAAAAACGGAGGATGAATGAGGGTATTCGCGCGATGTTTTTTGATGACATGAAGTCGACAAAAATTAAACAATTCCCTTGGATTTTGCAAGCAACATGAAGATTAAAATTAAAATTATAAACACTCCAAGATTTTAAAAGAAAACCAAAAGAGAAGCCATGGAATTAAATCAACCAACATGTATCATGGGAGGAACATCATAAGGGGCAATAAATTCAAAGAGATAACTTACAAACTTATCAATAAAAGACTAGTTAAAAAAACTAACAAAATTAACTAAAATGCTGACCAAACTAAAAATGAAATATCAAGATTTAAATAAATTATAAAAACTAAACTAATTAATTGGGTTTTATCTAAAACTATGTGATTATTTAATTTTTAAACCAAAAGAGCTAAGGAAATCAATAAAAGAATAAGAGTGTAAATTAGAATATAGGGTAAGCATGAAGTACTGGGCGCTAAAGCCTAATTGAAATGAGACCCAAGGTTTTGTTTTGGTTACAGCCAGCTCCAGATTTACAATTGACAGGATATTTGGTCCAGGGTATCAGTAGCCCACACGAATTCTGGATAATAAGAAAATGTTGATAGTAAAATGTAGGTGGAATGAATCAGAAATGGGTCGGGTCATGTGAGGAGGCCTAAAACGTATCTCATGCGCTCATCTCCCTCTATCTCAATCAATTTCTTCTCTCTCTTTTCTCTCTCTTTCGAACTCTCTCTTTTTTTCTCTCTTTCGAACTCTCTTTCGAACTCTTTTTTCTCTCTTTCGAAATCTCTCTTCGAACTCTCTCTCGAACTCTCTCTTCAATCTCTCTTTCGAACTTTCTCTTCGATCTCTCTTTCGAACTCTCTTTCGAACTCCTTCTCTTCTAAATCGAAATCAAACACCTTGCTCCCTCTTTCGAACTCTTTCTTTCCTAAATCAAAATCGAACTCCCTGCTCCCTCTTTCGAACTCTTACTCTTCTAAATCGAAATCGAACAACCTTCTCCCTCTTTCGAACTCTTTCTATTCTAAGTCGAAATCGAACACTCTTCTTCTGGCTTTTTTTTCATGCAGTTAGACATCAAATCAACAAGGCGACAAATATTCATGGTAAGAGAAACAACAATAACAATCTCAGGGGTTCTGGTTTATTGAAACATCAACAACAACAAAAATGCAGCAACGATAACTAGTTCACAACATACATCATTATAACAAGCATAGCAATAGATTTTGAGGAAAAAAGTAAGGAGACTTACAAGATCAGAGCAAGTCTAATGATTTCGATTTTTGACGATGAAATAATAAAGAAATCCAGAGATGAGGTAATATGCTCTTTTAATTCCTTCTGCTCTTCTGAAAATCTTGTTGGAAAATCCTGTAATAGAATTGATTTTTTCCTGAAACTGTAGAAAATAAATGTTTCTTGTTCTTCAAATTCTGCAGATTCGTTTCTCCCCTTTTCTCCTAAAATTCTAGCACTATTGTTGTGAGCTACGCATCGGTGTTAGTGCGAATTTGCTGGTATGATTGGAGCTTGGTTCAAAATGGTCCAGGTTAGAAGGTTTGCTTCTGTTTACAGTTTGTAAGGAGGGCATGCTTGAGTTTCGCTTGCCTTGGTATAGGCATGCTTGAGCTTTTCTTTGATAACTTGCAGTTTGCTTTAGGCAGGTTTGAGGCTTGCTGTTTGTACAGGCTTTGGTTTATGCAGGTTTGTGCTTCTGCAAGTTTGTGTTTTTGTAAGTTCGAAGGTTTGAGGCAGGTTTTGATAACTTGCTGTTTTGCTTGCCCTTATAGTGTTTGTGGTTTTTTCTCTTTTGTGAACTGCCTTTTCTCTCTCACCCCCTTTCTTCGATTGTATCTTCCTGTTTTATAGTGAATAAGGATGAGGTTTTGGGAGGAAAAATTTGGTGATTTTGAATAAATGTGATGATCTGATTTATGGCTTTTTGATACAGGTTTTGGTGTGTGTTATTTGATGCAAAGTCTAGACTGATGTGCTGGTCTTATAACAGGGCAACAGAGATTATGTGACTGTTTTTCTTGGCATCACTTGCAGGGCCATGCAACATAAGGACAGATTTTGGACATAGCATAACAATCATAATATTAATAATAACAGTAATGACAATAATAATAAAATAAACTGTTAGTAAAACTAAACTGAGAATACAAAAGTGAAATAAAAGAGATATTAAAATTAGTTTTAATTCTATTAATAATTCAACTTAAAAATATTTCAAATGGAATTATAATCAAAATTTACACCAAAATTAATCATAAAAGAAATAAAAATAAATGAAAAATCAAACCATATATTTTCAATTTTTTTGAATTGCAACTAAAGAAACACAATAGACTTACAATACTCAAAAAATGTAAAAAGCAAAAGAACTTATATGTATTTTGTGAATTTTTTGAATTATCAATAAAAATATAAAATTAAATGAAACTAACAAAACTAAACATTTTTTGTATTTTGGATAAAGTAAAACTGATATGAACTAAATATATTTTGGGGATTTTCTTTTTTATGAAAATAAGAATAAAAGAAAGATGATAAAAAATGAAAAAAATCATGATTTAATAAAGTCAAGCAAAACCAGCTAAATTTCACCAAATTCACAACAATTTCTAATGTTTCTATTTTTTCGTGGATTTTCAAAGCATAATCATCTCTTGACTTGTAAAGAAAAGTTGTAGTTGTTGCAAAGGAGAATCATATGTGAAAGAACCACTAAAATATTGTCGAAATTTGAAGAAGTTATGAATTTTTGAAATCTGACTCGAGAATTGGCAAAAATAGGTCGAATCGCTTGTGAACGCTTGCTATGTAATAATGCAGATGGGAGGTGGTATCTTAGGTCAAAATTTGGGGTATGACAGCTGCCCCTATTTAAGTTTCTTCTATCCGGAGATATGGAGATTAAAATCTTTGTCTCGATGAGATTGAAGGTACTTAAATACATAATACACAATTTTTGCCCTAAGATACCGCCATTATGTTTGTGATATGAATGTAGTATTTAAATTCACAGAGAATGATATTGTATGAGACAAGATAATACTGGAGAAACCAAACACCAACAAACCACAGGAACATAGATTATACACTACTGGGGAAATGAGCCATCGACTTCAAATGATAGACTCTTGACGGCGAATAAAAATTTGAGAGAATAGGACCTCTGACCCTAACAAAGAAGGCATCTTGCATAGGCCACAAAAACATATTATTGACCCAAAATAACAGTGAGTTCACAACTCAAGGTCAAAGATAGACAAAAGATGTACCAAATTTGCTGATAATGGATTACCGACTTCTGAAGGTAAAGATTCATAACAAACTTCTCTGCGAGATTTCTGGAGAGATACCAATTAATGTTGAAATAATAATATGGTTGTAGATACACAAACTGCTCAAATAAAGAAGCTGCCATTTGTTGTCTTCCAAAAATACTATGACATACAAGCTGCTCAAATAAAGAAGCTGCCACTTGTTGTCTTCTAAAAAAATACTATGACATACAAGCTGCTCAAATAAAGAAGCTGCCACTTGCTGTCTTCCAAAAATACTATGACATACAAGCTGCTCAAATAAAGAAACTGCCACTTGCTGTCTTCCAAAAAATAATAACGTACAAGTTGTTCATAAAGAGACGGCCGCTTGTCGTTTTCCAAAAAATAATAACGTACAAGTTGCTCATGAAGAGACTGCCGCTTGCCGTTTTCCAAAAAAATAATAACGCTAGTTGCTCATGAAGAGACCGCCGCTTGCCGTTTTCCGAAGAAAAATAACGTACAAGCTGCTCATGAAGAGACCGCCACTTGCCGTTTTCCGAAGAAAAATAACGTATAAGCTGCTCATGAAGAGACCTCCACTTGTCGTTTTCCAAAAAATAATAACGTACAAGCTGCTCATGAAGAGACTGCCACTTGTCGTTTTCCGAAGAATAATTCAGAAGAAAATTGCGATAACCCTGCCGGAGAATAAAGTCTTCGTCAAAGGGAACCATGAATAGATCCTTCCCGAGGAGATCAAATACTTAAATGCGCAAAATAATTGCACCATTCGTCTAGGTTACCTAGCTTGGAGAAAATCACGAGATAGCCTATGCAAGAGACAACAACTCCCTCCAGGAATAAACCAGAGAGAAAACAGTCAAACAAGACTCCACCCAATGAGAAAATAACTTGATTGGGGATTCATCCTATCCAGAAATGGACAAGGAAGACTAAATCAAAAAAATCATCCACGAGGATTAGCTCAGTTGGGGAATTTAGAAAGGAAGCACATTTTTTGCCTAAGCTAACATTCTACTTGGAAAGAACATGTACATTGTCTTAATAAACATAAACAAGGTATACGACCCAAAATCAACGACAAATGTGAATATGCATGCGTGATATAAGTGTAAATGAATGAATGAATGTTATGCTGATGAAACAGGTAGACGAAATATCTTGAAGATGATAAGATATCACAAAATAATAGATACTCGGCCAATCTTAAAGAGACAGAAAATAACTAGAACTGGAACCAAAAAGCAACGTCAGAACGTATCACGTTACAAGGCTCAAATCTTCTGGGAGAAAAGTATTCAAAACCAATCTTCTAACACCAATAGACCATTGGCATGAGACAAAGCGTACCACACTTCAGAAATCTGCTCAAATAAAGATAACCAAAACAAAGCTTAACTGGAAAAGCTGGGGAGTCACCAAACTTAGTACCACTAGAAACAAAAGTTTAAACAACCAACACCTCGTGACGATTTTGAAAGAAAACATGTTCATCATGCAAGGATAAATTACTGTATTGTTTTGCATTTCATGGCTTGACCATCCTCGGAACAACTGTTAATATTCCTTTCATTATTCACGACACATTTTTAAAATAAGAATACTTTAAATAACTTTGTTTCAAATATTGCCGTAAAATTAAAATTTTTCCCACAAAAGGTAAATGCTCAAATTTCATTAATAAGATGGTAGTTCGCTAACAACGCGACTCCAACGGTTTACAAAAGTTTGGGAAATAGTACATGAAAGAAAGGGTTACACAAAAATAATGATCACTATTCTCCCTAACAACTTCGAATTCCGAAATGTGCTCAAATGCCACAGTCGGTCTGACCAAAAGCCTGCCTAAGCCGCCCCTTCGGGTTTTCAACTTAGCGAACTGTCAACTCAAAACTAGGCGAAATACTTCTTGACTGCGTCGGCATTCACGGAGCGCGGGAGCTCTTCACCGTCCATATTTGTGAGAATCATGGCACCTCCAGAGAAAACTTTCTTAACGACATACGGTCCTTCATAATTCAGAGCCCACTTGCCCCTAGAATCAGGTTGGAAATATAATATCTTCTTGAGCACAAGGTCACCTTCTCTGAACTCGCGTGGTCGAACCTTCTTATCAAAAGCCTTCTTCATTCTCTGCTGATATAATTAACCGTGACACGACGCTGTCAATATTTTTTCTTCAATTAAATTCAACTGATCATATCTACTTTGACACCATTAAGCTTCAGAAAGTTTAGCTTCCATCAACACTCTCATAGACGGAATCTCAATCTCCACGGGGAGTACTGCTTCCATACCATAAACTAGGGAAAATGGGGTTGCACCTGTTGAAGTTCGAACAGAAGTACGGTATCCATGTAAAGCAAACAGAAGCATTTCAAGCCAATCATTATAAGTTACCACCATCTTCTGGACAGTCTTTTTGATGTTCTTGTTGGCAGCTTCAACAGCCCCATTCATCTTCGGCCTGTAAGGAGAAGAATTATGATGTTCAATCTTGAATTCTTCACAAAGCTCTTTCATCATCTTGTTATTCGGATTCGAACCATTATCAGTGATGATCTTGCTCGGGATGCCGTATCGACAAATGATCTGATTCTTAATAAATCTGACTACCACCTGTCTGGTTACATTAGCATAAGATGCTGCTTCCACCCACTTAGTAAAATAATCAATCGCTACCAAGATGAAACGATGACCATTTGAAGCTTTGAGTTCAATCATTCCAATCATATCAATGCCCCACATAGAGAAAGGCCAATGTGAAGAGATAACATTGAGGAGGGTCGGTGGCACATGTATCTTGTCCATATAAATCTGGCATTTATGAAATTTTTTCACATATTTGCAGCAATCAGATTCCATTGTCATCCAATAGTAACCAGCTCTCAACATCTTCTTAGACATTGCATGTCCGTTGGCATGGGTACCGAAGGATCCTTCATGTACTTCCTGCATCAACATGTCTGCTTCATGTATGTCTACGCATCTGAGCAGGACCATGTCGTAATTCCTCTTATACAATACTTCTTCATTGAGGAAGAAACTGCTTGCCAATCTCCTCAACATCTTCCTATCTTTATTGGATGCCCCAGGCGGGTACTCTTGAGTTTGGAGAACACGTTTAATGTCATAGAACCATGGTTTGTCGTCGGTGACCTCTTCTACTGAGAACACATGATCAGGTCTATCGAGGCACATAACTCTAATTGTAGGCACATTGTTCCAACCATTCACTTGAAACATTGAAGACAAAGTAGCTAAAGCATAAGCCATTTGGTTTTCATCTCTAGGGATATGATGTATCTCCAATTTGTTGAAGAAGGTTAACAATCTTCTAGCATAATCTCTGTAAGGGATCAAACCAGGATGACGAGTCTCCCATTCTCCTTTGATTTGATTAATTACCAATGCCGAGTCTCCCTAAATATCAAGAATCTTAATCCTTAGATCCACTGCTTCTTTGAGACCCATAATACATGCCTCATATTCAGCCATGTTGTTCGTACAGTCGAACTTCAATCTCGTCGTGAACGGGATATGAGTACCTCGGGGAGTGACGATGATTGCCCCAATTCCATTTCCATAAGAATTCACAGTCCCATCAAATATCAAACCCCAACGGGATTCGGGATCAGGTCCTTCTTCAGGTAACGGCTCTTCAAAATCTTTAGCTTTCAAGTACATAACATCTTCATCTGGGAAGTCAAACTTGATGGATTGATAATCTTCAATTGGTTGGTGAGCCAAATGATCAGCTAAAATACTCCGTTTGATTTCTTTCTGAGTGTGATACTCAATGTCATATTCATATAACAACATCTGCCAACGGGCTATTCTTCCAGATAGGGCGGGCTTCTCAAAGATATACTTGATCGGATCCATTTTGGAGATCAACCAAGTGGTGTGGTTAATCATATACTAGCGCAGACGGCGAGCAGCCCAAGCTAAAGCACAACAGGTTTTCTCTAGCATTGAGTATCGAGACTCACAGTCTGGGAATTTCTTACTCAGATAATATATGGCATGTTCCTTTCTTCCAATCTCATCTTGTTGACCAAACACACATCCCATGGAATCTTCCAATATAGTCAGGTACATAATCAAAGGTCTTCCTTCCACTGGAGGAATCAATATGGGAGGTTCAAGTAAATATTCTTTGATGTTATCAAAATCTTTCTGACAATCTTCTGTCCACACACATCCTTGGTTCTTTTGGAGAAGCTTGAAAATCGGCCCACAGGTAGCAGCCATATGAGATATAAATCTAGAAATATAGTTCAGTCTCCCAAGGAATCCTCTTACTTGTTTTTCTGTCTTGGGTGCGGGAATTTCCAGAATACCTTTGACTTTATCAGGATCTACCTCAATACCTTTTTGACTGATAATGAAACCCAGAAGTCTTCCAGAACGAACACCAAAAGTGCACTTGTTGGGATTCAGACAGAGTTTATACTTTCTCAAACGCTGGAATAACTTCAATAAATGTTCCAAATGATCTTCTTCAGTTTGCGATTTGGCAATCATGTCATCTACATACACTTCTATCTCTTTATGCATCATATCATGGAACAAAGCAGTCGTGGCCATTTGGTATGTTGCACCAGCATTCTTCAAACCAAACGGCATTACCCGATAACAAAATGTTCCCCAAGGTGTAATGAAAGATGTCTTCTCCATATCTTCTGGTGCCATCTTGATTTGATTATAACCAGAGAAACCATCCATTAAAGAAAAGACCTTGAACTTTTCAGTACTGTCGACCAATACATCAATGTGTGGTAAAGGAAAATCATCCTTTGGGCTAGCTCTATTCAGATCTCTATAATCTACACACATCCGAACTTTGCCATCCTTCTTAGCAACAGGCACTATATTGGCTAACCATTGAGGATAGACCGATGTAACAAGGAAACCTGCACTAATTTGCTTTTGAACTTCTTCTTTGATCTTGTCAGCCATATCGGGACGAGTCCTTCTCAACTTCTGCTTAATCGGCGGACATTCAGGTCTCAACGGCAAACGATGCTCCACAATATTGTTATCCAAACCTGGCATGTCTTGGTAGGACCAAGCAAACACATCAACATACTCTCTGAGAAGCTCCAACATTTTCTCTTTGACCTCTGGGATGAGCAATGCTCCGACCTTAACTTACTTTTTATCTTCTTCATCACCCAAATTGATCATCTCTATAGGCTCTTCAAACGGCTGAATAGTCATTTCATCGTGCTCAAGTAAACGGGAAATTTCATCAGGGATCTCTTCACTATCTTCTTCCTCGGCTCCGAACACAGGGAATTCAAAGTTGGGAGGGGGCATAGGATCATTGTTTTCAATGGTTAAGTCATGGATTAATCTGCACATATGATTATGCTTTATTTTAGAAATCGATTAATATGAATTTTGTACAAATGAAACAAAAGATTATTATATTTTCCTATTACTACCAATTAATTTTCATTACTATTTCCCAGAAAAAGTGAAAAATAAAACAGTAGTGGACAAAATAACGTTTTTATTCATGATTGGCAATACTTGAAACAAAGAGCCCAGACATTTTCTCTTTTGCCTTGGGCAGAGCAAAAGGATTTATTTTCAACATAGCCCGACACAAATACTTTTTCGCCTTGGGCAGAGCGAAATTTTTTTCTCAAAAATAAAACAAAACATTACTCAGAAATGTGCATCGCAACAGGAACATCGACAGCAATCCAGTTCTGGCAAACCACTCCATGCGTTACAAAATCAGGTAAATCCTCTTCAGAATCGTCTCCTATTATAGCATCAACTTCAGGAGGTGTCGGATGGATAAGACCTGCGCTTCAGAAAACCTCTTGTATCGGACGGATAACTGTTTCCTGCTTAACTCTTGTAGACACGGGATGAAAACCAAGACCTTCTCCAGACTTGTTCTAAGGCAAAGTCAACACTTGGCCCCAACCTTCAGCCGAACCACTTTCAACCACTCGTCGTGCATCCTCAAAAGAAGAAATAGATGTCCCTTGTTTCTTCACTTCATTATTAGCAACAGATAGAGCTTGGAATTGGGTCCCAACATCCTCATCAGCATCAATAAAAGAGAAAGATGACAAATGGCTTACCACCATAGCCTGCTCTCCACCAATCATTACCAGCTTTCCATGCCTTACAAACTTCAATCTTTGATGGAGCATGGAAGTGACTGCCCCTGCATCATGGATCCATGGACGACCCAATAGGCAACTGTAGGCGGCACGAATATCCATTACTTGAAAAGTGATCTGAAAAGTATGAGGACCAATTACTATAGGAAGATCCACTTCACCAATGACAGTCTTCCTAGACCCATCAAACGCTTTGATAATTACCCCACTAGGTCTCATGGGAGCACCTTGATATGAGAGTCGAGATAATCTAGTTTTGGGCATTACATTTAACGACGAACCTGTATCTACCAGCACACTTGATAAAGTATCATTTCCACAAACTATTGAGATATGTAAAGCCATATTATGGTTTCTTCCCTCCTTCGGAAGCTCTTCATCACTGAAACCAAGATTGTTACACGAAGTAATATTTCCCACAATTCCATCAAATTGGTCAACCGTCACATCATGATCTATGAATGCCTGGTCCAAGACCTTCATCAAAGCTTCTCTATGGGCACCAGAATCTCTCAGTAAAGCAAGAAAAGAAATCTTGGAAGGAGTTTGCAATAGTTGGTCCACAATCTTGTATTCACTTCTCTTGATGAGATTCAGAATCTCATCATCATCGGGGTGTGGGATAGGTTCATTGGATCGGCCTACCTCAACCCTGGGTTCAACATTTCTCGCTGGAATTTCTGCCGGTATGGGCCTCCTGACTTGAACTTCTGGTCTCTTAAAAGGTACTGCTGCAAAGACACGTCCACTTCTCATAACTCTGCTCACATCAGCGATGTTAACAAAAGATGGCATTGTTGGTATAGGGACTTCTACCCCATTCTCAATCATTATGGCATTATACTTATACGGTATAGCTTGGTCTGAGTTGTAAGGCACAGGAACAGGTGGATAAATGATCAAAGGAGCAACAGGTGCAGTGTGACTGTCGTAAATGATCTCTACTGGTTCAGGAAAATTGAATTGTGGTATTATAACATTCACTTCATCCACCGGATCTCTGTCATATGTAATAGTGATAACCCTCTGGTCTAACAATTTTTGAATATCCTCCTTCATAATAGGGCAATCAACTTCTCTTGAACAAAATTCACAAACATCATAATCATGATGATGCCTAAAAAAAGCAAGTCTTCTTAAGCTCTGATGTAACCTGATCAATAAATCTCTTATGTGTTCAACTTGAAAAACTCGAAACTTTCCCGGACAACCTTCCACCATATTCACTGATGCTGCCCCATGTCGAGGCAAAGGATTATCTCTAACATTCGGGTTAACATCCTTGAAAGACAAAATACCATTCTTAATTAATCTCTGCACATCCTCCTTTAGAGCAAAGAAATTTTCAATGTTGTGCCCCGACGACCCTTGATGATACTCACAAAACTGGTCCGCCTTGTACCACAGAGAAGTACTATTCGGTGCGACAGGAGGAGGCTTCGTCATTATGAGGTTCTTTCTGATCAGAGCAGGGAACAATTCAGTGTAAGTCATGGGAATGGCATCAAATTGTGGTTTCCCTGGTGAACGATTCTGGTTATTAAATTGATAAGCTTGTTGTCGAGGCTGCTGTTGAAATGGCCGTTGCTGAATTAGTGGGGTTTGATGAGTTGGGGTCACCATTGTTGGGCGGACAGCCAGAGTGACTGCCGCAGCATGTGAATAACCTCTCCTTGGTCTCCCAGGGAAAATTACACTAACATCTTGTTCTTTCCTTTTAGGGAAAACACTTCCAAACTTCTTGATAATGCTAGATGGACTTCCTTCCTTAACCAAACGTCCCTCACGAATTCCTTCTTCCAACCGCATGCCCATACTTACCATCTCGGTGAAGTCACTTGGTGCACTGGAAATCATTCTTTCATAATAAAAGGAACCTAAAGTCTTCAGGAATATCTTTGTCATTTCTTTCTCCTCAAGAGGGGGATAAATCTGAGCAGCAATCTCGCGCCACCTCTGGGCATATTCTTTAAAGGACTCTCTGTCTCTTTGGGACATCGCCCGGAGTTGATCTCTGTCTGGCGCCATGTCGACGTTGTACTTATACTGGCGAACAAAAGCTTCACTAAGATCGTTGAAATTACGGATCCGAGTGTTGTCCAAACTCATATACCACTTTAGAGCGGCACACGTCAAACTGTCTTGAAAGTAGTGAATTAACAAGTTATGATCATCAGAATATGTAGACATCTTTCTCACATACATAGTTAAATGACTCCGCGGACACAAATCACCTTTATACCTTTCAAAGTCCGGCACTTTGAATTTGGCTGGAATCTTTACATTTGGAACTTAACACAGGTCATGAGCATTCTTTCCAAACAAATCTTTCCCCTTTAACGCTCTGATCTCCCTCTGCATCTCTTGAAACTGGTCTTGAAATTCTTCCATCCTATCGAAAAGACCCAGACTTTCAGCAGGCTCGGCATGATAAGTAGGTTCATTCATGTATGGCATGGAATGAACCACAGGAGCGACAGTTATCATCACTGGTTGAGGGAAAGGTGCCACAGACGGAATTACAGGCGGCATAGTAGTTGTCTCCGGTTGAGGAAAAGACACGATAGGTTGAACCAAAGGCTGTACGACAGGCTGATACCCTTCTGGCACGAAGTTATAAGGCATTCCATACGGAAAACCTTTTGGCATCTGATGTTGAAGCGGAGAGTTGATTTGAGTCACAGATGTTGGAACGGTGACAATCTCAGAAACCACAGTTGTTGAAGTCTGAATCTCAGCAGCTGCAGTCGATGGCTGATTCTGAGCAGCCATCAAACTTTCCACCAGCGCAGTTAGTTTCTCCATACTGACACGAAGGGTAGCGACCTCCTCACGAAGCTCGTGGTTTTCCTGTTCTAGATCTTCCATCTTCCTATGACGGTTGGCTCGGGTATCATACCGATGAGACAGCTTGACAATCTATCGGAGTGGAAAAAGAAACAAGGATAAGACTCTAGAAAACATGTGAAGTGGAATATTGGATGATGCATGATATGCGATGCAAATGATCGTTCATTTCGATAGTTTTCAAGCAACTTCGATAATTTTACACACATCAATGGTAAAGGAATTTGGAACAACAAAAACTCATTTCATAAATCAAAAGCGGTAAATTACAACTTACAACTTTTGAACAACAAAAAAATAAATTACAACTTTGGGACAACAACCCAATAATAAAAGCAGTAAATTATAACTTTGGAACATGAAGCCCATAATAAAGCAGTAGATTACAACTTTGGAACATGAAGCCCTTTTACAGAGTTTTACAAAATGACAACAGTAAAATAAAACTAAGAACTGAAGATCATTTAGAATTAACTTCGAGTGTTTCTTCTTCCAAACTCCATAATAATAGTACCTGAGATATCTGCAAAATCATTCTTAAATTCCTTGAAAAACAAGTTTTTTTACAAAAAAATGTTGATGGATGCATGGATGAATGATAATGCAACAGTTACACATAAGTTCACAAACATGGGGTTCAAAGGTTCAACGTTTCGTGCATGGAGTAAAAGGTAAAGCCCACCCCAAGGTATGTACTACCGGTTTAATCTCACTTGCAAGACAAGGTTCTAAGAGTTCCTGAAGTCTACATTCCTCCTTCGGATATTACCAACGTCTTGATTACTCAATAATTAGCAATATTCTCAAGAGAAACTCGTCCGAGCGTAGCATCGCGTAACAACTACTTCCGGATTACTCTGTTATAATCTTCGCGCTACACCTAAAAGGCCAAGATGGGTTAGGGTTCTAAGATTCTCAGTTTCTCTGGCTCCCAGGTCGAAAATAATAATTTCTTCCCAATTACTCGGTAAACAAATATTACGTTCAAAAGGGCCTTCCACTGAGTGGGGGATCTCATGCCTCCTTCTTCGGGATTACTCCCTCAAAGTTAACATGACTATACCGCCCGTCCTATTCTTAAGTGTAACTTAATTCGGGTATAGGATTCGTCCTTTGCAAAAAACCCAAACAACCCCAATATAAACACATAATCAAACAAATCAAATAAATAATAATACAGATAAAACAAACTAGGCTTAACCCACTTAGGGATGGACCAGCAAGAGGTCAATCTTTCCCCAGCAGAGTCGCCAATTCTGTAGCGATAAAAAATGTAGCGGGGTAAATCGGAGATCGAACTATTAATTAATTCGTCTCACAAAAGCAAGAGTCGCCACCGCGCTTTATTATTTCCAAGGGAAAAGGGAAAAGAGCGAAATAAAACCCTAAAAATGCAATGTAAAATAATACTTTAAAAAGTAATGAAAATACAAGGCGTTTTGAAAAGAGGTCTAGAGTTCGGGGGTTGGTTATACAATGGGAAGGTATTAGCATCCAATGTATCTATAGTATTCTATAGGAACCTTTTGAAATATCTGTTTATTAAAATGTTTGTTTGCTTAAAAATAAATTGTTTTGGCCAAAAATAGGTGTGGGCGAGAGTTTGAAGATACGACGACCTAACGTCGAAGTTTTGACTTAAAAGGTGTGAGTTTTGAAAATTTGAATATTTGGGAAAATCATCTTAAGTTTTTTTAACAAAATAATAAACGGAGGATGGGGTATTCGCACGATGTTTTTTGATGACATGAAGTCGACAAAAATTAAATAATTCCCTTGGATTTTGCAAGCATAATGAACATTAAAACTAAAAGTATAAACACTCCAAGATTTTAAAAGAAAACCAAAAGAGAAACCATGGAATTAAATCGAAATTATCACAAACTCAAGCAACATGTATCATGGGAGGAACATCATAAGGGGCAATAAATTCAAAGAGATAACTTACAAACTTATCAATAAAAGACTAGTTAAAAAAACTAACAAAATTAACTAAAATGCTGACCAAACTAAAAATGAAATATCAAGATTTAAATAAATTATAAAAACTAAACTAATTAATTGGGTTTTATCTAAAACTATGTGATTATTTAATTTTTAAACCAAAAGAGCTAAGGAAATCAATAACAGAATAAGAGTGTAAATTAGAATATAGGGTAAGCATGAAGTACTGGGCGCTAAAGCCTAATTGAAATGAGACCCAAGGTTTTGTTTTGGTTACAGCCAACCACAGATTTACAATTGACAGGATATTTGGGCCAGGGTATCAGTAGCCCACAAGAATTCTGGATAATAAGAAAATGTTGATAGTAAAATGTAGGTGGAATGAATCAGAAATGGGTCGGGTCATGTGAGGAGGCCTAAAACGAATCTCAAGCGCTCATCTCCCTCTATCTCAATCAATTTCTTCTCTCTCTTCTCTCTCTCTTTCGAACTCTCTCTTTTTTTCTCTCTTTCGAACTCTTTTTTTCTCTCTTTCGAACTCTCTCTTCGAACTCTCTCTCGAACTCTCTCTTCAATCTCACTTTCGAACTTTCTCTTCGATCTCTCTTTCGAACTCTCTTTCGAACTCCTTCTCTTCTAAATCGAAATCGAACACCCTGCTCCCTCTTTAGAACTCTTTCTTTCCTAAATCGAAATCGAACTCCTTGCTCCCTCTTTCGAACTCTTACTCTTCTAAATCGAAATTGAACAACCTGCTCCCTCTTTCGAACTCTTTCTATTCTAAATCGAAATCGAACACTCTTCTTCTGGATTTTTGTTTCATGCAGTTAGATATCAAATCAACAAGGCGACAAATATTCATGGTAAGAGAAACAACAATAACAATCTCAGGGGTTCTGGTTTATTGAAACATCAACAACAACAAAAATGCAGCAACGATAACTAGTTCACAACATACATCATTATAACAAGCATAGCAACAGATTTTGAGGAAAAAAGTAAGGAGACTTACAAGATCAGAGCAAGTCTGATGATTTCGATTTTTGACTACGAAATAATAAATAAATCTAGAGATGAGGTAATATGCTCTTTTAATTCCTTCTGCTCTTCTGAAAATCTTGTTGGAAAATCCTGTAATAGAATTGATTTTTTCCTGAAACTGTAGAAAATAAATGTTGCTTGTTCTTCAAATTCTGCAGATTCTTTTCTCCCCTTTTCTCCTAAAATTCTAGCACTATTTTTGTGAGCTACGCGTCGGTGTTGGTGCGAATTTGCTGGTATGATTGGAGCTTGGTTCAAAATGGTGCAGGTTAGAAGGTTTGCTTCTGTTTACAGTTTGTAAGGAGGGCAGGCTTGAGTTTCGCTTGCCTTGGTATAGGCAGGCTTGAGCTTTTCTTTGATAACTTGCAGTTTGCTTTAGGCAGGTTTGAGGCTTGTTGTTTGTACAGGCTTTGGTTTATGCAGGTTTGTGCTTCTGCAAGTTTGTGTTTTTGTAAGTTTGAAGGTTTGAGGCAGGTTTTGATAACTTGCTGTTTTGCTTGCCCTTACAGTTTTTGTTGTTTTTTCTCTTTTGTGAACTGCATTTTCTCTCTCACCCCCTTTCTTCGATTGTATCTTCCTGTTTTATAGTGAATAAGGATGAGGTTTTGGGAGGGAAAATTTGGTGAGTTTGAACAAATGTGATGATCTGATTTATGGCTTTTTGATATAGGTTTTGGTGTGTGTTATTTGATGCAAATTCTGGACTGATGTGCTGGTCTTATAACAGGGTAGCAGAAATTATGTGACTGTTTTTCTTGGCATCACCTGCAGGGCCATGCAGCATAAGGACAGATTTTGGACATAGCATAACAATCATAATATTAATAATAACAGTAATGACAATAATAATAAAATAAATTGTTAGTAAAACTAAACTGAAAATACAAAAGTGAAATAAAAGAGATATTAAAATTAGTTTTAATTCTATTAATAATTCAACTTAAAAATATTTCAAATGGAATTATAATCAAAATTTACACCAAAATTAATCATAAAAAAAATAAAAATAAATGAAAAATCAAACCATATATTTTCAATTTTTTTGAATTGCAACTAAAGAAACACAATAGACTTACAATACTCAAAAAATGTAAAAAGAAAAAGAACTTATATGTATTTTGTGAATTTTTTGAATTATCAATAAAAATATAAAATAAAATGAAACTAACAAAACTAAACATTTTTTGTATTTTGGATAAAGTAAAACTGATATGAACTAAATATATTTTGGGGATTTTCTTTTTTATGAAAATAAGAATAAAAGAAAGATGATAAAAAATGAAAAAAATCATGAGTTAATAAAGTCAGGCAAAACCAGCTAAATTTCACCAAATTCACAACAATTTCTAATGTTTCTATTTTTTCGTGGATTTTCAAAGCATAATCATCTCTTGACTTGTAAAGAAAAGTTGTAGTTGTTGCAAAGGAGAATCATATGTGAAAGAACCACTAAAAAATTGTCGAAATTTGAAGAAGTTATGAATTTTTGAAATCTGACTCGAGAATTGGCAAAGATAGGTCGAATCGCTTGTGAACGCTTGCTATTTAATAATGCAGATGGGAGGTGGTATCTTAGGTCAAAATTTTGGGTATGACATAGAGCTTGAGCAATCTCTTCTGGCTTTGGATCTCTTTCGGTACCGTTGAAAGGTAGTTGATTGAGAATGGGAATCCTCAAGAGTTGAGAGAATTTTTCCAAAGTTGGCACAAGTTGATAGTCGGGAAATGTGAAGCAATGGTGTAAAGAATCAAAGAACTAAAATATCACCTTCATCATATCCTCATCTGTGTTGGAGGTGACCAAGTTGAATAGGCGACCATGTCTCTCGGTAAATGGAGAGTTTTGAGGAATATTTGAAGCTAGCTCCTTAAGTTGTGGAGGGATCCTTACAAGATTGACTTGAATAGTTTTCCTGCGAAGTGAATCCATATCCTACAAAACAAGAACAAAGATGAATCCCAAAAATCCTTGAAATGGTTAGTGGATGTATATGATGTTCATGATGTTCATTATGTTATGTACAAGTATGCATATACAACAAAACAAAGAAATCCTTAGGTTTAGGCTTGCATCAAGTTTTATAGGTAAATACCATCTTGATGTTTAGTTGGCTTAAACATGTCCTAGTAATAGTAATCGGGTTCTAAGGAGCTCAATATCACTGGTTTGTTTCCTTGGTCATTATTTCAGCACAAGCCTCTTTAATGGCCACCGAAATATCCCAAGAAACTAAACCTCAATGAGTGTATTATCGAGTATCTACCAACTTCGGACTGCACCAAAGCCGGTCATCTCAGTACATCCTAAAGGCCAAGTTGGTCAAGTAAAGGTTCTAAAAGTTCATTAGTGCTTCATGAGATCACTAAGCGGCCCCGTATTCTCTTTGATTAACTCAAAGGCTACCGGTACCCATAAATATGTCGCACTAACATAGCTATTGCTTAGACC
The DNA here is from genome assembly GCA_948472305.1 of Vicia faba. Classification (NCBI taxonomy): domain Eukaryota; kingdom Viridiplantae; phylum Streptophyta; class Magnoliopsida; order Fabales; family Fabaceae; genus Vicia; species Vicia faba. The sequence goes on along the minus strand of OX451735.1, from coordinate 92,944,163 downwards.
ATATCGGTATACCTCGCACAGTTTCCATAACGTATTGCTACTTACACATAAGGTATCCCAAATCCGGGTAGATGATTCAAACTCAAACAAAGAACCATAATGTAAAGCATACAAGTCAAACAATGTAAGAAAATAAATGTGATCTATCCCTAAGGTAACCCCACTTTTAAAATTCTCCCCAGCAGAGTCTCCAGTTCTGTGATATGGTGGGAGAACTGACTTGAGGTTTTTGCGTTTGATCGCAAATGTTGCGGTTAGCAACAGTCGCCACCGAATTTTCTTTTATCCAGAAGGAAAGGTGAAAAAGCACAGGAAAGACCTTTGAGATTATTTCTTGAGTTCGGGGGGTAGATTATAAAAAAGGGAAGGTATCAACACTATTTTCATCCATGGTTTTCCATGGGCTCTTAGTTACTTTCTAGATCACTTGCTTTTGTTTAAAATTGTGCTTTGTGTGGTTTTTGAAAGTATTTTGTAAAGAGACCATTGTTTAGGAAATCTTTGTAATGATTCTTGTTTGTAAGAATGTATACAAAGATGTTTGATCTTTTGAAGATGTTTTCAATTTTGTAAGATGTTTGAAAGTGTATGTGATTGTTTTGAAAATAGCAAGGATGTTTATTTTGAAATGGAGCAAGTAATTAGGAGCAATCTACCTACTCAAATGTCTTTCTTGTTCATTTCCTTTTCCTTTGACATTGTTGTCTTACCATTGATTTGGTAAGCAACCCTATCTTTGGATGTAAATGGGACGGGCGTGGGTCATCCAATAGCCATGATTAGCAATGTTACAATGTATCTTAACGTTCTTTTTAAGGGACTAAGATCATTTGTAAGGAAACTTAGATAACGTCGTCGAGGGACTATGATCTTGTATTTGCTTGTTTTTGCTAAGATACCTTACATGCGTAATATGGCCATTTTGTATAAGGCAACCAAGTGGGATAATGCTAGGGGTGTTTGTGTGCAAGTGTATTGTTTTCATGCTTGATTTTGTCTTGAATTAGAGTTTTCTATTTGATTGATTTTGTTCTTTCCATACAAACCCTAATTACTAGCATGTGAATATAAAGCATTTAAATTGCGGAAAATAAAAATACTAAGCTATTACATGATTTGTGGAAAGGGGGTGTACAAATTGAATGGGGATTGCAAGAATTTATAGCCTAGTTAGTCTATTACAACCATATTGAATTTATACAATAATTGAAATAAATAAATGTACAAAAATAAATATGCAAGAATGTAAATGCAAAGAAAATGGATCTTTTTGTTTGGATTTTTTTTATGAGAAAGAGGGAAATTTTTTTAAACCTAATTAATTTAAAGAAAATAATTACTTAAGTTTAAATTTATTAAGAAAAGATTTTTAAATAAAACACAAATTCTATTTAGTTGATTAAAAGAAAATAAGTTTAGAAAAAAAGTATTTTTTTGGTATTTTTGTCTTGAAAATATTTATGGCATCATAAAATATTTTTAGTCTTTTTTATATCAAAAATAATATGTTTTAATAGGTGTAAAAGAAAAATAAATATTAACCTAGTTTTAATTAAATTTACAAGGTGATTTGTAAAAAATAAATAAAGTATAGTTAATAAAAATATTTTTTTGGTGAGAAAAGATAAAATAAACTAAATTAAAATGAAGATAAATTTTTTTTAATTTTTTTATGAATTTTAATATTAGTGAAATTTTTTTTAAGAAAAACAAATAAAATAAAAATAAGAAAATAAAATAAATTGGACCAGGGGTGCATAAGCAGGCAGGGAGGTTAGCTAGTAAAAAAAACAACAAAAAGCCCAAAGGCCCAAGCGCCCTGCAAAAAAGATCAGAAAATGCAAAACATGTAAAAACACAAAATGGGTACCACTGGGGCTCGAACCCAGGTCCCATAGGTTAACAGGTGTGCGCTTTATTACTGTGGTGGCTATACATCCGTTCATATAAACAAAACAATAAATATGTAAGGCAAATCAAGTCCTGATGACTTCATCTTCAACCTCCAGCCGGTGTACCTGTAAATTCTTCATTTCTCAACAAAAATCGAAGATGACAAAATGAAAGTTGTTGCATTCTTCCTTACGAATCTAACCATGTAAATAACTAAAGCTAAAATTCAAAGATAAATGAGAATTTCTCTGGCCCTAATTTGAACCCTAAAAATTTCAGAAACTTCAACTCTGAAATTCTCTAAGCTCAGGCCATGTAAATGCAAACTATGGAAATGTACAGCTTCATGGCAATGAGGTCTACATTTTATCTTCACAAATGCAAGCCTAACAAGCCTAATTAATGAGATAGAAGTTCAAGAAAAGTACATCAAAACAAGAAATCGTGAAATGGATTTGAGCTTGTTTTAGGCAGTGTTGATGATCAGGTTAGCTTCCTTGGATCTCTAGGAAGCTAATGCAATGGTTGACTTGAGTTGAGGGTGGCTGGAATAGTCTGGAGAAGTCCAACTGTGATGCTTTGTTTTTGGTTATGGAAGAGAGGGAAAATAGTGTTACCGAAGTGAAACAGGTACAAGTATGAGTTACTCTTGATGCAAGGAAGCCTTAGAAACTAAAGGCCAAAAAACGCACGAGGGAAATGTGAGTTTGAGGTTCAAGGTCAGAAACTGTGCAACAATGGAGTTTTTGGGTAAATTATGATTTGAGAGAGTTTTGGTGTATTTCAGGGTGTTCAAACTCATGTTCTAGCTCACAAATAGTGACTTTATTTATAATCAACAAGTTTGGGATACTCTAGTTGATCAAAATTCAAATTTTCCTCCTTAAGCTAAACATGTGATTTTTTGACAAAACATGTTTCAAAGTCTTGTGTACTTGCTAAGATAGAGTGGTTATGTTTTAAACAAGCTTGCTTTTGACTTTGTGGATAGAGTGTGATCAGAGGGAATAAGTTAGAGACTCAATGTGAACTTTAGGCAAAAATCTTTCTTTACAAGAATGGTATTGTTAACTTTCTTCCCAAAATGGCAATGTGAATTGGACAAAGCTTAAATCACTTGGATTATAGCTCAAAAGTTTGTGTAATCCATTAATTATGGAGTGGCAAACAAGTTTGAGGCCTGCAAAGCAAAGATTATGCAGCATAACATTGAAATTGCATTTGTGTTCATCATGAAAATGACCTATAATTAAAGTGACAAAACACAAATTTCATCTTTTCGATTCTCCCTACTCAAGAATGATCTCAAAGAGTTCTTGGATATTTTGGAAAGCTTGCAATGTGCTCTACAATCCATCTTTGAATTGCTTTTAATGATTCCCCTTGGAACTATATGAAAAAAGTGCCATGAAGTTAGGTCAAAATTCTGGCCAAATTAGGGCAAAATTTCACCAAGTCTTTTTTAGTTCATGAGCATGTATTCATAAAATTATAACTTGAGATCCAAGCATTTCTGGAAGAAGTTGTGTGAAGAAAAGTTGTAGATTTCATGGAGATCTACAACTTTCATGTTGGAATTTTCTCTTGAATCATCTTGCATCATGGTGAATTGTTTGCTCAAAGTTATGAAAAAACATGAAATTTCGAACACTTAGAAAAATTTCTAAGTTTAGAAATTTTGACTTTTCAAAATGAAATCTTGACTTTTTTATTTCTTGATGAATGAGTTTCATATTTTGACATGTTTTGATGGATTATGATCTTTGGCACTTGAATTTGACCAAAAAATCAAAGTTTGACTTTTCAGTATACAGTTGACTTTTGATCAGTTGACTATAAAATTCATCTGTCGATCCAAAAGATTTGCAATGTTTTGAATCATGTCATTAGGTCAAAATGATGAAATTGGACTCTTGGGATCATGCCTTAAAACAATTGACCATTTGCTAGGTCAAAAATCAGAAATTGCCCTTTCCCAATCAAAACCCTAATTTTGACCTCTTTGCCCCTTTGGAGATTTGATCAAATTTCTTGAGGAATTGTGGTCCAAAATTGATTAAATGATACATATGAGTTTAAGATGTTGATGTGGATAAAAAATTATGGAGTTTGACTGTCAATTGGCCATGGTTGACTTTTTTCCCAATACAGTTGATTTTTAGGTCAACTATTCAATTGACTGATCAAAAGTGTGATCCAAGGCTTGAAAATTGAAATGAGTAATCTTGGGGGTGCATAATGGTCCATGAAAGTCATATGAAGCATTGATGGTTAAAAATCCTTGTGCAAACTCAAACCCTAATTTTGGTCATCAGTGCCTAAGGAGGTGTCTTGAGTTGATCAAACTCTAGTGCAGTCTTGAGCCCAAGGAGATCTTGTGAGCAAATTCTTGATAAGTGAGAGGGCAAATTTTTGGGTACAACACATACATATAAATTTATATTAAAGAATTTAACCATAAAAATTATTTCAAAACAAATATACACACAATCATAAGCTTTGTATTATCATAATGATTTAACAAATAAAAGAAAACATCCTCAAATATTATCATAATAATTCATGTCTTGAAAAATAAAATTCACACAATCATGAATTTCAAATATAAGTTTCATAATCACATATCCAAAAAAAAATTTGAAGTTTAGTAGACAAATCTCAATAAACTTAACATGAAGACCTCTTTTTATACCACTTGTTGGAATCAATTCAATTACAATTAATCATATATACATGTTTTACATATTATACCATATTCCTTATTATGGAATAGAATAAATAAATATGAACATGTATATAATTACATGATTTACGATATGTTATTATATGAGAGATGATATTTTCGGAATACATAGTTCTATAAGATAAAAGTCTTTTAGCAATGATAATTGTAATATTGAAACGTAAAAGTGTATAGACAAATGACAAATACTTGTTAGCTTGTGCATCTTCCTTAACTGGTACTTCTAATGCTCTGAATACTTTTTAAATGAAGAGAAGAGGTAAACGACTTGTAATAGGACATATTAGAGACCATAACATATATATAGGATGATGGACAATTAGTGTTCCCATTATTCTGTAATGAATCATCCTGGCATACGTTGATATTTGAGTTCATATCCAATTAATTAATTAATTAATTATTAAATAAAAATTTCATTAACTTTTTAAATATTATTTAACCACTTAATCAATTTAATCTCTTAACTTAATAAATAATTAATAAATTCATAGTCCACATATTAATTATTAAAATATAATAATTAAATAATATTTAAATATAAGATACTCCGAGACTCCTTTTCAAATTTTAAGGCATGATATAATCATGAGCAAAGATTTTTTAGTTTCTCCAATGCTATAAAACTTGACCAACCGTTACAAAATCAACTTGTAACATACTCCAAAAAACACATAGAAAGCATTTATAATTGAATAGCTAATATTTACTGATTTAATTAATATGAATCCAATATAAGTGAATATCATGATATCTCATTTTACAATATTAAGAATTATAATTCATGTATATACCAGACACATTGTAAGTCTATAAAGTTCGTAAGACTTAGACTTAAATCTATGGGTAACTATTAGCATTGATTCATGTATTTCTGATGTCTTTAATAAAATCAATATGCTTTAGATTCTAATACTTTTACATTTTCAATCAACTTCTATTGTATATCTAATTAAACTATTTATTTGTTTAAAAAAAGTTTAATAACATAATGACTTTCTATTAAATGATAATATAAAATTATTTTACATTATCATTGTCAGTAGTCTATATTCATTAAATCCATTATATATATATATATATATTTGTATTTTTGTATTGTTGTCATTCCACATTATATTATAATATAAATTATATTTGAATAAGACATCTAAAATCCTAAAAATTCATTTTTCAATAAAATTTTTGTAATTTTCCGAATTAAGAGAATTTTGATTTTTTTAATAAAAATAAATCTCTCTAAATCCTTCTATTATTTTCTTGGAAGGAACTGAGTTATTGATAAACAAAAACAATTATAAGTCTATAACATGGTTAAAAAAACAAGCAATATATAGCTGAATTAGTCCTCACTTGCAAAACACCAAGTAAAACAAAACAAAACAAAAAACAAAATGCAAATGTAAGAGACACTTCAACTGCTACTTCTGTTTCTTTAGATGCATTCTTGTGGAAATTAAACAAAAAAAAGTAACTGTGAGTAGTCACAATGTCCGAGCTAGGGCTTTTGTTCATGGGACCATTTTGTTGGACCATAATGTGCTGTCATGTGAATGTTAGTTACCTCTTAGGGCCCTACAGCCCATGCAGTTAATAGTCAGATAATGTCTAGAGAAATTCGATTCATTGTACGTCTGTCAACTTGTTCTGTCTCTTACCTTAGTTGCATCCTTTCCTTATTTTATTTTTTTTTTCAATCTTATTATTCAACAATGTGTTACAAATTACAATAAATTTATCAAGGTGATGATCAGAGGGAAAAAAAAGCTTCTGATACAGTTTAGATTTATATTGTAAATGTCTGAAAATTTAGCCCGGGTTTAAACCTGAATTGCCGAGTTGGATCGACATAAATGATCCAAGTCGAATAGATCGGTCAAAAGCCGGTGTATCTGGTAGATGGGTAGTACACCTCAACACAAACATAGTCTAAAGCCATATTAATAGTCGTCGATCATAGATAAAAGACAGGGGATCTCATCTATTGATGAGGGATCTGGATGGTTTGAGATCTAGTTTGAGAATGAGAGGGTTCTGTAGTAGTTTTGGTTTTGTTTTTGGTTGTCTTTTTTGTTAGAAGTTTTATTTTTTTTGGAAAAATATTTTTTTTATTCTTTTAACTATACTTTTGGGTTTATATTGGTCATTTAATTGTTTTTTCGGGTCATATTCATCCCTTAACTTTCAAAATGTTTCATTTTATTCTTTCTTTTTTAATAGTGACAAATATAACGACCAATTTTTAAGTTTTTTCGTCGTTAATTCACCAAAATACTAAAATAAAACATTTTGAAAGTTAAGAGACCAATATAATATAAAAAACGATTAAAAGACCAATTTAAACTCAAAGATATCATTAAGAGATCAAAAAAGAATATTTTAATTTTTTTATTTATTTTTCAGTACCTTTCTTTTTTATCTTGTTTCCGAACATCTCTTGTGTTTTTGTATTTTTTTTTATGCTCTGATGTTCTTCAATTTATATATATATATATATATATATATATATATATATATATATATATATATATATATATATATATATATATATATATATATATATATATATATATATATATATATATATATATACTCTGGAATTTTTAGGAGTCAGTATGCAAGTCGGATGTGTCGACCAATATAAAAAAGTAGAAATACCCGAGTTACTAGATGTAAGATAGTTGAGAAATCAGATCAAGGTGTCGAAAATGATATAGGGTTACATAAACAAATTGAAAGACCGAGATCATAGCTAGGATAACAGTTACATGAAAACTCCAAGGCTGTATAGGAGTTACAGAAATTGATGAAGAGGACGCTACACTTACTTATGGTGACGCCAAACATTTTGAGCTTCATCAAATCATCAGACTCAAAAAATCACTTCTTAATGATGTTAAAGTAGAGATAGGGGTATAAAAAGGCATATGAGGGAGGAAGAAGAGGAGTTAACCACAACATATGAAAATAGAAGTAAAAAAATAACTTCTAAAATACAATATATTTGCAGTCTCGTCTGATTCACTTCAAAGAAATTATCTGTTTGTGATATATATATATATATATATATATATATATATATATATATATATATATATATATATATATATATATATATATATATATATATATATATATATATATATATATATATTTATATATATAGTTTGTACATTTTAGAAAGGAATATTTAGGAACAATTTTTTTGGTCTTTTTTCATCTTCATTCTTTTGTTAGTATTATACATTTTCCCTTGTTTTCTTCTTATTTTGTCACTTTAAATTGATGTATCATTTTGTGTTTTATTCTTTGGAGTGTATATAACAAGGTATATATATGAAATAAACATTATGCTTTTTTGAATGCGAATTGGACCGTGATTTTATCTCATTATTTGTAAATTTTTTAAACAGATATAATATTCAAGAAGTTTTATCATATTAGGTTACTTTCTTGGAGCTAGGGTTCCTGTTTTTTTCTTTTGAAAATATTTTGTACTGGCTTTGAAATGTTTATGGTTTTTCCTCATAAACCATTGTGTTTTAGGGCTTTTTTAAAAGGAAATGGAGAAACCACTTCTTTCTTTTTTTTACTTTTTATGGACCTAAAAGATGTTAGGTGGGTCACTTCTTTTTCTTCAAAATTATAGAAAATTGTCTCTTTTGACATATTATATTCTAGATACCTTTATTCTATTACTTTTCGAGCAATGCTATTGAGAAAATGTGTTTATGGTATTCTTGAATTTCATAAATAATTGTATTACTTTTTTTTTATCACAACAAAATCATGCATATGAAATGATATTCATTACAATGAGGAGTTAAAGTTAACAACCTACGTCAAATAATTGTATTACTTAATCTTATTAAATTTGAGCTTGATTAAATTTTACGATTTTAAACAGATTTATGCTTCGAAATTGGTCTAACAAATAAACCCTAACCTTATTTATAAGCATTATTTTTTTAAATTTTTGGCTTTAAATATAAGCAAATGTCAATAACTCTAGACTCACTTAACGTTTTTATTTCTAAATTATCTATGTATTAATTACTGAATATTGTTGTTGGATGATAATTTAATTGACTGAATACTAGTAATTAAGTTATCTCTTAAATAAAATCAAAAAATTTAAATGCACTTAATTGTCTTTTTTTATAAGCGTGAAATTTATCTTTTTTTTCTTATAAATCAAGTCAGAGTAATATCATTTTACACGAGCTTACACGTTGTAAAGTTATTTATATAATAAAATATAATAATATTGGAACACACCAAAATATTTTTGAAATGTGGAAGAAAGAATAATAATAAATAAAATAAATAGTTTTAATTAAACTTAATCAATCTATTTAAGTGTATAGACAAATCTATATGAGGAGAAGAATAAAATAAAGCGATGATACACAATTTATTAATGATTAAATCAATCTACTCTATGGGAGAAAGTAGTTTCTCAATTCAATGTATTTGGAAAGTTGTTATAAGATATTGTAATATATAAAAATAGTCTCTAAATTTCCAATCTCTTTAGAGATATCCTTAATATATAAATTTTGAGAGTTGTTAGAAGCTTTTAATTTATAAATCACACAAGAGAAATCTTTGTTGTTAGATATAATGCTTCTATTGTCTCTTCTTTAAGGGACGGTAAAGACTCAGGCTTTCAGAACTCTTACTCTTAGTAGAAAGGAGTTTTCCTTCTTGGTTCTAAGTAGGAAGACCCTTCTGACTGATTTGTGAATGATATCATTGGGAATGTGGGATCAAGGTTTAAACGACTTTTTGGACTAACAATTGGGTTTGATGTATCCCCCTAAAGAATAGGTTCCCTAAATTACTTACAATAATTGATTATCTTAAGGTCGGGGTGGGAGAAAAAGGTAGATTAGTAGATGCAAGCCTAGGGACTTCAGGTGGAGAATACATTTCTTGGTTCATGAGAAATATGTTGTTCTTGATATCCTTTCGGTCATTCGAGATAATATTTTTTCCTTGGGTAGAGATAAGTGAAATAGATGTTTGTTGAAGATGATACTTTTTTGACTCATTTGCTTATCACACTCCTTGTTAGCTACTTCTAATTATTCCAACCTCTCCTCCTCTACTGATAATATGTCTCTCCTCTTTATTTGAGGTAGTTGGGCACATTTTAAGGTCATTTTATGTAAAACATATTCTTGATAGATTCTCCTCTAGAGAGAATCTATTCAAAAGAAAGATGATTGTTGATCCTATTCATACTTCCTGTCTTCTCTATGGTTATTCAGTCAAGTCGACTTTTCACTTATTTGTTACTTATGACATAGTTATCTTAAGATGGTTGGGGTGACATATACTTCTTCTCAGGGAACTTAGTTTTCTTTTTGACAATTTTTTTTTGTTGAGGTATGACAAAGTATATGGGGGATTTTTTTATGATTTGTCATGTTATGGTGTGGACCATTTGGAGGATCGAAATTATACTATTTTTTCTTTGTCTTTCAACATCGGTGAAAGAAGTGGAGGACAACTTTTTTAGGTTGAAAACTATTTTTGAATAGATCAGTGGAAAACTTTTGCATCTTTGCATAATGATTTCTGAACTGTGTCCCTTTGATTAACCAATTACGAATCGAGAATTGGCTTGAGATCTAACTTGCTCTTCCTTTGATTGTCTCTGATCTGGTGTTAGTGTTATACTTGGTTTGAGATCTAATTTGATTTTTCTTTTGGTTCTGACTTTATAGTGACGGGTTGGTTTTTGGCCCCGTAACTTTGTGTTTTCTTGATTTTTTTGTTGAAGTATTTGGTACTGTCATAATTTTGTTCATTTGTATTTTGTTTGGGATTTTTACTGTATAACATTAAAATTATTTTTCCTTAAAAAGAAATGAATCACACCTATATGTTAGAAGTGTTTTTTGATCTCTTTATATAGTGGAAATGTCTTCCAAGTCCAACTATTAGAATAATGTTTTATGATATTAGAATTAGTTTACTTTCTTCTAACTGTTTGCGTTTTCACATTTGAATATGTTTACCGCTGGCTTTTAAATGTTTATGGCTTTTCTTCATATACCAGTGTGTTTTAGGGTTCTATGATGGAAATGAAGAAATCACTTATTTCCTCTTTTACTTTTTTTTTGGACCTAAAAGAAGCTAGGTGGGTTACTTCTTTTTCTTCAAAATGATAGAAACTTGTCATTTTCGGCATATTATAATCTACATACTTTTATTATATTACTTTTCAAGCTATGCAAATATATGAGAAGACGTTTTTCAACGAATTTCGTAAATCACTGAATTACTTAACTTTACCTACTTTGAGCTTAATTATATCTTATGATTTTTAACGAAAAGATATTTTTTTTCTAGGTAACAATTGTTTTTCCCCGAAATTAAACTTTGTAGAATTATTTAATTACCACGCCGGATGATTTTATTAACACACCATGGAAATAACTATTAATATATCGCAAATACTCATGAAATAACAATTAGTATATGCGAGTTTCTTTCTACACCTAGTATACTTCTTTTAGATTTATTGTGAAAAATCTAAAATATTCTTAGAAATCGCAAGTGCACATGTGAATACACCAACAACATATTTTCGTAGGTTTACTTCACATGTGCACATGCGAAGTCACCTGCTAGATGTTTTCGGATGTGTATATGCGAATTTATGTTTGGGCAAATCAATCAATATTATTCAACATAATTCATAAAATTCATTTAACATAATTCAAAAAATTACATAATTAGTTATGCAGAAAATTAAAATTACATATTATTATAAACTGGAAGTTGAGGACATTGCAACACTTTGATAACATCTCCTACCGGTCATTGAAGCCTCGCATTCATCCCAATCGGACCCTTGGAAGAACAATATTGAAAGATATTCCACATAACCTCTAAATTATCATCGTTTTTGAGCTCAAACGGAGTGAACTTTATGTTTCCTTCAATGTCAAGTGAAGGTAAACGATACTCAAGCTTGACCACCTTTCGATTCTCTGGATACTGCAAGAGAGAATACAGTATCGTAATGAGCTCAGCGAACATCGTGTCTTGTGAAAATCTGAAATGAAGTGGCGACTGCGCACCAATGAAGTAGACAAAAGTAAGATGTGGATATGTTTGTGTCATTTCTGGTTTTGGTTTGTGATGGAGAATGAAATGGTTTGGAGACTCAATATATAGGCAAGTTGGAATAACATGGGCCAAAGAAATCTTATCAGGACTTAATTTGTAAGTCCACATACGAATTACCCATATTTTTACACAAATGAGGGGAATTCACATGTGCACTTTCGAAGCCACCACGTTTTTTTGTAAAAATAGGAGGTGAGTTCGCACATGCATATTCGAATTAAGTCCTGTAGTTTTTTTTAATATTTAAGGTTAATTCGCATGTGCACTTTCGAATTAAGCAGAAACAGAAACAAAATCATTGTTTGCACCAAAGAGACATGGAAAAAACAAATAATTATAAAAATAAATATAGATAGTGTGTTATATATGTATTGAAACGTATAGATTTTATAATATGTTCGACAATACATTTAAAAAATGATTCGATTACATGATAAAATATACCAAAACAATTGTCACGGCTTAAATCTAAAACTGGGACTTTCTTCAACTTCTCCCTATTTGATTTACTCTTAAGCTTCATCAAATTGGTGAACTCCGCTATTCTATAAAAAATGATCTGGCCTAGTTTCCGTCTTTTGCATGATGTGTCGTCCATTCCACGGATGTGGCCAGAATAGGATAACCCGATTTCAAATAAACCTGAATAAAATGACGTGACCTAAGGTACCCAATACACATGATGCATCCGGATGGATCTTTAGGCGGGGTAGTCTGAAGAGAAAAAAATGTTTCCGAAAAACCACACCTCGTCAAGTCGCTACACACCATCTCATATGCAGTTGTTATAAGATGGCCCATTTCAGGGAAGCTCATCCAATTTTCCACCGGTGCGTGAGCGGTAACACTATGAGCAAGAGCATGATGAACTTTATTTAATTCTTTCGTTATCACATATAGGCGAGTGTAAAGTTCCCTATACAGCACGATACCCACAATTACCTTCACTCCCCGTATCCACGATTTCTTCAATGTGTTTGTGCATAAAAAGTGACATCTCATCAATGTATATTATCGATGGTGGTGGTGGTTGTGGTTGTTTTATGATAGGTGGTGTATGAGGTGGTTTGGAAATCAATTGTTTACGGAAATGCGACTTTTCTCAATTGTTCTTTAATGTGAAACTTTGTAGCATCATCCACTTTAGAAAATCGACCCACAATGACTTCCAACTCGGTTGTGATCATTATGTTGGATTTACCTTCCTTTATCGGCTCGTAGTCATCGAATCAAAGCTTTTTCCAATGAGTGTGAACCTTATCTATACGTATGGGGGAATTGAGCTTTTTTTTTGAAATAATACAAGCACATGGTAGCTCATAAGTCGTCCTTATTGTATATCCACATTTCAAACCATCTATCCCTGTTGTTTCTGCTCCTTTTGCTTCATAAAAAATGAAATTCAATCCCGCTCGGGATATGTTGTGAACCAACTGCGAATACAAAGTGTTGTCTTTGAATCTGTGTTCCAAAATTGTTTTGCTCCTACCAAATGTTGTTTGAATTTAATTATATTGGTTTTGGAGCATTTGGTTCACAAAGTCCCATTCTCTACAAAGGTCTCCCTTACTATCACCCAACCACTTTTTCAATGTCGCATGTGCAGATTCCACTCTATTAGTTGTTGTGTTCCCCAAATGTCTAATACGGTCCGTCCAAGCACATACAACTTTCTCTTTCACTTGATCAAGGATTGTGGACTCAATGTATTTCAAGAAATTGGGATATTCGACACACAAGTTCCTAAAGTGTACTACATTCTCAATATACAAGTCTTCTGTAGCAGAATTAACAATATCAGTCCATGCACCCATTAACTTCTCAACCACAACACCAGATTTAACCATGTTTCCGTGGTCACCCTTTTTCTCGTTGGTGCCGAACGCAGGTTTTAGCTTTGCTCTCACATTTTTTGTTATATGATACCGACAAAATATTGTGGTGGACGAAGGAAACACAGTGTCAATCACATTCATAAGGGCATTATCTCGGTCAATAACAATTACCATAGGCATATTTTTTTGATCTTTCAAGAAATTATTGCAAATACCCAACGCCCGAGTGACGTTGTCTTCTTTCTCACTTTCTAAAAAACCAAATCCAACCGAAAATGTCTAGTCTTTAGAGGTGACACCAACAATTTCTAGAAAAGAAAGCCTATACTTGTTGGTCTTGTACGTCGAATCAATCATAAGAACAGTTGGATATGTGTTGAACAAATTGATACTTTCCGGATACGTCCAAAAAATATCACGAATACTTACTTTGTCCTCACAAACACTGTGCCTGGAAACATAGTGGTTATCATCCAAACATTTCAGTAAATATTGCATTTCGTACCTTGGACCTCTTTGTGCAATGTGTTGTTTATAACGATAATTGTAAACCGATGTGTTATTTGAAACACATTCCGCTCTATTCCGTTTCAAACCGGCAAGTATGTTTCTTGGTGCAACTTTGATCAATGAAAATTCGAAATTTAATTTCTTCTCTACCGGCTTAAGCCGACATACAATTGGATGCCCGTGTAACTTGGTGTCCAACACATGATTATGTATACCGGACATGACATTAAACCACCATAAATCATCCACCGTATAATATGCATGCAATTTAAACAGACACCCACATTTCCTCGATCCCGTGTCATCATGATTTATCTTGCGAATTTTTGGAAAATATTTTCCACTTCTCTCGCAAGTCATCACAACAAATGGTTGCCGATTACTAGTGCCATTGTCGGACCTTTCAATCACAATGTCAAACCCAAGTTTTATAGCTTGCATTAGAACCCATTCAAGCATATGTTGACAAGTGGTGAAATTTTTATCATTTGAAAATTTTATCCATGATCTATCACAACATCGATCATTTTATCAACATCCTTCACCTCATTCGGCTTATCGTATTCATTAACCTTATATGTAATGTTTATAAGCTTTGACAATGTTGTAGGGGTGCACCATACCTAACAAGTTAAAAAAACAAGAATTCTGTTAAAACATAATTCTGGTTCTGTAATAGATATTTATTCGTATGTTCACTTGCGAATTTTGGAAGGTGGCCATCGCACGTGCATATGCGGAGTGACCCTATTTTCTTCTTTAATAAGACAACTTTAATGCAGCTAATGTATGATGAAGGGATGAAATCTTACCTCAAATTGTAGCATTCAATGCTCACTTTGCTAAACTCAAACACTTGACACTTGATTTGGAGATGAAAAATTCATTGAGATTGATTGAAGTTTGTTCAGTGTTTTCGTTAGAGGAAAAGAAAATGAATGAACAATTGAAATAGGTGACCATGCAGCTTTTTACCATGAAATTTGGTAAACAACCGCTGGTCTTCCAAATTGAATAAAAATTGGTAACTTACAGGATCGACCAGATTAATCCTAAGTACATGTGTTATCATTCAAAACTTTTATTCCTAACATGAAGAATATTTTCGACAATATCCATATTTTTAGACAAAGATTATTTCAATTGTAAGTTCGTAAATAGTAAAGTAATGCTTTTAAAGAAAAGACTAGAATGTAAAGAGATTTCGACTAAAGTTTAAAGGAATGTATAAAACTTTCAATTAAAATTGGATAACAATAAACATAAAATTGGTGCATCATACGTACATTCACACAAACTCTTTTCTCTGACACTGGTACTTTGAGTAATTTTGAGTATTTTGTACAAATATGTGAACACACTGAATCCTAACACTAATACCCCTATTTATACAAATTTAGACCAAATGATCTCTAAATAATATGTTGCCACGTTCGACATCTGCATGCGCCTTCAAATCATATGCCTCCACGCGTTATTTTGGATAAGATCAAATTTTTGAATTTGAAAACTCTTTGTCTTCAAAGAGCCAAACTTGATGGTCGAAATATGCTTAATGATACTTTGAATAACTTGAAATCTCAATGGTTTGCGTATAAACCTTTTGCTAACACTTAGCAAAAACAAGGCTTTTATTAGCTCTTCATCTGTCGAAAGCTTCACACAAACTTTTTTATTCTTTCTTTCGAACTATATTCTCCAAAATATATCATTTCAGCTAAAATCCATGTAACCAAAATTTCCAGTCAACAAATTTCCCCCAATAAATGTATGTTTTGAATTTCTTGGAGAAACATACATTTCTTGCAAAACAATTATATATCGACGAACATATAACCCTCATGATAGAAAATAACTGATATGACGTTAGAACAATCATGACTTACTTTTTCAAAACGTCTAATCAAGACGTTCTTGCAGCAGTTCCCTCATTTGTTACAAAAGTAGGTTCTCAATGTGGCTTTTAAACAAGAAACATCCTATATCAGCTTATCATAGATCACCATGTGTCTCACTAACTCTAATATTTAAAATTTTAACTTGAACAATTTCTAGCTTATAAATATCCTTCTTCTTCTTCAAAAACACTTTTTCATCTTCTCAATCTTCTGGTTTTTTAAAATTTTACACTATCTCTTTCTCAAAAAACCTTCAAACAATTAAGAAATTGAATCTGTCAATCATGGCACCATCCAAAAAAGGAAGAAAATCTGATAAAAATTTGAATAACGAAGAAGTGAAGACCATAAATGGTGTTGCATTTCAGCCGATTCATCATATTACAAAAGCCATTCTTGTTGGAAATCAAGAATTGGTTCCAACACCATAAATTTCGGCCAAACAACAAGAAATTTATGCTTCTCAGGTAATAATTCCATTTACCCTTATTGATAAAACCCTAGGGTACATGGGTCCTTTGATGTCTTTTAAATGTTTAGAGAAAATCAAGAAATTTATTCCTGTTTACTATGATACAAAACCCATTTTTAACAAAGCCAAACCTTTTAAGAAGAAAGATAGCAACCCTGATAAACAATTAGCAGAATCATCTGTAGAGAAAACCCAAAAATATAATTCCTAAATTACTTTAGCTAAACATAAACCCTTTCAGTTTGACTACGTAACTGAAAACATTAGATTTTAGTTATTGCCAAGGTAAAATTCCAAAGCCTAGAAAGACTTAGGCATCTTCGAATTGATTCAAATGTAGAAAATAGGTTTTAGTTATTGCCAACCCATGCTAATGTCCTCATTTTACTTCTAGGATAGTACTTACAATACTTTTCATCTCCCCTGTGGGATGATAACTCCCACTCTCTTCGATGTGTCTGCTATCACCGGAAACTCCCCTACTGGAGAAACTTTTTATCCTTATCAATATGATACAAACTCCATCAATTTTAATGTCGACAATGTTGCCTTCACTAAATACACAAATCTCTATCATGTCGAAGGAGATGAAGTGTCCGACGTTAAGCACATAGCTTTCCTTGCTCTCTGGCTATATAGGTGTATTCTTTTGTTGTAAATCTTTACATGTATCCAGAAAATTCCTTACCTTAGCAAACCAAGTTCCCTCTGGTCGAAAAGTGTGCCTCAGTGAATTAATACTTACTGGATTATATGAAAGCCTTGGTTCTGCCACTTCCAAACTGAAAGAATACAAGGCGGGCACAAACTTGTTGCTAGCTGGTCCATATTGGCTGCTCCAATTATGGCTGAATGCAACATTCAAACCATCTCTTAGCACTTCTGGAACAGTGAACAATGAAGATCTTGAAATCCAAAATCAATTTGTCAAGGGAACAAGATTGCTTCGAGAGACTCCTGGTGATGATGGAAATTTTTTTGGGGAGTATTCATTAATTACATCATGATGTGTTCAAAATGTCATGTCTTTAGTTCATCGATGGCCCCTTTCTCCAATAGAACTCATGCCCCTAAATGTTTTACACGATCTCTTTTTGACATCTCATCAGAAGACACAAATATAGTTGATATTTGGAGAGCCTTTTTACTCCCTAGGTTAATTTTCTCGAAAATCATGCATGTGCAAAGCAACATTTGTATAGTTGATTATCAACCAAATTTTGTGTCTCGACAATTTAGGCGTTGCCAACTAATTCCTGAGCCTATCTTTGGAAGAAAACATGAACTTTGCATAGCAGGAATGAAGTTTTCTATTTCATACTGGGAAGAACACATGGTTCGTCATGTCAATTTTGTAGAATTTAATCTTGTTCCCTTTTTCTCATCTTTATACTGCTCGAAGGGCTTTCATATTTGGTGGAAATAATTTTATTCAAAGAATATGTTTGACACCATATTTCTCAGCCAACATCTGATGAAAGCTTTTACATCTATGCAGGATCTGAGCCACAAAGGTAAACATATGCACATCAAGGAAATCCAGGCGTTCCAAAAATACTTTAAAACTTTCTATGATCCCACCGGCCTTAGTCGAACCAATTTTAATGAAGCACAAAATTTAAAAGAGAAATTTACTAAAAAACTTCCTCGTTTAAATATTCCTAATTGTGTCAAACCTAAACATTGATATGACTTAGGTTTAAAACTTCACCCACCAAAATTTCCAAACTTGCCCAGTGCTGAATTTGCCATGGCTTTATATCCTCCTTACCCAAACTGGTTTGTTTGTGGTAATTACCTAAACTTTTTAAAACAAGAATCTCAAAAACATGCTAATCGAGTGGTTTCGACTAAGTATACTTTGGAAAGTTTCAAAGGCTTCCTTCTCTATGACTTGTCAGTTATCTACATTTTTTCTCCGACAAGTGAGGGTGTGGAACGAAAGGATTTCCCTAGTCCTTTATATTTATATTGTTATTATTTCCTTCATACTTGGTACTAAACAATATTATTAATGCATATTGTTCTAACCGTTGAAAAGAAAAACACTAAGAAGGAACAACCTAATTCGAAACTATTTCAACTGAAGCCTCCAAACCAACCAATGTATCAACAAAAATCACTACTCCAGATACTAAGAAATAAAAAGCATCATAGGTATGATTCAAAACTTTGCCTACTTTTTTGTACTATATTACTTATTCTAATAATATTATTATTTCAGGCTAGTAAGTTGCCTCCAAAATCTCCGCACAAAAGAAAGTCCACAAATGACACTATAGCAGAAGTTGAAGATGATGAAGATACTCCTCCCACTCCTCTATAAACCAAGAAGTCAAAGAAGAAGAAGATAAATACTTTTGATGCAGCTTCTTCACAACTAACTAAGAAGAAGCCTGAACCCACTATCCTACCCCCAAAGCCCAAAGAGAAAACCACGTCTCCACAATCTGGAGACGTTATTCTGGAACGGGTCGAAAGTGACAACTCAAGTCCTGATGGACAAAAGGTATAACTTTTACTTGTTAGTTTCCTTTGATCAACATCATTCTTTAGTCGAACTAACATTCTTAAAATTGCAGGAAAATCATACAACTCTTACTGAGTCTCCAAACAAACAAAGTATTTTTATTGACAGTGGTGTTGCTTCATACCATCCTTTGTCCAGTGATAAAAAAAATCTGCAAATGATATTCGTCTGCGATCAACAAACATGAGGCAACCGTGCAATCGGAGAAGGGGAGTACTCCCCAAACTGAAAATGACCTAGAGGTACATTAAGGGACCAAGAGGGCTAGTGATGACGAAGGGGACAAAAATGATAGCCCTAGCGACTCTTCACCCAAAAAGATTAAATTTTCTCATGATCTTCCTGATGGTCACGGACCTCTTACTGATGATGAAATTGCATCGTTCTTTTTTGAGGATGTAGCAATTGCGGGATAAGAAGAAAACAACCGAGAAGAAGGCAAAGGTCCTCAAGTCTAAGTTAACTCCAAAGACAAAATAACTTCTGCAAACTAACAAAACCAACACAATGCTTCGCGAGAACTCTCTCAAAAAATACTGAATGCACTGAAGAAAGATAAACCTCTTTAATATGTAACACTAATGATGGTGAAAATGATACGATTTTCCCAAAAGACTTGTCGCAGCCCATCTACAACTTCGAGTGGGAGTTCTCAAACTGAAACTAATGAGAAACATCTACAGAAAATCAAAGAGAAAGTCTTCGAAGCTAATGTATTTTAAGTCTTGAAGGATAATGCTACCGCAAATATTGTACTGAAGAAGTAAATAAACCAAATCGACATAGTCACATGACCTACTGAGACTGCTGGAATTATAATGGACTTGACTACATTAATCAACACAATCAGTGCAGATTTCCTTAGGGAAGACACATAAATCTGAAGATTCTATTAAGGAGTACTCTCAAAGATGGCGAGTGTAACACCCTAATTTTTAGAAGTTATTTACTTAATGAGTTATTAGGAGTATTTATGAATAATTAATGTTTTATATGATTATATGTGTGATGTGTTGGTATGAGGTTGTGTATGATGTGAATTATGATGATCATAAGTATTAGAATGTTTAAATAATTATTTAGTAATTATTTGGGTTATTATTGAGAATATAATAATAGGAATAATTATTTAAATAGTTATTTTAATTAGAGAGGTGTGTTGGTAATTAGTAGGAAGAGTGAGGACGTGATGGTAATTAGAGGTTGATTAAGAGAGGGAAAATGAGGAGGATATTAGGGGTCCTTTGTGATAACAGAGAAGAGATAGTTGTTATTCCCATAATCAATCGTGAAAGTTGGAGAAGAGAGGTTAGGGCATGAAGGCTTTGGAGAGAATTATCGTAAGAGGCACAAAGAACATAATCAATCATTCGAAGAAATAAGGTAAGGGGTCTTTATCTGATTATTATATTTTATTTAAGTGGTAGATAAAGGTAGGGTTTGCCTTAGGTTTCATAGATGGTGATTCAATGTTGTTTGATGGAGAATTGATAGATTAGTGATTAATAATGACCTGTAAATGTTGTCTAATTGATGTAGTATATTAAGTTGTTGATATATGATGGATCCCTATGATTAGATGATCTTTTAGGACCTATAAGGTAGTTAAATCACAGAAAAATTCAGCACAAAATAACATGCATCGACTCAAGCAGGTTAAAAGCTCAGTATGCGTTGACTCATTGGGTCGACTTGAGCACACCCGGGGCAGATAGAATACTTATGCGTAGACTCAAATGGGTCATGCGTCGACTCAAGCAATCCAATTTTTGGCAGATTTCTCTAAAGACCGTAACTTAAGTTTCTGGACTCCGTTTGAGGTGTCATTCAAAGCATTGGATAGATAACGCTATGAACTATATTTAAAAGGAGTAAAATGAAGAATAAGAAGGTTAATTATAGTACCCAAGTTAGGATAGAATTAGTTTCCCCATGTTGAATCGCTATGATGTTTTGTGGTAATGAAGTATGATAATGATATGACGATCTTATGATAATGCTTGGTTCATAATGAAGATATGTTGTTAATATTATAATTATGTTTTATATGATGATATGGGGATGATGATCTGCTTATATGATTACATATGATGAGGTTTATAGTATGATGTTTGTGAATACATGAATGATGAGGCGTATCACTAGTTGTGGTCGTTTATATTGTTGTTGCATATCATGCATTCATTAGACAATTTTGGTCCGTTTTGATGATTTAGGACGTTGGTCTAGTGATTTGGTATCAATCCCATTATGTGGATTTGGGATGTCTATGATTTGCTATGGTTCCAAGTCGGAATCGATCCTATGATTAGGGTCTTTGGAGGGTGATGGCCCAGTGTCCATCAAATGAATTGGTACCACATGCACGAGTTTATGTCCTTGCACTACATCTTATGTGGCATTGCATGGTTCTTAAATTGATGATGTTGTATTGTGTTGTTGAATTTTTATGATTGTTGAGGTACTTGGAATATAACAATGCTGAGTTTATGTTATGATACTTTTGGTTTATTATGCTATGTTTATTACTTATATCTTTCATAATGATTGTGATGAACTCATCTTTTCTGCTTGAATGTTGCCTCAACGTGGGTAATGTGTAGGTAACCAAGAGTAGTACCTAAAGGCTTAGAAGAATAGCTTGGAGCGTGTGTTTTATTTTCGTTGAGTCTAGAAGGACTTGCTCTGATATGTAACATCGGGGACGAGAATGCTTTGTTTTGAAAACTATTTTGTTCTTGTTTTGTTATGACATTTAATTTGTTTCCGTGGAGTTTAAATTATGTTGAATTGTGAACCATGAATCATGGGGCACTATGAAGTGTTTTAATGAACTTGTTTGAACTATGATTCCGCTACAAGTATGTGAAACCTTAGTAATGGATATGCACATGAATAATTTAGAAAACTCGTGTTACGGAGTAAGACTAGCACGTATGATTATTTCACGAATAAAATGTGACACCCTTTTGTTGTATTACTCTGATATTATTTTAAATAATTATGAATATTCTTTGGGATTTAGATGGGTGTTACATTAGTGGTATCATAGCAGGTCCGTCCGTCCGACCAGGTTGTCTAATGTTGTTTGTTCCTTAGTATGCGACATGTGTGTGTAACACTGTCGGTACTTGCTTGTTTTTGTAATTGTTTGTCTGCAGGGCTTGGTTTGAAACAAGTGTGGGATAAGCTTTTACTTCTCTGAGATGTTTCAGGTGTGTGATTTGGTGCAATATATTGCTGAATTACAAGAGTGCAAGTGTTGTTGGAGCTATGTTGTTTCTCGAAACTGAAAAGAGTATAGATTCATGTTTTCTCTCTGCCGATCATGTTGGGATTGTCTTTGATGGAGAACGATCAGGTATTATTGATGTCTGCTTCTCGAAGAATAAAGAGCAATGTGACGACTAGTGATATGCCAGTGTTGTGTGATTCCTGAAGTTTTTCCTAAAGATATTTGCGACTTGCCTCCAGAGCTTGAATCTGAGTTTGGTGATAATAGAGAACTAATATTTTTATCTACTAAGCAAGTAGGATAACCCTTAGGATATGAGGCTTAGAGGTTTTCATGTTTGTCACAAAAGTTGAAAACACTTCAAGGGATGGATAATTTGATGGACCAACTGTTAGGCGAGTATGTCTATAATAAAATCGAGTTGAGAAGGGTTACCTTCATATTCAAATGAAGGGTGAGTATAGTTAGAGGAGAGATTTTATAACTTCTGTATGCATTACAAATATTTATATTAGTTTGTTGCGGTGTTTTTTGAGGACATTATAAGTTAATCTAAGTGAGAATAAGGAAATGTCGAATGTTGTGAATTACAATGTTGAAAGGGATGAAACTTTATACTAAGTTGTCAAGGTGTAGATCATTCTATGGGGAGGAGAATTTTCTTGAGCATGTTATTTTGAATGATGGTATATATGGATCCATCCAAAGCATGCATGGTTCTACATTGAGAGACTCCAAAGTCGGTTACAAAGACTAGAAGCTTCTTAGGCTTAACTAGTTATTGTCGCAACTTTTTTATGACGAGGTCAAGTATGGTATGTTGTAAATGAATGAATTGAAGGAATGAGATGTTTGGTATTAGGGAGAATATGGAGATATTAGAGGAGCGCATGGAGATACAACTTATGCCGATTAAGAATGATTAGAATGATGAAGATTAATTGGAACATGGTGCTTTAGGTAACTTTGAGTATAAGTTTTAAAGAAACGCAATTCTAATTTAGCAATGATGGTTTATGCACTATCATGGTTGTCAGATACCTATTGAAAAATTGATGAATTGATCACCCTTGATCTCTTGTTGATAGTAGATGGGATCGTGTTGGATGTGATAGACTTATCTTACCAGCTTAATGGTGTGTTATGTGTTTAATGTTGCATCAAGGGAATATTCGTTCATCATTTTGGGTGAACCTAATGGATAAGTGTTTGGGAAAGAGTTGAGATTTATTGAACAATTTTGAGACTTGAGGTTGTATGCGAAACTATTGAAGTGTGAATTTTGGTTGAAGGAAGTGAGTTCTCTTGGCCATGTGATTTCTAGTGGTGGAATTGCAGTAGGTACTTCTAAGGTTGATGCAGTGTTGCAGTGGGAGACACCGAAATCTACAATTGAGATTCAGAGATTTCTTGGGTTAGCAGGTTACTACCTAAGATTCATTGAGGGGTTTTCTAAGTTTGCGTTATTAATGACTCAGATGACTCGAAAGGGCGCGATTTACGTGTGGGATGTTGCATGCGAAGAAAGTTTTGTAGAACGGAAAAAGAGATTGATGACTGCTCTGGTGTTGATTTTTCCGAATCCGAATGAATCATTTGTAGTTTATTGTGATGTTTCTAAGATGGGTCTTGGTAGTGTGCTAATTCAAGACAGACAAGTTGTTGCTTATGCTTCAAGACAGTTAAAAGTTCATGAGAGGAACTATCCTACGCATGATTTAGAATTGGCGGTTGTGGTGTTCCTTCTAAAAATTTGAAGACATTATCTTTTTGGATCTAAATTTTAAGTGTTCAATGATTATAAGAGTTTAAAATACTTATTTGATCAGAAGGAGTTAAACATGCGGCAGAGAAGATGGCTCAAATTGTTGAAGGATTATGATTTTGATTTGAGTTGCCATCCTGGTAAAGCAAATGTAGTTGCTGCTGCTTTGAGTAGGAAATCTTTGCATATGTCAATGCTTATGATTCGAGAGTTAGAGATGATCGAACAATTTAGAGATAAGAGCTTGGTATGCAAAGAGACATCAAACAATGTGAATATGGGAATGTTGAAACTGACTAGTGGGATTCTTGAAGAGATCCGAGAATGTTAGAAGTATGATTTGAGTTTGGTGGATCGACTAACGTTGATTAACCAAGGCAACAAAGGTGAATTCCAAATGGATTAGAATGGTGTGGTGGGACTTGGTGATAGAGTATGTGTTCCTGATATTCCAGAGCTTAAGAAGAGTATTCTTGAGTAAGGGCATCGAAGTGATTTGAGTATTCATCCAGGTGCTACGAAAATGTATCAGGATTTAAAGAAAAATGTTTGGTGGCCAGGTATTACGAAACAAATTGCTAAGTTTGTGTATGCTTGCTTGACTTGCCAGAAGTAGAATATTGAACATCAGAGGCCTACAGGTCTTATGCAACCTGTGAGTATTCCAGAGTGGAAATAGGATCGTGTTTCTATGGATTTTGTGTCGGGGTTACCAAAGACTATTAGAGGTGATGATTTAATTTGGGTAATAGTGGATAGGTTGACTAAGTCAGCTCATTTCTTGTCGATGAAGGTCAATCATCCTATAGAAAAGCTGGCTAAGATGTATGTTGATGGGATTGTAAAGTTGCATGGGATATCTTCAAGTATCTTGTCGGATAGAGACCAGAGGTTTACATTAAAATTTTGGACAGGTTTGCAGAATGCTTTCGGTACCAAGTTGAAGTTGAGTTCCGCATATCATCCGCAAACGGACGGTCAACCTGAGAGGACTATCCAGTCTTTGGAGGGTTTGCTTAGGGCTTGTGTGCTAGAACAAGGAGGATCTTGGGATAGTTACTTTCCATTGATTAAATTTACATACCATAATAGTTTCCATTCAAGTATTGGAATGACACCATACGAAGCATTGTATGGTAGGAGGTGTAGAACTCCATTGTGTTGGTATTAGTCGGGCGAGAGTGTTTCACTCTGACCTGAGATTGTGTGAGAAATAACTAAGAAGATTAGGATGATCCAAAATAGGATGAAGGCTTCTCAGATTCTTCAGAAAAGCTATCATGATAAGAGAAGGAAGGCTTTGGAATTTCAGAAAGATGATCATGTGTTTTTTAGAGTTACTTTGGTAATAGGTGTTGGTAGGGATCTGAAATCAAGGAAGCTTACACCGTATTTCGTTGGTCCATATCAGATATCTGAGAAAATAGGTAAGGTAGCCTATCAGATTACTTTACCTTCGTCACTTGCGAATCTTCATGATGTGTTTCATGTATCCTAGTTGAGAAAGTACATTATGGATCCCTCACATGTAATTCAGATGGATGATATACATGTGAGTGATAACGTGACTGTTGAAGCATTACCATTGAGAATAGAAGGTCGTGAAGTAAAACAATTGAGAGGTAAGGATATTTCCTTAGTAAAGGTGTTGTGGGGTGGATCAGCCGGTGAAAGTTTGACTTGGGAGCGTGAGGATCATATGAATGAGTCATATCCGACTCTGTTTTCCTCAGGTACTTTTCGAGGGAGAAAGTTATTTAAGTGGGGAGAGTTGTAACACCCCAATTTTAAGAAGTTAATTATTTAATGAATTAATAGGAGTATTTATGAATAATTGATGTTCTATATGATTATATGTGTGATGTGCTTGTATGAGGTTTTGCATTATGTGAATTAGGATGATTAGAAGTATTAGAATGGTTAAATAATTATTTAGTAATTATTTGGATTATTATTGAGAATATAATAATAGGAATAATTATTTAAATGGTTATTTTAATTAGAGTGGTGTGTTGGTAATTATTAGGAAGAGTGAGGACGTGATTGTAACTAGAGGTTAACTAAGCGAGGGAAATTGAGGAATATATTAGGGGTCCTTTGTGATAACAGAGAAGAGATAGTGGTTATTCTCACAATCGACCGTGAAAGTTGGAGAAGAGAGGCTAGGGTACAAAGGCTTTAGAGAGAATCATCGTAAGAGGCACGAAGAACATAATCAATCACTCGAAGCAAGAAGGTAAGGGGTGTTTATCTGATTATTATATTTGATTTAAGTGGTAGATAGAGGTAGGGTTTGCCTTAGGATTCATAGATGGTGATTCGATGTTGTTTGATGGAGAATTGATATATTAGTGATGAATAATGACCCATAAATGTTTTCTAATTGATGTAGTATATTAAGTTGTTGATAGATGACGAATCCCTATGATTAGATGATGTTTTAGGACCTATAAGGTAGTTAAATCATAGTAAAATTGCAAGACAATTCAGCACAAAATAGCATGCGTCGACTCAAAGAGGGCATGCATCGACTCATGCAGGTTCAAGACTCATTGCATCGACTCATTGGGTCGACCTGAGCACACCCGGGGTACACATAATACATATTCGTCGACTCAAAGGGGGCATTCATCGACTCAAGCAATCCAATTTTTGACAGATTTTTCTAAAATTCGTAACTTGAGTTTCCAGACTCTGTTTGAGGTGCTGTTCGAAGCATTGGTTAGCTTACACAATGAACTATATTTATAAGGAGTAAAATGAAGAATAAGAAGGATAAATCTAGTATCAAAGTTAGGATAGAATTAGTTTCCCCATGTTGAATCTCCATGATATTTTGTGGTAATGAAGTATGATGATGATATGATGATCTTATGATAATGCTCGGTTCATAATGATGATATGTTGTTAATATGATGATTCTATTTTATATGATGATATGATGATGATGCTTTGCTTATTTGAGTACATATGATGAGGTTTATATGATGATGTTGGTGAATACATGAATGATGATGCGTATGACTAGTTGTGGTCGTTTATATTTTTGTTGCACATCATGCATTCATTGTATAAATTTGGTCCGTTTTGATGATTTGGACGCTGGTCCGGTGATTTGGTCTCAATCCCAATATGTGGATTTGGGATGTCTATGATTTGCTCTGGTTCCAAGTGGGAATCTATCCTATGATTGAGGTCTTTGGAGGGTGATGGCCCAATGTCTATCAAATGAATTGGTACCACATACATGAGTCTATGTCCTTGCCCTACATCTTATGTGTCATTATATGGTTCTTAAATTGATGATGTTGTATTGTGTTGTTGAATTTGTATGATTATTGAGGTACTTGGAATATAACAATGCTGAGTTTATGTTGTGATACTTTTGGTTTATTCTGATATGTCTATTACTTATATCTTATATAATGATTGTGATGAACTCACTCTTTCTGCTTGAATGTTGCCTCTACGTGGCTAATGTGTAGGTAATCAGGAGTAGTCCCTAAAGGCTTATAAGAATAGCTTGGAGTGTGTGTTTTATTTCTGTTAAGTCTAGAAGGTCTTTCTCTAATATGTAACATTGGGTACGAGAATGCTTTGTTTTGAAAACTATTTTGTTGTTGTTTTTTTATGACATTTAAATTGTTTCCATGGAGTTTAAATTATGTTAAAATGTGAACCATGAATCATGGGGCACTATGAAGTGTTTTAATGAATTTGTTTGAACTATGATTCTGCTGTAAGTGTGTGAAATCTTGGTAATGGATATGTACATGAATAATTTTGAAAACCTGTGTTACAGAGTAAGACTAACACGTATGTTTATTTCATGAATAAAATGTGACACCCTTTTGTTGTATTACTCTGATAATATTTTAAATAATTATGAATATTTTGTGGAGTTTAGAAGGGTGTTACAACGTGAACTGGCTGCAAGGGTCCATCCTCCTCTCTTGGATCGTGAATTGATTGATTTGTTCATGGGTACTCTACGAGGTCCTTATCTCCAACACATGCTCGGAAATACCTCTACTTCTTTCTCTGATATGGTCATTATTGGAGAACATTTTGAAACTTGTATTAAGGCTGGAATGATCCAATGTATCCCTAATAATACTGGCATTGGAAGGAATCCGTTTTCTGGTTTCGTCGAGAAGAAAGAGGGTGAGAGTAGTGATGTCACCATCAACCAAGGAAAAGCTCCTGCATATCCCCAAGTTCAATTTCATTATTTCCCAACACCTGCTACTATTCCTAATCAATATATTCCTCAAGTATATGCTGCTACAACTCCAGCAGCCTGGATAGCCAAATAACAACCTTTCGCTGCTCAACCACAATATCTTCCACAACAACAATTTGCACCACCTTAGAATTATCAACAACAGAAACCGCAACCTCAAGGTACGAGAGTTCAACAGATACAAAGAGCTCCCAAGAGAAGATTTGATCCCATTCCTATGCCTTTTGCTCAGCTTTCCCCTCAATTACTTTCCAATCAGTTGGTTCAACTGCGTGAACTTGGTCCACCACTAATTACTCTCCCAAGGGGGTTTGATATTAATGCTCATTGTGAATTTCATTCTGGGGCCCCAGGCCACACGATTGAGAATTGTAGAGAATTTAAATGTAAAGTTCAAGACCTCCTCGATGCAAAGACCATAAACTTCAACCCTATTGGTCCCAATATTATGAATAATCCCATGCCTTCCCATCCAGGGGCAGCGGTCAATGATATTGAAGAAAGTAGTGAACAAACTCTGGTAACCAAGGTTGACGAGATGAAGATGTCATTGAGGAGTGTTAGAGAACATTTGTTGGAGCACGAGGTGCTGCAAGAACTCCATGATTTCTGTTTAATATGTTCCTCTAAACCTGAAGAGTGTGCTAGTTTGAAGACGGCTATCCAACAAGTAATGGATGAAGGTGTCCTATAGGTAGAGAAGATATTTCCAAAAGAAGAGATTGATGTCTTAGAAATTCCTTATTATTCGAGAAATGTCGCAGTAACACCAGGAACCCCGTTGACGATTTAAGCTCCTACTACCCCACTAATGATTCAAGCTCCAGTTGCCCGCGTGACAATTCAAACTCCTATTCCTCCTCTGCGTAACAACTCAAAAGCAGTTCCGTGGCAGTATAACGTGGTTTATATTCTTGGGAAGAAATATGAGTGCCCCACAGTGGGTGATAAGAGTATTACCTACATCGCAAGAACCAATAACATGACTCGTAGTAGAAGGTTCTTTTCTCCCCCACCACCACCTCCCAAAGAAACTAACAGTGATGCTCTAGCCAAGGATAGGAGCAAGCAAGTGATTGGTAACCAGCCTGAACCTTCTATAGGAAAATAAGCGGAGAAGATTTTGAGTATTCTTAAGCGAAGTGATTACAAAGTGGTGGATCAACTCAACCAGACACCATCCAAGATCTCCATCTTGTCTCTCCTCTTGTGTTCAGAGACTCACCGTAATGCCATACTGAAGATTTTGTGTTCTGCCCATGTTACACAAGACATTTCTGTGGCTCAGTTTGAAGGGATTGTAACCAATATCGCTGTAGGAAATTGTTTGGGTTTTTATAATGATGAGCTCCTAGTTGAAGGCAGATCCCACAAAAAAGTGCTACACATTTTCATGAAATGTTTGGATACGGTTTTGTCTAATGTTTTGGTAGATACAAGTTCTTCTCTCAATGTGATGCCTAAAGCTACTCTGTTTAAGCTGAATATGGATGATGGTAATGATGATCCCTTCCACCCTGAATGTTCAAGAGTTTGATGGTTCAAGGAGATATGTGGAGGGAGAAGTGGCGTTTCCTATCAAGATTGGTCCCCACACCTTCTATGTGTCATTTTATATTATGGACATTCGTCCATCCTATAATTTCCTTTTGGGTCGCCCATGGATCCATGTAGTAGGAGATGTGATATCTACTCTTCACCGACGCCTGAAATTCGTTGTAAACGACAAAGTTATTATTTTTTGTGGAGAAGAAGATGTAGTGATTAATAATCTGACAACCTACCGTTATGTGGAAGTGGAAGGAAAGGTGCATGAGTTACCCTTTCAAGCTCTGGAAATTGTTTTTGTTCACAGGTTTCCTGTTGTGGAAGGTAAGAAGTCTGAAGAACCCTTGGCCTCTTTGAATGATTCCAAATACCTCATGGGAGCTATATTTCCCCATGATGGTTGGGGCTAATTGATTGAGTTACCTGAGAAGAAAGATCGTTGTGGTCTTGGATATCAGCCACCTTCCTCCATGCAATCTAGTTTGGTTTCTCTTAAAGGAAAACAAGTTCTCTCGATTTTTGAAGTGTTCATCAGTGCTGGTAAAAGCCAAGAAGGAAAAGTTCTTGTAATAGATGATGAAGTTGACGATGAAGATATTTCCAGATTTATTTATCAGGTTGTGCCAGACCAGTAGCTCAACAATTAGACTGCCGTGGATATCCCTGAAGTTTTTATCCTTGATGTGTAATTTTCTGTTTCCATTAAGTCATATGCCTTGTCCAAGACATAGAAACAACTTGTAGAAGAGGCCTCTTATGTTTTAATCTTCGTTTAAAATTGAATGAAAATCGCACTTTCGCATATAATTTTGTTCCCTGTCTTTTCTTTTACTTTTACTTTTCAAAATAAAATTACAATTATTTTCTTATCATATTCTAAATATTTTCTTGCACTTTCTAAAATAAAACATAAAATCATCAATGATGCAGATCCGTCTCGAATTCCATCGAAAATGATAGTGCTATGGTTCCTGATATCCTTGAGAATTCAGTTGACCATGCTAACGAGGATAATAGGGAATATTGTGAAGTCCCTAAAGAACTAGGGAGACTCTTGAGACAGGAAGAGAAGGTCATTCAGCCATATCAAGAAGATACATAAGTTATCAGTCTCGGTACTGAAGAGGTAAAGAGAGAAGTCAAGATAGGTGCTTCCTTGCAAAGTGAAGAAAATAAGGGGTTGATTGAGTTACTTCGAGAGTATGCTGACATATTCGCCTGGTCGTATGAATACATTCTCGGTTTAGATACTGATATAGTGATGCACAAATTTCCGCTCAATCTAGAATGTCCTCCTGTAAAGCAGAAGCCGCGAAGGACCAGGCCTGACATGGATTTGAAGATCAAAGAAGAAGTTCAGAAACAACTTGATGCAAGTTTCTTATCTGTGATAAAATATCCACTTTGGATTGCTAACATTATTACTATACCTAAGAAAGATGCTAAGGCACGTATGTGTGTTTACTGCCGAGATTTGAATAGATCAAGCCCTAAGGATGATTTTCCGTTGCTTCATATTGATGTATTGGTTGATAATCTCAAAATTTTCCAACTTGTACTGGTCATAACTCTCTCAATTTTCATCCTTTAGAAGTTATCATGGACTTTTTGGAAAGCCCAAGATATCCTATACAATCTCTATGTGGATCACTTTTGCATTTGAAGACATTATCTTGATGTAATTTTCCTTGACAAAAAGTGTCTTTTTGTTGACTTTTAAAATGACCTGTAATGTTTTGGCCCATATCTCTCGAATGAAGAATTTTATGGACTTGAGCTTAGAGATTCAAAGTTATAGAGAATTAGATTTCCTTTAAAATGAGGTTTGGTTGGGGAAAAGCTGATGAAGAATATGAAAGTTATGCTTGGTCAAAGTTTAGTTGACTTCTCCTAAGGTAAACCCTAATTTAGCAACTTTTGACTTTTGATGATTTGAGAGTTTTCCTTGAAGAATCATGATCAACCCTTGATAAAATGATGAATGTGAGTTCAAATTTTTAATGTTGAGCAAAAATCTTGAAGTTTGACAGTATGTTGACACCAGCTGACTTTTTACCCAATACAGTTGATTTTCAGGTTTCTGAGAAATTGACTAAGCAAACTTGTGATGCAAGGCTTGAAATTAGGTATGAGCATTATTGGAGACCTATAAGAAACCATGAATTCAATTTGATACTTTAGAGACCCAAATTTCCTTGTAAAAGATGAAATCCTAGTTGTGGACCCTTTACTTAGGAGGAGAATTTGTCTGATCAATTCTTGGGCAACCGTGAGCATTTGAGAACCATAGGAGAATGTATTTGGGGAAAAGGGAGGGAAAATATTAGGGTACAACAAGTAGGTTGAGTTCAACTAATCAATAGATTTAAGTTTGTGACAAGTAGTGTACATTCAGACCGGAAAAGTTGTCTATCCTTTATAGTTTTTCTTTACATTTATTTTTTGTTGATACCTTTTCCATACAACCCATTCAACCCCAAACTCATTAACGACAGTTTTTTCAAACGACATTTTAATACACTAATCTCTATGGACACGATACGATATAACCTAAATATCACCCAATAAATAAATAACTTACTTTTTGCTTGCCACTCTACCGCAACAACAAAATGGCGCCGTTGTCGAGGATTGGTTCTATTATTTTTGCATTGTGATAATTTATTTGTTTTTTAATTTTTTAATTAATGTATATGTTGTATAGAATGTGTACATAAACTTGTTTATTTGTACATGTTTTGTGTTTACTTTCTATACTTGTGCATATTTGTGTTTTTCTTTGTTTTCACGTATTATTGTGAATTATCTCGTTTTCGTAACGTTTGTTGTGTGGATGTTAGGACACTTTATTTAGGTTTTTATGGTGTGACAATACCATGGCATGACAAGGGAGGTTACTATCTCTCACAACAAAGGCGTCGATCTTACGAAGTAAAACAAACATGTTTTGTTTGTATTCGTTTTCATGTATGTATTGACTTGTGTTTTAACAAGTTCAAATTGGCCTTGTTTTAAAATTTCAATTTTTCACTTTTCAACTTGTTAATTCACTTTCACCCATTTATTTCGTTATGTCAATTTTTTTTTTCCGCAAGCTTGTCATGTTTGGCTTGTGGAAGTGTGTTTGTATGTTGTAAATATTGTATGTTGAGTGTGTAAGGTGATTGTGGAGGCTAGTGCTGCTGCCTGTTTTTCTACATCTGGTGTAGCTCACTAAGTGTCGTTTAGATCGCTTAGCGCGCTCTTCTGTGCTGCGCCAGTGAAGTTTTTTAAGTGTTCACTTGGCCGTCCTTTTTCCCACCTTCACCAAGGCTTTAAATAGTAAATTATATTAGTATAATTAATTATTTTGTTATTGTTTAGAATCAAATTTTGTGATTTTCTGATTTTGAGTGTTTTAACTTGCGAATGCGTGGTAATGATTTTGTTAAAAGTTTTGTACATGTTCGAGGTATGTATTTATCGCTTTCTATACTTTAGCATATTCATGATACTTAGACTTTTTACAATTTTTATGCCATTCATTCTTTTGCATACTTGTTCATTTGTGAATCACTTTAGTTCCTACCCTTTTTGTGAAGTAGCTTTCGATTGTTCACATATGCTGGAGGCCATAATTCTTGTTTTAACTGGATTTTATTATGTTTAATCTTTTGTTTGTGTTAATTTTATGAAAGCTTGAACATGATCAAGACATTTTTTGTTTCATTTTGAGCACAATTACTTTGGCCAAATAGTCAATTCACCTTGTGAGTGTGTCATCATTAGTAACCCCTTTTACTCTTTTTGTCGATATCCATGTTGTTTTTGCTAAATGCATTTCTATGAGTGTTTAGTTCATATTTCGGTATGGATGTTGATTATTTTGTTTTCTTGAACCCTCAACTATGTTTTTTAGTTGAATTTTTACCTTGCCTTATAAAGTAGGGAATATTCATATTATGATGATGGTTGAAGTCATGTTGGGGAGAGGAATGTTTATGTGCTTATGTTGTGATTGCTATGAGGTTGTGAAAAGAAAAAGAATGAAAAATAAAAAAAAAGTGAAAAAGAAATAAAAGAAAAAAGAAATAAAAAAAAGAGAAAAGTTTTGAAAAACAAAAACAAAAAGAGTATGGAATAATTGTGTTAATAAGGGATGTGTGTTGGTTTAAAATTTGTGGTATAGAAGAAGTTTGATTGGAATTCTATTGTTTGAAACTTTATGGAAGTAATTAATCCCTTGTTTCGATTAGCTTTAGGACTTATCCCTTGTTTGTTAACTAAGCCATATTACAACCTTCAAAAGCCCTTGATATTCTTTCCTTTGTATGTTCAATGTGAATTTTTGGATGAATGTGTAATTAGTCTTTTGTTTGCAAGAATATGGATGAGTGAAAATACCTTATTGTGTGTGTTTTTCATCTAACGATGATTGTTTTTGTTAGGTGTGATTCATTTGTGAACTAGTGTTCTTTTAGAATGTTTGGCATGTTCTTTGTATTTATCATTTGTTTCATGTTTATGTTATCATCGTAGTTTAGTG
This sequence comes from Vicia faba, assembly GCA_948472305.1. Taxonomy (NCBI): domain Eukaryota; kingdom Viridiplantae; phylum Streptophyta; class Magnoliopsida; order Fabales; family Fabaceae; genus Vicia; species Vicia faba. The sequence goes on along the minus strand of OX451735.1, from coordinate 92,909,823 downwards.
CTAAGTATATTTCTTAGTGTAAACTGTTTTCATTTGAACCGTTGCAATTGTTTTCCATTTTAAAAATTTGTTGATTCATGATATTTTGGTTGCTTACTTTTGGTTCTTTGAGTTGTTTTCCTTTGTTTGAGAACAAACAAGTTCATGTTGGGGAGAGTTTGATAAGTAAAAATTGTAGCTATTTTTGTATATGCTTTTTGTTGTACTTATAGACTTTTTATTATTAATATCGTTGAATAATTCCCCGCTTTTTGTATAATTATATATAAATTGTTTTTAATCGAGTTTATGTATATTTGTGTATTGTTTGATAGTTTTCCATTAATTCTATAGTTATTGATGCATATTTGGAGCATGAGCAATAAAGTATCAAAGACACGACTTCAAATGTGCGATTTTGAGCAACTCGTCAACGAATAAGGATCAAAATAAAAGAATAAGAAATCATCAATTTGGTTGAAATTGAGGAACGTTTATATAGATAATTAAATAAGCTTTCCAACGCTTCGAACTAGACGTAAATCGGAGTTACGGTTCTCAAGTTATGGCTAACATAAAAAGCTAATGTTTTTCTCATGACAATAGAGCGCGCTTAGTTAGATTGTGCCGCTTAGCATGGTCCAGTGGAAAAAATTGCGTTAAAAGGGCCCAAATTCACATTTTTTAGGTTATATTTTGGGGTATTTGTTCCCAACTCATCAAACCTTAATTTTTTGATAGATTAGCTTAGAAAACAACATTAGGGTCTTGCTTAAGGATGATTGGAGGTGGATTTCTCTTCGACAGGCGCAGACAAACCGAAAGGTTGATGGTTTATATTTTCTACCCTCTTTGTATTTCTCTATTTTTAGGTATTGTTTGTATGTTTACTTGAACATATGTATATTTGTTGATCATGGTGTTGCATAAAGCTTGTTTTACAAATCAATATTGGTGTTTTCTTTGATCTTTTTGCTTTATGTTTAGATTTGGGTTGTTATAGACATATACCTCACAAATATTGATTAGGGATGAATACATAATATTTTCTAGATTCTAGAGATATATTTAGAGCTAATATTCACTTTGGGTGCTAAAGCTTAATGCCTATATGTTGTTGTAGCGTGCAAGACATTGCTGATAGAGTAATACGGTTGGTCTCCCGACTTGGCGTTAGATATAACCTTGATTGTGGGTACATTTCGTTGTGTTCATGATGATTTTGACGAGTAAAGTAGGTTGAGTGCAACTTATCGATAGATTTAAGTTTGTGACGATTAATGTACATTCAAACCAAATAAGTTGTCTATCCTTTATAGTTTTTGTTTACATTTATTTTTTGTTGATACCTTTTCCATACAACCCATTCAACCCCCAAACTCATTAACGATAGATTTTTAGAACTAAATTTCAATACACAAATATCTGTGGACACGATACAATATAACCTAAATATCACCAGGTAAATTAATAACTTACTCTTTGCTTGCCGCTCTACCGCAACAACAATTTTCTCTCCATAGATCTCTCCAAAAGTCGTTACTACACCCGTTTGTATCACTACCATTGAATCAACTATTGAAACTCGAGGCAAAGAACATATGACAGAGCCTTCCCAGACTGAGGCACCGAAAGAAGTTACTGTTGAAGATACCTCCAAGCAAGAGATGGAAGAAGTATTAAAAATTATTCGAAAGAGTTACTATAAGATCGTTGAACAGTGGGGAAGACCCCCTCAAAAATATCTATGATATCTCTGTTGTTGTGCTTTGAAGCCCATGCTTAGGCTCTGGTAAATTTCTTGAAATTTTCTCATGTACTGCAGGAAATCTCTGCTGATTAGTTCAAAAATTGTGTTTCTAGCTTGACAACCGATAATGGGCTAGGATTTTCTGACGCTGACTTAACTCCCGCAAGAAGGAACCATAATAAGGCCATGCATGCCTCTATTGAGTGTAGGAGCATTACCTTATCCCATGTATTGGTGGACATAGGTTCCTCAGTGAATGTACTGCAAAAAACTTCTTTAGACAAAGTTGACTGTGAAGGGATTATGCTAAAACCCAGAGGCGTTGTGGTAAGAGCTTTTTATGGTTCAAAGAGAATGGTGCATGAAGAGGTTGATCTTCCAATCAAAGTGGGTCCCCAGGTCTTCAAATCTACTTTCTATGTAATGGACATTCTTCCAGCCTATTCATGTTTTCTTGGACGCCCTTGGATTCATGGGGAAGGCGCCGTTACTTCTACTTTACACCAAAACTTGAAGTATCCCGTAAAAGGAAAAAACATTACAGTTTGCAAAGAAAAAGAATACATGGTGAGCCATTTGAATTCCTTCAAGTATGGTGAGCTGGATGGTGAATTCTTCTAGACTCCTTGCTAGACCATTGAAGTTATTCCTCATACAACCCCTGTTGATAACGCTACTCCTACCGTTCCTAAGGTTACCAGGATTCCACCAAGAATGGCTTCTTTTAAATATGTTAAGGCTGTGGTAGAAGAAGGTAGAGGCACTGTTTGGGGTCAGCTTCCCAACATCCCTTACAAGTCCGATAAATTTGTTTTTGGTTTCACCTCAGAGGCTCAGAGGACTATCCGTCGTGCTCATGCTAATTTTGGGAGACGTCCAATCTGCATCAACAACAATGGAGTTCACAAAAATCAAGTCAACCATATGGAAGACGCTGATAGCGACTGTGACATAGACAATTAGATTTTCCCTCCTACTGGAAATGGGTTCAACAACCAGAAGGATAAAGACTTAATATCAATCTCCTTTAGTTAGAAGTAAATGTTATTTTCTGTTTTCTTGCTTTTAAGTTTTTGGTTATGTAATTTAAACAATAACTTTAAACCTTGTGCCTTACCCGGGGCACAATGGTCCATTTGTTAGGGTTCTCATTTTTCATCCCCTTATTTTCATTTAATAAATCATTGGATGTTTGCATTCAAATTTTGCGCTATTTGTCTTTCTTTTACTTTATTGCTTTCAAAATAGCTATGTGTTCTTACACACACCCACACAACAAATTGCAGATCAATCTCCACCTTGGATCCCATTGATAACAATTCTGCTATTGCCAATTTTGACTTCAAAAATCCGATCTACCAAGCCGAGGAAGAAGGTGGGGAAGATTTTGAGGTACCTGGAGAGATTGTATGGATTTTAATGCAGGAAGAAAGAGCGATACAACCACATGAAGAGCCAATTGAGGTTGTGAACTTGGGTACTCAAGAGGACAAGAAAAAAGTCAAGATAGGTGCCAACCTAGAAGACAGTGTCAAAAAGAGATTAATCTAGATGTTGTGTGACTATGTTGAGATCTTTGATTGGTGGTGCGAAGACATGTCTGGGCTTGATATAGACATCGTGGTTCACCGTCTACCGATGAAGGAGGGTTGTCCTCCTATAAAACAGAAGGTTCGTCGTATGCGTCCCAAGATGTCTGAAAAGATCAAAGCAGAGGTTACAAAGCAGTTCAATGCAAGTTTCTTAGCTATTACGTCCTATTCTCAGTGGGTTGCAAATGTGGTTCCAGTACCTAAGAAGGATTGCAAGGTGCGTATGTGTATAGACTACAGGGACCTGAATAGGGAAAGCCCTAAAGATGACTTTCCGCTTTCGCATATTGATGTTCTGGTTGACAACACCACTTGACATAAATTATTTTCCTTTATGGATTGTTTCTCCAATTATAATCAAATCAAGATGGAACCTGAAGACATGGAGAAGACTACTTTTGTCACACAGTGGGGCACCTTTTATTAAAAAATTATGCCTTTTGGTTTTAAGAACGCCGGTGCAACATATCAGCGGGCTATGGTAACTTTGTTCCATGTATGATCCACCAAGAGATAGAAGTTTACGTCAACGACATGATAGCTAGGTCTCATACGGAAAAAGAACACCTCGACCACCTACACAAGCTACTTGAGAGGTTGAAGAAATACAAGTTGAGGTTGAATCTAAACAAGTTCACCTTTGGGGTAAGATACGGTAAACTCCTAGGTTTCGTCGTCAGCGGTAAAGTTATTGAAGTTGATCCTGCCAAGGTTAAAGTTATTGGGATTATTGAACTACATTTCCAGATTTATTTCCCATTTAACCGCTACTTTAGAGTTCATCTTCAAGTTACTGAAGAAAGATTAAGTAGTGAAGTGGAATGAAAACTGTCAGATAGCCTTCGATAAAATCAAGGAGTACCTCTAGGAACCTCTAATTCTGATGTTGCCAATTGAAGGAAGATCCCATATCATGTACTTAACGGTGTTAGAGAACTCAGTGGGGAGTGTATTGGGGAAACATGATGAGTCTGGTCGAAAAGAGCATGCAATATACTACCTTAGCAAAAAGTTTACCGACTGTGAAATAAGATACTCACTGCTCTAAAAAACTTTGGCATGGGCTACTCGCCGACTAAGACAGTATATGTTTACTCATACTACTATGTTGAACTCTAATATGTATCCAATAAAATACATATTCGAGAAACACGCTCTCTCCGGAAGAATAACAAGATGGAAAGTGGTCTTGACAGAATATGACATTCATTATACTACTCATAAGGCAATCAAAGGAAGTGTACTGGCAGATCATCTGGCTTATCAAGCTGTAGATGACTATTAGTCTATGAATTTTGAGTTCTGAGATGAGAATATTATGCTAGTTACTGATTATGAAGGACCTGAATCAGGATCCCGATGGACTATGGTTTTTTATTAAGCTTCCAACACGCTTGGTAATGGAATCGATGTTGTGATTATCTCCCCTAGGGGTTACCATACGCCCTTCATCGCCAGGTTGTGTTTTAACTGTACCAACAACATGGCCGAGTACAAAGCATGTATCATGGGTATCAAAGCTGCCATCAATATAAGAATTAAATTCTTGAATTTATATGGGGATTCAACCTTAGTGATCAATCAAATTAAAGGAGAATGGGATACAAAACATCCAAATCTCATTCATTATCGAAAGTATGTGTTGACGTTAATTCCGTACTTCGGAGAAATAACTTTTGAACATATTCCATGAGAAGAGAATCGATTGGTAGACACATTAGCTACCATGTCATCTATGTTCAAAGTCATATGGGATAATGAAGCTCCTCGAATTACTATTGAGAGACTAGACGAACCGACACATTGCTACGAAGTTGATATTGATGGAGTAGAGGAAAAGCCTTGGTACATCAAAGTAAAAATATACCTTGAAACTCGAGAGTATCTAGAAGAAGCATCTATCCATGATAAGAAATTTCTAAGGAGGTTCTCTGCCAATTTCTTTATGAGTAACAGAATTCTGTATGACCACAACCACGATTCGACTTTGCTTCGTTATGTAGACAAGAAGGAAGCTGAGAAAATTATAAAAGATATGCACGAATGAGTCTTTCGTACTCACTTCAGTGGGCATACAATGGCTAAGAAGATTCTGAGAGCGGGTTATTATTGGACTACTAGGGAAACTGATTTCCATAATCACTCCAGAACTTGCCACAAATGCCAGATTTATGCTGACAAAGTACACGCGCCTCCGGTTCCTTTGAATGTCTTAATTTCTCCTTAGCCGTTTGTAATGTGGGGCATTGATATTGGTTTACCCCAAAATTTTCCATCCAATTTTCACACAATACATACTCCTAGAGGTCCTCAATTGCTCAAGGTTGACCAAGAATTGATCAGACAAATTCTCCTCTTAAGCATTGGCCTTCCAACTAGGGTTTCATTTTTCACCAAGATGTGTGAGCTCCAAAGGTCTCAAATGTCTTCCATGGTCCTAATATGACTTCAAGATTATCCATGACAAATTTCATACTTTGCACTACAAGTTTACTCAGTCAATTGCTCAAATGCTTGAAAACCAACTATACTAGGTCAAAAGTCAACTATGGTCTATATACAGTCAAACTTCAATATTTTTGGTCAACATCAACATTTTGAAGTGATATCCATATTTTGATCAAGGGTTGATCATGATCCCTCATGAAATTCTCCTAATTCATCAAAATTCTAGAGTTGCTAATTAGGGTTTCTATAGGAAAAGTCAACCAAACTTTGACCAGACATAACTTTGTCATACTTCATCCATTTTTGCCAACCAAATCTCATTTTGAATAAAATACAATTACCTACAACTTCTATTCATCCCCCCAAGTCTAAGAAATGCACCATTTGAAAGATACAAGCTTATACATTACATGTCATTTTCAAAAAGTTAACAAAAGGCACGTTTTGTCTAGACCATTTACATCAAGATAAAATATTCAAATGCAAAATTAATAAAAGAAGGGATTGAAGTAGACATCTTGGGCTTTCCAAAAAGTCATAGATCATCATCATGAGATAAACATTGAGCAATTTATGGCTTTCCCAAGTTGGGAAAATTTGGGAATTTTCAAGAATTATGCATTGAGCAAACATGAAGTTTTAGTTCAATGGCTTAATTTATTAGACTTCAAACATCTTCCTAACCATATAGAGGACCTCTAAAATTATTCTTTCCATGCCTTGCATTTGCTAACTTTTTTATTCATATTTATTTTAATTTATTTCAAATAAATATAAAATAAAATGTATAAAATAATTGGAAATGGGCTTTGAGCTCTGGGTTGATGTTTTGGACAACCTAGGCCCATAAAATTTCGTGCAAGAAATGTAAACATTCATTCAAATTTAAAAAGGACAAGATTCCATGTATTTGGAAAAGTTACAAAACCTCATTCATGGCTTTAAAAACACATGTTTATGGTTGTTAATACATTTGTTCTCTTGTCTCCTCGCTCCTCTCTATATAAAGGACACATTATCTAGCTTCAAGACACATGAGATACAACCTGGAAAAGCTCTACAAATTTTTCAAAAGTTATCAAAGTTATAAAATTTGCATTTTAGATTCCAGCCTTCCTTAGTCCAAACAAAAGATCCAAATACATTCCTGGAGGCTCCCTGGAGCTTTTGCAATCATTACCAAGCCCTGAAACATCACAAAATGCCTCAGTAAGCTCCATTTTTATATTTTCTAACTTGTTTCATGCAGATTCGATGCATTACATGGCCAGAAGTGTACCATGCAGATTAGATCTAAAGGCTTAAATTTGAGATCCACCATGCACCATCAAGGCCTCATCTCACCGGATCCAGCGTGGTCTGGGCTTAACATTCACTTGGGCCTAGCAAAATTCGATTTCAGCACCCCCAATTTCTAATTATCTTGTCCTATTTCGCATTGTTTTTGTCACTTTGCTTTATATTTTTTATATTTTAATTTGTTTTCTTCATTTATTTAATTAGTATAATGTAATAATAAAATAAAAAAAAATATAGTTTTAGTTTTTTAATTAAATTAATTTTGTGAATTAATTAATAACTATTTTAACTATTTTTCTTTAATTAAAAGTAAATTAGAACTTAGGACTTAATTTATGTTTAATTAATTTCTTTAAATAATAGAAAAACTAAAAAAGAATTTAGACTATTTTTCTTGATTAATTTTATTTTCTAAATAGATATTTAGGTTATTTACTTTCTTAAATCAAGAAACAATCAAAAAGATTTTTTACTCAGTATTTTCTTAGTTTTCTTTTAGACGTAGTATTCATTTCACGCGCATTATTTTCATTTTCACATTTTTTATAATAATGTAACTGTATACTGCTATGTAATAGACTAAGTAGGACTTTTTTTATCGCTTTCTTTATTTTACTTTTCCCCAAGTTTAGACATGTAAATATTCGCCTTCCCAAATCATTGTAATATCGTAGATTTAAATTCCTGCACTTTAAATTTCTGCAAAATATTAACTGCTAGTAACTAGGCATGTATGAAAAGACTGAAATCAAATGTTAACAAACTTAACAAAAAGACAAAAATAACTGAATCAAACACAATTGCACACGTGTACCTCTAGGGTATCCCACTTCGGTTGCCTTCGGAAAACGTTCACAATTCTCAAAATGTGAGAAGTTTTAGTGACTATCCTCCAGTTTAAAGATCACTAGTCCCTCGACGACCCTCTCGATGTTGCCTCGATTAAAAGTGATCTTAGAACTTTAGGGTGGTTACTAAAGCTTCTTACCAAGTTGCCTTCGTGACTGTAACGTCCCTTCGATTGTCCCTCATACATCCAACGATGGGACTAGCTACTCATTAGTAGTAGGACAACAATGTCTAAGGGATAGGAGGAAAATAACTACCTTTTCGAGTACAAAGTAGATAGCTGTTAGAAGTTTTCTCAAAAACATTTTTGTACTTACACAAATACTACTTTTCAAAAACAATTTTCAAAACATTTGCTTTGTTGACACTCCCGAGGACTGATACAAGAGTTAAAAGCAAAGCAAATCGTCGCACTAAGGAATTTCAAAACATTTTTAAACACACAAAGAACAAACAAAATGAGCAAACCTCTAAGAGCCCATAGATAACTACGGATGGAAAGGGTGCTAACACCTTCCCTTTCCATAATCTATCCCCCTCACTCTGAAACTCTCGAAAAGGTCTTTTTCTATTCTTTTCACCCTTTCCTTGATTTGGATAAAATAAAAGTCGATGGCGACTCTTGCTTACCGCAACATTTACGAATAAAAAAAGCAAAACCAATTTTAAATAGTCGGTTCCACCACTGTATCACAGAACTGGCGACTCTGCTGGGGATAAAAATAAAAAGAGGGGTTACCTTAGAGTTAGTTCATTTGAAAACTGTTTTAATTGCTTGCTTTGTATGCTTTATCCTTGGATGATTTGTTTGGGTTGTTACTATGGATCCTAAACCCGGATCTGGGGAACCTTTTAGGTAAGTAGCAATAGATCGTGGAAACTGTGCAGGGTATACCAACACGGTTCAAGCGATAGCTACGCTGATGTGACACTTTCGTTGGTATCGGTAGCCCTTGAGTAATCAAGGAGAATACGGGGCCGCTGCGTGGTGTCATGAAGCATCAATTGACCTTAGAACCTTTAATTTAATAACTTGGCCATTAGGAAGTAGTTAGATAGCCGTCTTTGGTGTAGTCCTAAGTCGGTTGATACTGGATACTACACTCATTGAGATTTGACTCCCGAGTTTTGTTTGGTGGAAATTCAGTTGTCGATTGGAACAAAACTTGTGTGAAAGATCAGTGATATTGGGATCCCTTAGAACCCGGTTACTATTACTAGGACAGGTTGGGCCAACTAGATTTCAAGAGGGTACTTACCTACAAACCCCATGCAAGCCTAAACCTAAGGCTGCTTGTGTGATTTGTTTGCTTTCAAATTGAGCTACTTGCATGGTTTTTATCTAACAACATGATCTCCTTGCAGGATTTGTTTACAGTCATTATCCAGTAACCTAGACTTATTAGACTCACTTGTCTTCATCACCTTACACTTTTTCTTAACGCATATCATACACATCATAACATCATGCCACAACATTTCCATAACAATTTCGAAGATCTCAAGGGTTTGTGATGTAGGTTATGATAAATCAGACGTCTAACAAGGGGCAAGGGGATTTATTTTCATCTAGCCAATGCCGTCAAAAGATCAAAACTCAACAACTTGAGTCAGGGGCTATGACCCAATTGATATGGTGAGCTTGACTCTCGTAGAAGGACACTTAACGAGACGAAGTTATTCAATCAAAGCTGCAAATTTCAACTTCTGACATTTTATTGTTTACCGCGCGAGATCCTTGAAAACATTGCATGCATGCCATTTCATAACAGGTCTTCTAGTACATGTTTCTCATCTTTTCGCTATTTATTTCAGCAAAAGAAATGGCCCTTAAACAAACAGTAAAACACCTTCAAGCTCAAAACACTCAGTTCCAACAAATGTTCATGGCTTTGGCCCAGGGGCAGGAAGAACTGAAAGCTCTCGTCATCAAAGAGAAGAAGAAGAAGGCAAAGAAACTAGTTGGCATCTTGAATATGGGAAGAAGACTCATAGGACCCGTTAAACGAGCTCTAGATCTCACATCTCCATCAAACAAAGGGATAATCATGAAGAATTCAATAACGCCGAGGCTGGTGAAGAAGAAGCTGATTACTCTAAGGAACAATATCCTCCTGCTGGCGGTAAATACAAATAGCTGGAGGATCGTCTCAATGTTATGGAAATTCAGCAGGTACTTGGCTTGGACTTTGAAGATTTAGGGCTGGTTCCTGGAGTGGTCATCCCACCAAAGTTCAAGGTTCTCACATTCGCTAAGTATGACAGTGTCTCCTGCCATAAGTTTCACTTAAGGTCCTATGTCAGGAAGATCCAGCCTCACACTGCTGACCAGAAGTTATGGGTCAGTTTCTTCCAAGAAAGTTTAGCTGGCACACAACTGGAGTGGTTATATCATCTAGAAAGAACAAACATTCATACCTGGGAAGACTTGGCTGCTGCTTTCTACAAGAAGTACCAATACAATGCTGACCTCGCTCCAACTCGTGCATAACTCCAACGCATGCCTATCGGTTCTAGCGAAGGCTTCAAGGAATATGCCCAGAAATGGAGGGATCTAGCGTGTAGGGTACAATCTCCTCTAAATGATCGGGAAATGGTAGACATGTTCATGGGCACTCTGACAGGCCCGTTCTTTAATATGCTAATTGGGAGTACCTCATCCGGGTTCACAGAGATGGTTCTGACTGGAGAAAGAATCGAAAGTGGTATTAAGAGTGGGAAGATCCCGATGGATGCATCTTCTAATGCTGAGAAGAATCCATTTACTGGTAAGTGGGAACCAATGCTGTGTATGGCCATAAGGGTCGTAATAAGGCAGACTACCACCAATTTGTAGGGGCAGTGCTGGTCTCTAATTCGGCACACGTACAATGACCTTAACAACGGGGTAATCAGCAAAGGAAAGACGAGCCTAAGAGACAGTTTACCAAGATCAACATGCCTCTGTCTCAAGCATTACAACATATGTTGAGGATAAATTTGATTTTGTTTATAAGACCTCATCCAAACCCTAATACTTCTTCTCCTAACTATAATACTGGTGCAAGGTGTGCCTATCATTCAGACAGTCCTGAGCACGATACTAACGATTCTTAGGCATTGAAATACAAGATTCAAAATATGATTGACGCCAAGGAGATTGAGTTCGACCCTCTTGAGACTCCCAACATGATCAATGCTCCCATGCCAAATCATGGCCAGGATTGAGAGCATTTTTGTTCATTTGAATTCTCAAGTTGTATTTTCTTTGTTTGTTCAAACAATTATTGTCATGTCAAACTTTGTTATTTCATTAATGCATTGCACATGTTTTTCTTGAATTAATTTGTTTTCATTATGCTTAAACTACTTTCTTACTTCCTTTTTGTGATATTCAACTCTTGATTAAAAGCTCTAAGCCTTTAGAGGGAGGATGATGAGAACGATACCACAATCTCTACAATATGCTTTTGAATAAACCTCACTGACGATGTATAAGCGTTGTTTCAAATCCTAAATAGTGGAGTTATAAGGAAGATAATCCCTAGTCAACCCCTTTGAGCCTAAGAAGTGTGTGTTTACTTTTCACACAAATTAAAACCCTTAATCATAACCTGGGGCTGACTAGTTTTCTATGTTAATTCAAATGTGCATTCAGTCGCAAGCTTTCCCTTCATACACGAAAAATAGTGTAGAAGATACTCTTCAAAAGATGGTGATGATTCCACATAATAATTAAGAACATGCAATCATTATCTCTCAAAATAAAAGCCCATTAAGTCAAAACCTATGAAGGAGACTTAAGAAAAAAACGGGGGCATCCCGCTGGCTGTAATCACAAAAGAAATAGTTCAGGAAAAAGACAGGGATAGAAAAATAAAAAAAGAAAGAGGTCCTATAAATCCTCAACAAAAATAAAAGGTCACAAAAATGACTGCCTTCTCAGACAAAAGTTCAATTTATGAACCATCACCAGAATATCAGGGACAACATTCCAGAACTCAACTGGGATTCGAAATGCACAATTAACTGAGCATAGGACTGAAGTACATCACGAAGAACGGGTGGGTACAAATAAATTTTGAGACTTTATCCTTTGTTTATTAAACCGTAAACCAGGGCACGTTACAAACCTTAAAAGTCCTAGCTGAAGCATGGGTTAGTTCAAGAGCATACTGTTACAAAGGTATCCTGACTCCTGTAAGGTTTGCTTTAAATCATGAGTTGATATCATATTATTGCAAATTTTGTTTTACTACAAAAAACACATTTTCAAAAAATTTCAAGACAAACATAAGCTTTGCATTCTTTAAATGACATTGTTTGCATATGGTTAATTATTCAAATGGCATAGAAATCTACACAACGAATATTCAGTGAACAAAGACCCGCTCAATAAACAGAATCACCTCAGACGGAAAAAACATTCCCAATAACAAGCCTTTCATAATCAAGGGGCATGACGTGGTGTCTAATTAATCTGGTGCAATCAAGCCAATATGCAAAGAATCTCTCCAAAAATGCTGAATAGCCAGGGGAAGATCTCCATCTGAATCACTTGGGGGCTATTACATTGATCGGGGATTCCAGCAGAAAATCACTGTGTAATTTGAATCTTTGGTACCACCAAATTGCTTGTCTATTCCAGTAGTATCAGATGGTGTTAGTATCATGTCTTTGAATCCTTCCATGAAAGTTCTTAGAAAAGATATCTAGGAAATTCAATACTATCAGAAACTTGATCAAATATCAGGTGCACCAGATTCATCCTGAAGCAGCCCCACATAGGCTCCCACGTATGAAAGGGCACATGCGATCAAGTAAATATTTTATGGAATTTCTACAACACTTGTTGTCATAGACGGTAACAACTCTCCACATCCTATGAACACGAACATAGATAGAAAATACTACGCGTGAAAAAAGACCCGCTAGGTTGACAGGCCTAGGCAAAATTAAGGACATCCCGACAAACCAAAATAGTTCGGGAAAAAATTAGGGATATATACAAAAAAATTGTACACCCGACAAGTCCAAAACCTGAAAAGGCTGCTTGAGCAAAAAAGGGTATCATGGTGGACTGAAAACCAGAAAGGGAGGTCCAGGAAAAAGTTAGGCATTAAAAACGTATGATTATGTCCCGTCATCTTGTCATTTGTTTATCAGTAGAAGACTTATCATCCCGATCAGAATTTACCAAGCACCCCAGGAGTTGGGATGACACTCAAACCATTCACAAAGTCTTCGCAGGTACTTTCTCCAGCAGGTACAGAGGCAGGGGCATCTTACTAAAAAGTCGTCGCCATATCCTCAACTTACAACCTAGTGATGTCAGGTGTTCTTGTATCCCCGGTAGAACAGGAATTTCTAACTACTGCTGCGACCTCAGGTTTTCCCAAATAAAGTCGTCAAACTTCTCAGGATTCCCCAATAGGATTTCACAAAATCCTCAAGCAATGCACAAAGCTTTCCTTCCCCAACAAAGTTTATTTCTCTAACAATGGAAGATCATCTCCTAGCAGTTCAGCTTCAACATAATCTGAAGACCTACATTCTTCATTACCAGATGCAATCAGGGATTTATTTTCCCTAATTCAATAGCGCTGCAATAGAACAACTGATACATTCACATATCACATTCATACACCATTCTACAAACGTCATAGCATCTGTAGCACAAATGCATACATCCCAATCTCATTTATTTTAAGAACACCATTACACAATGAATTTCATACATCATGACGTTGCATACAACTAACACTTTACTTTTTCAGGAAAGATCAATCAACAAATATTTATCATCAACAATTTTCAACAGGTCCAACATTAGCTCATGAAACAAAATAGAGTAATTATCTGTGCGACCAAATACAACTTTACACAGGCTCATCATGAAGCAATCTTACACGGGTTTCTTCTGACTTCCAAATACAGCTTTACACGGGCATCATGAAGCAATCTTACACGAGTTTCTTCTGAATTCCAAATACAGATTTACACGGGCTCATCATGAAGCAATCTTACACGGGTTTTTTCTGACATCCAAATACATCTTTATACAGGCTCTTAAAGAAGCAATCTTACATGGGTTTCTTCTGACTTCCAAATATAGCTTTATACAGGCTCTTCATGAAGCAATCTTACACGGATAACTTCTCCCTCCTTATGAAGTTTTACACGGACTCATCCTGAAGCAACCCTACCCAGTTTCCTTCTCACAATCTCAAGATTCAGTTTTACACTGACTCATCCTAAGGCCACCCTACCCAGGTTCCTTCTCTTGAATTTCCAGATGCAGTTTTACACAGACTCATCTTGAGGCAACCCTACCCAGGTTCCTTCTCTTGAATTTCCAGATGCAGTTTTACACGGACTCATCCTGAGGCAACCCTACCCAGGTTCCTTCTCTTGAATTTCCAAATGCTGTTTTGCACGGACTCATTCTGAAGCAACCCTACCCAAGTTCCTTCTCACAATCTCCAAATGCAGTTTTACACGGACTCATCCTAAGGCAACCCTACCCAAGATCCTTCTCTTTAATTTCCAGATGCAGTTTTACACGAACTCATCCTAAGGTAACCCTACCCAGGTTCCTTCTCACGATTTCCAAATGCAGTTTTACACAGACTCATCCTCAGGCAACCCTACCCAGGTTCCTTCTTGCAATTTTCAGATGCAGTTTTACCCAGACTCATCCTGAAGCTGCCTCACCCAGTCTCCCTCTCATATATCTCCTAAAACAATCATACCCAGGTTCCTTCTCATACACTTGCAGATGAAGTCTTACCCGGACTCATCCTGAAACAGCCCTACACAACTTTCTTCTGATACATTTCCATATAACAGTTAATTTCATTCTCCCTAGCAAATTACTAGGAAGTCTGGATTTCAACCAGAAAACAACAAACTTTCATCTCTCTAATCTAGAGATAACCCTTCAATAGAGCCATGGACAACTGAAGTTCCTAGACTATATTCCCCAAAGAGTTTTCCTCAAACAAGAAAACAACAAAAATCAACATCCCCCAGTGGAATCCTCCTCAGACAACAGGAACAGGAATCCCCATAAAGAAACCTCTTATGAAGTCAGTATCTACTCTGGATGGCATCTTTAAGCCCATCTCAGATGGCTCTCCATCATATTCTCTGGATGCCGTCTTTAAGCCCATCTCCAATGACTTTCAGTCATCCTCTCTAAATGGCATCTGTAATCCCATTCCCGACATCATCAACCATCAATATTACTTCATGCGAGTGCAAATTTCTAGGCACTCTAGTGTTCAATCATCTTCCACCTCTAGATCACGAAAGGCAGACATGCCAATCTAAATCCTCAAGTTTAAGAAGATTGAACAAAGGAAGTTGTTGTACCCCAAAATTTTCCCTCCCACTTTCACACAAGTCATACTCCTAGAGGTCCTCAATTGCTCAAGGTTGACCAAGAATTGATCAGATAAATTCTCCTCCTAAGCATTGGCCTTCCAACTAGGGATTCATTTTTCACAAATATGTGTGACCTCCAAACGTCTCAAATGTATTCCATGGTCCTAATATGTCTTCAAGATTATCCATGACAAATTTCATACCTTGCACTACAAGTTTGCTCAATCAATTGCTCAAATGCTTGAAAATCAACTTTAATAAGTCAAAAGTCAACTATGGTCTATATACAGTCAAACTTCAAGATTTTTGGTCAACATCAACATTTTGAAGTGATATCCATCATTTGATAAAGGGTTGATCATAATCTCTCAAGAAATGCTCCTAATTTATCTAAAGTCAAGAATTGCTAATTAGGGTTTCTATAGGAAAAGTCAACCAAACTTTGAACCCTTGATCACACAGTTGACTTATACTTATTAGGTTAGCTGTTAACCCTTTAACAAGTAACACATTATAAAGTTTTGGGACTTCTGAACATTCAAGCTTTTCAACTCCTTTGATTTCACCTTTGGACCCATCACCAAAAGTCACATAACTGGTGGAGTGAGAGTTGATGTCTACCAACATATTCTTGACACCTGTCACGTGTCTAGAACATCCACTGTCAAAGTACAAGTGATCTTTGGTTGAGACTCTGAGAGAGGTATGAGCTATGAGACTAGCAATAATATTCTTGGGAATCCACTGTTTCTTCTTTTTCTATTTTGAGAGATGTGATCAGTGTTGGGAAGAGGAGCAGTTTTAGGGTACCCATACAACTTGAAACAGAAATGTCTTATGTGGCCAAACCTTCCACACTGGTGACACCTCCAGGGATGAAATTTTTCTCTGGTGTGATTAAACAAACGAGCATCGAAAGTGTTTCACAAACATGTCATATACTAGGTGTTGTACCCCAAAATTTGCCCTCCCATATTCATCAAGAATTTGTCAAGCCAAGTCACAAGATTCCCCAAGGGTTGTGCAGCTCAACTGTCTCCTATACAGTCAAAACTAGGGTTTGGGTTCTGATCAAGGAAAGGAAGTTTTCAAAGGCCCAATCAAGTCTCATATGCCTACAAACATGGCCAAGCATCCTCATGTCAAGTTTCAAGGCATTCAGCTCAAAATTGCACAGTCAAAACCCTAGATTGCACTACAGTCAACTGTAGGGGCAAAATGGTCATTTGACAGTCAAAAGTTCAAATTTTTGGTCAACACATCATTTTGAAGCCACAAACATCATTTGATCAATGCTTGATCATGATTCTCAAAATTTGGCTCAGAAAATCATCAAGATGCAAAAGTTGCTATATTTGGACAGCTGAAAAAGTCAACTGAAATTGACCAGGGCATAACATTCACATGGATTATCAGAAAAATTCCATCCAAAGCTCATTTTGAAGAGAAAGACATTTCCTACAACTCATCTTCATATTCCAAGTCCAAGAAATGCTCTCATAAAAAGTTATCAATTTCAACATTATAGGTCATTTTCAAAAGTCAACAAAAAGTGACTTTAAGTCAAAGGCCATAACTTGAGATTGGTAAATCAAAATGACATGGGACCAAAGGCATTGGTTAAAGGACTCAAAGACCTTTCCCAAATGTCCAAGAACATGTGAAAAGCCTAAATATTGACCAAGTTATGCCTTGTGGAAGTTGGGAAATGTTTGGGAATTTTGAAAAGTCAACATTGATGCAAAAGGCCTAAATTTGCTATTGGGCCCATTTTTCTTCCAAGTTTCTTCATGC
Organism: Vicia faba; assembly: GCA_948472305.1. Classification (NCBI taxonomy): domain Eukaryota; kingdom Viridiplantae; phylum Streptophyta; class Magnoliopsida; order Fabales; family Fabaceae; genus Vicia; species Vicia faba. Next base: position 92,892,747 of record OX451735.1, on the reverse strand, counting down.
CAAGCCTATGCACGACCACTAGGCCCAAAGGGAATTATTTTCATATTTTTTAATTATTTATTTGAATTTATATTAATTTATATTCATTTAAATCATTTTAATACATGAAAAATATAAACCTAACCTAAAAAAATCTTTTTATGCATATTCCAAGGTCAATATTTCGTGCACTTCTTAATTAGGCAAGTTTTGATGAGAATTGATCAGATTTGAACCAAAATGCACATGGAAAATATTTGGAAAAGATCTTGTAAAATCAAATATTGAAATCCATTATGGCATGAGATTTTGTATAACTTTCTTGACCTAAAAGCCTCTATACATACTCAGGATCAAACCCTAATGAAAAGGAGACTGCAAGCTGCGCTCAGAAACCTCATACAAACTTGCAAAATTTCTCCAAAAAGTGAAAACTGAAATCAGCTCTAGGAGGCGTTTCAAAGCGCAAATCTGATTCCAATAGTTTCCTGAAGGCTTGCTGGACACATTCCAATCAATAACAACGACTAAAACCTCAAGAATTGGTAGTTAGAACTCAAACTGTACCAAGAATTTTTTGAAATCGTATAGCATTTTTTAAGCACTTTTACAGCATTCTATTCATTGCATCATGGTTGTTTTGAGTTTCTGAAACTAACCCTTATGCTTGATTGAAGTTTTACACGTTGTACGCGAGTTCACCATGATTGAAATTTAGGTTTTCAGAGTTCTTGATTTGGGGTTTCTCACCCAAGGAACAATTGGGACTCAAGATCATTACCATTGCAATCAGAGTGCTCCAACGAACAAGAGACATACCTCGCGAACAATTTATGAAGCTCATGGAGCTATTCGCTATTTTCTGCTAGCCCCCCTAATGCAACGCTATAAAAACCGTGGCTTTTGTGTTTGTTTTACAGGGACGAAGAAGAAGGTGGAATCGTGGCACGTACTGACTGGCCAGTTCAAATTTGCGCGCGTTTTAGTTAATAGGCGTTGGTTTTGCTTTTTCATTATTTGTTTATAATAATATATCAATTAACGCGTTTGGCTCAGTGGTAACACGTTGTGTATATAGCCTCAAAGACCTGGGTTCAAGTCCCAGGTCTGGCAAACGCTCAATATTATTTTTCAATAGTTCATCCTATGCAGCGCTAATGTCCCAGTGCACCATATTCCCTCACTATCAGGCAGCCACGCGTCCCATAAGATCAAGCCAAGGGCAAAAATTGGGAGAGCATCACGTACCATAGTCCAACGTGTTATACGTGATTCAAAAAGTCAACGAAATTCAGGCTTAATGGGCCAAAATTCCAGGCCTGAACCTCCTTATTTGGGGCAACACCCCACTCTGGTTTGACAATTTAATTTCTTTTTCTTATATCTTTTAATAATTATTTTAATTGTTGTGTTTATTTTAATTATTGTTTTATTTAAGTTTTAATCAAAATACAAAAACATCATAAAAAAAAAAAAAATGCCCAAATAAAAATATAATTTTTATTTTAATTATTTTCTAAATAAATGCTTGTAATTATTTAGCTTTAATTTAGGTTTATCAAATATTTTTCATAATAAAAATCCAAACATAGAATTTAGGTTTAATAACCTTTTATTTTCTTTTTTAATTTTCCTTTTTTTCAGAATAACAATATTATTTATTTATTATTTTATTTTCATAAATTAAAAATTGTACATAAATTAATTTAGAGTTTAATTTAGGTTTTAATTTAAATCTTTCATAATAAACTTAAAAAATATTAGAACTAGGGTTTAGCATTTTAATTTTAATTAATTTTTTCCCTTTTTCTTTTAAATCTAAAAAACACAAAATACCAAAAAAAGCATTTAATCATTTAATTTTTAATTCTCATTAACTTTTAATATTTTGCAAAAAGGTCCAACGCCCGTCGTTTCAATTATTTAATTTGCGCATTTATCTTATGTCGTTTAATTATAATTCTGTAAATCTCCCAAAGCCATGTAACTTTACTTTTCGCGCTTTTATTTTATCGCTTTATTTTATTTTCCGCTAAATCGGGTCCGGTTTAATTTTGGCGATGTGGACCCGCGCCATTTGTAATAATGTAGATTTATTTTTTCCCGCAACTTATAACTGCTAATATGCATGCAAGAATGAATGGCCCTTAATTAAAATCAAGCGTAGAACACGACAAACATGACAAGACAAATAACTGAAACATGACACACCATTCGCACACACCACCCCTAGGGTACGCCTCACTGTTGCCTTTCGAAAGGTGATCGTCGAGTAGAGGATGTCTTAGTAAGTCCTCATGATCCGGGAACCTGGCATGAGGGTAGCTTCTAAGGTGTCTTCCCATTGCTCTGGTGATCACCATGTCCCTAAACTCGAATTGACCCGAACACCTCCAACGGTGGTGCTACCTACCTCTCAATGGTGGGATGGCACTACTTTAAAGGACATCTACACAGACGAATTCCTTAGGGTAGGTAGGTTCTCAAGGATACTTGCTCTAATCTCAAAACAAACTCAAAAAGACTTTTCACACTGACACATTTTCAAAAGCTTTCAAAGCAAACTTTTCAAACACTCTGACGTACGAGTCGATCTGAAATTTTTCAAAGAAACTTTTAAACCCACATTGAAAAGCAAATAAACAATTTGAAAACACATTGAGCAAGTATCTAAGAGCCCATGGATAACCATGGATAGAAAGGGTGCTAACACCTTCCCTTTCTATAACCTACCTCCCGAACCGAGAGCAATCTCTTTAAAGGAATTTTTCTGTGCTTTTGTCCTTTCCATTTGGAGAAAATAAAAGACGGTGGCGACTCTTGCTTCCGCGACATTTCGCGAACCAGCGTTAAACAGTCAGTTCCAGATCCACCGATCACAGAACTGGCGACTCTGCTGGGGACACAAACTTAAAGTGAGGTGTACCTTAGGGCTAGTTCATAACTGTGTTTTCAATTGTTTTCCTTGTGTGCTTTAAATTGTGGGTTGCTCGGGAGTTCTATAGATCCTAACCGGATCTGGGGGATACCTTCTTAGAAAGTAGCAACAAGGCTGTGAGGGAACTGTGCGGGGTATACCGACATGGTTGAAACAGTCTGCTACGTTGATGTGGCACTTTGGTGTGTACCGGTAACCCTTGAGTTCAGTCAAGGAGAGTACGGGGCCTCCGCGTGGTGTCGTGAAGCATCAACAGACCTTAGGAACCTTAATTGAACTATCTTGGCCTCTTTAGGGTAGTGAGATAACTGACTTTGGTGCAGTCCGAAGTTGGTTGATACTCGATACTACGCTCAATTGAGGGTTGCTTTCCTGGAATATTTCGGTCGCCAGTTCAGTGGCTAAATCGAAACGATGAACAATGAAAGCAATCCAGTGATATTGGGACCCTTAGAACCCGGTTACTTCTAATAGGACAGGTTGAACCCACCAACTTCAAGAGGGTACTACCCAGACCCCATGCTGGCCTAAATCTAAGGGCTCTCTCTTGTGTGACTTGTGTGCCTTAGTACTTGACTATCTGCATGCTTGTGACCTAACATTTGTTTCTTGCAGGTTTTGTTTCAGTCCTTAATTGGGACTCATAACAGGGTACTAAGTTTCTTGCAGGTCTCGTTTATAGTCCTCAACTAGGACTCATGACAAAGTTTACCAAATGTCTTGCAGGTTTTGTTCATAGTCCTTAATGGGGACTTATAACACGGTGTACTAACCACTTGCAGGTTCTGTTCATAGTCCTTAATTGGGACTTATAACAGGGTGTACTAACTACTTGCAGGTTCCGTTTATAGTCCTTAATTGGGACTCATAACAAAGTATACTGAATTTCTTGCAGGGTTTGTTCATAGTCCTTAATTGGGACTCATAACAGGGTTTACCTACTTCACCCCATGCATAGCATGACATCATACCATTGCATACCATTGCATACATCCTAACCCATTTCAAGGATCCCAAGGGCTTGTGATGCAGGTCATGATGAACCAATTACCCAGCAAGGGGCAAAGGGGATTTATTTTCCTCTAGCCAAGGTTGTCAGGGGCTATGACCCACTGGATATGGTGAGCCTTTGACCCTTGAAGAAGGGCTCTCTACAGCAGGAAGTTCCTTCAATCAAGTTGCCAGTTTCCAACCCTAACAAGTTTCTCTGTTTACCCCGCGAGGTCCTTGAAATCATTGCATGCATATCATACATCTCATTGCATTGCAGGTATCTCTTTGACAGGTTGCTTACCCTTCGCCGCTGTTTATTTCAGCCGATCGTCATGAATCCTGAATCATCAGCCGAACAGACTATCAAGGACCTCCAGGCTCAGAACGCCCAGTTCCAAGAGCTGATCATGAATCTGACCCAGGGGCAACAAGACCTGAAGGCTCTGCTTTTGAAGAAGGACAAGAAAAAGAAGAGGATTGTTTTGTTCAGCCCTAGGCGCAGATCTGGGAATACACCGCAGATTGAAACCGAGAGGACAACTCCATCTGTGGGGAGGAGCAGTCATCCAGAGGAAAGGGTGCCCAGTCCAGTGGTCTCTGACAATGAAACAGATTTCGACGACGAACAATACCCTCCGGCTGAGGACAAGTACAAACAGTTGGAGGATAGGTTGAAGGCTATGGAGGTTCAACAGGTACCTGGGCTGGATTTCGGAGATCTGAGTTTGTCAACTGGTGTGGTTATTCCTCGGAAGTTCAAAGCACCGTCCTTTACTAAGTATGACGGGGCGTCCTGTCCCAAGCTGCATCTAAGGTCCTATGTTCGGAAGATTCAGCCGTATACGGTGGACAAAAACTTGTGGATCCACTTCTTCCAGGAAAGTCTTTCAGGGACTCACCTCGAATGGTTCTATCAACTGGATGGGACCAAAGTTCGTAACTGGGAGGAGTTGGCAACTGCTTTCTATAAGCAGTATCAATATAATGCCGACCTTGCTCCTACACGTACCCAACTCCAAGGTATGTCGTTAGGGTCAAGTGAAGGTTTTAAAGAATATGCACAGAAATGGAGGGACCTTGCTGGAAGGGTACAACCACCTCTGACTGATCGGGAACTTGTCGATATGTTCTTGGGGACCCTATCTGGGCCATTTTATAACCATCTGATTGGGAATTCGTCTGCTGGATTCACAGATCTTATCTTGACTGGAGAGCGAATAGAAGCTGGTATCCGGTCTGGGAAAATTCAAGAGGCTGCACCTGCTGATAAAAAGCCTCATCATGGAAAGAAAGAATCCAATGCCGTGCACGGTAAAAAAGGCCGTCATGAGGCAGGGGCAATCCAAATCTCCAATCCCGGACCTGCTCAACAAGGACAGGGGCAGCAGCGCAAGGAGAAACGACAGTATACCAAACTCAACATGTCGCTGGATCAAGCACTGCAACAACTGTTGAAGACAGGGCTGATCATTTTAAGGGCTCCTCTTCGGAATCCGAACACTTCTGCACCCAACTATCATCCCAACGATAGGTGCGCATATCATTCAGATAGCCCGGGGCATACTACAGACAACTGCTGGCCTCTCAAGAACAAAATTCAAGACATGATCGACGCCGGGGAGATTAAGTTTGAAGTGTCTGAGACTCTGAACATAATCACTGCTCCGTTGCCCAATCATTGAAACCTTTTGTCTATTTGAATTTTTGAGCTGTACTTTTCTTTGCTTATACAAACAATTAATGTCATAGCAAACTCTTTTATTCTATTAATGCATTGCATATGTCTGTTTTGGAAATTAATACAATTATTTTTATTATGTTCAAATATCTTTTCATATTTTTTCTGATGTCAACTCTGGATCTAAAATTCTAAGCCTCTTGAGGGAGGATGACGAAAACGATACCGCGATCATTACAGTATGCTTTTGAACAGACCCCGCTGATGAGGTACAGGCATTGTTTCAACCCCTAAACACTGGAGTTGTAAGGATGATAATCCCTCGTCAACCCATCAGAGCCAAAGAAGTAGGAGTTTTATTTTCGAAAATCAAAACCCTTAATCATAACCTGGGGCAGGGTAGTCTCTCAGTTGATCCAAGTGCATAACGAATGGCACCAAAGAGATCTTTACAAAACGAACAAAGACAGTAATGGTTCAGAACAATCATAAGGACAGGCAGTCATCATCAAAATTCATAAATGAAAAGCCCAAAAAGTCTAAACCTACAAAGGGGACTTATGAAACCGGGGCATCCCGCTGACTGTAATTCCAAAAAAGGAAACAGTTCAGGCAAAAAAGAAAGGGATAACAAAATCAAGAAAGAGGTCTCACAAACCCTCAACCAAAACAAAAAATGACTGCCCATTCAAAATAAGTTATCAACATCTGAACCATTATTGGAACATCAAAGCAAAGACTCAAGCAAGGTCTAACGCACGATCAACTGAGTTTAGGTTTGGAGAACATCACGAAGAGCGGGTGGGTACAAATAATTTGAGCCTTTATCCTTTGTTTCTTAAACCGTGAACCAGGCCACGTTATAACCCTTAAAAGTCCTAGCTGAAGCATGGGTTAGTTCGAAAGCATACTGTTACGAAAGTATCCTGACTCCTTAAGGCTACGGTAAATACAGAGTTGACATCATGTTTTACAAACATTCACATGTTTTATGAAAAAGAATACATTTTCCAAAATCTCTAAGACAGACGTAAGCTTTGCATTTTAACATGACTTTGTTTGCATATGACTTTTTGTTTGAACAGCATAGAAATTTGCACGACGAAAGTCTAATGAACAAGAGTATCTCCAATCCAGGGGCAGGACATGGCTATTGTCCATTATCTGGGGCAATCCAATCAAGATTCGGAGAATCTCTCAAAAGGCCAAAAAGCCTGGGGCAAATCTCTGCCTGAGTCACTTGGGGCACTCCAGCAACGAATCTTGCACGATCAGACACCTTCTGGTAATATGGCAACACAAGCAGCCAGGGGCACCTACCTGCATTCTAAGAGCGTGGACATAGTCGAAAAAATACTACGCAAAATCAAAGACCCGCTAGGTTGACACACCTAGGCAAAAATAAGGGCTTCCTGGCGAACCAAAAGGGTTCGGGCAAAATGAAGGGATGAAATAAAAAATCTGTACACCCGGCAAGTCGAAAACCTGAAAAGGCGGCTTGGGCAAAAATGGGTATCCCGATGGACTGAAAACCCGAAAGGGCGGTCCAGGCAAAAGTTAGGGATCAAAGCGTACCACTATGTCCTGCCATCTGTCTACCAGAAGAAGGTTCGTCCGCCAACAACTATCAGCACCCCACAAGAAACAGGGGCAATAAAGGTTGGTCTGAGCAGTCTGATTGTTCTATCCTCCAAGGCATCAGGGTAGGTTCCGTTGAAGAACATCCCAACATATCAAAGCTTCCCCAGGAGAGTCCAACCCAAGTTCCCCAGGAAAGTTGGAATTCATATCCCCAAGCAATAAGCGTACCCCCAGTAGATTCTGGAAGTTTATCCCCTAGCAGGGCACGAACGCGTCGTCCGGCTTGATTTAAAGAGTTATTCCCTTAACAGGATATAACTGGGTTATCCTCAGCCAAAAGCCACGGAAAGAGCGTCGTCGACAGAATCTTCTTATCCCCAGCGAAGTCTATTCATATTTCCAATGCAGCAAAGTATCCTCAGCGAGTCATCCTCAACAATTCAGCAAAAGCATCTCCCCACAGAGTATTTCTTCCCAGCATGGTCGCTAGAATATCTTTTCTCCCCGCAGACTCTTCACTTGCCAAGTTTATTCCTCAACGGAGTTATCTTCCCCTACCGGTATTCTTGCAATTATCATCCCCAGCGGAAGCAAAATCTATTCTTCAACGTCAGCCCAGGATACAATTTCCCGGCACCCGTCAAAGATTCACTTTCCTAGACGAAAAACATACATAAAACATCACATACATCATTATAGCATGCATAGACGCATCATATCATACGAATCTCATTTATGTTGAGAACATCATTGCTTGATCCATATCATGCATTGCATATGACCGACTTTTACCTTTCAGGAAAGATGCAGTTGAAATTCTCAATCACGTCTCAAGACTTTGTCCGGTTCAGTTAAATCGACCCTAAGATTTTTCTGATGCTTATCCAGTCAAAGGCCTTCTCTTGGTTCAGTCAGATCGACCCTAAGATCTCCCTGATGCTTATCCAGTTGAAGATATTGCAAGACCTAGACCGGTTCAGTTAAATCGATACCAGATTTTCCTGATTCTTACCCAGTCCAAGGCCTCTCTGGTTCAGTCAGATCGACCCTAAGATCTCCCTGATGCTTATCCAGTTGAAGATATTGCAAGACCTAGACCGGTTCAGTTAAATCGATACCAGATTTTCCTGATTCTTACCCAGTCCAAGGCCTCTCTGGTTCAGTCAGATCGACCCTAAGATCTCCCTGATTTTTATTCCAGTAGAAGACACTCAAGATTTTTCTCAACGAGCGTGGTTGAAGTTAAAATCGCCCAAGGTTCCCTTACCATCCATGCTAAGGTAGCAACCATCCCTGGTTCATTCATCAGCGTTTGAAGCTCCAGATTCAGCTCCTGTAACCAGTCAGGACACATCTATACCAAACATCTCAAATCAGCTCCTGCAACGTGTCAGGTATTCATTTTCTGTTTTGCAGGTATGCAGGTTCTCGCTAAGGAATCTCCTACGCGATCAACATCCCGATGGCATCTATAAGCCCATCGTCCTATCCAGCAATCTCTAAATGGCATCTATAAGCCCATTCCCCCATCACACTGCCACTATGTGAGCGCAAATTTCTGGGCACTTTAGTGTTCAATCATCTTCTACCCTCGGATTACGAAAGGCACATCAGCCAATCTGCATCCTCAGGTCTAAGAAGATTGAACAGGGGCAACTGTTGTACCCCAAAATTTTCCCTCCCATATTCATCAAGAATTTGTCAAGCCAAGTCACAAGATTCCCCAAGGGTTGTGCAGCTCAACTGTCTCCTATACAGTCAAAACTAGGGTTTGGGTTCTGATCAAGGAAAGGAAGTTTTCAAAGGCCCAATCAAGTCTCATATGCCTACAAACATGGCCAAGCATCCTCATGTCAAGTTTCAAGGCATTCAGCTCAAAATTGCACAGTCAAAACCCTAGATTGCACTACAGTCAACTGTAGGGGCAAAATGGTCATTTGACAGTCAAAAGTTCAAATTTTTGGTCAACACATCATTTTGAAGCCACAAACATCATTTGATCAATGCTTGATCATGATTCTCAAAATTTGGCTCAGAAAATCATCAAGATGCAAAAGTTGCTATATTTGGACAGTTGAAAAAGTCAACTGAAATTGACCAGGGCATAACTTTCACATGGATTATCAGAAAAATTCCATCCAAAGCTCATTTTGAAGAGAAAGACATTTCCTACAACTCATCTTCATATTCCAAGTCCAAGAAATGCTCTCATAAAAAGTTATCAATTTCAACATTATAGGTCATTTTCAAAAGTCAACAAAAAGTGACTTTAAGTCAAAGGCCATAACTTGAGATTGGTAAATCAAAATGACATGGGACCAAAGGCATTGGTTAAAGGACTCAAAGACCTTTCCAAAATGTCCAAGAACATGTGAAAAGCTTAAAAATTGACCAAGTTATGCCTTGTGGAAGTTGGGAAATTTTTGGGAATTTTGAAAAGTCAACATTGATGCAAAAGGCCTAAATTTGCTATTGGGCCCATTTTTCTTCCAAGTTTCTTCATGCCAAGCCTATGCACGACCACTAGGCCCAAAGGGAAGTATTTTCATATTTTTTAATTATTTATTTGAATTTATATTAATTTATATTCATTTAAATCATTTTAATACATGAAAAATATAAACCTAACCTAAAAAAATCTTTTTATGCATATTCCAAGGTCAATATTTCGTGCACTTCTTAATTAGGCAAGTTTTGATGAGAATTGATCAGATTTGAACCAAAATGCACATGGAAAAGATTTGGAAAAGATCTTGTAAAATCAAATATTGAAATCCATTATGGCATGTGATTTTGTACAACTTTCTTGACCTAAAAGCCTCTATACATACTCAGGATCAAACCCTAATGAAAAGGAGACTGCAAGCTGCGCTCAGAAACCTCATACAAACTTGCAAAATTTCTCCAAAAAGTGAAAACTGAAATCAGCTCTAGGAGGCGTTTCAAAGCACAAATCTGATTCCAATAGTTTCCTGAAGGCTTGCTGGACACATTCCAATCAATAACAACGACTAAAACCTCAAGAATTGGTAGTTAGAACTCAAACTGTACCAAGAATTTTTTGAAATCGTATAGCATTTTTTAAGCACTTTTACAGCATTCTATTCATTGCATCATGGTTGTTTTGAGTTTCTGAAACTAACCCTTATGCTTGATTGAAGTTTTACACGTTGTACGCGAGTTCACCATGATCGAAATTTAGGTTTTCAGAGTTCTTGATTTGGGGTTTCTCACCCAAGGAACAATTGGGACTCAAGATCATTACCATTGCAATCAGAGTGCTCCAACGAACAAGAGACATACCTCGCGAACAATTTATGAAGCTCATGGAGCTATTCGCTATTTTCTGCTAGCCCCCCTAATGCAACGCTATAAAAACCGTGGCTTTTGTGTTTGTTTTACAGGGACGAAGAAGAAGGTGGAATCGTGGCACGTACTGACTGGCCAGTTCAAATTTGCGCGCGTTTTAGTTAATAGGCGTTGGTTTTGCTTTTTCATTATTTGTTTATAATAATATATCAATTAACGCGTTTGGCTCAGTGGTAACACGTTGTGTATATAGCCTCAAAGACCTGGGTTCAAGTCCCAGGTCTGGCAAACGCTCAATATTATTTTTCAATAGTTCATCCTATGCAGCGCTAATGTCCCAGTGCACCATATTCCCTCACTATCAGGCAGCCACGCGTCCCATAAGATCAAGCCAAGGGCAAAAATTGGGAGAGCATCACGTACCATAGTCCAACGTGTTATACGTGATTCAAAAAGTCAACGAAATTCAGGCTTAATGGGCCAAAATTCCAGGCCTGAACCTCCTTATTTGGGGCAACACCCCACTCTGGTTTGACAATTTAATTTCTTTTTCTTATATCTTTTAATAATTATTTTAATTGTTGTGTTTATTTTAATTATTGTTTTATTTAAGTTTTAATCAAAATACAAAAACATCATAAAAAATAAAAAAATGCCCAAATAAAAATATAATTTTTATTTTAATTATTTTCTAAATAAATGCTTGTAATTATTTAGCTTTAATTTAGGTTTATCAAATATTTTTCATAATAAAAATCCAAACATAGAATTTAGGTTTAATAACCTTTTATTTTCTTTTTTAATTTTCCTTTTTTTCAGAATAACAATATTATTTATTTATTATTTTATTTTCATAAATTAAAAATTGTACATAAATTAATTTAGAGTTTAATTTAGGTTTTAATTTAAATCTTTCATAATAAACTTAAAAAATATTAGAACTAGGGTTTAGCATTTTAATTTTAATTAATTTTTTCCCTTTTTCTTTTAAATCTAAAAAACACAAAATACCAAAAAAAGCATTTAATCATTTAATTTTTAATTCTCATTAACTTTTAATATTTTGCAAAAAGGTCCAACGCCCGTCGTTTCAATTATTTAATTTGCGCATTTATCTTATGTCGTTTAATTATAATTCTGTAAATCTCCCAAAGCCATGTAACTTTACTTTTCGCGCTTTTATTTTATCGCTTTATTTTATTTTCCGCTAAATCGGGTCCGGTTTAATTTTGGCGATGTGGACCCGCGCCATTTGTAATAATGTAGATTTATTTTTTCCCGCAACTTATAACTGCTAATATGCATGCAAGAATGAATGGCCCTTAATTAAAATCAAGCGTAGAACACGACAAACATGACAAGACAAATAACTGAAACATGACACACCATTCGCACACACCACCCCTAGGGTACGCCTCACTGTTGCCTTTCGAAAGGTGATCGTCGAGTAGAGGATGTCTTAGTAAGTCCTCATGATCCGGGAACCTGGCATGAGGGTAGCTTCTAAGGTGTCTTCCCATTGCTCTGGTGATCACCATGTCCCTAAACTCGAATTGACCCGAACACCTCCAACGGTGGTGCTACCTACCTCTCAATGGTGGGATGGCACTACTTTAAAGGACATCTACACAGACGAATTCCTTAGGGTAGGTAGGTTCTCAAGGATACTTGCTCTAATCTCAAAACAAACTCAAAAAGACTTTTCACACTGACACATTTTCAAAAGCTTTCAAAGCAAACTTTTCAAACACTCTGACGTACGAGTCGATCTGAAATTTTTCAAAGAAACTTTTAAACCCACATTGAAAAGCAAATAAACAATTTGAAAACACATTGAGCAAGTATCTAAGAGCCCATGGATAACCATGGATAGAAAGGGTGCTAACACCTTCCCTTTCTATAACCTACCTCCCGAACCGAGAGCAATCTCTTTAAAGGAATTTTTCTGTGCTTTTGTCCTTTCCATTTGGAGAAAATAAAAGACGGTGGCGACTCTTGCTTCCGCGACATTTCGTGAACCAGCGTTAAACAGTCAGTTCCAGATCCACCGATCACACTAGGGAATAAACAACATATAAAACTTGGTTGGATGGACCGACCTTCTATGATACCACTATTTGTGACACCCTAAAACCCCAACACAAAAAAATGTGAAATAATTTTAATATAAATAAAAATTCGCATTTAGGGTGTCACGTATCTCATGACAAACCTGCTCTATAACACTTCTAAATTAAAATAAAATTAAAAAACACTTGTCGTAACATGCTTTGCTTTATTTAGGATAATTGCAGCGGAATAAATCAACAAACATAACTCGTCAATTAAATAATTCGCATAATAACCTTTTTTTTGAAATTAAACATAATTATTGAAAAACAAATCAAAACATCAGGAGTTATAACATCTAACTCGCACAATAACAAATCATAATAAATAAATGGCAAAATACCCTTTTTGGTCCTTTAAGTTTACCCTAAGGTCCATTTTGGTCCTTTATCTAAAAAAAGTTTCAAACTGGTCCTATAATTCTTTCAAAAGGACCATAGGAGTCCTTTCCGTCCAAAAGGCACAAACGGACGTTTGGTTTGCATGCGTGGCAGGTGACATGGAATGTTATGTAACCATCTTCAAGCTGCTTCCAGAAATCCTCAAATTCTAGGGTTCACACATTGCATCTCAATTTTCCCACTTTGAATTTGAAATTCCCTCAATATGATGAAGGAAGCATCATCAGAGATCCGGTCTTCGTACGATTGCAATAGAGATGGAAGCTTAGATGGAAAGTTGCGATGGAGACCTATATGTGGTTGTGGAGAATCTGCGGTTCTTCGAAGGGCTACCACTGTCACAAACTTTGGGAAGCAATTCTGGGGTTGTCGTCATTACAAGGTAAGCATGAAATTAAAATGGGTTTTCATATATTCTTGTTCTGATAGTTCATGCAATAGCTGAGATGAATCTGGATGTCACCATTACATGGTTCATCTGAATCTGGGTGTGGATACTTTCAATGGTTCTTTGATGATGTGGTGGATGAGAAGGATCAGTTTATAAAGAAACAGAATAATAGGTTGGAGAAGCTGCAAAATGAGCTTGATGGAGCAAAGATGGAGATACATCATCTAAAGGAAAGGAAGGATGGGATGAAACATAAGATAATGGAGTTACAAATTGAAATGAAGAAGATGTTGAATTCTCAGAAAAAATGGAAAAGATTCTTCTTTATTATATTAGTTGTGGTAATTTGGATGATGTTGTAATAGACTGTTGAATTGAGATTATATGTAATAGAGTATCATATGTAACACAGTCTCAATTTGAACATGGTATCATTATGAATTTGAATTTTTGTATCAACTTGAATATTTGAAATAGTAGCATTTTGATCAATGTAACATACTGTAAAACATACTGTAGCAATTTTTGTATCAATGTAGCATTTTGATCAATGTAACATACTGTAAAACTAGTAGCATTTTTGTATCAATGTAAAACATAATGTAACATACTGTAACTAGTAGCATTTTGATCAATGTAACATACTGTAGAAATTGAAGATAGGTAACAACATATAATTATAAGGTGGTGGATACCACTAAGTTGCATACAAAAGAACCTGATATTACAGGTCCAATCAAAACAGCCTGATATTACAGGTCAAAAAAAAAATAAAACAGCTTGATATTACATGATCAAAACAACTTAACATAACCAATTCTAATATTACAAGTTAACAAAACAACATAACAACTATAGGTCCAATCCTAATCCAAAACAGACATAAAAGTAAACTAAAGTTTCCACTTTGGTGCTGCTCTTTTAGTTGGTGTTGTCCTTCTTGTTGTTGGACCTACAATAGTTATTGATGCCTTTAACCTCGTTATTGGACCTGGTGGGACAAATGGTGCATTTGGCCTTCTAACTGACAACTTTTTGGATGATTTAGATTGAGATGGCTGAGAAGCTTGACCAGGAACTGACTTAGATGCTTGAGATGCCACTGGTACAGATGCCACTGGTACAGATGCCACTGGTACAGATGCTTGAGATGGTTGAGAAGGCACTGGTACTTGTGGTACAGATGGTGCTTGTGGTACAGATGGTTGAGCTGCATGTGGTACTTGTGTAGTAGTTGTCTGACTAGTAGAAGGCACCTTACAAGTAAGCTTGTTGTGACCTACCTGCTTACACATGCTAAACTTTATAATGAATCCCGTTCTTCTCATCTTTTTATCAGTACCATCTAGATCACCTTGCTCTAAATTCCTCCTTTTATTTGGCCTTCCAGGCATTTTCCTGAATTTGGGTGGCATAACATCAGGATACTCAGTTGTAACCCATAGGTTTGAGCCATTAACAGGGAATATGACAAGTTTTTACACTTGCAAATATCTAGATTTCCTGTAATAATCAGGAATGTATTCATCAATCCTATGGTTCCTATTCTTGATAGCTGCAAGTGAATGAACACATGGTAGGCCCGTTAGCTCCCATCTTCTGCATGAACAGATTTTTTCCTTCAAGTTTACAGTGAATTTTTCAGCAGAATTTTCCAGATGCCTCACTTCAAACATATGCTCATCAGACATCCTAACACAGAAAAATGGACATTCCAAATTAAGACATCAAATGGACATTCCAAAGTCAGACATTCTAACACAGAAAAAATGCTTGTTTTAATAATTTTACCTGGGAAGCCACATGTTTGTGAATGAACTTGTTTTCTCAACCTTTTTCATAATGTTTGGCAACACTTCTACATCTGTCAATTTCTGAAACCTCATCCTGTTTGTAGCCCATCTCTCCATCATGTATATCCTGATTTCTTCCACCATGGTTATTAATGACTTGGCCCTTGACTCCAAAATAACACTATTAAAGGATTCTGACATATTATTGAGAACTGCATCGCATTTGTTATGAGTCTTGAAGTATGATCAACTCCAAAACCTTGGAGGGGTAGACATCATGTGCTTGTATGCTTCTCCATTGATATGTTTCATAACTTTCATCTCTCTTTCCCAAGCTTGGTAGTAAGTTTATTTGGATGCCTTCCATATAATTTCCTTTAGTTTTTTTCCTGGAAATCTCTTCCTAAAGTTATTGTAGAGATGCCTAACACAGAATCTTTGTTCAACTGTAGGCAGCAGTTCCTCCATTGCGGGCAATAATCCCTGGGTCATGATATGTATAGAATTTAATTATAAAACATGAGAATACCAGGATAAACATGAGATTTTAATTATTAAAAATACTAATCAATTGAGAATTAACAATAGAGTCATACCTTTTGTTGATCAGAAATAAAAGTGTATGTGAGACACTCTTCTCTTCCACCTAGATCACCAATAAGCAGCTCCAAGAACCATGTCCAACTTTCCTTGTTTTCACTCTCCACTATTGCATATGCTATTGGTAGCATTTGATCATTGGGATCTCTGCCTATGGCTGACAGGATTTGACCTCCACAAAGCCCTTTCAAAAAACATCCATCAAGCCCTATGAAATGTCTACTTAACCTGAAGCTTTCCTTACAAGGTGCCAAGCATATGTAAATCCTTTTGAAGTGTAATTTCTGAACACCACTACCTTCTTGAGCTGGTTGGACATGTACTTTCACAGTTGACCCTGGGTTAGATCTTAACAACTCATGTGCATAGTCATAAATCCTTGTATAATCCCCTAAGAATGACCCATCAACCATGTCTCTTGCTGCAAACCTAGCCCTTATAGCCTTGGTTTTGTTGACCCCCACATTCCACTTCTTTTGCACCTTTTCCTTAATGTCCTTAAGCTTCATTATAGGGTTGGTTTTAAGTGCATTCTGCAACCTCTTGCTAAGCCATTTAGTCTTCAACAACTTCACATTATATTCTCTACTGAAACTATGGGTGTCTACCACCTTTCTTAGTTGCCAAGTATCCTCAACATCCAACTTAGCCCAATAACCTTCCCATTCACATCCATCCTTACACCTAACCCTAACCCTTATCTTGTCATTTTTGATGTACTTTAAATTTCTGCCAGATTGGACTGCATAAGAGGTAACTGCTTCCTTGATATCTTCTTTTGTACTAAAATATGTACCCACTTCCCATTTGTAATTGGACATATCCTTTAGAATCTTGAAAATGGGATACTTCTTTCTCTTGGTAGTATTGATATCTTCACTATCACATTCACTTACAAGATCCTCACTTTCATTATCACTTCCTTTACTATCTTCTTTATTTGCTTCAGTTTCACAGAGATCAGTTACGTCATCCTTACCTTCTTCCTCTTCCACGTCAATATCACACTCATCAGTTTCATAATCAAATAAAACCTCCTTTGCACTATCATACGAAAAGCTATTATCACCAGAGCTATCATCATCAGAACTATCATCATCATTCTGTCCAACAACATTTTCACTTGCCTCCTTCTGTCCAACATCATCTTCACTTGCCTCATTCTGTATAACAACATCTTCACTTGCCTCCTTCTGTCCAAAAGCATATTCAATTGCCTCCTTCTATATAACAACATCTTCACTTGCCTCCTTCTGTCCAACAACATCCTCACTTACCTCATTTTGTCTAACTGCATCCTCACTTACCTCATTTTGTCTAACTGCATCTGCACTTACCTCATTCTGTCTAACTGCATCCTCACTTACCTCATTTTGTCTAACTACATCCTCTTCCATTACATTCAGGGGTGTCTCATCTAAAATAACTTCACTCTCATCAACATACTCAGGCTGTGACAATGGGTGTTGAATAAAGACTTCAACACTTAAATGAACCCTATATAGATCAGCAATCTCTAAGGCCCCTTTGTCATCAAACAACAGATTCATTCTAGCAGTTGGATCCCTATAGTATATCTTCTCTATGGTTGGGTAACCTAGTTCCTTAATAGCACCCAATAACTCAAAATAACCCCACATATCAGCATCTACTCTCAAATCAGCAATCTCACCTCCTTCGTACACACTCAAGTCCTCACTAACAAATTGACCACTGTGGTGTATCGTAATATTAAGAATTTCCTCCATTACATACAATTCCCTAAATAGAGAGATGAATTTTAGAGAAGGGAGACGAATTTCAAGGAAACCCTAACTATGAAAATAGAATTCTTGCAGAAACTTACCTCTGATGAGAAGTCTGGTTTCACCTTCAAGGAAACATGCAATGGATGAGTGGTAATGCCACATAAGAGTGACAAACTGACTTGTAAGTGGAATTTCCACATGCAATTTTTCTAAACACATGTGTAATGCCACATAAGCGCTGCCATTAAACATGAATAACAGAGTGGATGGAAAGGACAAATGTGGTCCTTTTGAAAGAATTATAGGACCAGTTTGACACTTTTTTTAGATAAAGGACCAAAATGGACCTTGGGGTAAACTTAAAGGACTAAAAAGGGTATTTTGCCTAAATAAATCATAAATGTTCAATCACCCGTATTACATATCAGATAAACAAAATCTAAAATCCCACAAAACAGAAAAGGAAGAGTAACCTCAATATCATCCTTCAACTCTAAAGCAACTACTCATCTACCTTCTTGTGTGAACTCCAAGAAGGAGAATAAAACACCACAAACAACAAATGGGTGATATGGTACCAACAAAGAGGTGATGTGCATAACCTTTATGTAATGCAATGTAGACAACGAATCAACTCATGCATATGATAACAACTCAATAAAGTCTCTTCATATGAGCTGGGTCCCTGTAAGAATAAGAAGTGTTTCTACATCTGTCCTTAAGATTTTGATGATAACTTGGTATAATAAAGAATAATTTTATACTCTAATGGTTTCATTATAGTGTGTATTTGTTGTTGTAATGTTCTAACTTTGGTATCAAGGTGTGTGATGTCATCAGGTTCTGAACATAAACACTACTGGAAGAAAAAAATTGGTTTTGTGTTATAGTTGAAGTCAAGATTCTGGAATTCGTCTTATGCAATGGTTCTTAGGAATGTTAGTACAAGATTATTTGATCATGAATTTGGGGTTAAGCTTTGGATGCCTTCTAAACCTTTGCTTCTATGTGTTCCAAATTCGGAAGATTATGAAGACGAGGTTCTGCTAAACATGTTCTGATGATATGAAGAAAAAATAGTTCTTACGACCAAGTGCTGAAGACTTTAAAGACAAGGTTTTGATGGGAAAAGTTCAGAAGACTCCAAGAGTTAGGTTCTAAGACTTAAGAGTGATTCTTCTACAACAACCTTCAAACATTCAAATTATCTGAAGCCTCTGAAGATTAGAAGAAGTTTAAAATGGTTAACGTGTGATGGGGTACAAAAGGTAAAAAGTGCTATGTGACCTCTACCTTCTAGGGTGGCATAAGGATAATACTTTTCGTAATATACTGTCCATCACTCTTACTGTGACCATGGGAACAAACAATTAGATTTCCGATTACCTTTCTACCCTTTCAACGAATATCTTTTACAAGCTATAAAAGGAAGACTTGGAAGTTGAAGAAAATTAAGAATCAACATTACAACGAAAAATCTATCGGAATAAATCAAGATCAAACAAAACTACACCAAAGAGCTGTGCAAAACTTTAGAGAAATCTTCTATGTGTAGTTTTGTAAATAGGCAAGGAGTTGTTGCTTGTATCTTGGTGTAAAACACTTAGGTGTTTTTATTTGTACTGAAACGTCTGTGTAATATGCTTAAAATAAGTAAATTGTAATACACTGAAAGTATTCAACAATTGTTGATTAATTCCTTGAGTGACCAAGGGAAGGTCTGATCTCAAGAAGACTTATGTTTCCCACACCTTCAATTGGCATTAAAGCTCAGGTTTTGGTAATGATAGTTATCAAACACTTAACTATGTCAGATAAAGATTCAAACTAGTTTTTCTTTGAATAAACACAATGGCTGAACCCACACCAACTAACACTTCTTTAGATTCAATCGACAATAGCTAAAAATGTTAAACCTCTCATCTTTAATGGTGAAAAGTTTGAATACTAGAAAGATAGACTAGAAAGCTTATTTCTAGGTCATGATGTTGATCTTTGGGATATGCTAGTTGATGGCTACGTACCTAGCACAAATGCTAATAGAAAAGAGATAGCTAGGAGGGCTTTGAATGATCAACAAAAGAAAGATTATAAGAATCATCATAAAGCAAGAACAATCTTGTTGAATGCGATTTCTTACACTGAGTATGAGAAGGTCACAGATAAAGACTGTACTAAATCCATATTTGACTCTCTTAAAATGACTCATGAAGGAAATGATCAAGTCAAAGAAACCAAGGCGATGGCCTTGATTCAGAAGTATGAAGGCTTCAAGATGGAGGATGATGAAAGCGTTGAAGTCATGTTCTCAAGATTTCAAACCCTGGTTGCATGACTGAGAGTTATGAACAAAGGCTATTCAATGGCAGATCATGTGAAGAAGATTATCATAAGCTTGCCATCCAAATGGAGGCCTATGGTAACCACACTTAAGCTTGCAAAGGATATAAACAATACTTCCCTAGAAGAACTTAGTAGTTCTTTAAGAAGTCATGAGATTGAAATAGAACAAGATGAACCGTAGAAGAAGATAAAATCTATTACGCTCAAGTCCATCAAGAAAAATGAGAAGTCTAAAGCTCTTCAAGCAGAAGAGATAGAGGCTTCAGAAAAAGATCGTGATCATGAAGAAGATGAGTTGTCTCTACTGACCATAAGGGTTAACCATTTCTAGAAGAGAAATCAAGGTAGTAGGTTCAGAAGTTCAAGAAGGATTTGAGGTTTCTTCGAATCAAATTTTGGTCAAAGGAAGTCTAGTGGCAACAAATTCACTTGTTATGAGTGTAATGAGCCAAGAAACTACAAGTATGAATGTCCTAAGCTTATAAAGGACATACCAAATAAGAAAGCTCTCAAAGGAAAAACTAAAGGGCTAATGGAAACATGTGATGATTCAGACTCTTCAGACTATGACTCAGAAGGTGGACATGCTAACTTGGCGTTGATGGCTCATGTTGGAACATCAAGTGAAGTAATCCCTCCAGAAGATGAAGTTGATTAAGAAATAGAAGAAATATTATGAACATAGGTATTCTCCGATCTTAGTCATTCTAAATTAACATATCCTTAGTTGAAATTCTGGAAAAACATGAGTTACTCAAGATTCAGTTCAAGGATCTCAAAAAGACCCATGAATATGTATTTGGTGAAAACAATAAGATTAAAGAAGAATTTTTTTAAATGAAGATTTTTTTTATCAAAAGATGAAAACTCTTCCCTTAAAGACACGAGAACTCTTTCAGAAGCCTCTGAAGGTACTGATTATTTCGTTAAGAAATATGACAAAGCTTTCCAAATTTTTTAGCTAAGAGAATAGGGAGAAGCATGCTAGCTTCTATGATCTATGGTGTAAGAAGAAATGGAGTTAACGGTATTAGTTATGATCCTCATGAGAAATCTAAATCTAATAAAGAAAATATACCAACCAACTTACACTCTCATTTTGTGTCAAAAGAAGATGGAAAACATGAAGAGAAATCTGATTATGAATCCAATGATAATCGATTGGTAGAACTAACAAGAAAGGGCTTAAGAAATTATGGGTACCAAAAGATAAGATAATCTATGTTGCAGACATCCTTAGTAGTACAATTGAAACACCTATCTTGGTACCTAGACTCTGGTTGCTTCCAACGCATGATGGGAAAACGGTATATGTTCCAAATCCTTGAACTCAAGTCTCAAGATGTCGTGGATTTGAGAGGTGATCAAAAGGGGAAAATCATTGGCTCCGGAACAATAGGTAATGGTTCCTTTCTCTCTCTAACTAATGTTTTACTTGTTGAAAGATTAACTTATAACCTATTATTCATTAGTCAATTAAGTGATAATGGTTATAATATAATCTTTAATCAAAACTCTTATAAAGTTGTTAGTCAAAAGTATGGATCTATCTTTTTCAATGAAAGGAAAATAAACAACACTTATAAGATCAAACTTTTTGACCTTATAGAACAAAAGGTAAAATGTCTCATGTCTGGTAACAAGGAGTAGTGGACGTGGCACAAATGCTTAGGTTATTTTAGGTTGATAAGGATTCCTCAGCTGAACAAGCTTGAACTTGTCAGAGGCCGGCCTAAAACTGAAGTTTACTTTAGATGTTTCTTGTGAAGCATGTCAAAAGCGCATATTTCAAAAACTTATTTAAAAGAAAATAATGTTAATTCTTCCTCCAGAACATTAGAACTTCTGCACATTGATTTGTTTGGACCAGTGAAAACTAAGTCAATCAATGGAAAGAAGTATGGATTAGTTATGTTAGATGACTACAACAAGTGGACATGGGTGAAGTTTCTCAAACACAAGGATGAGTTACATTATGTATTCACTACCTTCTGATCATGGTGGAGAAATTGAAAACAATTTTTTTTGAAAAATCATTTGATAAGTATGATATTTCCCATGATTTATCTTGTTCGAGAAATCCTCATCAAAATGGAGTTGTTGAGAGGAAGAATATGACTTTGCATGAAATTAATAGGACCATGATCAATGAAACCAATATGGCAAAGCACTTCTGGGCGGCTATAAACGCAGCGTGCTATATCCAGAATAGAGTCTCCATAAGACATATTCATGGAAAGACTACTTATGAATTGTGGAAGAACAAGAAACCCAACATTTCATATTTCATCAGTTTGGATGCTCTTGTTTTATCCTAAACACTAAAGAAAAATATGAACAAGTTTGATTCAAAAGCTCAAAGTTGTATCATGTTAGGATGTTATGAATGTTCAAAAGGCTACAGAGTATATAACACTGAAATACTCACTTTTGAGGAATCAATTCATGTTATATTTAATGATAAGCTTGACTCTGAAAGGTCAAAGCTAGTTGAAAAGCTTGCAGGTCTGGAGATTACCCTTTTAGAATCTGAAGGTAATAGAGCTGCTGCTAATGTGTAAGAAGCAAGAATATCAGAAGATGTTCAATCAGAAGCTTCTAATGATCAAACTCCTTTGAAGAGGATCCTACAAACACTATAAAATTATGAAAATATGCATCAAGGGTTGATGTCTATGATAAAATCTACATCAATTATTGAAACACTTGAGGAAAACGAATGAAAGTTGGCAATTCAAGAAGAATCAAATCAACTCTACAAGAAGGACGTTTTGGACCAAGTATCAGATAAAAAAGGATCTCGTGTTTTTGCAACAAAAATAGGATGATTATAAACAAGTTTGATGATGAAGGTGATCTCATCATAGACAAAATACATCAGGTCAATATTAATATATTTTCTGACAAAGTAATTGTAAATACTTTTACCAGTTAGAAGTCGTCTTGACAGGAAATGTTTAAATCATGAAGGATTTATGTTCTCATTTTTAAGAATATCAATCTTTGAGCAATTAAATGTCTTGAGAATAGATGAAAAATATTTCTTGTTTTACTTTTATCTCTTATGACTGAAAAGAAAGGATAAGATATTTGGCTATCAATTTCAAAAAATTTCCTTGCACGACCTACCCTAATTTGTGTCCTAACTTTCCATAATATTTTCTTTGGGATATGTGACGCCATCTGTTCTCCTTCCTTCCAAATAAATCATTATATTTCTTGCGTGTCTCGAGGTTCAATACTCTGAAGTAATTTAATCTTCTCAATCTGTTACATATCCTCTTGTCTATTTATATCACCCATCATCTTTAGCCTCTCCTAAAGTTTCATTCATTGTTCTCTTTTCAGAACCTTTCAGTCTTAAAATTCTTGTGTAAAATGGATTTCAAGACGCTTCATGGAGATGGAGACTTTTTGGAGGTAATTCATGAAAAACGTCCTAATAGAATGTCTGATAACGGTTTCATCAACATGTGTTTTTAAAGCCAGGATTGGTCAGGTTAGGCTGCTATGCTATGAGGTCTTTTCTACCCTAATATCATGAATTCTTTGGATTTATGCATCTACTAGAAGTGATGGCAGTTGCATTAAATTGAATATCTATGGTATTGATATTGTCATCACTTGCTCTTCAATTGATCATGTCAGTTTTGACTTCATAGAAGTTGATTTATTCCCAACCCTTCATGACACTTCTTGTGGGTGTGAACCCAACAATACACACAACATGAAACATCTTACTAAAATCTGGTTCTGGTTCTTACTAACAAACCTTCATCCTAGAGGTGAAGACATGGATGTTGTGTTTCATAGGGATAAGAGCATAATCTTCTTCCTTCTCAATAATATCCCTGTTAATTTTTCCATGATTATTTTCAACCATCTAAAGGAATAAATTTTGGACTCCAGATATCTTTAAAACTCCTTCATACCCTATCGAAAGGCTCAGTTCACAAGGGAAAATGATAAGTTTGGCGAGTGTTGTGAAATGTTTGAAGTCTAAGCTAGTGTCTTTGCACTCAAAATGAATACGTCATCTTCAGGTCGTGTCTTGTGTGTGTCAAAACATTGTATTCAACAACTTATCTTATCACCAACTATTTATGTTGTTAGTTCTCTTGTTTTAGGATTGGCTTAATTTTGGTAAAACAAATAATAACAGCAAAAATATAATGTAGATTAGGATGTATAAACTTGCTAAGAAGAACATGTATAACAAGAAGTCCTATTACAATGTCAGAACATGTCGTTTTGAACTTTTCCAACAACTGGAACAACATGTCAAAGAAGATGTCTTGACACCGCGCCTGCTGAGCTGGATTAATGAGATTCAATTTGTTCTTAACATAAGAAGAATATTCAGGAGAATATTATGCATCCTATGTGGGGCATATTTAAAGGTCTAGAAAATTCAATCAGAAATCAAGGAGAATGAAGACTTTCTAAATAAGGAGATTATTAAGGAAAGAAAAGATTGAAGACCTTTCTTGGGACAAACATTTCTGCAGTTTGTTACAGTTGATTTTTGGTGATTGAAGGCCCAAAACCAATTGGGTAACATGTTATAAATAGAATGGTTTGTAACCTAGAAAAGACACGGCTCAAGATGTAGAATTCTAAGGGTTTTGTCATGGTAAACCTCCCGGGTTGCGGAAAGGTTACCACTTTCACCTCGAAGCCTGTAGGTAAGAGATGCATTGTTATTGGAGGAAGCTTTGAAGCAACTCCAAGATGTGTTAGGAGCAAAGTTAACAAACTATGGAGTTTGGCTTAGAGACTTAGCTAGGTTGCCATAGAAGTATGTCTTCTAAACTGTCTATCTGTGTGATCAGAATCTTGGTGAAGGATCGTGTATGCAGTGACTAGGTAGAAGGTTCATTGGGTAGTGTTAAGTGCATAGATCATCAATGGGCGTGTTGGCTGTAGGGTCTGAAAATTGATACTACTGATAGTGGACTTCATTCCTGGCTTGGTAGCCCCCAGAGTAGGTCTTGTTGTACACTGAAATGGGTAAATAATTCTAGTGTGTTCTTTATATTTTTAGTACTGTTTTATCTTGACTATGTGTTTATGTCAAATCAGATGTCTCGACATCCTTGTAGGACATCTGAGTCTGTTGTGCCAGAATTTTAATTGGTATCAGAGCAGGTATCTTGTTCTACTCTGGGTGAGATCCTGGGAAGGTACTTTCTAGTCATGGGAAAGGAAAAAAGTATTTACTGAAAATAGGTATGAACTTGGATAATTCATATTAATGTATGGATGATCTATTGGCAAGGATCATTGATTATATGTGATAGGCATTGTTCCTGGATGTTTCCATCATGCCTGCAGCTTACTGGGAATATACTGTATGTAGGATTTATTTCTTCTATCCTAGGTTGCCATGCTTGTACTTAGATAGTGGTTTAAGCATTTTGTCTTAATATTGTTTAGGAGTTCGCTGCATGGTTTCTGATATAACCCTGAAAGTATGGGAAGGATACTAGGGTTGTTACCCTCAACATAATATATGCTAACATTTTCAACCGTATTAAAAGTGTCAAATATACTTGAGATTTTCCTCAAGTCCACTCATAAAGACATTTATCAATAAGATTGATTGATCAATGATGCTCATATACATCTGCATATATACCTTGAAGACAGTCATGGATGGTGTGTTCTAAGAAGAAGGAACTGATGTTCTATGGGATGTTAGAACATTATTTCAGCAGGCATGCAACTACCATTTGAAGAACATATGCTTTAGGTGCTGAACAAAAATGTTATGAATATTTTTTGTTTGGAACCTACTCCTGATCTAGAAGAGGAGGCATCTATTTTGTGGAGGTTGATTAGGAAACGATCAACAATCTATCTACTCCATGTGTCAGTTTGAGCTCCATGCTCTTGAGAAGAACTCATAAAGGAATCTACACCAGACCCTTTATGTATATGAGATGAGCTCGTATCTGGAAGATCCTTCTGATCAAAGGAACTGGACTCATGGAATCATGTCTGTGCCCATAAAATAGATTATGTTTGAATATGAGTTTTGTGATCCAACCACAAAGTTTGATGCTCCTGAGTATTTCTTTAATTGCCCTTAAGGGAGAGAATTGGTGATTCTCTTTGTGTACCCTCAGAAGTTGTTGAAAAAGATCCCCTTGTCAAGGGTTGATATAATATCACATAGAATGTCATGATATCTTTGAAGATGTTAAAATATGAAGGGCAATGTTTTTGAAGAACCAAGGGAAACAAATGCTTTTGAAAATCTGTGACTTTTTCCTAGAAAAATTTGTTCCAGAGACCTAATAGAGGGAATTTCCTCTCTAGGTACAAACAATGGCATCCATCATCTCAAATTCAGACATGAGGTCTAAAGAAAATCTTATTGATATATAGATCGTGCAATCCCCTGCATATGTTGATAGTCTGATCCTGAAGATTGATCAGTTGTTATAGGTTTGTTTCCTTGTGTTAACCCCCACAAGAGTTTATTATAAGTTACTATGGAGGTTACCCCCAAAACCATAGTAACAATGGATGATGTCGTATCTAATGTCGGGACGTCATCTCCAGGTGTGTGTTCCCTATAAAAAGGAAGTTGTTGTGTACATCATAAGGTGGGTATTGTGGAGTTTAAAGTTGGAATGTTTGATCATAACGGAGCTGAATATCAGTCTCTTACCAAGTCTGGAATGTTGAAAGGATCCTCGTGTGTTGAACGATGAATAAGAAGGATGTAAGTTCAAGTTCTCTAACATCTGTTGAAAATGAGTATCATCTACAGTTGTGTGAGGAAGTTTTTCCTCTGATGACAAATACATTGTGGGGAGCTGAGTACTCATCTGAGGTATGGATGCAAATCTACTATCTGAACTGATGATTAAGATATTGTTGAAAGTGTATTTATCTCTATGGTAATCAGGTAGCTGTATCAATCTGGATGAGTCGTAAAAGATGTAATCTTTTATGATCTTCTCCTAAAAAGACTTTCAAGCGTAATAATCTCTTTGGTTGATAAATCAAGAACTGAATTATTAGGATCTGTGAAGAAAGGTTGATGTCCTAAATGATGTTGTAACATCATTTTATAAAGGAAGTTTTGGGATTATAATTATGGAAGATCGAGGATCAACATGGTTGTTAAAAGAAGGAGTTCCAACTTTGTGGATAAGAAGATGCAGATCTTGATCCTGTATTTAGTAGTATGCTTGGTGACTGCATAACTACTATGTTAAAGACTTCACTAGTACCAGCAATTGCTAGTGATTGTTAGAGCAAAGGAATATGAAGAAGGTGGTTTTCATCTGTTGTAAGTATGCTTAAAACAAGCTATTTGAGGGCTTGTGGTTGTATGATGTCCACGTATGTGTTTATGATATCTTGGATATCCAAAGAGTGAGTGCGTGAAGTCTCTTGGTGTTCAAGTGTTCACCCTCAGCAAAAGCCTTGTTTGTCCATGATAGGGGGAGCTTATAACATAACTATGGTTATTGTTGTAGAAGTTATGGAGCTTGCGTGTAATTCAAGCTTGTGAAGATTACATGAAACATGTTGTGACCTGTGGCTACTAGGTGTAGTTTTCTATGCCCTTGTTGGGTCTATGTGGTTCTAGTCAGGAGAAGTTAGTATATTCTATTTTCTCTAAGGATTGAGCGTAAGGTCAATTCACTGACCTAACCTGGAATGTTTTTGCTTCCATGATTGGATGTCTTGTTGAAGATTTAATAAGTATCACATTTGTGAAGAAGAAAGCTGTCAGTTTTACCTAGTGTGAGAAGCTTACTACAAAATATAGTGAGAGAATATTTCTGTTGTGTGGTTAATATGAAGATGAGACCTTGTGAGATCCTCTTGTGAGAATGGGGAATTTGTTAAAGCGCATGGATGGAAATAAGTGCCTTGGATGATGATTCTAGAACCACAGATAAGCTCTGTTGTAATGTAGTTGATGTCTCAATTGATTTTGGAACATCATTTTTGATGATAGTCTATTAAAGATACTTGTAACTGTGAATATCAATATTCAAACTCCACAATCATTAGTGGCAGTTCTGTCTATGGTGTTGAATATGGAGATTCTGATTAAAGGAGAAGTATGGTCAGGTAATGTTAGCAAATACTAGTAATGTGAAGAAGGAGGATTTAATCCGCACATTGGTTAAGGGGTACTCCTTCTGTTGGAAAGTCTGAATCTTAGTAAAGCTTTTAAGCACACTAAGAAATGGTTGGAAGTTGGTTTCAAACTATGGTTGCATGACATCTTATCCACCCAAAGAGTCATGAAAATATGTGTGGAGGTGCAAGGGGATGAATCAGGTGTCCTTATACTTGGAGTTATTTCAAGTGAACTAGTGGGTGCTTAGTGTTGTCTTTTCTCCATAATGAAATTTTTTATTGTCCATGACAGGAGGAGTCAGTGGACTAATTTACTTGTTTGGAGCTTGTGATGTCCAAGCGTATAGAGTTATTTCCCTCATAAGAGGATGATGTTAGATAACATGCTAAGACATGTTACTATTAAATGTAGCTGTATGTCCTTATAAGTCTCTGAAGACTCTAGCCAGATGTTGCTAGATTATACCATCCTTCTTCAAGAGGATGTGCTGGTTCTGCAAGAATTTATTTTTCTCTGCAGTAGTGAATGGGATAAAAAAAACTATCCTGCTGGTTGTTAGAAGATGTTGACTCTGGCTATGATGTCGAGGATGATGTCCAGGACATCTCTCCTTTGAAGACGTCAGCAAGCAAGAAGCTTTCTGTCAGGGTGCCTGATTCTCCTCTTGACAACATTTCCTTCCATTCTTGGCAATGCTGAAAAGTGGAAATATATGTCTCAAAGAAGAATTGCCATTGAAATAGAATTGGGAGCAGGTGCACTGGAGTACAAAGAGATTATGGAGCTGATTTCTTTTGCTGGCTTGTGCTGATCACAGAAGTAAGGAATATAGGAAGGTACTTGTGTTGAATTTTCCCTTGCTATAATGAATAATTATCTAGGTAGGTCTGAAGATGATAACTGAGAGTTGGATGTGACTGATAATCAGGTGTGCAAAGCCATTAATGCAAACTAGACTGTTAAAAATGCAGGAACCTGTGCACCGACGGTGTGTTCTAATGGGAGCTTCTTAAAGGATTTCTATGTACAATGAGTCCTTTAAATGATTGAGAACCAGTTTGATTAGGTTCTATATTATGAACTTGATGTAACACATGATGTCTTAATATCGTGATTGTTGATGGCTGTTTTGTTTAACGCTTGGGATTGTTCATGTGAAGTTCGATGCTTAAGCATTATTGTGAAAGTGGCATTTCTGACTATGTGGATTAGAATATGGAGAGTCTAATCATGTCTACAGTAGCATGCTTGATGAATGCATGACTATTTTGTTGAAGACTCCACTAGTATCAGCAACTACTAGTGGATATAAAGGCATAAGGCTTCTAACAAATACGTAAGGGGTATTTGTTTTGCTACAAGTAACTCCATAAAAGGTCTGGTGATTTGGAGAAACTAAGAGTTTTGGGAGTTTTTGAGTGACTTCACACCTAGTATGCATGACATCCTGCCTATTCAAAAGGTCATGATATAGAGTGTGGTTATGATAAGACAATGATCAAATATGTCCTTGTGTTGTTAAGAAGTCAGGGCTCGTAGAAGTATTCTCAAGGAGTGAGAATATATGACTCTGGTTTGACTCTACTAAGGGAGTCAAGGTTCAGCATATGCGGGAAGTGCTGAAGTTTATCATCTAGTGCACAAGTCTTCATCTTCAGTTGGAGCATCAGTTACTCATAACAAAGGGAGTCATGTGGATATCTGTAAATTGTTGCTCCAATGATACATGTATTATCAAGCCAGAATACTGTTCACTTTTGTAAAGGTTCTATGAGGAAATGATGTCTAAACAACATGTTGTGACATTATGAAGTTATGGATAAACTTAAAAAGACATGATTTTTTCTAATTATGAGAAGCTTGGTGAAGATCAGAAGTTCACATATCTCTTAGAAGTTTAAAGGGAAGTCTGGGAGAATTTATTTTTCTCTATAGATTTCAAAAAGACTCCTTGAGGGTCTATATTATGAAGAGGTGTCACAAATATGATATTTTGATATCTTAGCGTACGTCACTAAGTCTAAGTTAAAGAAGAACAATTAGAATCCAGTATGAACAGGTGGATAATCTGGTGAAGCATCCCTGATTGGTGTGAGAAGAAGTGTTGATCACTGAAATAATAAGACAATGTCTGACTAAGTGTCAGGACATTATATAGGACATGTTCCTACATGGTTAACATAGGATGGAGTGGCATATGTGTTCGAACAAGTGGCTGTAAACAGGGGGAGAAAATTTTTTCTGACTATGCACGTGTATGTACAGGAAGTAGCTACAGCATTCAAAGCCATTATGGAAGGTGCACATTGATACTTGAATTTTTCTCCTCAAATATCGTTTCCTTTTGACCAAGATTTGTGCTACAATCTAGGATCGTTATTTTCCAAGTAAAAATCCCAGTTATTTATAGAGACTTCTCCGTTTCTCTATAACCCCTTGAGCTTCTTGAGTCCATAATTCTTATGGATTTTATTCGAGTTTGGGTAAGATGTGCTTGGGTCTGGTATTATGAAGGTCTCCTTTGCCAAGTTTTGGCTATAAAGGAGGAGAAAGTTGAATTACCTCAGATGCTGCTGCTGCCTCCACAAGTGGCTATTATTAGTGTTCACAGATTTCAAATAAGATGTCAAGTGGGTTATTATTAGTGACATATGTTTGTGACCCGTGATCTGAGTTATGAACACAATTGTGACCTGTGTTCTGAGTTATCAGGGGCGGTAGTTGATTTGGTCTTAAGGAGTTATTGAGAGTTCTCTTATTCAACCATTGGTCTTCTATGTTTAGAAGATGTTCCTGCATTGAGGGGGAGTACAAGTTGTATTCTGGTATCTTCTTCCTTGTCTGCATCAACCAAACTTCAGGACTTTCCTTCCTTTTATCCTGAAACTGGTGTTCGTTGGTGCTAATGCAATTGAGTTCTTCAGAGTGCTGCAAAGAAGATGTATAACAAGATGTTGAGACATCATTTTCAACTGAAGATTTATTGTTGTGCGCAGTAGCTTCTAAATTGCTATAATCTCCTAGATTTCAATTGTTTTTAGATTATTTATTTTATCCAAAATTTTCCAAAGGGGGAGATTGTTAGTTGTCTTGTTTTAGGATTGGCTTAATTTTGGTAAAACAAATAATAGTAGCAATAATGTAATGTAGAATAGGATGAATAAACTTGCTAAGAAGAACATGTACAATAAGAAGTCCTATTACAAAGTCAGAACATGTTGTGTTAAACTTTTTCAACAACTGGAACAACATGTCGAAGAAGATGTCTTGACATCGCGCCTACTGAACTTGATTAATGAGATTCAATTTTTCTTAACATAAGAAGAATATATAGGAGAATATTATGCATCATATATGGCGCATATTTAAAGGTATAGAAAATTCAATCAGAAATCAAGGAGAATGAAGACTTTCTAAATAAGGAGATTATTTAGGAAAGAAAAGATTGAAGACCTTTCTTGGGGCAAAAGTTTCTGTAGTTTGTTACTGCTGATTTTCCAGTTGGGTAACAGGTTATAAATAGAAGGGTTTGTAACCTAGAAAAGATACGGCTCAAGGTGTAGAATTCTATGGGTTATTTCAAGGTAAACCTCCCGGGTTGTGGAAAGGTTACCATGTTCACCTCGAAACCTGTAGGTAAGAGATGCATTCTTCTTGGAGGAAGCTTTAAAGCAACTCTAGGATGTGTTAGGAGAAAAGATAACAATCTGTGGAGTTTTGTTTAGACACTTAGCTAGGTTGTAATGGAAGTATGTCTTCCAAACTGTCTATCTATGTGATCAGAATCTTGGTAAGGGGCCGTGTATGCAGTGACTAAGGTGTTGACTGCTAGACAACATTGTGATGATTGGAAGTGGGATGTGGATATTCCATATCTAGGGAGGACCTAGGTAGAAGGCTCATTGGGTAGTGATTAAGTGCGTAGATCGTTAATGGGTGTGTTGGCTGTAGGGTCTGCAAATTCATACTACTGATAGTGGATTTCATTCCTGGCTTGGTAGCCCCAAGAGTAGGTGTTGTTGTATACTAAACTGAGTAAACAATTCTGGTGTGTTCTTTATCTTTTCAGTACTGTTTTATCTTACCTGTGTGTTTATGTCAGATCAAATATCTCGACATCCTTGTAGGACATCAGAGATTGTTGTGCCAGAATTTCATATGTCAAAGAGGAAGTATCAACATGAGATATTCTTGATGCATACCTATGTCTCCAAAATAAATCATCGCTTACATTCCTAGATATATATATTTTTGTGATACTTTAAATGTTTTAGAACGACTAATAGACCATCCTTTAATAACCATTGTTTCTAATAAGAAAAATCAATTCTAAAGAAATAATATCTGATATCAAATCTAATGGTATAAAATTGATCAACATTTTTATTAGAAGATCTCAAGTGATTCTATTGTGGTTTCAACGATAGGGTATCAATTTCGTTATTCTGTCTCTTTATTGACTTTTTGATTTCTGACAAAGGGGGAGTAAGTAAATTGATTTTGATAATACTTGTGCTCAAAATCTGAAACTCAAACATATATAATGTTATTTCTACTAATTGTTTGTTTGATGTTTCAATCCAAGAACTTTGAATATGTTCACTGAGTATTCTAATACAGGTTGAATATGAAGATCCTGCTGTCTAAGGTTGAGAACCTTATGGATGATTACCTTGAATTTGTTGGTTACGGGGATTACAGTGATTACCCTGTATAAATTGTTCTATCAAAATACATGGTTTTGTCATCATTAATAATGGTGAAATTGTAAGAACAAGAAGTATTTCTACATATGGCCTTTAGATTTTGATGATAACTTTACATGGTATCATAAAGAACAATTGTATACTCTAATGGTTTTGTTCTAGTGTGTAGTTGCTGCTGTAATGTTCTAACTCTGGTATCAAGGCGTTTGATGTCATCAAGTTCTAAACATAAACATCATTGGAAGAAAACATTTGGTTACGCGTTACAGTTGAAGTCAAGATTCTGGAATTTGTCTCATGCAACGGTTCTTAGGAACATTAGTACAAGAGGTTATGATTGTAACTTTTTGGTTAAGCTTTGAAGGCCTTATAAAACTTTGCTTCTATGTGTTCCAAATTATAAATATTATGAAGATGAGGTTCCGTTGAATAAGTTCTAATGATCTTAAGAAAAACAATTTCTTATGACCAAGTGCTGAAGACTCTAAAGACAAGGTTCTTATGGGACAAGTTCTGAAGACTCCAAGAATTAGGTTCCAAGACTTAATAGTGATTCTTCTACAACAAGCTTCAAACATTCGAATCATCTGAAGCCTCTAAATATTAGAAGAAATTCAAAATGTTTAACGTGTGATGATGTACAAAAGGAACAAAAGTGCTATGTTTCCTCTACCTTCTAGGGTGGCGTAAGCACAATCCTTTTGTACTATATTGTCCATCACTCTTATTGTGGCCGTTAGGAACAAACAACTGGATTTCCGATTACCTTTCAACCTTTTCAACGAATTTCTTTTACAAGCTATAAAAGGAAGAATTAGAAGCTGATGAAAAGTAAGAATCAATATTACAACAAAAATCTATTAGATTAAATCAAGCTCAAACAAAACTACACCAAAGCGTTGTGCAACTCTTTAGAGAAATCTTCAGTGTATAATTTTATAAATAAGCAAGGATTTATTGCTCGTATGTCGCTATAAAACACTTAGGTAATTTTCTTTTTACTGGATGGTTTGTGTAATCTGATTAAAACAGGTAAACTGTAATACAATGAAAGTACTCAACGGTTGTTAATTGATTTCTTTAGTTACCAAGTGAAGGTTTGATCTCAAGAAGAATCTTGCTGCAGTTTGAGTGTATTCACAATAATGATCAACTGACTTATTGGGGGTGCCAATAAGGTTGGTATGACTTATTGTGGGTTGGCTGTAGTTGTTTTGGTTATAGTCGATTAAGTCCTTGTTGAAGGAAAATCACCTTAAGGGGTGGACTGGAGTAGCTTAGTTAATAGTGAACCAGGATAAAAATAATTGTGTTCATTTTATTTCTTTTAAGTTAACTTGGTCTTTCATCAATGAAAATTTTTAATTTATTTTGGTGAAACCCTATTCAAACCCCCTTTCTTGTGTTTCTCACACCTTCAGTCCCAACATCTAAACCATGATCCCCCTCATCTGAGCTTTGGACAAGTCACTAGTACCCTCATATGAACTTGTGACTTGCATCTTTCAGAAAAATGATAACATATGACACATGTATACTGTAATGCACAAAAATAACAACTCAAAAAAGGATTTATAGTCCAACATCTAAGTGGAAATAATCCTGGACAACAACAACAACAAAGAAGTCCTCACTTATGAACTACACACAATAGCAATCTCAATCATCTTCATTACATAATTATCTTACGATTAGGGATTCCCTTCATCACTAGATTACAAAATTAAGTTATTTAATTAATTAAAATCCAATAAACTCTCCAAACAATATCCAAACATCAATCGCACGAGGAAACAACTTAGAAAATCTAACTCAGCAGCTAAAAATACAACCACTGACATTATGAAGGGATGGTCATCACTTGGGTGACGCCCACCATTACCCTTTTACCTAACTTGTCACTCTTGTGATGACCAAAAATTGATAACGCTTTCTTGGAGACCATGGCGGTCTCCCCGTCAACATCTTCAAATGGCGTGACGACCTGGTCGTCATGTGGGTGACGCCCGTCACCTTGTACACATAAGCAATATTACGCTTCTGCTATGGAGTTTAGTTCGGAGTTCTAATTTATATGGAATATTAACACTATTAAGAAATTACAATTTATCATCAAAACATCACCTATATATCAATTAAC
Organism: Vicia faba; assembly: GCA_948472305.1. Taxonomy (NCBI): domain Eukaryota; kingdom Viridiplantae; phylum Streptophyta; class Magnoliopsida; order Fabales; family Fabaceae; genus Vicia; species Vicia faba. The sequence continues at coordinate 92,857,928 of OX451735.1, read as the reverse complement.
ATTCCTTTTCTTTGATTAACTATGGCTTTAGGTGATTTATTCATAATAATTATAACAAACATAGGAACACCAACCCATACACTCTTCACATTACATTTGCATACAAGTTCCATGGTAAAATTAGTACACAAAAATCATACAATTAAAAGACATAATTCATATTATCACATTAGCTCCATCCATATCATCAAGCATTCATCAATGGAAGAGAAATAAAGAAAAAGCTAATGGAGGTTAAGGAATTTTCCTGACCCATCATATTATTGACACCATATTTAGAGAAATCCTCCCTTACCTTGAATTTCAAATAGCAACTTCAAGCTCTAACTATAGATTCTCCTTCCCTCTCAAACCCTAGTTCTCTAGCCTCTTTTTCTCCAAAATCTCTCTTTCACATTGACACACTTAGGCTCTCCTAATCCCTTTTTATTCCAAAACCAAATACAATAGAGTTAAATTAGTTAATTCGATGATGTTCTCCATTTCCATGATGTTCTCCAGTCCTACATTCAGTTAATTTGATACGAGCACTCATCTTTCGAAAGAGTTTATGACGGTTGAGGAACCACAACGATTTCATGGACATGACAGTCGCTTAACCTTTGGTTTCTTAGGTGTTCGATCACACGATTTTTTCTTTTGATGAGGATTTTTATTGGATAATCCTTTTCTGCCTTTCATGCTTTTACATTCCTTTTCGCCTTCCCTAACTTTTTCCTGGACAAATTCTTTTGAATTTGGAAGCCCAACGGGATGCCCTAACTTTTGCCTAAGCGACTTGTTTTCAAGTTTCGACTTAGCGGGGCTTCTTTGTTTCATTCTTATTCATACTTTCCTTTTTGAACAAGTCCTATGACCTTAAGTATTTGAACTTTTTGGAAGAAAAGTGTCTGCCTCATTCCTTGGTCGGCGAGGGATAACCATTGTTGTATCGATTCGATCTCGACCTCAGGATTTTTATTGTTTTTTTTTCACTGGGGAAATAACTATTGTTGTTTTGATATTTTCCCGACCTCATAATGCAAGGGATAAAATGTGGTGATCCCTAAATGGCACACTCCTTCTGAAATTTGAATGCTCGATCACATTATCTGAACATCTACCCTTCCCCGGGTTTAAAAATAAGGGTTTTTTTAACAAAAAAGAAACTCCTACTTCGAAGGCTCAGAGAGGTTAACGAGGGTCTATCTCCCTTATATCTCCAGTGTTTGGGGATTGAAACAAGGCCTGTACATCATCATCAAGGTTTTTCCTCGAAAGCATACCATTTGAGTTTCCAAGTAAATTTTCGTCATCCTCCCTCTTGAGTCATTGCTTTATTAACAAGAGTTCAATATCAAAAACATAGTAAAACAAATAAGAGTTATAACGAATGGATTAGTTCAAGACAAACATATTAAATGCGTTATGATTAATCATTCAAAAGATGAACAAGTTTTTCATACAAGAAACTACTAAACAAAACAGTTAAGATTGCAAATGAAAATGCAAATGAAATTTGAAATTTCAATGTTGAGGAGACTTGACTCCGTATGGACTTATTATTTCGAACGATCTTCAGTAGCCTCGAGGCTCAATTGGATAAGAGACCCCCTATGATATGGACACAACAATCTCTGAATTGATCCAAGCTTGGACTTTATCTCTGGATGACAAACCATCTTCAACATAATAGTCGAATGCCCTAGAATATACTCACCAAAGATTTTCTTAAAAGAGAGGGTGAACGATGTACCAAGCAAAAAGTTAAAAATTGTCCGTCACCTTAGATATTAAACTTTGAGAGAGACTCCAGATAGGTGCTAGGTTTTATACTTCATCCCTTGCAATTACCAACATCACATCTAGGTGCCCCAGAATGAACTCCCAACAGAGTACGAAGCTTAATCCACTGAATTCCCAACAGACGAGGAAGTTCCATGATGTAAGGCATTAATATGGTATCGACGTACTTCTCAGGCTTCCTCTATATTTTCTTAAAAGCCTTTCCTCATTAACTCACTTGGCGAATAAACACTGACTGCTGAAGATAAGATCAGGTGGCCCAAAGCTGTGGAGTGTGCCCCTGTTAGAATAATCGGGTACCTCGACGTGGTAAATGCATATGGCGTTGATAATAGGATTTGGAAGGGGAATTTGTAGAAAATACTAAAGTACAGAGCCTAACGCACCGAAACTCAACCAAGTGTAGAAATAAAAGAGAATAAGGCATGAAAATGGGATCAAAACTGTCCTCCAGGCTTCTTCTATTCTTGTTGATAAAACCAACCTCTTGAGTTCATTTAGAAAACAGGAACCATCTCCTGATAAGACGTTTCACGCACTCAAGATAGTGGATGAAATCCATAAAGCACTCCAATGTTTTGAAAGGAATCCCAAAAGATAAGGAGAGGAGAATAACTCATGCTGCAATAGTCAGTGTAGGATTGCTGACACTATCATCAAGACTTCCACGACCTGACTCAACTAGGTCTTCGACTGATTATATTCCTTCTCGAAGTATTCCTGATGACGGGCCAAGGCTTGCATGTATACCACAAACAACCACATCTGAATCTTCATCCCGACCAATAACCCCATGAAGTTTTTCCATAGCTAATCTCTGAACACGAGACATCAAGAATTCAAGTTTATAACTCTGAAGAGAGCACCAAATCCGAATAAGAATTCCAAACTTTGAGTACCTATTATGAATGCATGAATATGCATGATGTGCATGAGTGGATGCGATGCCATGTTTGATCATTTCCAAGGAACCCTCATGCTTTTAATTTTGATTTTAAACCAGTCAAATGTGGAGAAGTGCAACACAAACCTCACAAGCATGGTTCCTTGGAAATGGAAAGAACATGTGCGTTAAAATAACGTTAACATATTATGTGTGATAACATAGGGTCAAGGTTCCATAAACATGGAAAATGGTTGCACTGTCTCTAAACTGAATGATGAACATCACCGGACCAAAGGTCTGACACCACCTTGGAACACAAAAGAGCCAAGTACCAGGTAGACCAGCAACTGTATAAGACCAAAATATCCCTATAAAAGATAACCACTGAATTGCCGAAATAAATGGTCATCACAAGGTGATATGTCTGGAGTAAAACCAAGAGAACACACAATCACCGACAATATGAAGTCACCATAAAAAACACGCAGTAACAATCAGAGCATGGTAACCAACAGAACTCAAGTCACCAACAGAACAAAATGTCACCATCTGTACCTGTGATAATAATTCCCACCCCACTCACAGGTAAAAACTAGGTCGTGGTAAGGTCAAAGGCCAAATCAGAGTCAAGGAGCTCATCTGTTGGAATCATCGTACGATGTCACCCATCCAAACCATATATGAAGTCATGGGTCTCATGGTCAGGTCTACAAGACATCTGCCTCATAGCTGCCATGGCCACTCTATTCCTATTTCCTATGGAATTCACACATAGCCTGGGTATGAGGCCTTTTACCTCATGGAACAACCCACCCACCAAGAAAACCAGAATCCAACACAACAGGTAATCAATATGAAAAGCAATAAAATTCAATGCAAACATATCCTCAGATAAACATGTATAAATGAATAAACTGAAAGCATAGAAAATAAACACCCAAAGAAAAGAAAACAAGAGCTAGGATCAACTCCGAGATAGAGCAGCATTTGGTCAACATATCCATAGTGAAGTCTCCAACTGAAACAACCCGGCCGAACCTTCCACTGATATAAAATCAATGAAGTCGCCACCGAACATCTTTTATCCCGTCGAAAGGGAAAGGTAAACATCGAGAAAACCTAAAGAGGGAGAAGTCACGGTCTTGCGACCGAGAGATCGGGTAAGGGAGTCTGTTACGCAAGGGGAAGGTATTAGCACCCCACACGCTCGTAGTACTCTATGGTATACATCCTTGTTTGTTCTAATCTAAGGGGTGCGTAAAAATATATATCTAAGTTGTACATGGAATGAATGCAAAAGAAAGAAGAAAAGAATGTAGGGAAAATAAAAGTTGTGCTCGCCCGGGCCCTACCCCAATGCCTATATATCCCTTTTAAGGAATCAGAGTAGCCGTAGTTCGGCTCATTTATTTTGGTTGGTTTATGTTTTTTAGTTAAGAATATAAAAGCAACAATCAAGGTGGAAAAACATCAGATAGAACAACAAAAATGTCAACAATGATGATAAAATAGCAAGAAGAGATGACAACACATCGCATGTCAACACAAACTCAGATCAAGCGATAAAACGCCAGCATGATAGCAAAATATCAGACAATATGATGAAATATTACACCTAACAATGATATTGAAAATCAAAGTAGGATAACAGACATGTGCGATGGCGAAACACCGGCTAAAAGAATGTGCGATGGCGAAACATCGACTAAGAGATAGGAAGATAACATGGCAAATATGGCGAAATATCAGTAAACCAGAGAACAAAGCATCACACTAACAATGATATTTAGAATCAAAGTAGGATAACAAAGATGCGATAGCGAAACATCGGCTAGAAGATAACAACATGTCATCGAAAAGATGGCGAAACATCAATAAACCAAATGGTAAAACATCACACATAAAAATGATATTAAGAATCAAAGTAGGATAACAAGCATGTGCGATGGCGAGACATCGGCTTCAAACAAAGACGCGATGGCGAAACATCAGCTAGAAGATAAGAACATGTCATGGTAAGGATGGAAAAACATCAATATGACAAAGTTTAAAATAAAACAAAGTCTTCTTGAGTTTAAACCATAACCCGATTTTCTTAAGGTATTACACGATACAATATCTGAAAGCATGTACAAGATATGTTTTCTAACAAAACAGTATCACACAAGTGATGTTTTACACAAATGAAATTTAGTAAGATGAAGGTTATGAAATATCTCATTTTTTGTACAACAAAATCGTTTATAGTGCGCCGCTCAAAATCGTAAACGATTTTTCCTTCAAGTCTTGTTTAAATAGGCAACGCATGTGAAGAGCTTTTGGAATTTTGATAAATAGTAATTAAAGAACTTTCCAAACATAGAGATTCTTGTCTTCTCTTAGTCGTTACTTTTGAATAGCCATAAATGAAATGTAACGCTTCAGAACATGCTTGCTTCAGAACACTTCAGAAGATTAATGTTACTGTTGGGACTCCTTTACTTCTTTCTAGGAATGTATGAATCAGAGTAACATAATTCTTGATTCGTAGCTTTTATTGCACTCAGAAGTTGTAGCATTAGAATTCTTTATATAAGATGTGTTGACTCAGAGTTTGAACAACGATCTTTCTCATCTTTTGTGTTTCTTACATCAGAACTTCTCTGCAAAACAAAATACTTATTTAGGGAGCACACTTGTTCTTTGAGTATTTGTTATCATCAAAACTCTTACAAGGGTTGTAGAATCAAACTATGTTCTAACAATCTCCCCCTGAGTTGAATACGCAGATAGAGAAGAAATACTTCCTTGAAGATTATTCTGATAAGAGTTTTTGAGAAAAAGATTTTTGATGCGTCCACTTCTATCCTCAATAGAGTTTGTTCCTATTTTGCTTTCAGAAAAAAAACAATAGAAGTTATGATATTCAAAATGTTTGAGATTGAGTCTCGATACTGTTATATTCGAAAATATCTTACGTTCTCCCCCTTTTTTGTCAAGAATCAAAAAGTAATAAAAACAGTTTAAGACATAAAAGATAGTTTGTATTCAAAAAGATCAAAGAAATGAGCCCCAACAGAGTTAAAAAAACATTTCAGAACTAAGTTTGAGGATGCGGAAGTCGTGTGAATAAGGCTTCCAATAAACTCTTAATCTGATTGTTTGAATCTTCTTGTTTTACAAGCATCCCCTTGATTTCCTTGCAGGTATCATCCTGCTTGTCTATCCTTTCCTTAAACAGAACATTCTCTTTATTCAACTCCTCCAAAGTTTGCAGCACAAGAGATTAATAGGGTATATCAGCAGAAGGATCCACTTTTTTAGAACAAATTGCAGCTTATTCAGACTCAGGAGCTTCTTCAACTTCCTTTCCTTTGTCTTGAAATATGACCAGAGGCAGAGGATCATGAAGTGGTGAAAAACACAAGAAGGGGGGGTTGAATTGTAAAATTGAAATCTAATGCAATGAACAAGATATTTTTATCCTGGTTCGTTTGATCTCAAACTACTCCAGTCCACCCGTCAAGGTGATTTCTCCTCTCTCCAACGAGGTCTTAATCCACTATATTCAACTGAATATTACAGACTGCTTTAACAACTGCTAAAGCCTTCTTGATCCAAACCACAACCCGGTTTGTCAAGGTAATACTTTCTTACAAGGAGATAAAACTAAGTGTGTGAATGTTTTCTACAAAACTGTATCACAACTGTGATGTATACACAAATTGAAGCTTAGAAACTAGATTGCTAAACAATGATAGAATATCAGAATGTGGTTTAGCAAAACTGAGAGAAAGAAGCTTTTTATTAGCTTTTGTGCGTGTAGAGATTTGGAGAGCATTAGCCATTTCAATCTTCAAAGTCTTGTTTATATAGCACTGAGATGATGAACGTTGGATGCAATATTCTTGATTCAATGCTAATAACAAACTTTCCTTATCGAGCAGATCTTGTCTGGAATGAGGCCGTTGGAATTAATTTGCTTTCAATGCACAGTACCGTTGCTTACTTAATGCAAGTTCTGGCTTGGCTCATTCTGACTCTGCTTCGCTGCTGATGAACTGTTGTGTTTCTTTATCAGAGTGTTGAGCGCAGTCTTGTTCATCAGGCTTCAGCATATACGCAAGTTGATCATCTGATTCTGTCATTCTGATATGGCAACTTCTGATGCTGGTGTCTGAAACCAAATTCTGATGCTGAATAAATGTGATCTTGCTTATATCAATCAGAGTATCTGCAAGTCAGAACATAATAATTTTAGGCAGCAGATAGTTCATACATGAAACTTATAAATACTATATCTTTTCACTTTGTTATCATCAAAACTTAAATATAGGGTAGTAGATTCAAACTTTGTTCTAACAATCTCCCCCTTTTTGATGATGACAAAAACTAGATATTTTTAAATGAAAATGACGTGAAAAGGTATCTGAGATATGCATCAGAGTAAGAAGTAAAAGGATAAGGAGTAAAGAGATATCAGAGTTGAGAGATACTCCCCCTGAGTTTATTACTTCCCTTTGATTACACGTGTTCTTCAGGATCAGATCTTTTTGCCTTTCTTTGAACATCAGAGTATCAGAGTCTTTGACTTATCCGAAGCTTTATGTCAGAGTAGAGCTTCAGAGCTTTTCTTGTCAGAGCTTTGCTTTGGATCAGAATATCAGAGCGGATCAGAACTTCATAGTGATCAGAGCTTCAGAGCTTCTAGTCTTCAGAGTGTCCAGGAGCTTCCTTGTACCTGTAGACTTTAAGCAAAACAGAAAAAACATTTTCAAGTAATAGAGTTAGAATGTTTGAGAATTTCTGTCTAGTTAGCCGTTATTGATTAAAATATCATTCTTGTTCTCCCCCTTTTTGTCAGCAATCAAAAAGTGTAGGTGATGTGCTAAAACAATTAAGATCAGAAAAACTAATCATATTAAGAGAGTTCAGAGTCAAAACATGAAAATAGTACAAAACATATTCAAACAGTACATCAGAAAATCAAGGAAAACATGAAAAAGGACATGAATGAAAAAAAGACTAAGGTTGAGGAGGCAAGCGTGTGAACAGGTTCTCCAGCATGGCTTGGATCTTTTCAGCAGCCTCATTCTGCTTGTGCACCATGCTGACAACAGTGTCAATCTTGCTATCCTGCACATCCATTCTCTCTTTCATCTTCTGGTCGCTTTCCTCCATCCGCTGCTGCAGACGCATGTCATTCAGCCTTAGTTCTTCCAGAGTCTGCCTGTCCAAGGCAGCTTGAGAAGCATCAGAAGCAGGAAGCTTCTGAGAGCTTTCAGCAACATCTTCTGCTTGACTTTCTTCAGCTTGAATGGTCTTGTCTTCTTCTGATTGCACCTTTGCAGCTTGCTGTTTCTCAGACCAAGGTTCACTATCCAGAGGGAGCACGTCTTCTTTCAGAAGCTGACTTCCAACTTCATTCAGAAGCTTGCTGAAATTTTGTTGTGCCTGCTCATAGTTGATATCCTGCAACTTGAGGGCTTCAACACGTACCCAAAGTCTGAATTGTGACCAGAGTTGATCAGAAGCAGCTGGGTCAATCATTCCAGGACAGACTTGCTTCAAAGAAGCAATCCATTGCAGCACACCTGTTTCAAAATTCATAATACCAGAGCCAACATCTGGTTGTTTTGGTTTTGGGATGGCAATTTTGTGATTCAGATCAGCAAGACGGTCAAGAATGGTTAAGTCTATGAAAGTCCTGCTGGGGTTTTCGGAGGTTTTCTGAGCAGCTGTTTGTTTTGGAGATGGAGTATCAGAATCAGAGATTATGATTGGACTGGGTGGTGTTTTGGGAGTATTTGGTGGTGTAGATTCTGATGAGGATGGCAATTGTGCTAAGGTGATAGTTGTTCCATCTGGCAGCTGGATTGCCAAAGGTGATGGTTGAGGTGAATGAGGTTCAGATGGTTAAGGAGAAGGAGTTTCAGAGTGATGAAAATCTGGTTGAGGTGATGGTGGATTGATTTCTGGTTGGGGAGAGGGAGACGAAATTGCTGGTTGAGGAGAAGTTGTTGGAATTTCTGATTATTCAGGGATAATGGGTTCTTCAGGAATTGGTGAGAGTGGTTGTTGTTGTTCTGGTTCTTCAGCAGATTGCTGTTGTTCTGGTTGTGGAGGAGGAACAATTTGTGGTTCAGAGATTGTTTGATCAGAGGTGTGTTGATCAATGTCAGACAACACTTGATCAATTGCTGATGTTGTTGAGATTGTTGGTTGTTTGGGATGTTTGGTTCTGGGTCTTCTGAGTTTTAATGCCTCAGAAGGGTCTTCTTCTGGTACAGTTTCATCTATGGTAGGGATGGGGATTGAGATTCTATGAGAGGTTTGAGGAGGAATAGATGCTGGAATAGTAGAAGAATTTAAAACAGAAGCAGCAGATGAATTACCTCTTTTCCTGGGTGTCTGCTGGGATGATCCTTCTGATGGTGCCTTCCTCTTCTTCGTCTTCTTCAGAGTCACTTCTTGATGAGGTTGATGCAGAGCTTTGATAATCAGATTTGGATCTGAACCATCTGCCTTGCATGCATCCAGGTATCTGAGAACCACCTCTGGTTTGGATTCTATTTCAGAAAATAACGGAAAGTCACTCAAAGGCACTCTTCTGTTGGTGATATCAGCAATAGGAGTAGCTCTGGGTTCCTTCTGAATATTCTCTATCAGCTTCATCTTCTTCAAGTTCTTTGCATTCAGAGGTTTCCCAACTGTAGGTTCAATAATGCTTAGCTCTTGAGCTTCTATCAGATGCTCTATCAGCCTATTCTCTGTCAGAATATCTGATATCAACCTTCCAAAAGGTATCCAATCCCTCTTGGTTCTTTCTTCTTCCCTGGTTTCCTTTACACTTGTTCTGAGGTGGTTGAACAGGAAGTGAGCCAGATTGATCTTTACCTTCTGATCAATAAAGTAGATCAGAAACTGCTGATCCACATTTATGTAATCAGGAGAACTGGTTGGTTTCCTGTGGTTGAAGCACCCCAGAATTATCTTAGCCCAAACTCTGTAGTGATCCTTCAGATCTTTAATCTTGCTGCTGGGCACCCCATGAGTAAAAATCCTTGCAGCTATCACACCCACATCAGCACATCTTTCAGCCATGTCCACACAACGGACGCCACCGCCACTGTAACCGATTAGCCTTGCAATGTGATCCTCAGTGATCATAATCTTCTTCCCCATAACACAGGAGGTGACTAGATGTGTTGAAGCCTTGGAGTGAATCCAGAATTCCTTGACTAGCATTGGGAATGTTGGTCCAACCAACCTGTCAAAATACCTTTCCCACTTTTGTGCCCTAACTTCTTCAGTTAGGTCAAAACCGTTCTCCTTCAAGCTTCCAAAATCAATGATTAATTCAGAAAGCACTTCAAGATTCTTCACAGGAGTGAGGAGAGTTCTGAATGGCACTTGATATTGCTCAGATGATGCTTTCTTCTGAGGACCTGCAGAAGCACTGCTGGAGGTTGCCATGTTCACACTAAAAAGGTTTTGAGAATAAACTGAGGAAAATAGGTTTTGCAAGAGATGAACACAGAGATATGCAGAAAATGCTTGAGTATTAGTGAGAAAACGTAAAGAATGAGAATGAGAGATTAATGTGCTTAAATAGAGTTTCAAAACTATTTTGAAAAGATAAACGTTTTTTAAGAGAGAGAAAAAATCATGATTGCATTTTAAAAGCATGATTACTTTTCATTAAATGCTTGCTGATTTTGGGGGATTTGAGAAAGATACTTAAAAACGGTTACCAGACATGTGTCTCAATGCACCCAATCAGCGCTTTGCCTTCTCAGAAGCGTGCACGTGTTCTGCTTCAGAGATATGCTGATGATTGGATGACACTTGTTTGATGTAGTGATCAGCACGTCTGTCTTTGAGCTTAGACTCTCAGATCTTTAGACTTGCATCTGATACAATCTGCATGTTCTATCTTTCTGAAAGAAGATTGATCAGAAGTTCACAGTAAAACAATTACATTCTGAAGGTAAATATATGGAATTAGAACATTTTCACTCTGGACACACTTTCATGCTGAGATGTTTCAGAATGAAATTAAACCTATCTTCTGAAAGGGGTTTAGTAAAGATATCAACCCATTGATGGTCTGTATCTATAAATTTTAAGTTCAAAATACCTTTCTGAATATAGTCCCTAATGAAGTGATGTTTTATTTCTATATGCTTAGCTCTAGAATGTAAAATGGGATTCTTACTTAAGCAAATAGCAGAAGTATTATCACATAGTATAGGAATGTTACTCTCAAAAATCTGGAAGTCTTCAAGCTGACTTTTCATCCAGAGCATTTGTGTGCTACATCCTGCTGCTGCTATGTACTCAGCTTCTGTTGTTGATAGTGCAATTGTTGATTGCCTTTTGCTGGACCAAGAGATCATATTTTCTCCCAGAAACTGGCAGCTTCCAGAAGTACTTTTACGTTCCACTCTGTCTCCAGCAAAATCAGCATCACAGTAGCCTACTAAGCTGTAATCACTAGATTTTCTATAAAGCAAACCCAGATTAGTAGTATCTTTCAGATACTTGAAAATTCGCTTAACAGCTGTTAAGTGAGATTCTCTAGGATCTGATTAGAATCTAGCACAGATACAAACGCTGAATAATATGTCAGGTCTTAAAGCAGTCAGATAGAGGAGAGAACCAATCATACCTCTGTAGACTTTCTGTTCTACATTTTTTCTTACCTCTTCTCTTTCCAGAATGCACGTGGGATGCATTGGAATCTTTGATGGCTTACATTCTGAGAGGTCAAATTTCTTCAGAAGATCTCTGATGTATTTGCTCTGATGAATGTAAGTTCCCTCTGGAGTTTGATTGATCTGAATTCCTAGAAAGAATTTCAGTTCTCCCATGAGGCTCATCTCAAATTCTGCCTGCATACACTTAGCAAATTTTCTTCCAAGAGAAGGATTAGTAGAACCAAAAATAATATCATCAACATAAATTTGACAGACTAAGATGTCATCCTTAACTGATTTACAGAATAAAGTAGTGTCCACTTTCCCTCTGGTGAATTCATTTTCTAACAGAAAGTTACTTAGCCTTTCATACCAAGCTCTGGGAGCTTGTTTCAGACCATACAATGACTTCTTTAGTTTGAAAACATGTTCTGGATGTTTTGTATTTTCAAAACCTGGGGGTTGGTGTACATAAACTTCTTCTTCTATATAACCATTTAAGAATGCACTTTTGACATCCATCTGATACAGAGTGATGCCTCTATTAACAACAAATGAAATTAAAAGTCGGATAGATTCTAACCTGGCGACTAGGGCAAAGGTTTCTGTATAGTCTATCCCCTCTTGCTGACTATAACCTTGTGCAACCAGTCGTGCCTTATTTCTGATGACTTCACCTTGTTCATTTAGCTTGTTTCTGAACACCCATCTTGTTCTAATGATGTTGAATCCTTTTGGTCTGGGAACGAGATCCCATACGTCGTTTCTGGTGAATTGATTCAGCTCTTCTTGCATTGCCAGAATCCAGTCATTATCCAGAAGTGCTTCATCAATAGAAGAAGGTTCAATCAGAGACACAAGTCCCATAAGTGTTTCTTCAGAATTTCTGAAGCTTGCTCTTTTCCTGATTGGATCTTCCTTTCTTCCTAGGATAGTCTCTTCTGGGTGATCCAAGCTGCTTCTGGGTAATCTCTTCTGAGGTTGATCAGCAGCTGTTGTAGGATTGCTAGCAGTGCTCCTTTCAGACGTTGAAGGAATGTCTGTGTTGAGAGCTTCTGATGACTTGTCTTCAGAACCTGCAAATTCAATTTCTATACCTGCAAAAACTTCATTCTGCTTTGACTTTTCAGAGTCAAGCTTGTCATCAAAACGAACACTGATTGATTCTTCCACAATCTGTGTTTCTGTATTGTATACTCTGTACCCTCTTGAGCATTCAGAGTATCCTAACATAATACACTTCTGTGCTTTAGAGTCAAACTTGTTCAAATAATTCTTTGTATTTAATATAAAGCAAGTACATCCAAATGGATGAAAATATGAAATGTTGGGCTTTCTGTTCTTCCACAATTCATATGGAGTCTTTTCCAGAATAGGCCTTATTGAGATTCTATTCTGAATGTAGCACGCTGTGTTTATTGCCTCTGCCCAGAAGGTCTTAGCAACGTTTGTCTCATTGATCATGGTTCTGGCCATTTCTTGCAATGTTCTGTTCTTCCGTTCTACAACTCCATTTTGTTGGGGAGTTCTAGGACAAGAGAAATCATGCAGAATGCCTCTGTCATTAAAGAATGACTCAAAATCTTTGTTTTCAAATTTTCCACCATGATCACTTCTGACTTTAACGATTCTAAGATCCTTTTCATTCTGAACTTGGTTACAGAAGGTGACAAACACAGAGTGTGACTCGTCCTTGTGTCTTAAGAACTTTACCCATGTCCATCTGCTATAGTCATCTACGATTACTAACCCATACTTCTTACCACTGACTGAAGCAGTTTTAACTGGTCCAAATAAGTCAATGTGCAGAAGTTCTAATGGCTTAGAGGTAGAAACAACATTTTTGGATTTAAAAGAAGGTTTTGCAAATTTGCCTTTCTGACATGCTTCACACAGAGCATCTGAATTGAACTTCAAATTAGGAAGTCCTCTGACCAGATTGAGTTTGTTAATCTGAGATATTCTTCTCATACTAACATGCCCCAATCTTCTGCGCCAGATCCACTGCTCGTTGTTAACAGACAGAAGACATTTTACATTCTGACTCTTTAGTTCAGAAAGTTTGATTTTGTAAATGTTGTTTTTCCTCTTACCATTAAACAGGATAGTCCCATCTTTCTGACTAACAGCTTTACATGATTTTTGATTAAAGATTATATCATAACCGTTATCACTTAATTGACTTATGGATAACAGATTATGCATCAATCCATCTACTAGCAGAACATTATTAATAGAGGGAAGATTTCCATTACCTACAGTTCCAGAGCCAATTATCTTTCCCCTCTGATTGCCTCCAAAGCCAACGTGGCCTCCAGGCTTAAGTTCCAGGCTTTGGAACATATGCCTTCTTCCCGTCATGTGTCGTGAGCAGCCAGAGTCCAGGTACCATGACTGGTGTTTCTGACTTGCTGCTAAAGATATCTGCAACATGTATTATTTTATCCTTAGGTACCCAGATTTTCTTGGGTCCTGATTTGTTAGTTTTACCAAAACTCTGGTTGAAGTTTGGTTTCACAGAGTGCTTACTGCTAGTGTATTTAATATCATGTGTGTGACCATATACAAAATGTGAATTCAGAGGAGTGTGTTTAATGGTTAAGTCCATGACATTCTATGGTGTAGGAACCTTACCTTGGTATCATATTCCTTTCCTGCCGTTTCTGCTAACTCCATAGATCATTGAAGCCATTCTGCTTCTATCTATGCTTTTAGCTATGAACTTCTGGAAACTGTGATCATACTCCTTGATGATCTCATCAGCGTTGCTGGGAGTTTCAGAAATTGGTTCCTTCTAAGAGTTTTGTAAAGTGTTTTCTAATTTTGAAATCTTATTTCTCAGCTCAGAATTTTCCAATTTGAGACTCTCAGTCTTATTAGAGTCAGATTCAAGATTCCTTTTCAGGTCTCTGAATTTAGCTCTAATTTGCTGATAACGTTCCAGAATCTCATTAAGGCTTTCAGCAAGTTCAGCCTTTGTAAAGTTAACATCAAAGTTAGGAAATACCTCTTCAGTGTATGATTCTGAGTCTGATTCAGAAGCTTCACTATCTTCTGAAATGTTAGCCATGAGAGCTATGTTTGCCCTCTCATCATCTGATTCTAAGTCAGCTTCAGACGAGTCAGAGTCATCCCATGTAGCCATGAGACTTTTCTTCTTCTCTCTTCCAAACTTCTTTTTGGGCTTTTCCCTCTGAAGCTTTGGGCAGTCACTCTTATAGTGTCCTTGCTCATTGCACTCATAGCAGATGATGTCTTTGGTGTTTGGCTTTTTTCTACTGGAGGAGCCTTCAGATCTTCTGTATCCAGAGGAAGAATCTGTCCTTTTGTATCTGGAAGAAGACTCGTTCTGATCAGATCTTCTGGGGTTCCTGAACTTCCTTTGTCTTTGCTTCCACAGTTGATTTACTCTTCTGGAGAGGAGGGAGAGTTCGTCTTCTTCTGATGAGGATCCATCAGATGTTTCTTCAACTGCCTGCAAAACTTTAGACTCAAATTTTTTGTTAGATTTTAATGCTAAAGGCTTACCTTGCTTCTGAGGCTCATCAGCTTCTAGCTCTATCTCATGACTTCTGAGGGAGCTGATAAGTTCCTCCAGAGTGATTTTGTTGAGATCTTTAGCTAGCTTCAGAGCTATAACCATAGGTCTCCACTGCTTGGGTAAACTTCTGATGATTTTCTTGACATGGTCAGCAGTAGAGTATCCTTTGTCCAGAACTTTGAGACCAGCTACCAGAATCTGGAATCTAGAGAACATGGTTTCAATGGATTCAAATTCTTCCATTTTGAACGCCTCATACTTCTGAATGAGCGCCAGAGCTTTTGTTTCTTTGACCTGAACGTTGCCCTCATGCGTCATTCTGAGTGAGTCAAAAATATTCTTTGCTGTGTCTCTGTTGGAGATCTTTTCATACTCAGTATAGGAGATGGCGCTGAGGAGGATGGTTCTGGCTTTGTGGTGATTCTTGAAGTCACGCTTTTGTTGATCAGACATGGTTTTTCTATCAATCTTCTGACCGCTTGCATTAACAGGGTGCGTGTATCCATCTGTCACCATATCCCATAGATTAGCATCATGTGCCAGAAAGAAGCTTTCAATTCTGTCTTTCCAGTAATCAAAGTTTTCTCCATCAAAGACTGGAGGTTTGCCGCTGAATCTGTCTCTGTCCTCATTGTTGTCATTGCTGATGTGAGAATTGTTTCCTGCCATTGTGTTTTTCTGACGCTGGATCTTGTACTGACACGGTTAAGTGTTTTAGCTCAGAACCAGGCGCTCTGATGCCAATTGAAGTGGTGAAAAACACAAGAAGGGGGGGTTGAATTGTAAAACTGAAATCTAATGCAATGAACAAGATATTTTTATCCTAGTTCGTTTGATCTCAAACTACTCCAGTCCACCCGTCAAGGTGATTTCGCCTCTCTCCAACGAGGTCTTAATCCACTATATTCAACTGAATATTACAGACTGCTTTAACAACTGCTAAAGCCTTCTTGATCCAAACCACAACTCGGTTTGTCAAGGTAATACTTTCTTACAAGGAGATAAAACTAAGTGTGTGAATGTTTTCTACAAAACTGTATCATAACTGTGATGTATACACAAATTAAAGCTTAGAAACTAGATTGCTAAACAATGATAGAATATCAGAATGTGGTTTAGCAAAACTGAGAGAAAGAAGCTTTTGATTAGCTTTTGTGCGTGTAGAGATTTGGAGAGCATTAGCCATTTCAATCTTCAAAGTCTTGTTTATATAGCACTGAGATGATGAACGTTGGATGCAATATTCTTGATTCAATGCTAATAACAAACTTTCCTTATCGAGCAGATCTTGTCTGGAATGAGGCCGTTGGAATTAATTTGCTTTCAATGCACAGTACCGTTGCTTACTTAATGCAAGTTCTGGCTTGGCTCATTCTGACTCTGCTTCGCTGCTGATGAACTGTTGTGTTTCTTTATCAGAGTGTTGAGCGCAGTCTTGTTCATCAGGCTTCAGCATATACACAAGTTGATCATCTGATTCTGTCATTCTGATATGGCAACTTCTGATGCTGGTGTCTGAAACCAAATTCTGATGCTGAATAAATGTGATCTTGCTTATATCAATCAGAGTATCTGCAAGTCAGAACATAATAATTTTAGGCAGCAGATAGTTCATACATGAAACTTATAAATACTATATCTTTTCACTTTGTTATCATCAAAACTTAAATATAGGGTAGTAGATTCAAACTTTGTTCTAACAGATCAGAGGATGATTCATTACATTTTGTTGGCTGATGATCTTCCCAAGGTATATTGTCTAGCAGAAGGAGTGGCTTCTTTTCCTAGTGACGCAGAACTTGATCCTTGAAGATACTCAGATGATCACATAAGTTATGTTGAGCAATTTCATAACTCAACTCCTTGATTTTCAGGTATTCAGAGTTGAACCATTTTCAGAACTGGTTCCAATGAGAATTAGAAGCAGCTAGATTTAGATTCTCTAAGCAAGCTAGCTTTAGAGAATTAACCCATTCATGTATTTCTGTTTCAAAAATCAGCAAGGATTTACCAACATCTGCTTTGGATATTTTTGGTTTTGGTTTTGGTACAACAATTTTTTGTGAACCTGCGACAAGATTTTCAAAAACTTCTAAGTCTATAAGAGTTCTAAGAGGATCTTTTGGGTGGTTTTTTGGAGCGAGAGAGTCATAAATAACAATGGGAGAATATGGTGTGTTTGGTGGAGTGGATTCATAAGGAGATGGAATATTTGGAATGGAGAGATTTTGTGAAGATGTTAATGGATTTCTTTGTGTTTGGGAAACCATGAATGGGCAATTGAATCCAGGGATGGATGTTGTGGTATCAGAGTCAAAATTTGGATTTTCTGTGTGGAGAGCTTCAAACAGCGGAACAAATTGATCAATATCAGAAAGAACTTGAGCAAGTTAAGGCTGATTTTGGTCAAGAAGGGTAGTAGGTGGATTGCTCAGAAGGTTATCTAGAGATAGTGAGGTGTCAAAGTCAATGTCAAAGTCATCAAAGGTTTGAGGTGATGGATCTTCTATGGGTTTTGGAGAAGATGGATTTTCAGATGTTGATAACAGTACTGATTCAATAATAGAAATAAAAGATGGATTACCTTTCTTTTTGGCAGCTTTTGGAGTCTTCTTAGAAGTTCCTTCTGCAACAACTTTCCTATTCCTTGATTTTCTGGGAGCAACTTGCGGAGGTCGTTGTCTCAGATCACGTATGTTCACTTCTGGAGAAGCATCTATTTGAGATAAGAGAGGAAAATCCTTCAGAGGTACTCTTCTAGTGGTAATGACTTCCTTGGTTGTTATTGATGGATCCTTCTTGATGGTTTCAATGATCTTTATGTTATTCAGATTCATGGCATTGAGAGGTTTACCAGCACAAGCTTCCAGAGTGCTGACTTGTTGAGCCTCAGTCAGATGTTCAATCAGTTTGTTTTCTGTCAGAATATCTGAAATGAGTTTGCCCAGAGGGATCCAATCTATCTTTCTTCTCTCTTACTCTCTTGTCTCTTATACGCTGGTTTTCAGATGATTGAACAAAAGATGAGGAAGATTAACCTTTGCTTTGGTGGCTATGAAGTACAAAAGATATTGTTGATCAATGTTGATATAATTTGGAGAATTTATGGGTTTTCTGTGACTGATGCAACCCAAAATTATTTTTGACCAAATTCTGAGGTAATCATTGTTAACCAAATTCTGAGGTAATCATTTTTGACCAAGTACTTTGATTTTGTTGGATGGTTGGCCAGAAGTAAAAATTTCCTTTGAAATCTCTGTTAGGTTAGAGCTTTTGTCAACCATATCACTGCAACAAATACCACCTCCTTCGTGACCTATTAGTTGCCCAATGAGATCTTCAGAGATGACTATTTTCTTTCCCATCACGAAAGAAGTGACATGATGATTTGAAGTTGTAGCATGAATCCAGCATTCTTTAACAAGTCTTGGAAAAAATGGACCCAGTAGGCGATCAAAGTACTTGGTCCATCCTTGGAACTTAACATTAGGGGTTAAATCGTATCTGTTTTTCTTAATGCTGACAAAGTATACAATGAGCTCACACAGATCTTCCAGCGAATCAATGGGAGTAGGAAATTTCTTGAGTGTTCTTCGTACCTTTCTATTGTTGAGTAAATAGAGCCAAGAATGCTTTGAGAGCTTTGAGTAAGTTGTTGAGAGGAAGCCATTATTCACACAAACTTTTTTTAGGGTTTTTGAAAGATTGAACAAATTTCAGAGAGAAAAAGAAATTGAGAGTGGAAATGTGATAGAAGACTTAATTAACAAAAAAATGATTACGTGCATTGATGATTCCTGAAAAAGAGGGATATCGTAAGGATATTAAACAATTACCGATATTCCACGAGTCTCAATACATCAACTTAACGTTTTAGTCTCTTCAGAATTTGAACACGTGTTCAGGATTAGAGGAAAACCTTGCGTAGAGTTGACAACTATTGATATTGTGAACTACAAGCTTCTATATTTGAAATGATCTATTTGGAGAACGTTCAGATCTTCTTAGATAGATCTTGGTGCAACTTTCCTTGTTACTTCTGAAGAACTATTGATCAGATGTTCACAAAAAATAAATAAATAAAGGCTTAATGTTCTGAGGGTTAACGTATACATAAATAAAACTATCATTCTGGGCATAATTTCATGTTGAGATGTTTCAGAATGAAGTTAAACCTATCTTCATAAAGGGGTTTAGTGAAAACATCATCCCATTGATGGTCTGTGTCTATAAATTTTAATGAAAGAATTCCTTTCTGAATATAGTCCCTAATAAAATGAGGTTTAATTTCTATATGCTTAGCCCTAGAATGTAAAATGGGATTTTTTGAAAGACATATAGAAGAAGTGTTGTCACAGAGAATAGGAATGGTACTCTCATATATCTTGAAGTCTTCAAGTTGGATTTTCATCCATATCATTTGTATGCTGCATCCAACTGCTGCTATATATTCAGCTTCAGTAGTTGACAGTGCAATGGTGGATTGCCTCTTGCTAGACCACGAGATTAGATTATCACCCATAAATTGGCAGCTTCTAAAAGTACTTTTCATTCTATTCTATCTCTAGCAAAGTCAACATCACAGTACCCTACTATTTTCAATTCTTTGGGTTTTCTATAACAAAGACCAAGATTAGTAGTACCTTTCAGATACTTGAAAATTCGCTTAACGAATGTTAAGTGAGATTCTCTAGGATATGATTGGAACCTAGCATACAGACATACACTATACATAATAACAGGTCTTGAAGCTGTTAAATATAAGAGAGAACCAATCATACCTTTGTAGAACTTTTGTTCTACCTTCTTACTTACCTATTCCTTTTCCAGAATGCATGTGAGATGCGTGGGAGTTTTGACTGGCTTACGTTCTGACAAGTCAAATTTCTCCATAAGTTCTTTGACATACTTGGTTTGATGTATGTATGTTCCTTCAGGAGTTTGATTGATTTGGATACCCAGAAAGAACTTGATCTCCCCCATCAAGCTCATTTCAAACTCTTCCTGCATAGACTTAGCAAATTCTTTTCCCAAAGAAGATTTAGTATATCCAAAAATAATATCATCTACGTAAATCATACAAACTAGAATTTCATTTTTAAATAGTTTATAGAATAAAGTAGTGTCCACCTTCCATCTGGTAAAATTATTTTCTAACAAAAAATTACTTAGTCTTTCATACCAAACTTTGGGAGCTTGTTTCATACCATATAGTGATTTATTAAGTTTATAGACATAACCTGGATGTTTTGAGTTTTCAAAACCAGGGGGTTGGTGCACATAAACTTCTTCATCAACGTAACCATTTAAAAATGCACTTTTAACATCCATCTGATAAAGAGTGATGTCGTTATTTACTGCAAAGGAAATTAAAAGTCAGATAGATTCTAACCGGGCAACTGGACCAAAGGTTTATGTATAGTATATCTCCTTTTGTTGACTATAACCTTGTGCCACCAGTCGTGATTTGTTTCTAACGACTTCTCCTTGCTCATTTAGTTTTTTTCTGAATACCCATTTGGTTAAAATGATGTTAAACCCTTTTGGTTTAGGAACTTGATCCCACACATAGTTTCTGGTGAACTGATTTAATTCTTCCTGCATTTCAAGTATCTAGTCATTGTCCAGAAGGGATTCTTCAATGGAAGTTGGCTCAACCAGAGACACTAATCCCATGAGAGAGTCTTCAAAATTTCTGAATGTAGATCTTGTTCTGATTGGGTCTTCTTTCTTTCCCAGAATCTTGTTTTCCGAATGAGCTAAATTGCTTCTGGATTGTCTTTTCTTGAAAGGCTCTTCAGATGTTATTGTAATGTTTGTGACAGCTTCTTCTGGAGTTGACTGTGATTCTTTGTGAGAAACTTCTGATGCAGTTCTTCAGTACCTGTAAATTGCAATTCTATATCTGCAAAATTTTTACCCTTCTTTGACTTTTGAGAGCCAAGCTTATCATCAAATCTGACACTAATGGACTCTTCTACAATCCGTGTTTGTGTTATATACTCTATAGACTTTTGAGCATTCAGAGTGTCCTAATATGAAACACTTTTGTGCTTTATATTCAAATTTGTTCAGATGTTCTTTAGTGTTTAGAATAAAACAAGTACATCCAAATGGATGAAAATAAGAAATGTTGGGATTTATATTCTTCCACAATTCATATGCAGTCTTATCCAGAATAGGTATTATAGAGATTCTATTCTGAATATAACACGTTGTGTTAATTGCTTCTGCCCATAAGTTCTTAGCAATGTTGGTCTCGTTGATCATGGTTTTGGAAATTTCTTGTAAAGTTCTATTCTTTCGTTCTAGGACAAGAGAAATCATAAGAGATTCCATTCTCATTAAAAAATAATTCAAATTTTTTGTTTTCAAATTCCCCACCATGATCACTTATGACTTTAACAATTCTAAGATCATTTTCGTTTTGGAGTTGGTTACAAAAAGCAAAGAACACATAGTGTGACTTGTCCTTGTGTCTTAAGAACTTTACCCATGTCCATCTGCTATAGTCATCTACGATCACCAATCCATACTTCATGCCCCTAATGTATGTAATTTTCACTGGTCCAAAAAAATCTATATGCAGAAGTTCTAATGGTCTAGAGGTAGAAAATTTTTTTCCTTGAAAGAAGGTTTTTCAAACTTGCCTTTTTGACATTCTTCACACATAGCATCTGAGCTGAACTTCAGGTTAGGAAGTCCTCTGACCAGATTGAGTTTGTTAATCTGAGATATTCTTCGCATACTAACATGCCCAATCTTTTGTGCCATACCCATTGCCCATCGTTAACAGACAATAGGCATTTTACATTCTAACTTTTTAGTTCATAAAGCTTTATTTTGTAAATGTTGTTCTTTCACTTTCCATTAAAGAGGACATATCCATCTTTTTGACTAACCGCTTTAAAGTACTTTTGGTTGAATATTATATCATAACCGTTATCACTTAATTAACTCATGGATAACAAGTTATACATTAATCCATCTACTAACATAAAAATAGTTATAGAAGGAAGTGTATTGTTACCAATAGTTCTAGAGCCAATAATCTTCCCTTTTTGATTGCCTTCGAAACCTACGTAGCCTCCAGATTTAAGCTCCAGGCTTTGGAACATATGCTTTCTTCCCGTCATGTGTCGAGAGCATCCAAAGTCTAGGTACCAAGATTGGTGTTTCATTATTTTTGTTAATTACATCTGCAACATATATAATTTTTCCCTTAGGTACTCATATCTTTTTGGGTCCTTGTTTGTTAGAGTTACCAAAATTCTATTTGAATTTTGGTTTAGCAGACAAAAGCATTACTAGTATACTGTATGTCATGTGTGTGCCCATAGGTGAAGTGGGAATAAAGAGTTGTGTTTTTTATGACCATATCCTTAACTTTCTTAGGTTAAGATACTTTACCCTTGTATCCTATTCCTTTTCTGCCATTTCTGCTAACTCCATAGATCATTGAAGCCATCTTGCTTCTATCTATGTTTTTAGCAAGAATTTTTGAAAGCTATGATCATATTCCTTTATGATCTTATCAGAGTTACTAGGAACTTCTGAGACAGTTTCTTTTTGAGCCTTTTTGAGCCTTTGAGAATTTTCTTGTTTATGACTCGAAGTTGCTGATATCTTTCAAGAATTTCTGACATACTTTCTTCTAATTGAGATATAGAAAAGTTAGAGAATAACTCTTTTGCCTCTAAGTCTGATTTTGATCTAGATGATCTAGTGTCATCTAATATGTTGGTCATTAGGGCTATGTTGGCTCTTTCATCTTCTGATTCCGTTTCAGCTTCAGAAGAGTCTGAGTCATCCCATGTTGCCATTAGGATTTTCTTCTTTTCCTTAAAGAACTTATTTTTAGGTTTCTCTTTTTGAAGATTTGGACAATCGCTCTTGTAATGCCCTTAATCAATGCATTCGTAGCAGACAATGTCTCTGTTACTTGATTTTCTGTATCCAGAAGATGGTTTAAAATGATTTCTCGTTCTTCTAGAAGTTATGAACCTCCTCTGCATGTGCTTCCACAGCTGATTGACTCTTTTGGAGAGAAGAGATAGTTTGTCTTCTTCTGATAAGGATCCACCAGAGTTTTCTTCTTTTGCCTGCAAAACTTTTTATTAATATTTTTTGTTAGATTTAAGATCTAAAGACTTACCTTGCTTTTGGGTCTCATCTTCTTCTAACTTTATCTCATGACTTCTCAGGGAGCTGACAAGTTCTTCGAGAGAGATTTTGTTTAGATATTTGGCCAGTATAAGAGTTGTGACCACGGGTCTCCGTTTCTTGGGTAAACTTCTGATGATTTTCTTTACATGATCTGCAGTTGAGTACCCTTTACCCAAAACTTTTATCCCAACAACTAGAATTTGAAATCTTGAGAACATTGTTTCAATGGTTTCATCTTCTTCCATTTTTAAAGCTTCAAACTTCTGAATGAGAGAAAGATCTTTGGTTTATTTGACTTGTGTGTTGCCTTCATACTATGTGTATGAGATATCACTTAAGAGAATTATTCTGGCCTTGTGATGATTTTTGAATTCCCTATTTTGATGATCTGTCATTCTTTTTTTGTCAATCTTCAGAACGCTTTTGTCAATTGGATGTATGTACCCATCAGTCACCATATCCCAAAGATCAGCGTTATGAGCTAGAAAGAAACATTCGATTTTTTCTTTCTAATAATTGAAGTTTTCACCATCAAATATTGGAGGTTTGCAGCTGATTTTGTCTTTCTCGTCATGATAATCACTGCTGATGTTCTGACTTGGTCCCACCATAGTGTTTTTCTTGCTTGGATATTTTTTTGACACGTTTAAGTGTTTATACTCAGAAGTAGGTGCTCTGATGCCAGTTGAAGAATAGAATAACAGAAGAAGGGGGGTTTGAATTGGGGTTTTTAAAACTTAAAGTAAAAGACACGTTGGTTATCCTGGTTCATTTGAACTCAAACTACTGCAGTCCACCCACCAAGGTGATTTCGCTTCTCTTAACGAGGTGTTAATCCACTAATCAAACATGATTACACAGATACGATGACAACCATCAAAGTCTTCTTGAGCTTAAACCACAACCCGATTTTCTAAAGGTATTAAACAATACAATATTTAAAAGCGTGTACCAGATATGTTTTCTAACAAAATAGTATCACACAATTTATTTTTTACACAAATGAAATTTAGTTAGATGAAGGTGATGAAATATCTCATTTTGTGTACAACAAAATCGTTTGTAGTGCGCCGCTCAAAATAGTAAATGATATCTCCTTCAAGTATTGTTTAAATAGGCAACGCATTTGAGGAGTTTGGGAATGTTGATAAATAGTAATTAAAGAACTTTCCAAACATAGAGATTTTTGTCTTCTTTCAGCCGTTACTTTTGAATAGCCACAAATGAAATGTAACGCTTCAGAACATGCTTGCTTCCGAATGCTTCAGAAGATGAATGTTACCGCTGCGCCTCCTTTACTTATTTCTAGGACTGTATCAATCAGAGTAACGGAGTTCTTGTTTCGTAGCTTTTAGTGCATTCAGAAGTTTTAGCATTAGAACTTCTTTATATAATATGTGTTGACTCAGATTTTGAACAATGATATAACTCATCTTTTGTGCTTCTTACATCAGAACTTCTCTGCAAAACAAAATACTTATTTAGGGAGCACAATTGTTCTTGGAGTGTTTGTAATCATCAAAACTCTTACAAGGGTTGTAGAATCAAACTAAGTTCTAATAACATCTCTAGACGCAATGAGATGCCTCAAAAGGGAATTCTAGAAGTTGAAGTCTTTGACGTATGGGGAATTGATTTCATGGGACCCTTCCAGTCTTCCTTTGGAAATCACTACATACTAGTTGTTGTCGACTATGTTTCAAAATGGATCAAGGTTGTAGCCTCTCCAACAAATGACACACGAGTAGTAGTCAGGGTTTTAAGAACATAATCTTTCCAAGATTCAGTGTTCAGAGACTCGTTATCAGTGACGGTGGCTCCAATTTCATTTCCAAAATCTTAGAAAAGCTATTAGCGAAGTATGGAGTACGACATCGATCGCAACACCTTATCATCCGCAAACAAGTGGGCAAGTAGAGGTCTCCAATAGAGAGATTAAGTAAATATTTGAAAAAACGATAGCAACCTCCGAGAAATATTGGTCATCTAAGTTAGACAAAGCTCTATGGGCATATAGGACGACATACAAAACTCTGATTGGAACCACGCCATTTAAACTAGTCTATGGAAAATCATGTCATTTGCCGGTATAAATATAACATAAAGCTCATTGGGACATTAAGACCCTTAATTTGAATTACATTGCAGCGGGTAAGAAAAGAATCTTAGATATCCACTAACTAGAAGAACTTAGACTAGACGCTTACGAAAATGCTCGAATTTATAAGGAGAGAACTAAAAAATGGCACGATAAACAAATATATAGAAAAGAATTCAATTAAGGCAATGTAGTTCTCTTATTTAATTCTATACTTAAACTATTTCCCGGAAAACATTGCTCTAGATGGTCTGGTCCCTTCAAAGTCACTAAGGTCTTTCAAAATGGCGCAATAGAAATCAAAGGAATATGTAGCGAACCTTTCATTGTAAACAGATAACATCTAAAGCATTATCATAGCATCGATAATAAGGAATATTACGAAACATTTAGGCTACATGCTCTGCCACCCCATTCATTAGAATAATCACCATGTTATGTCAAACTTACGACGTAAAACAAAGCGCTTATTGGGAAACAACCCACTTTTTATTTTTTTCTTTTTTCTTTGTTTAATTTTTGTTTTTATTTTCTTTTCTTACTTTTGTTATTTCTTATTTCTATTCTAATAAAATTATGCAGTATTGTTTCTCTAGTATTACTCTCTACTAACTTAATTCTAATTGTCAACCACGATGAGTCCGGTTGATACTTTGGGTATTGTGTTTAGAGGAAGAAATCAACAGAGGAGGTTTGAGTCTTTATCTGATAGCGAGATAGGATAGAGTACCTACCTTGATGGAGTAACTATGATAACATTAGGAATTCGAGACAACTTTTTGTTTTTATTAAGCCAAATAGGTTTTGACACATCTGCTTTGAGAAGAATCTTTAGCTCATACCGTAGATTAACCTTAGTGTTTTTAAGCTCCCTTGTCTACAAACCTACCCATGGTCTGGGGTTCAATAGAGGTCTAATTAGGTTTAGGCTATTTGGTATTGAGTATACCTACACCCATAGGGAGATGGCAGAACTGCTAGGATTTCCACACGGCCTAGATGCATTCAAAGTTATCCAAGAAGAACTTTTAATGTGGGTGAACTAGACTATTTCTGAGGCGATATTACAGGTATAAGTAACCCTGAGCCTGAGGTCTTGCATTAAGAAAATATTCATAACCCATCCTTGAGATATTTTCATAAGATCCTAGCACACACCATCTTTGGTAAGCCTGAAAACATAACCACAGTATCTAGAGCCGAGCTTTTCATTATGTTCTGAGCTTCGCAAAAACGTCCCATAAATGAAGCTACATTTATGATAAAAAAATTTCACCGTCTTGCGAGAGCTTTTCATGAACCGATCCTGATAGATGGCTTAGTAACCATGATAGCAAATGCTATCAGCTTAAGACAACCACTGCTGAACCTTGACCCTCTTGGTAGATATCAACCTATAAATATCAATCTTTGTTTCAATAGGGGGATAATTGGAAACCTAGGCCCGGGTAACTTTGAATTGCTCATTAACAATCACTTAATGCCCCTTTTTACCCTACCTGACCCTAGAACTAGCATGCATGAAAAGAATAACTGGCTATATGATTGGGGCGCACCACAAATTTCACCACCACCCACTTCTGAGACATCCATGATTTATGATCACCTTGATTCTTTGTTGTCCAATGATGATACTAACCCTGAAACCCCTCCCTTTTACCATCATTTCCCATCTCCTGATCAGGTTGGCTCAAACACCTCTGCCGCTCCAGTTTCTTCTCCACCTCCAGTATTTCATCAAGCTCCCTTTTTACATGCCATTCAATTAGAGCTTGATTTGTTGAGGGATGAGCTTATTATTTTTAGGATCAACTTCCATTCTTTTATGGATATGGTAGTCGAAAAACTGAACTATATTTATCAACATCTCTACTCCACTTCACTTGATCGATGTGGCTGACATTTCAGACTTATTGCAATTTTTTTCTATTCACATTTAAACATTGCAGACAATGTTTTGCTTAAGTGTGGAGAGAAGACTTATTAGATTATGTTTTTCATTAATTTCTATTTTATTTTTAAGTATAAATTTTTCTATTTTCTTCTTAAGTACAATTTATTTATTTATTTCCAGTTTAGTTATATTTCGTTCAGTTTTTCATTTCATTTATTTAAATTACATTACTTTTCACTTAATGCATTATTATCATGTTCATATATATATATATATATATATATATATATATATATATATATATATATATATATATATATATATATATATATATATATATATATATATATATATATATATATATATATATATATATATATATATATATATATATATATATATATATATATATATATATATATACGTGCTACAAGTATTAAGAATATATAATGCGTACAGAACTGCAAAATTTTAAATAATATTCGATTTCTAAGATGTGTGCCTGTTGTACCCCAAAATTTTCCCTCTCATTTCTCAAGATATTCCCTACAAAGATCTTTAATGCCTCAAGTTTGCGCAAGTATCGACTAGGTCAAACAATCTTCTTAACACTGATATTTCAAATTAGGGTTTGAGTTTTTACAAAGGCAGTCGGATTTCTAATGTTCATATGACTTTCATGGATCGTTATGGACCCTCAGGATTACTTCTGTCAAGTTTCAAGTCTTGGATCACAATTTTCCAAGAAAGTCTTTCAAATTATCAAATGGGCAAAATTAGGGTTTTGACTGGAAATGGCCGAACTTTGATTCCTGACCTAATACCTGACTTATTGGTTGGAAGCATGATCTCAAGGATCTGAGCGCATCATTTTGACATAATCTCATATTTCAATTCATCTCCTGAGATCAGTGGATTGATAGACAAAATTTGGTCAACTGGTGGGAAAAAAGTAAACTATAATCTAAAAAGTCAAACATTGACTTTTTGACCAAATTTGAGTCCTAAAAACCACATTTCATCTAAGGATTTTCTATACTTGTTAGTTTCATTGCTTCATGACATCTTTTCACTACAATTTAAAATAATTCAAGTTGTTACAAATAATTCAAGATGATACAAATAATTCATGATGTTACAAATAATTCAAGATGTTACAAATAATTCAAGTAATTACAAAGTGGCAATTTTGCAAGATTACAAATCCTAAGTTTGGTCTTGTTTCAACTCTTTCCCTTTGATTCAAACCTTTCCATTATGCTTCCAACAAACATGCTCTGTATTTGTTACAATCTGTATAAATTGGTCCACAAACCACATTTGGTATCATGCTACAAACAATGTTGTTCAAGCCTGTTGTATTGCCAACATAACAACCCAAAACCATGTTAAAAGATAGTCTTCTATACTTCTATAAAATAGCCATGCACCAAGCTATCACAACACTCCAAAATTGCTGCAAAACAGCCCTGTTATGCTGCTCTTAAATCCGTCCAATCATGCATTATCGCAGCCCCATATTTGCACCAAATTAGTACATAAGAGTTGCATCAAAAAAGCTACGAAGACAGCATACCCAAACCGTTCAAGTTGTTATTTGATTCCCTCCTAAAATCCCAACAAACTTCCTGTATAAATAGTCTTTTTTCACAACACACAAGAGGTGGGCTTTGAGAGAAAAAAAGGGAGAATAGAAAAAATAGTATTCTTTGTAAACTCTGCTCATTCACAAAAGACCTTTTCTCATTCAAAAAACCAGCTCTACTTTCATTCAAAATAGAAACCCTCAATCCATTATTCCATCTTACAAACTCTCCCATAAACAAAACACCTTATCACATAGAGATTGTTCAATCACAAGAACAATTCCTGTAGTGCAATTATCCTCACCCTCCAAACACAAAATCAGTATTGTACAACTTGATTGAGTTAGTGTGATTCAACAGTTTGGGACAGCTTCCTGGAGATTCATTGGAGCCATCTTAGTAGCTGGAAAAGTATTCAGACTTAAAACACCAAGTGTAGTCTCAAGGTATGTCTTATTGACTTGGCATTTTTTCAACATCATTAATGATTTATTTTTGAAGATAAAATGTAGTAATCATTGCCCCTTTCAGTTAAGAATTTTCTTGTTGTTTATGTTTATCAATCATATGTTGTAAACTGACCTCTACAAACAATAAAACAATGCTTAAGGAAAAAATGATAGCATGAGTCGACACATACCCACATGCGTCGACTCATTCTAGTGAAAACACTGGGTATGAGTCAACACATAGCCTTATGCATCGACTCATACTGTTATCCAGGCTCCAAAACAAAATAATGAAAGGTACATGAGTTGATACAAAATGCGTATGTGTCGACACAAACTGGTGTATGAGTAGACACATCCTAGTATGCATCAAATTATACTGAGTTGATTTGGTTTGGAAGGGGCAAGGAAAGTTATGTGTCGATGCATAGCAGCATGTGTCGACACATAATAGTTCAAAATGAAAATTTTCCTTTATTTTACACTACTTTTATATTTTCTTTATTTTTATTCGATATGATTGTAATATTTAAGTTTCTACTTCATCCCCATTTGTAAATTGTACCCCCACTCCCCTAATGATGTAATAGCTTAGGATTTTAATTTCCGCAATTTACCGCTTTAATATAAATTGTTAGTAATTAGGGTGTGTATGGAAAGATAAAATAAACCCCTATAAAACCCTAATCTCAAAGACAAAAATGCATGTAATCAAACACACTTCGCACACGTACACCTCTAGGGTAACCTCGTTTGTTACCTTGGAAAATAGTCATGTCCCTCGAATATGGTCATTTTAGCAAAGACCTACGATAAAAAATATGGTATTCCCTCGATGTCCCTTGATGTTACCTTCGGTAAACAATCTAGTCCCTTACGAAAATTGCTATAACATCTCATATGTTGCCTTCTATGACTATAAAATTGACCCGCGATTATCCATACACATCCAATGATGGGGATTCTTATTAATCAATGGTAAGATAGCCACATCTAAATTAGGAGGAAAAGAACAAAGACCTTTTGAGTAGGTAGGACGCTCGTAGTTGCTTGCTCATCAAAATAAAACAATTTTCACACTTACCCTTTCAAAACATCTTTAAAAAAAACATCTCTTTGAACTATTTTCAAAACCAACACTTTATATGAATTCTTATAGAGACGAGAATCATTACAAAGTTTGCCGCAACAAAGGCATTTTCAAAGTACTTTCGAAACCCACCACAAACACATTTCAAACAAAGCAATTTCAAAAGTGATCTAGCAAGCAACTAAGAGCCCGTAGATAACTATGGATGAAAAGGGTGCTAACACCTTCCCTTTTCATAACCTACACCCCGAACTCAAGAAAATATCTTAAAAGGTCTTTCCTATTCTTTTCACCCTTTCCTTTATTGGATAAAAGAAAAGTCAGTGGAGACTCTTGCTATCCGCAACAATTGCAATAAAATGCAAAACACCCTAGTCAGTTCTCCCACCGTGAGACAATGTCGTTCACCACACAAGCATAACACCCGTCACGTTTCTCAAACACTAGTCTCAGTCGGCATAAAAGTGTGCCCCTCGGTACGAAGCTAAAAACAAAATCGTTTTTGTATTATCACAGAAACCCTCGTCGAACCCTTCTTCTTCACATTTTCTGCAAACCTCCACCTTAACTACATTGAACCTGCGCTTATTTCACTTCCTTCATTATCATTGTCATCAAAATTTATTAATCCCTACTTATTACCTCATTTTATTTCTCTACATAAACCATCTCCAAACCCATTTCCATTCCAAAAACCCCCAATTTCTAACACAAGCTCCTACCCATCTTCCATCCTTTCTTCAACAATGATACGCAGAGGTTCATGAACAGAGCCAGACCTTTATGGAATTACTTTTTGAAATGTCGAAGCCGAAGAGCACCAAAGAGCGCAGTACCTCAAATTCTATAAACGGTCTGTAGTCCCTAAACGGTATCTTGATACTTAGTGCTTGTGGAAATTAGGAATGCTCAATAGTGTGCAGTGGTTACTCCGAAACTCTTACTTAGCATTCATCTGCGCATATGATGTTCCAACATACGAGTCCCTGACCTTGGAATTTTTAAGCTCGTTCTCATACAACCTCCTGTGTGACGAAAGGGACCACCTATCCTACTCTGCCACTTTTAGAATGTTCAACGATGAATATTCTATAAGTCAATCTACTCTTAGTGCTTTTTTCCACTTCCCTCGTAAAGGAGTGGTACACCAATGTATTCCTACAGACCAAGATTGGGCATCTACAACTTTTAAGCTTTGGAAAGCTCTTACTGATGAGGAACCAAATAGTTGGGAAGGACTTTATGCTTCATCCATTCATAATCTTGCAATAAGGTATTTGCACCATGTTATTTCCAACATCATTTTTGGGAGGATTAACAATAATAAGGTGAATTCTAAAGAATTTATCCTCCTCCATTGTACCTTCACACCCAACCAAAGGATCAATGCAAGCACATTCCTTCTATCACATATCCAGTATTTATGTGCAAGAGGGTCTACGCCTTTCTGGATTGGCGGGCTAGTCACCTCTATAGCACTTGGCCTTCGCCTCGAAGAAAAGCTTGCAAATCTGCCACCACTGTCGCGCACTTTCATTGACGTCGACAACTGTCGGGCTGGCCACTTGATTAAGGTCAGAGGAGATGGTAGGTACAACCTTATGGTGCATAACAAGGTAGTTCCTAGTGTCATTTTTCCAAACATTGCACTTACTAATATTACAAACTTGGATAAGTGGCTTTATGGCCTTGATGCTCCTGAACTTAGAGATAATGCACAAAGAAACCAGGGGAATTTCCAAGCTGATGAAATGGAGCAAGAAATGGAACAAGGAGACACTGAACAACAAGCTCCTCTTGAAAATGTTGCAAGCACGTCCACAAGGCCCATAAGAAGACGAGAAAGAGTAAAGGCCTCAAATGATGCCATTATGGGTTCCATAATGGAACAGGTTGAGAGTGTGCAGGCTATGCAAAACAATCAAAATGCAATGATGCTACTTCTGCTATCCATTCAAACTCAACAGAAGGAATATAATGAAAGAAACGACCGTCGAGCTGCAAGATTAACCGAGGAAATGGCAGCCTTAATTGTACTTATGGATGGTTTTCAAGATTATATATACCATATGGCTATGCCTTATCCTCCAAGTACAGGTGGCCGAGCACAAGAACAAGGAAGAGGACGCGATCATGAACAAGAATAAATTGATTTTTGCTTCACTTCCCGTTTCATATTTGTTTTTAAGCATTGGGACATTTCTTATTTCAAGCTTAGGGTAATTAGTTATTTTAGAAAATCTTTGTTAGTTTATAAGTAGATCTTTCATTCCCATTTGTATTTCTTGTAATAAAAAACATCTTTGTATTTTCGATTTCGTTTATGCAATTTTTCGCTATTATATAATTTCCCACTTTCTTGATCCATAACAAAAAAAAATTGTTTGTTACTTGCATAATCTGACACATTCGAAGAGTATATAGGTTACTCATTTTTTAAAAGATATATGAAAAACCTTGAGTGAAACAGAAATACAATGGATACCGTCGTAACACTCTAAATCCCCAGATTGTGCTAGATCAATTTTATTACTCTTTATACCAAAACCTTAAACTTTTGCTTTAAAGTATCCCAAAATAGTTTATCTAGCAGTCAACACCATCTTAAACACAAACTACGTAGGGAGTCGATGAATATAAATGAATGATCTAAAGTATTTGAAAGATACATGCTTTACTTTAATAAAATAGGGAATTCACCAATTAAGTTAGGCGACCCTCACCCGATCACTTAATCCAACGGATGTAGTACCTATATGATACAACATAGCAACCCGTTGTCGATTCATTCAAAGGTGTATGGTACTGAACTTGGTAGGGCAAACTACGGCCAGGTCCCCCGCAACTTGCAATTGGGTGAATTGAAATAGTTTACCGCATTTATGTTCCAAAACCTCATGCTTAAAAGATCATAATCACTAACCGGCTACTTAACTATGTGCGTCTAAAGCTAAAGGGCTTAATATGATTGCGCTAGAATGAAAACGAGTGAAATTTAGCGAAAAGAATTAGGTTGAGCTATAATGGCATGACTGGAATTGGTCTTCACAATGGGGGGTGTTTAGTGTTATTATCATATCTTTTATACTATGTTGAGCTTATGTTTCTGCAAAAACATTGGCAAACTCTTACATCCGAATCACATCATGAAATTGCATTTAACTTGTGCCTTATTGATTTTTTATATTGACTTTACTGCTTGAGGACAAGAAAAGGTTCAAGCTTAGGGGAGTTTGATAACACGAAAAGATATAGCATTTTCCGCCCGATTTACATAGATTAAACTTTCGATTCTTCATTTATTATGTCACATTTTATCGCTATTTATAGTATTTGCAGTATATTTGAGGTACTTAGCTTTTGCAAGGCATAAATGAGAAAAGGAAAAAAAACAATGGAGAAATGAAGAAGAAATGGGAATTTAGAAGTATTTTGAGGCATTATGCGCAATAAGGCGTCCCGCCCGACACAATCTGAAGAAGTGTGCCCCTCGGCACACTTTATGTTATGACCGAGACAGCTTCAGGATATGTCCCCCACGTCACACGCACATGACGCTCGCCACGAATCACATAAACATTACAACATTATCTCCACAAAGCAGACAAAACGAATGGTTGGCAAATTCTTCTCCATGATAGAAGAACAGGAATCCAGGATACTACTCCTATTTTCACTCATGCTTGGAATCTATAAAAGGAGGAGTTATCAAGATAGTATGGGTCCAGACTTTTGAACCGTTTTCATTATTTTCTATGTACTATATTTGCTATTGATTACCAGTTTTTGCAACTTTACTATTATTTCCAGGTTCATAGTTTTTAGTACTCCATTTTCTAGTTTAGTAGAATTCTCGTAAGCATAAATAACTTCACCGTTAGAGTAGTATTTCTTCACATCGGAGGGATATTGCGTCCTTAGTTTTTTTCATAGCTTCCAAAATTTGTTAGGTCTGTTTTATTTAATTCAAGATATTTTGTACAAGTCAATCATTTCGGCTTGTAGAGGATACACAATGCTTAGATTTATTTCTTCAGTATTTAATTTCAGGTTCCTATTTTAAAGTATAATTTATTTGTTCTTACCATGTGTGTCTTATTAAATTTATGTTTTAATCCCATGTTGTCCTACAATAAAACTATGTCCGGCTAAATTCCCTGATACTGGAATATAAATATTAACCGAAGGGATTCAGTAATTAATTGGCATTAGTATTTTTTTGCAAAAAAACTTTCCAATTTGGATATTTAATTGTTTTTGTACGAGAGTAAAATACAGTATAAGGTTCAAATCAACAGAGCGAGAGTTTGAGTTATAACCAGATAGTGGTTATTGAGCATTAATTTTAAAAGCAGCGAGAGTGCTTTAAAATTAATTGGACTCTAATTGTTTTCAAAAAATACTTTTGAATTTTAAAATGAAACAGCGAGATTGCTCATTTTGAGTTTAATAATATGACCTAACTCGATAGAACAAAAGTGTGAGACTAGGGTTTTTAGTTAAATAGTTTCCACTTAAACAGTGTTTTAATTATGAAAACAAATGCCAATGACTTATTGAATCCCTGAAGTTGACAAATTACATACCAGTGTCCCGTTATTAATTACTAGATTTTAGTTAATTCCCGATTAAACCCAAACACCCAAATTTATTATTTAGCTTTAGCTTTACACAATAACCCTAATATAACGGTAGTTTGACCACCAGTCCTTGTGGGTTCGATATCTTTTAAAACTACGTGATAAGACTGTGCACTTGCAGTCAATACACTTGATAGACTCATAAAGTCGCGATCATAAGTGTATCGCCGTGGGGATCTCCAATCTTGCTAGTAAAGATGAAAGATGGAAGTATGAGACTTTGTGTTGATTATATACAATTGAATAAAGTGACGATTAAGAACAAGTATTCGCTTCCGAGAATAGATGACTTGATGGATCAATTGTTGGGTGCTCGAGTGTTTAGTAATATGGATTTGAGGTCGGGTTATCATCAGATTAAAGTGAAGGATGAAGATATCCAGAAGACGCCTTTCAAAATGCGTTATAGACATTATGAGTATTTGGTGATTCCTCTCGGTGTTACTAATGCACCGGGAGTATTCAAGGAATGCATAATTGTATATTTCATACTTATTTGGATTGGTCTGTAGTGGTGTTCATTGATGACATTTTGATTTACTCTAAATCAGAAGAAGAGCATGTAGAATACTTAAGAATAGTATTGCAAGTCTTGAAAGAGTAGAAATAGTATGCAAAACTGTCTAAGTGTGAATTTTGATTAAAGGATATTTGTTTCCTTCGTCATGTTATCTCAGGTAGTGGCATTGCCCTAGATCCATCTAAAGTAGATGCTGTGTTGCAATGGGAAACTCCAAAGTTGGCTACTGAGATTAGAAGCTTCTTAGGACTAGTTGGTTTTTATAGAAGGTTTATCGATGGTTTTTCTAAGTTGGCACTTCTGTTGGCTAAGCTAGCTTATAAATGTAATGTGTTAGTGTGGGATGTTCAGTGTGAAGAAAGTTTTATAAAATTGAAGAAATGATTAACGTCAACTTCGATTTTGACATTACCTAATCCAGGAGAACCTTTTGTGGTATATTGTGATGCTTCCAAGATGGGTTTAGGAGGTGTTCTTATGCATAATAAGATGGTAGTTGCTTATGCGTCAAGGCAGTTGAGGACTCATGAAAAGAACTATCCTACACATGATTTAGAGCTTGCTGCAGTTGTTTTTGTGTTGAAGATTTGGAGGAATTATCTTTATGGTTCTATATATGAAGTTTTTAGTGGCCATAAAAGTCTAAAATATCTATTTGATTAGAAAGAATTGAACATGAGACAACAAAGACGGTTAGAGTTGTTAATGGATTACGATTTCGGTTTGAATTATCATCTAGGGAAAGATAATATGGTGGTCGATGCGTTGAGTCAAAGTATTTTACATATGTCGACAATGATAGTTAAAGAGTTCGAATTAATTGAACAATTCAGAGATATGAGCTTAGTTTGCGAGGTGACACCGCAGAGTGTTATGTTGCGGATGTTGAATATTAACAATGAATTTTTGGACAGTATCAAAAAAGCTCAAAAATTAAATGTGAAAGTGGTAGATTTAATGCTTGGAATCGATCAGTCTGAGAATATTAATTTCAAGTTAGATTTGCAAGGTGTGCTGAGATTCCGTAATCAAATTTGCATTCCTGGTGATTCGGAGATGGAGAAAGTGATTCTTGAGGAATGTCATAGAAGCAAGTTAAGCATTCATCCGGGAGCTATAAAAATGTATCAAGATTTGATGAATTTGTTTTGGTGGTCTCTAATGAAGAGTGATGTGGCTCACTTTGTGTATGCATGTTTAACTTGTCAAAAGTTGAAGGTTGAACATTTGAAGCCTACAGGGTTGATGCAACCGTTAGAAGTTCCAGAATGGAAATTGTATAGCATTTCAATGAACTTTGTAACAGGATTACCTAATACTCCAAGAGGACATGATTCAATTTGGGTGGTTGTTGATAGGCTTAAGAAGTTGGCTTATTTTATTCCTATTAACATCAGTTTTCCACTATCAAAGTTGGTGGAGATTTACACTAGTGTAATTATAAAGTTGCATGGTGTTCCTTTGTGTATTTTGTCGGATAGAGACCCGAGGTTTACTTCTAATTTTTGGAAGAGTTTGTAAGAGGCGTTGGGCTCTAAGTTGAGGTTGAGTTTAGCATATCATCCTCAGACGGATGTTCAAACTGAAAGGACTATTCAGTCGTT
Source organism: Vicia faba (assembly GCA_948472305.1). Taxonomy (NCBI): domain Eukaryota; kingdom Viridiplantae; phylum Streptophyta; class Magnoliopsida; order Fabales; family Fabaceae; genus Vicia; species Vicia faba. Next base: position 92,820,991 of record OX451735.1, on the reverse strand, counting down.
AGAAGATTTGTTGAGGGCATGTGTTCTTTAGCAGGGAGGTTCGTGGGATAGTTATCTTCCAATAATAGAGTTCACTTATAATAGTAATTACCATTCTAGTATTGGAATGACACCTTTTGAAGCGTTTATGGTCTGAGATGTAAAACTCCTTTGTGTTGGCATGAATATGGAGAAAGTGTAATACTGGGACCTGAAATTGTTCGAGAGACTACTAAGAAGGTGAAGTTGATTTGAGAAAGGATGAAAACTTCCCATAGTAGACAAAAAAGTTATCATGACAAGCGAAGGAAAGATTTAGAATTTCAAACAGGTGACCATGTGTTTCTGAGAGTTACACCTGTGACTGGTGTTGGGCGATCATTGAAGTCTAAGAAGCTCACTCCTTGTTTTATTGGTCTGTATCAGATTTCAGACACAGTTGGGAATGTTGCTTATAGAGTGGCCTTACTGCTTAATCTTTCGAATTTACATAATGCGTTCCATGTGTCACAACTCTGGAAGTATATATCAGATTCATGTCATGTGATTCATATGGATGATGTGCAAGTAAGGGATAATCTCACTATGGACACGATGCATGTACGAATTGCAGATCGTGAAATGAAGACTATAAGAGGCAAGGAGATTGCTTTGGTGAAAGTAGTATGGTTAGGAGCTGAAGGAGAAAGCATGACGTGGCAGTTGGAATGCAAGATGCGGGACTCCTATCCCGAGTTGTTTGAACAAGGTAAATTTTCGAGGATGAAAATATTCTAAGTGGGGGAGAGTTGTAACGCTCGTTATTTAATTAATTATTTAATTAATCATTTAATTAATTATATTCGAATTATTCGTTGAAGTTGTGAGATGTTGTGAATTGTTGGTATAAGTTACTAGATTATTACTAGTTAATTAATTAATTGATTAAAAGAAAGCTTCTCAAATGAACTTTTGTTTTGATGAAGACAAACCATGATTGACAAAGAAGGCAAAGATTTTTGATCCAACTAAAAGCATTTGTGGACAAAGTCTTCAGTTCAAGCACTTAGAAAATTTCAAGGTATAATGATAATACTTACTTTGAACTTAAGACATAGATGCTCAATGGTCAAAAGAAATATTTTATATTGTCCAAATCCTTACTCAAGTTTTTCTAAGCTAAAAATTATTTTTCACTTGAGTGCAATCGATTTTCATATTAGTGCAATCGATTGCATGCTTCAATTTTTCAAATCTTTTACTACTGTTTCTAAGTGTAATTGATTTACATGTTTATGCAATCGATTATGCTCAATCAATTTTTGCTACTGACTTCACATGCAATCGATTTACATTCTTGTGCAATCGATTGCACACTCAAAATATTTGAAATTCTAGCTGTTGAAACCCCGTGCAATCAATTTACACAAAGGGTGCAATCGATTGCATGCTGCACGATTTTGAAAAACAGTAGCTTTGCACATGCATGTTCATAACACCATTTCATGGAAACCTTTCACTCAATATTGGCAATTGTTCATGATTCTTGTCCAAAACTTTATGCTGTTTCAAAAAGGTCCTATGAACATATAAATACTCATTTTCAAAATCATTTCAACACCTCTTCCAATTATATTTTCTTAATTTTCAAAAAACAAACTCAAGCTGTCATACATTTTTATACACAAGTTTTCTGCACACTTTCACATATTGTTAACCAGAAAACATTGAGCATTATATATCTTGAGTCATTGTATACTATTATAATTGGAAGAGAATATCAATTCATTGATTAAATCACTCAAAGTGATCATTGCTACCCAAACTCACTCAAATTAAATATTGCTATATACTTGCTTATTTTTCAGGATTGTTGGAAATAAGTTTAAGTAGTTTTATAAATCTTGTTTTTCCAGGATTGTTGGATACAAGTGTAGTCATTTTGAGATGATTGTTCTCATTGTTGAAATAGTGAAAATCCAAGAGGATTGTTCTTGGTCCAAGAGGATTGTTCTTGGTTTTGGGTAGTTCTTGTTTAAGTTTGCCACAATAAGGAAATCTCTTTCATGTTGAAAGGGAACTGGAGTACTCTCGGACTGTGAGGGGAACCAGGATATATCGCTTGTGTCTCTTTATTTTTCTGCACTTTACTCTTTCATAAACTCACCATAAACCAGAAAAATAATATCCATCATTACTAAAAACATAATTATTTAAAGTACCTAATTCACCCCCCTCTTAGGCGCACTTCGTACTTACAATTGGCATCACAGCAGGTTATAGGTAACCTGTTCCTAAAAGATCCAGAATGGCTTCCGCAAATTAAAATCCCGTTCTTAGAGATGATGGTAGTAACAACAAGCCTCCTCTATTTTGAGGTGAATATTTTGACTTCTGGAAAATTCGCATGAAGGCACATCTAGAAGCACAAGGAGAAGAAATATGGGATGCCGTCGAGAATGGTCCTTTTATCCCTATAACGGTAATCAATGGTGTTGGCTTATTAAAGCCTAAGGCTGCATGGGACTAAGATGATAAGAAGAATGTTCTCTATGATAAAAAGGCCTATGTTGCATGGGAGGATAATGAAATAAGTTCCTCATCCGATTCTGATAGTGATGAAAGTGCAAATATAGCAATGATGGCCTCACACCATTCTAATGATGAATACAATGAGGTATGCTTGAAGACTACATGAAATCTTTGGTATCTTGATAGTTGTTGTTCAAAGCATATGACGGGAGACATAAACCAATTTTCAAATCTAGTTCTAAAGGCCAAGGATTTTGTCACTTATGGATACAATAATAAGGAAATAATTCTTGGCAAAGGCAAAGTTGGTGCTCCACCTTTCACATCCATTTAAGATGTTCTTTATGTTGAAGGACTAAAGCACAATCTTCTTAGTATTAGCCAACTTTGTGACAAAGGCTTCAAGATCAAGTTCACCAAGGATGAATGCTTGATAGAAGACGAAGTCACACATAAGGTTATACTTAAAGGTAAAACAATCAATAATATATTCATGATTTCCATTGATGATCAATCTTTAAAGGTAAAATGTCTCATGGCGATCAACGATGATTCATGGCTGTGGCACAAAAGAATTGCTCATATTCACATGGAGCACTTGAATAAACTAATCAAGCATGACCTTGTCATTGGGTTTCCTAAGAGAAATTTCATCAAAGATAGACTTTGTGATGCTTGTCAAAAAGGGAAACAAACAAAATCAACTTTCAAATCTAAGAATGTGGTGTCTACTACAAGGCCACTACAATTGTTACATATGGACTTATTTGGTCCATCATGAACAAGATGTTTCAGAAGTAATGTATATGCTTTGGTTATTGTTGACGATTTCTCTAGATATACTTGGACTTTCTTTTTAGTGCAAAAAAGTGATGCATTCAAGGCATTCAAGAATTATGCTAAACAAATTCAAAATGAGAAGTCTCTAACAATTGCCTCCATGAGAAGTTATCATGGCAGAGAATTTCAAAATGCTCTATTTGAATAATTTTGTGGAGAACATGGAATATCTCACAACTTTTAGGCACCAAGGACTCCCCAACAAAATAGAGTGGTGGAAAGAAAGAATAGGTCTCTTGTAGAACGTGCAAGAACGATGCTTAGCGATTCAAATCTTCCAAAATGTTTTTGGGCGGATGCGGCGAGCACGTCATGTTTTGTTAGCAATAGAGTTAACATAAGACTGATATTGAGGAAAACTCCATATGAACTCTTCAAAGGAAGGAAACCAAACATTGCTTTCTTTCACATTTTCGGATGCAAATGCTTAGTCTTAAACAACGACAAAGATAACCTTGGTAAGTTTGATGAAAAATCCGATGAAGAATCAATGCATGTATCTTTTGATGAAACTAATCCCTCCAAGGAGGATAATATTGTTTGTGATGATGATGATGAAATACTAGAAGGACCTCAAGAAAATACTTCCAAAGATCAACCAATTCAACACGAAGAATCATCCCAACAAGAATCAAATGTCAATGATCTACCAAAAGAAGGAGAACTCATAGAGATCATCCTATCGATAAAGTAATTGGTGATATAAGTCAAGTTGTGACAACAAGACTAAATCTCAAAGATGCTTGCCTAAACATGGCGTTTGTCTCTCAAATTGAACCTTCCAAAGTTGATGAAGCCTTAGGCGATGACCAATGGATTATCACTATGCAAGAAGAATTAAATCAATTTGAAAGGAATCATGTTTGGGAACTTGTACCTAGGCCAAGAAACAAACACATTATTGGAACAAGATGGGTGTTTAAAAACAAACTTGTCGAAAATGGAATAATTGTTCGGAACAAAGCAAGGTTGGTAGAACAAGCCTACAATCAAGAAGAAGGAATAGATTTTGAAGAAAATTTTGCTCCCGTTTCAAGGTTAGAAGCTATTCGTCTCTTACTTTCCTATGCTTGCTCCTTAAATTTTCAGCTTTTCCAAATGGATGTCAAAAGCGCATTATTGAATGAATATATCAACGAAGAAGTCTACGTTAAGCAACCCCCGGGGTTCGAAGATTTCAAGAATCCATCCCATGTATTTAAATTAAGAAAAGATCTCTATGGGTTGAAACAAGCACCAAGGGCATGGTATGATCGGCTAAGCAACTTCTTATGCGAAAAAGTTTTTGAAAAGGGTAAAGTTGACAAGACTTTATTTATTAAGAAAATAAAAGATGAAACTTTTCTAGCTCAAGTCTATGTTGACGATATCATTTTCGGATCTTCAAACCAAGAAATGTGTGAAGAATTTTCAGCAATGATGCAAGCGGAATTTGAGATGTCTATGATGGGTAAAATGAATTATTTTCTTGGACTTCAAATCAAACAATTAAAAGATGGCATCTTCATCAACCAATCCATGTATTGCAAGGAACTCTTGAAAATATTTGACATGGATAACTGTAAGGCGATGTCTACACCTATGGGTTCCGGTACATATGTTGATCAAGATGAATCAGGTATTTCCATCAACATTACAAAGTATCGAGGTATGATAGGCTCCTTATTATATTTGACGGCAAGCCGTCCTGACATAATGTTTTGTGTTTGTCTATGGGCTCGCTTTCAAGCAAATCCAAAGGAATCTCATCTCACAGTGGTGAAAAGGATCATGAAGTATCTCAAAGGTACAACAAATGTCAGATTATGGCATCCTAAAGGTAGTGTTTGCAACCTAGTTGGTTATTCTGACGCGGATTATGCAGGTTGTAAAACTGATAGAAAAAGCACAAGTGGTACTTGTCACATCCTTGGAAATGCATAATTATCATGGCCCTGCAAGAAACAAGCATGCGTTGCTCTTAGCACGACTGAAGCAGAATATATTGCAGCGGGTAGTATTTGCACTCAAACTTTGTGGCTTAAACAACAACTTTGTGACTACGGACTCGATCTAGGATGCATTCCTCTATGGTGCGACAATACAAGTGCAATAAACATTACGAAGAATCCGGTCATGCATTCAAGTAACAAACACATAGATATACGACATCATTTCCTTCGTGATCATCTACTTCAAGGAGATGTCGAGGTGACATTTGTAGATACACATAATCAACTTGCCGATATCTTCACTAAACCTTTGGCAAGAGAACCGTTTTACAAGATTCGATGAGAGCTTGCATTCTTGATGATAAAGACATATAAGGTGATTTCTATCCTTGTTATGATTATATATGTATATATATGTTTTAACCTTTCTATATGTGAATATATATGTTAAGTAGTGTTTAAGTTTAAGAAAAATAAGTTTTTGATCATTTTTGGTTGATGCAAATCGATTGCACAATAGTGTAAATCGATTGCTCACTGAATATTTTTTAATTTTGACCTTTCTGTTTCAGTGCAAATCCATTGCACCATAAGTGCAAATCGATTGCACTCTATGCGTTTCAGTTTTATTTTGCTTCTGTTTTATGTGAAAATCGATTGCATCTGTATGCAAATCGATTGCACCCACTGTAACATGCTTCTATGACAGAAATATTTGTTGGTCAGAATTCCTCTCTCTCTCATATGTCCAGGCCAATTAAACTTCATTACATATAATACAACCCACTCATTTCTATCTACTTACAAATTATATCTAAACTTCATCTCATCAAACATCATTCTCTCAAACACCTAAAACCTTCAAAACCCTAAAAACACCTCACCCATGGCTTCAAGGGAAAAATGAAAGGTGTCAGCTTCAGAGAAAGGGAATAAAAAGGTTGGTTCATCCTCTGAGAATCCATTAATTTCATCTCTCACCGAAAAACAAGAAGCAAGATTCACAAAGTATTTTCAAAGAAAGATAGTGTCCAATCCTAAATATGGTATTCTATCATCCTTTCCCCAGGAATGTTTCTCTTTTCAAAATGATTTAATTGCTTATGGACTAGAACATTAATTTCATCATTTGGTCCATATTATCCAGATCTGGTAAGAGTATTTTTTAGCAACTTAACTCCCCATAAAGGAAAGGTGGTGACATATGTGTTGGGTACTCGAATATCTCTAACCCCTGAGATTGTTGGTGAGATTTTACATATTCCCTACCCTAGAAGCTCTTTGTACGACCCTGAAAATGAGGCATGGGATGACTACAGGAAAAAGGAATTTTATTACAACATTGGGAGATTAAGCGAAGCTGAATTATGTTCCAAAAGGATTCATGGTCTAGGCAGAGTGATTCCCTCTAGAGACTCATGGAGTGTAGGTAACTTTTATGTAGACAATCGACTATTTCTTTACTTTATGGTCTATATTATGTTTCCACAGGCTGGAAACAACTTCACCATGAATGACCTAGAAATGAAGCTGATCCATGCAAGAAAGAAAGGAATAAGTGTTAATTGGGCAAGGCTCATAATGGTTCATATGCTGAGAGTTAATGCAAAATCGAAATTTCTACCATATGCTTACTTTGTTACATTAATTACGGAAGAATTTGGAGTTGATTTTGCTGGGTTTGAGAATGTTAATATGGATCCAAATCTGCATAAGATTTCAATCAAGAATGTTGACTCAAGAATGGGTGTTCATTATAATCCGGAAACAAAAACTATAACTTACATTGGTGAAGATGTGGTTGGTGATGAAGGGAACGATCAAGAATTTGAAGGTGGTAAAGCTGTACCTCCTCCACCTACTTCTCCCTCTGGTCCAAGTAATCAATATCTTATGGATTTCATGTCTCAACAATTTGCTTCCATGAATACCAACATCAACAACCAATGGAATGCTATCAACGATTCTACAACAACCTGGATTAATGACTTCCGCACAGATGTGAATCAATAATTCTCTTACCTTTACTCTCATATTCAAATTCCACCATATGACCCCAATAATCCAGCCGCACCTCCACAATATTACACAAAACCTCCTCTACAACAACAATTTCCAAATCAACGATCTTGGTTCTATAACAATCGGGACATGAATCAACTATAAAGTTTTGTCCAACTTTATTATGTCAAGTGTTTTCTATTATGTCCTTGTTCAGTTATGCTACGTCTTGTTTGTTGATAAATTTATTTTTGATTGTTAGGTTACTATGTCTATGACTATTTGTGATGCATTATTAATTAAGTTTTCTCTTCCATATTGCTTTGTTACTGTCCTTTTTTTTGCATCCTCCCCTTCTTTTTGATAATGTCAAAGGGGGGAGAAGGATGTGGTATTTTATGCTTGTATATTTCCTTGTCTTAAATTTTTAAGGTACTCTTTAAGCAAGATGAACAAATTCAAAGGATTCCAACCTTCTCATCCAAAAGGGGAGTTATGAATCTTAGGGGGAGAAGCTTCTTTCCAAAAATTACAATGCATTAAGCAAGATCATTTGTCATCATCAAAAAGGGGGAGAATGTAAAAGCAAGCTTCTCAAATGCACTTTTTTTTTGATGAAGACAAACCATGATTGACAAAGAAGGCAAAGATTTTTGATCCAACTAAAAGCATATCTGGATAAAGTCTTCAGTTCAAGCACTTAGAAAATTTAAAGTATAATGATAATACTTACTTTGAACTTAAGATATAGATGCTCAATGGTCAAAAGAAATATTTTATATTGTCCAAATCCTTACTCATTTTTTTCTAAGCTAAAAATCATTTTTCACTTGAGTGAAATCGATTTGCATATTAGTGCAAACGATTTCATGCTTCAATTTTTCAAATCTTTTGCTATTGTTTCTAAGTGTAATCGATTTACATGTTTATGCAATCGATTGCACTTAATCAGTTTTTGCTACTGACTTCACATGCAATCGATTTACACGCTTGTGCAATCGATTGCACACTCAAAATATTTGAATTCTAGCCGTTGAAACCCCGTGCAATTGATTTACACAAAGGGTGCAAACGATTGCATGCTGCACGATTTTGAAAAACAGCAGCTTTGCACATGCCTGTTCATAACACCATTTCATGGAAGCCTTTCACTCAATCTTGGTAATTGTTCATGATTCATCTCCAAAACTTTATGTTGTTTTAAAAAGGTGCTATGAACATATAAATACTAATTTTCAAAATCATTTCAACACCTCTTCGAATTATATTTTCTGAATTTTCAAAAAACAAACTCAAGCTGTTATACATTTTCATACACAAGTTTTCTGCACACTTTCACATATTGTTAACCAGAAAACTTTGAGAATTATATATCTTGAGTCATTGTATACTATTATCATTGGAAGAGAAGATTAATTCATTTATTAAATCACTCAAAGTGATCATTGCTACTCAAACTCACTCAAATTAAATATTGCTATATACTTGCTTATTTTTCAGGATTGTTGGAAATAAGTTTAAGTAGTTTTATAAATCTTGTTTTTCTAGGATTGTTGGATAAAAGTGAAGTCACTTTGAGGGGATTGCTCTCATTGTTGACATAGTGAAAATACAAGAGGATTTTTCTTGGTCCAAGAGGATTGTTCTTGGTTTTGGGTAGTTCTTGTTTAAGTCTGCCACAATAAGCAAATCTCTTTCATGTTGAAAGTGGAATGGAGTACTCTTGGACTGTGAGGGGAACCAGGATATATCCCTTGTGTCTCTTTATTTTTCTGCGCTTTACTCTTTCATAAACTCACCATAATCAAGATAAATAATATCTATCATCACTAAAACCAGAATTTTTAAAGTACCTAATTCACCCCCCCCCCCCCCTTAGGCGCACTTCATATTTACATAAAGGTGGGGTTCTGACCTTATAATGGGCTTATTGATGAATATTTTATAGGGGTTTGGTCGTGGGTATAATTGTTGTGTGTTGATTGTCCTGGGCCTGTTCTTAAAAGTTGTCTGTTTTTACGTTGAGGTCGGTTAGGAATCATATGGATGACCGTCTTGTAAGATTAATGAATCTGTTATTAGGAGATATAGTTGCCCCGTTTCTATGTTATTATGTGCGGTTGTTCGGAAAATATTGGTCGAAGAGAATACCGTAAGGCTTGGTTAACATTCATCACAGACTGGATGAATTATGTGCAAGAATGTGAAGATGCGATGTGCTAAGGGGCGCAGATAATTGGGTTGAGCGGCATAAGGTTGCATGATGTGGATAGGAGCAAAAGTGTTAGGTGTCGAGCTGCATAAGGCTGTAAGGTGCGCCGAGGGGAATATGTAGTTGTGTCGAGTGACACAAGGCTGCACGATGTTTCAAGAAGTATGGGGTGTCGGCCGGTACAGAGGCATGAAGGGAAGGTGTCGAGTGACATAGCCACTATGTCGAGGGGAAAACGTTGTTATTAACTCATTTCTTAAGGTATTTTATCCCTATAAGATTAATGAATTCTATTAAAAATAAGTTAGTAGAAAGAGAGATAATATAATTAATAATTGACTAGCAGTAAATTGTATGAACTTGAAGATAGCAGTACAGAACCAAAAACATTAGTATTTTAGCCGAAAACTACTTAACCGTATATAGTCGAATTACCCGGATAATTACGCAGGACGTCATAGTGTATTTTGGTTAATACGGTGCATTGTAAACTTTGTTATAATTTGAGATTTGGCAAGTGATGATGAATTTTGTTGAGATGCCTCTAATTATTGACCGATATTAAGTTATAGGCTTATGACCAATGTTGCATTGTGTTAAGTTGTTGTTGAATTATTGTTTTTGTTGTTTTTACATTCATATTGTTCTCGCATACATATCATATCAAGTTGGGAGCTCAGGCTCGTTAAGTTGCCCGAATTGGCAAATATAATGTTGAAAGGTTATGCCTTGTTGACGCCTCTATTACTTGGCAGATTATTAAGTTGGGAGTTTTCCTCCGTTGGTACCACATGCATGTGCATGAAAATAAGTTTCATTTCATGTTGCATCCTGAGTTATTGTTTGGATGAATTGATTATGTTAGATGTTGTTGAAGAGCTGTGAAGTGGTGGTTTTGTATAAACTGATTCTAATATACTATTTATCATATGTTCTATTATATTGTTCAATATCTCACCCCTTCTATTTGAATGTTACCCCATGTTGGTAACGTGCAGGTAATCCAAAGTGAAGGCTATTTACCTTCAATGGTTCAAGTCGGTGTCGTCACTCTGATATCTCACCCTTATGTTACTTATTGTTGATTTTATTTCCGTTGCTGAATTTTATGTTATTTTCGTTAAGTGTTTATTATTTTGAAGTTGTTTTCAGTTGGACAAAGATGTTATGTCATTTGAGTTGAAAATTGTGATTTTGCTTCTTAATTAAAAAACTTTTTTTGTTTTCAAAGATTAAACAGGTTGTTATCGGTTCATCTAAATTTTATGTGTTATGTATCTGAACTATAGGTGATTGAATGTCGTTGTTTCTAAGTTTAAAGTGTAGCATTCCATTTGTTTGTTCGAAATTTGTAACTATGATTTGTATAATTTGTTGGGTAGAAATAGGATGTTACACCATACATGTTAGAGAAATGATATGTAGATCATTCTCCAAAAACATGTAGCACAATTAAAACGAAGAAATGGATAAGATTAAGAGGGAGGAGAATGATAGTGTAACCAATGTATCAGATGAAATTATAGTTTCAAATATCATCAACATCATTCATCCATTTTGATGGATTTGGTTTTTCAACCAATCAACATCCAATATCTATTGGGGTTGAGGAACTTGTCCCAAAGTAACATTCAAGTGTCTCCAAATCAGGACAAATAAAAAAAATATAAAAACAAAACTTAAATGATTTATAAAAAGGAAATAAATTTTAAAATACACAACATTTATTAAAACATCAAATAAAAGTCCTATAAAAATATCAGAGCATAAACATGAGTCAACAAGTGTTGACAAAAAATTTTAGAATTTTTTTAAGTTAGAAACTATTTTTCAAAATATAACGAATTAAGCAAGATAAGATTTTTTTTTTTGAAAAATAGTAAACTCAAAAATAATAATATAATAAGGTCATTAATATTTGACAAGAGGTCATTGGATCCTTCAATAATTTTTCCAAAATTTAAAATGATCAGATATTATTTTTAAACAATTAAAACAAGTCAAATAAACTGAAAAATCATAAAAAATACCAAATCACAAAATAAAGTTGTGAAAAAATATAAATGAGAAAAGAGAAAAATCAAAAGTATTTTTTATAATTTTTTCATAATTTTAGAAGTTGAAATGAATTTACTATGAATATTTGAAGTTTAAAACAATTAAAAATAAATATAAAGCTAAAAAAAGTAAACCACAGGATTAACGTCAAAACGCGTTAGTTAGCATATCTGATGGAATTGACGTGCTTTGCATGATATGCTCGTTTATGAATTTTACACCGCAACAATGTTTTTAAAAATAAAAGAAAAAATATAAAAACAACAAAAATGAGACGCGTTGGGTATAAACTCACTTATACACGGTGGCACATCCAAGGGCCCTCAGGTGATGGAGTATGATGGATCCAAGTCAATGCACGCAAATATAACACCCAAAAGTCATGACAATAGAATTAAAACCATTGGTTGTGTGTCATTGGTTAAAGAACGACACATATGTCGTCTTCAACCTCAAGCCATATGCAACTAGGGAGAGTATGGAATCCTTCTAATGGAAAATTTACACGTTCATAGAGGTACCATTAAATGCGTCTCTTCAAGACGATCACAACCATATGCTCGTGAAAGATTTCTTTAAATCACAACTTAGTCGATTTAGAAAAACACATAGCAGTTTGAGAAATTTGAATTTGAAAACAGATGCTTCAAATGCATCAATTAATTAAAATTAAACCATCAGAAAGCATCAATGAACATCATAGACCATTCCAACAATTTGAGTTAGAAGATTTGATGCCTTAAACTACCTGAACAAAGTCTGAGAATTTTTCTCTGAAACTTGACTTGGCTAGCACGATTAAGAGCACTTCAAGGCTTGGTTCTTCTTCTGTTAGCTTTAGTGAAGTTCAAATATGAATAATTAATCAAGAAATAAGAGCTAAAAGTTAGGGAAATGAGAAATCGAAAACTCAGAAATGTGAGCTATGGAGAGAGTTAGGCTGGGTGATTTTGGCTATTCAAGCTTGAAGAAAAGAAGTGAATAGCATCCTCTATTTATAGGGAAGTGAATCATGATTATAAATGAGAGTAATTGTGAGCTAATCATGCAATCCCCGTGTTATACCCCAATTTTTTCCGCTAAGATTTCTTATCATCTCATGTCGCAGTTGTGGTACCCCAAAAACTTTCCTCCTAATTTCTTTTATCTGGATTTGCTCTAGGATTTTGCATTCATTTGCATATATTCAATTAGGTCATTAATATAACACATATTTTCATTCAATAAGACACTTTGGTTCAAAGTTCAGTGGTTGTGCAATATCAGGGTTTTACAGTGCTTAAGTGGAAATGGTTATTCCACAAAGGTTCTTTGAGTTAATATTTTATCATGAGTTTCAATCTTGAGTGGTCTTTAAATCAAAGTGTAAGTGTTTGCTTGTTGGCATTAATTTTTGGTAAAACCAGATTTGCGAATGTCATGACTGATGTCATAACATTCTGGGATAAAGACAAATTCTGCAGAAGGAATGCTCTACAGGAACAACTCAGTATGAGTGAATATCATGACGATTAAGAAATGATCATATGTACTGAATTCTACCAAAATCAGTGAGCAGGATACATGATGTCATAACGAATGCTAAGACATCCTGTACTGATCAAGTTGTTGTGCATATTTATTGTTCCTGAGAATTTTCAGGAATCTGGTGTGCTATTCTGAGTTGAAGTATATTGACTAGATCAGATGCTCACATGGATATTAGGTTAACTTTGCTTAACCCTAATCTGTTATGATGAAAGCCCAAGACCAAGTCTTTAGGTTAACTTTGGTTAACCCTAGCTATTTTTATGGAAGCCCAAAATGAAGAATAGACTGCATATATATTTCTCACGAATCCTAATGGTGGGCAGCGCTTCAGAGAAGATCAATAAGGCATTTTGTAGTTGTTTTAGTAATGACTGTGAGCCAAGCAATTATCACTTGATAAGTGACTTGGAGTAGGATTTGGTTGTAAGGGTTGTTTATCACCTAAAGCTTTGAAGCACGAGTGTTGTGTCTCTTGATTAAAGCTTTGAAGCAAAATCAAGCGTGTGTATTGAAGAATGTCTTCATAATCTTATTAATCAGTAGATTAGTATCACTGCTGTGATTGAGGGGGAGTGAGTAGGAACTCAGGTGTAAGTAGGACTTAGATTGAAGTTGCATTAGGTAGGACTTAAGTGAAGGAGATAAACTGGTTGGTTTATTCCTAAATTAATACCTCTTATAGTGAATTTCCTCCCTGGCTTGGTAGCCCCCAGATGTAGGTGTTATTATCCACTGAACTAGGTTAACAATTGATTGTGTTCTTTACTGTCTTTTAAATTACTGTTTGGTTTGTGTACAATTTGTCAGATACGGTGTCATAACATTCATTGTGACATTAAGTATCTGTTGCCAGAATTTCACAAAGCATTGAGAAATATGTGCATTGAGACCTCCTCTGAGGAGCTATATCTCACTAGTCCAAGCTTGGTTCAATCAACGATTGCTTTAAATACAAGGCATTAAGAATAATGGATACATTGTTTTCTCTTGAATTAAATAATTGGTTTAAGATGTTTCAAGCATGGCATGGTTGATTTTAATGAAAATTTCTTATGGAATCATGAGATACAAGGCAAGACTTTTGACCAAGATTCATTTGAAAAGTCATGGATTCCATATTTCAAAGTCCAACCATTTCTATATAAGTTCTTTATGATGATTTTTTTTATGAAACCACTTAGAAGACTTCAACATTCTACTTGCAAAATTGTGAAAGTCAATGTTCTCATACAAGATTCAAAATCCTTTCAGAAGTTTCATGCAAAAAAAAACTCATTCAAAACCAAACAAACAATTTCATTCATCAAAGCCAAAATTACTTCATTCAAGGTTCATTCAAGTGTCTTAAAGATCATGTTTCAAAATTCATTCATGATACATCAAGCCATGCTTAAAGAAAATTTCCATTCATGAAACATTACATAGAAGTTTTAAAAGATACATTCAAGAAAATTTGCAAGTACATGAAAATAATTACCAAAATTCTAAGCTAAAATCCTAAACATATGCCTGAGACAATGCTGCTATCCAACAATTTAGAAAATCCTAAAATTGCAGCTGCTGTCCCAAACCTGCCAAAACTAGTCCTTGCTTGCCCTATTGTCCATGTCCAAGAAACTAACCATCGCAGCCTTGCACATGTACATAGCCAAACACCTATCCTTTAAGCATTAACCTGCAAAAGCAAATTCAGTTCAGAAAATACAGAAGAAAAATTGCATTAGCTACCATTCAAAAATAGAGAAAATCTGGGAGACAAACTTTGAAACCTTGAAAATCAATAAACCAGTTCAACAATAAAACCGGTTCAACCTTAAAATCAGTACAAAAATAGAGTAATGGATAACTCAACAATAAATCTAAAAAGAGAGTTTTATCAGAAAATCAGTTAAACAAAAATTCCAGCTCACCAGTTTTCCTAAAGCTTCTCAAGCAAGTTTCAAAAACTCAATCCTCACTGTGATCGGTGGATCTGGAACTGACTGTTTAACGCTGGTTCGCGAAAATGTCGCGGAAGCAAGAGTCGCCACCGTCTTTTATTTTCTCCAAATGGAAAGGACAAAAGCACAGAAAAATTCCTTAAAGAGATTGCTCTCGGTTCGGGAGGTAGGTTATAGAAAGGGAAGGTGTTAGCACCCTTTCTATCCATGGTTATCCATGGGCTCTTAGATACTTGCTCAATGTGTTTTCAAAATTGTTTGTTTGCTTTTCAATGTGGGTTTAAAAAAGTTTCTTTGAAAAATTTCAGTTCGACTCGTACGTCAGAGTGTTTGAAAAATTTTGCTTTGAAAGCTTTTGAAAAGTGTTGGTGTGAAAAGTATTTTGATTTGTTTTGAGATTAGAGCAAGTATCCTTGAGAACCTACCTACCCTAAGGAATTAGTCTGTGTAAATGTCCTTAAAAGTAGTGCCATCCCACCATTGAGAGGTAGGTAGCACCACCGTTGGAGGTGTTCGGGTCAATTCGAGTTTAGGGACATGGTGATCACCAGAGCAATGGGAAGACACCTTAGAAGCTACCCTCATGCCAGGTTCCCGGATCATGAGGACTTACTAAAACATCCTCTACTCGACGATCACCTTTCGAAAGGCAACAGTGAGGCGTACCCTAGGGGTGGTGTGTGCGAATTTGTGTGTCAGTTTCATTGATATTTGTCTTGTCATGTTCATTGTGATCTACGCTTGATTTTAATTAGGGCCATTCATTCTTTCATGCTTATTATTAACAGTTAATATTTGCGGGAAAATAAAATCTAAACTGTTACAAACGGCGCGGGTCCACATCGCCAAAATTAAACCGGACCCGATTTGACGGAAAATAAATAAAGCGAATAAAAGTGCGAAAAGTATAAATTGTTACAACGCTTTGGGAGAATTACATAATTATTTAAACGATATAAAATAAATACGCGACATTAAATAAATTACGAACATGGGCGTTGGACCCTTTTGCAAACAATTAAAGTTAATGAGGAATTAAAATTAAAGTCAAATGTTTTTGGTATTTTGTGTTTTTTAGGATTTAAGGAGAAAAAAGAATTAATTAAAATTAAAATGAAATGTTAAACCTAATTCTAATTATTTTTAAGTTATTAAGAAAAATATTGAATTTTTAACCTAATTTAAACCTAAATTATTTATATACAATTTAATTATGAAAATAAATAAATAATAATATTATGATAAAAAGGAAAAATTAAAAAGGAATAAAAAGTTATTAAACCTAAATTCTACATTTTTGTATTTTTTTGATGAAAGGAATTAAAATTGCAAAAAAAACCTAATTATACTAAATTAATACTTACATGTTAATTTATTTATGAAAATATTAGAATGAAATAATTTATTATATTTTTATCTTTTTCTGGATTTTTATGATGTTTTTTTATATATTGTAAAAATAATGAATTAAATTAAAACAGTAAAACAAATAAAAATAATAAAAAAAAAAGATATGAGAAAAATAAAAACACTTGCAAACCAGGGTGGGGGTGTAGTCCCAATATGGAGGTGTAACTTGGAATAGTCTGGCCCAATTAAACTTCAGATTTGCTGACTTTTCCAAGCACTATGTGGCATGTTGACTGGGACGTAGGGTGCTCTTTGATTCTTGGCCATTGATCTGATTTCACTAAGCACGTGGACGTCTGGATGATGATGGAACATGGTACGCTTCAGCGTTGTGCCTGCATGGGAACTTATATGGAAAAATAATATGGAATTGTACAGACCTGGGACTTGAACCCAGGTCACGAGGGTTACCAGCGTTGTCCCCAACCAACTATGCCAATTCACGCTTTTGTAATATAATTAACAAACAAATAATATAATAGAAAAACGAAGCATTAGTGGATTAGCGCGCGAGAATTCAAATGTGCCTATCACGTTTTGACACGGCTTCTTCTTCCTCACCATCCCTGTAAACAAAACACAAAGGCAACGTTTTTCAGGCGTTTCATTAGAAGGCTTTTGAAAAAATAGCGACTAGCGCTAGGGTGTATATAAATTGATCGCGAAGGTCAAGAGCTCTTCGTCCAAATGCGTTGATTGCAATAGCATGGGTCTGGAATCCTAATTTTACTTGGTTTGGGAAACCCCAATTTTCAAACTCTGTAAACCCTAAAAAGCAGTTATGGCATAATCGCGTATGGCGTGTAAAAATTCAATCAAACACAATGGTTAGTTTCAGAAGCTCAAAACAAACATGATGCCATGAATAGAATGCTGTAAAAATGCTTAAAAGATGATATACGATTATGAATTTTTTTGCTATACAGTTTGAGTCACAGGTACCAATTCCTGGAGCTTTTGTGGTTGTTTTTGATTGGAGCACGTTCAGTGAGGTTTCAGGAAGCTATTGAGACAAGAATGGTGCTTTGAATCGACCTCTAGAGTGCTTTTCAGTTTTGAGTTTTTTATGGAAAATTTTCAAGTTTGTAACCTGTTCTTGAGCGCAGCTTTTAGTGTAATGCAATTAGGTTTGTGTTCCTGGTTATGTATAGAAGCAATTAGGTTAAGAAACTCAATCAAATCTCTCATAATTATGGATTTTGAACATTTGATTTCAAGGATCTTTTTGAATCTTTTCTCATGTGCATTTTGTATCAATTATGATCAATTAGTCCAATTCTTTCCATGTTTGGGATGTGCACGAGATTTTGAAAGCAAAACATGCATAAAAAGATTTTTTAGGTCAAAGTAGATATTTTTCACATATTTAAATAATTTAAATGAATTAATATTAATATAAATTCAAGTAAATAAATAAAAATTGAGAAAATACTTCCCTTTGGGCCAAGTGGTCGTGCATATGCTTGGAATGATGAATCATGGAAGAAAAAAGGGTCCATTAGCAAATTTAGGTCATTTGAAGTAAAGTTGACTTTTCAAAATTCCCAAAAATTTCCCAACTTCCACAAGGCATAACTTGCTCCATTTTTAAGCTTTTCTCATGTTCTTGGACATTTTAGAAAGGTCTTTGAGTCCTCTAACCAATGCCTTTGGTCCCATGTCATTTTGATTTACCAATCTCAAGTTATGGCCTTTGACTTAAAGTCCCTTTTTGTTGACTTTTGAAAATGACCTATAATGTTGAAATTGATAACTTTTTGTGAGAGCATTTCTTGGACTTGAAATATGAAGATGAGTTGTAGGAAATGTCTTTCTCTTCAAAATGAGCTTTGGATGGAATTTTTCTGATAATCCATGTGAAAGTTATGCCCTGGTCAATTTCAGTTGACTTTTTCAGCTGTCCAAATAAGGAAACTTTTGCATCTTTGATGATTTCTGAGCCAAATTTTGAGAATCATGATCAAGCATTGATCAAATGATGTTTGTGGCTTCAAAATGATATGTTGACAAAAAATTTGAACTTTTGACTGTCAAATGACCATTTTGCCCCTACAGTTGACTGTGGTGCAATTTAGGGTTTTGACTGTGCAATTTTGAGCTGAATGCCTTGAAACTTGATATGAGGATACTTGACCATCTTTGTATGCATATGAGACTTGATTGGCCCTTTGAAAACTTCACTTTCTTGATCAGAACCCAAACCCTAGTTTTGACTGTATAGGAGACAGTTGGACTGTGCAACCCTTGGGGAATTTTGTGACTTGGCTTGGCAATTTCTTGGAGAATATGGGAGGGAAAATTTTGGGGTGCAACAGTTGCCCCTGTTCAATCTTCTTAGACCTGAGGATGCAGATTGGCTGACGTGCCTTTCGTAATCCGAAGGTAGAAGATGATTGAACACTAGAGTGCCCAGAAATTTGCGCTCACATAGTAGCAGTGATGATGGAATGGGCTTATAGATGCCATTTGGAGATTGCTGGATAGGATGATGGGCTTATAGATGCCATCTGGATGTTGACTGCGTAGGAGATTTCTTAGCGAGAACCTGCATACCTGCAAAAGAAAAATGAGTACCTGACACGCTGCAGGAGCTGATTTTTAGATGTTTGGTATAGATATGTCCTGACTGGTTACAGGAGCTGGGTCTGGAGCTTCAAAAGATGAAAGAACCAGGGATGGTTACTGCTTTAGCATGAATGGTAAGAGAACCTTGGGTGATTTTAACTTCAACAACGCTCGTTGAGAAAAATCTTGGTGGAAATTACCATCTTTGCAATAACGAGAACCATAGGCTATTATAAGCTGAAAGGGAATCACCTCACTCGCCGTCGGAGAGGGAATCATAGGAAAAGGAATTGTCACCTCACACACCGTCGGAGAGGGAAACATAAGAGACTATCACCTCACACTCATCGTCGGAGAGGGAAACATCTGAAGAAGGAATTACCACCTCACGCACTTGTCGGAGAGGGGGCCATAAGAGACTATCACCTCACACTCATCGTCGGAGAGGGAAACATCTGAAAAAAGGAATTACCACCTCATGCACTTGTCGGAGAGGGGACCATAGGAGACTATCACCTCACACTCATCGTCGGAGAGGGAAATATGTTGAAAAAGGAATTACCACCTCACGCACTTGCCGGAGAGGGGACCATAGGAGACTATCACCTCACACTCATCGTCGGAGAGGGAAATATCTTGAAAAAGGAATTACCACCTCACGCACTTGCCGGAGAGGGGACCATAGGAGACTATCACCTCACACTCATCGTCAGAGAGGGAAACATCTGAAAAAGGAATTACCACCTCACGCACTTGCCGGAGAGGGGACCATAAGAGACTATCACCTCACACTCATCGTCGGAGAGGGAAACATCTAAAAAAGGAATTACCACCTCACGCACTTGCCGGAGAGGGGACCATAGGAGACTATCACCTCACACTCATCGTCGGAGAGGGAAACATCTGAAGAAGGAATTACCACCTCACGCACTTGCCGGAGAGGGGACCATAACTTCTGCTGAGTCTTTATCAGAAAAATCTGTTGGGGGTCGATTTAGCTGAACTAGAGAAGGCCTTGAAATATGTTTTGAGAATTTAACTGCATCTTTCCTGAAAGGTAAAGGTCAGTCATAATGCTATGCATGATATGGACCAAGCAATGATGTTCTCAACATAAATGAGATTTGTATGATATGATGCGTCTATGCATGCTATAATGATGTATGTGATGTTTTATGAATGTGTTTTTGTCTAGGAAAGTAGATCTTTGACGGGTGCCGGGAAGTCATATCCTGGGCTGATGTTTGAAGAATAGCTTTTTGCTTCTGCTGGGGATGATAGCTGCAAGAATACCGGTAGGAGAAGATGACTCCGTTGCGGAATGAACTTGGCAAATGAAGGATTCTGCGGGGAGACAAGATACTCTAGTGACCATGCTGGGAAGCAATACTCTGTGGGGATAGAGATGCTTTGCTGAATTGTTGATGACTTGCTGAGGGTACCCTTGTTGTTGGAAGTGCTGACAGACTTCGCTGGGGTAAGAAGACTTCGTTGACGACGATCTTTCCATGGCTTTTGGCTGAGGATAACCCAGTTATATCCTATTGAGGAAATAACTCTTTGAATAAAGCCGGGCGACGCGTTCGTGCTCTGCGAGGGGATAAGCTTCCAGAATTTACTGGGGATAAGCTTACTGCTTGGGGAAGATGGACTCCAACTTTCCTTGGGAAACTGGATTGGACTCTTTTTTGGGGTTTTGATATGTTGGGGAAGTGATTCCTTTGAATATTGAGATACCGCCGGGGAACAATCTTTAGGCCAAGACTGCCGGGGATGCTTGTTAAGAATATATATATGCTGCTGCTGGGGAAGTATTGAGATCTACTGGAGGATACTCAATTTCCTTGAGATTTATCAACTCTGCTTGGAGAAGAATGCACTTTTGTTGGCTCACTCCCTGGGGAATTAGGATGTACTGGTCGCGTTCTTTGGCTGAACCTACCTTGGTACCTTGGGGGATAGAACAATTAGACTGCTCAGACAACTCTTTTATTGCCCCTGTTTCTAGCGTCACCTGCAATTAATTCCTTTGTTTCGTATGTAAATATTTATGAGTTAGCAAATTATTGTCAATGCATATATCACAAATTGAACCTTGGACGTTCTTCGCAAAACAAAACAGAAAAAAAGAAAAACACTTGGCACGTTTAACTGAAAATATATTTGTATTGATTTTTGAATAGCCTGTGAATACGCGTTTGTATACAAGAGGCTGACGTCCTAGTAAGAGGAACGTCGCCGGACAAGATAGTTTATACAGATTTTGTACAAAAGAAAATAAAACAGCTGTGTGAAATATGAATGATCCACTGGGTTTCAACTATGCTATTGCCTTTATAACTCCGAGCGTCTCATCACTTGATGACCTTGGTTGAAGGTGAAGCTGACTGATCGATGCCGTCTGAGCTTGATGTAGATACCGGATTCTGGATGCAAAGTGATCCAATGAGACATAGTATTACGTTTTTATCCCTAATTTTTGCCTGGACCGCCCTTTCGGGTTTTCAGTCCACCGGGATACCCATTTTTGCCCAAGCCGCCTTTTCAGGTTTTCGACTTGCCGGGTGTACAGATTCTTCATTTTCATCCCTTCATTTTTCCCGAACCCTTTTGGTTCGACGGGAAGCCCTAATTTTTGCCTAGGCATGTCAGCCTAGCGGGTCTTTTTTCATGCGTAGTATTTTTTAACTATGTCTGCATTGGCGGGGTGAGGAAGGTCGTCACCATCCATGTTGGTTAATATCATTGCTCCTCCTGAGAACACATGCTTAACCACAAATGGCCCTTCGTACGTAGGGGTCCATTTGCCCCTTGGATCACTCTGAGGAAGGATGATTCTCTTGATTACCAGATCCCCAACTTGATATTCCTGTGGTCTGACCTTTTTGTTAAATGCCCTGATCATTCGTTTTTGGTACGTCTGACCATGACAGATAGCAGCAAGTCTCTTTTCGTCAATGAGGTTCAGTTGATCAAGTCGTGTCTGGATCCAATCATCCTCGTTCAGATTTGCATCCTTCATTATCCGGAGAGAGGGAATTTGTACTTCGATCGGCAAGACTGCCTCCATGCCATAAACCAGAGAGAAAGGAGTTGCCCCGGTTGACGTCCTAGCTGAGGTACGGTACCCATGTAGAGCAAACGGTAACATCTCGTGCCAATCTTTATAGGTCACTGTCATTTTCTGCACGATTTTCTTGATGTTCTTATTTGCTGCTTCTACAGCCCCATTCATCTTCGGTCTGTAAGGAGAAGAATTGTGGTGCTGTATCTTGAACTGTTCGCAGAGCTCAGCGATCATCTTGTTGTTTAGATTGGTACCGTTGTCTGTAATGATTCGTTCAGGGACGCCGTACCGACAGATCAGGTTGTGCCGAATAAACCGTGCCACCATAGTCTTGGTTACCGTAGCATAGGAAGCTGCCTCGACCCACTTTATAAAATAATCGATCGCCACTAGGATGAAGCGATGTCCATTAGATGCCGTAGG
This sequence comes from Vicia faba, assembly GCA_948472305.1. Taxonomy (NCBI): domain Eukaryota; kingdom Viridiplantae; phylum Streptophyta; class Magnoliopsida; order Fabales; family Fabaceae; genus Vicia; species Vicia faba. Next base: position 92,798,524 of record OX451735.1, on the reverse strand, counting down.
TTTTATCTCGCCGATCATGTCGATGCCCCACATTGCAAACGGCCAAGGCGCAGTTAGAACATTTAGGGGAACCGGAGGAACATGCACCTTGTCTGCATAAATTTGGCACTTGTGGCATGTCCTGGAATGTTGGTAGCAATCAGCTTCCATGGTGGACCAGTAATAACCTGCCCGTAGGATTTTCTTAGCCATAGTATGTCCACTGGAATGCGTACCAAAGGTCCCTTCATGTAGCTCTTCCATGATTCGTTCCGCTTCAGTCTTATCCACACAACGCAGTAAGGTTGAATCATGGTTTCGCTTGTACAAGATGCCGTTGCTAAGGAAGAACTTGGCTGCAAACCTCCTCAGGAATTTCTTATCATTGACAGAGGCACCTTCAGGGTATTCCTGAGCTTCCAGATATCTCTTCACTTCGTGGTACCAAGGCTTCTCAGTCACCGATTCAGTCTCGAGATCACAACAGTATGCCGGTTCGTCCAGTTTCCAGATGATGATCCGGGGAGCTTCATTATCCCATTTGACCTTGAACATTGAAGACATTGTAGCTAACGCGTCCGCTAACTGATTCTCTTCTCTTGGAAAGTGCTCAAATGTTATCTCTGTGAAGTGGGGAATCAGGGTCAACACACATTCTCTGTAAGGAATCAAGTTTGGATGTTTCGTATCCCACTCTCCGTTGATCTGATTGATCACAAGAGCGTAATCTCCGAAGACACTTAGAAATTTGATCCTTAGGTCGATCGCAGCTTGAAGACCCATGATACACGCCTCATACTCCGCCATGTTGTTGGTACAGTTGAAACACAGCCGGGCAGTGAGTGGAGTATGAGTACCTTGAGGGGATATGATTATAGCACCGATACCATTTCCCAAAGCATTGGAGGCTCCATCAAAGTGCATAGACCATCAGGATCCTGGTTCAGGTCCTTCATCCGGTCCAGGTACTTCACAGTCAGTTACAATCATAATGCTTTCATCCGGAAACTCAAAGTTCATTGATTGATAGTCATCTACAGCTTGATGTGCCAAGTGGTCTGCCAATACACTCCCCTTGATGGCTTTCTGGGTTGTGTACTGAATGTCGTATTCTGTCAAGATCATTTTCCATCTTGCAATTCTCCCAGACAGAGCGGGCTTTTCGAATATGTACTTTATAGGATCCATCTTTGAGATCAACAAGGTAGTGTGAGTCAGCATATACTGTCTTAGCCGGCGAGCAGCCCATACCAAAGCGCAGCAAGTTTTCTCAAGCAGTGAGTATCGGGTCTCACAGTCGGTAAACTTTTTGCTAAGGTAATAAATGGCATGCTCTTTTCGGCCAGACTCGTCATGCTGCCCCAGCACACACCCCATTGAGTTGTCAAGTACTGTCAGGTATAGTATCAGAGGTCTCCCTTCAATCGGTGGCATAAGGATAGGTGGTTCTTGGAGATACTCTTTGATTCTGTCAAAAGCAGCCTGACATTCATCGTTCCAACGTACTACCTGATCTTTCTTCAGCAGCTTGAAGATTGGCTCACAGGTAGCAGTCAGATGAGAGATGAATCGAGCGATGTAATTCAGGCGTCCTAAAAAGCCTCTGACTTCCTTCTCTGTCTTAGGAACTGGCATCTCTTGAATAGCTTTGACCTTAGCAGGGTCCACTTGAATTCCTTTATCACTGACCACGAAGCCTAGCAACTTCCCAGATCTTACCCCGAAGGTGCACTTGTTAGGGTTCAATCTTAGCTTGTATAGTTTCAACCGGTCAAACAACTTCTGTAGATGATCTAGATGCTCTTCCTCAGTCTGGGATCTAGCGATCATGTCGTCCACATACACCTCTATCTCGTGATGGATCATATCATGAAATAAGGCAACCATGGCACGTTGGTAGGTTGCCCCAGCATTCTTCAATCCGAACGGCATGACCTTGTAACAGAAGGTGCCCCACTGAGTAACAAATGTAGTCTTTTCCATGTCTTCAGGTGCCATCTTGATCTGATTGTAGCCTGAAAAACCATCCATGAAAGAGAACACTTTGTGCTGAGCCGTATTATCAACAAGGACATCAATGTGAGGTAAGGGAAAGTCATCCTTGGGGCTGGCCCTGTTCAGATCCCTGTAATCGACGCACATTCTGACCTTACCGTCCTTTTTAGGTACCGGCACCACATTAGCAACCCACTGAGGATAAGAAGTCACTGCAAGGAACCCGGCATCAAACTGTTTCATGACCTCGGCTTTAATCTTCTCGGACATCTCTGGACGCATCCGACGGACCTTTTGCTTAACTGGAGGGCAGTCTTCCTTAGTCGGCAAATGATGGACGACAATATCGGTATCCAACCCTGGCATGTCTTCGTAGGACCAGGCAAAGATCTCCACATAGTCATGTAACATCTTGGTTAACCGTTGCTTCACGCTGAGCTCTAGGTTGGCACCAATCTTTACCTCTTTCCTGTCTGCTTCAGTACCCAAGTTTATTGTTTCCACTGGCTCTTCATGGGGTTGAATTGCCCTCTCTTCCTGAAGCAACAGTCTTGCAAGCTCGCCAGGCACTTCGCAATCATCTTCACCTTCGTCTTCGGCTAAGTTGATCGGATTTTCGAAGTCATAACTGGCATTAGCAGAGTTGTTATCAGTGAGATCCCGAGTGGATTGGAACCTGTATGAGTGAGTGTGTGTGTAAATACAGCTGTTTTGAAAATTATGTAAAGGAAAAGAAAGACAGAAAAGGAACACAATATTTGCAATGCGAAAAACGTCCAAGATTTTCATTCATGATGTATAAAATGACAGTTGGTATGCCCTCACAAATAGAACCACGGTGCCTCGGGTAAGACACCGGGCCGTAGAGTTTATCATTGTTTATTACAAAATATAACGAAACAAAGAAATTTATTACTGCGTCACAAAGGTAACAGGGGTATGATCCTTAGCAATCCAGTTGTTCAATCCGCCTTCGGTCGTCGGATAAATCCAGCTGTTGAATTCTGCTTCGTCCACTTCATGATCTTCCCCAACAGCATTCACTTCTGAACTTTTAATAAATATCGGAGGTCTTCCGATCTTTGCTTTCCTCATAACTCTCTGACCTTCTGAGGTAAAACCCAGCCCAAGTTTATCAGTCTTCTGGGTGAAGTCTGGAAGTCTGCCCCAGTCGGCACATTCACCCTTCTGCACCACAGCCCTGGCATCCTTCAGGGAAGCCATCTTCAAAGGACCACTTGCTTCTGTTGTTTCTGCTGCAATTGGAAACACCTCCTCGAAATGATGAAAGGGGGTCTCAATGAACTCCCCATCCATCTCAATGTACCTGAAGGAGTTCAGGTGGCTCACCATATATTCTTCCTCTCCTTGCACGGTGACAATCTTCCCTCTGACGGGGTACTTCAGCTTCTGATGCAAAGTAGAGGTCACTGCCCCAGCCTTATGTATCCAGGGTCGACCCAGCAGACAAGAGTAAGATGGACGGATATCCATCACATAAAAAGTGGAGTCGAACACCTGAGAGCCCACACGAATCGGAATGTCAACCTCCCCATGGACCATCCTCTTTGAACCATCAAAGGCCCTGACGATGATGTTGTTGGGTTTCAATTCCAGGCCTTCACAATCTAGACGATCCAGAGCCTTCTTGGGTAGCACATTCAAAGATGACCCAGTATCAACCAACACATGTGCCAAGGTGGTGCCCCTGCATTCAATTGAGACATGCAGAGCGTCATTATGATCTCTCCCCTTTGCGGTCAAGTCAGCGTCTGAGAAACCCAAGCCATTGTCTGCCGTTAGACTTGCCACGCAATCAGTGAACTGGACTGCAGAGGTTTCATGTGGCACATGGGCCGTCTTGAGGAATGAGATTAGGGCCTTTGCATGGGCCTCGGAGCACAGCAGTAAAGAGAGCATGGGGATCTTGGAGGGCGTATGCCCCAGCTGTTCCACAACATTAAAATCGCTCTTCTTTATAATCTTCAGAATCTCCTCCATCTCTTATGGGGAGGCCTCAACAGCTATGGGTATGGGTGTCTCCACCTGGGCAGGCTCAACTTCAATTCCCTTGCCCCGAGCATTGGATGACTCGGCAGCAGGAGAAACAATCGGATTAGCAGCAGGAACAACAACTTGATCAGTAATAGGAATAGGTGTACTGGTAGGAATTATCAGGAGCGGTCTTCGGGCAGCAGGCGGTGCAATGTCCGGCGAGAAGAGCCTGCCACTGCGGGTAACTTTGGGTGGGCCAGTGATGTCACAGATGCTGGCGCCAGCGTTGAGCTCTTGTTTGATCCCGTTTATATATACATCTGCCCCATAGTGCCAAGGGACAGCTTTATCAGATACATAGGGCAGGGGCCCTGGAACAGTGATAATAACGGGTGCAACGGTCATGATTTGAGTGGGCTTCTTCGGGAGAGCCGGAATTGGGTTATTGAAAATAGTCACTACAGAAACTTCTTCCATTGGAACCAAACGAACAGCAGACTTCTTGAATAGAATCTCCTTGCTATCCATTAAGCTTTGGATGCCTAACTTTAGCAAGGGACAACCAGATGGGGATACAGCACAGAATAGGCAACTCTCACTACAACCCGGAAATAAACCGGCCTGCAGTAGGTTCTTCTTGACGATCTTTAGAGGAGTGGCTAGATCATCCACAGAAACAGCATAAACGTCTTCATCAACAGCATTTACCCCGTGCTGAGGCATAGGGGCAGTAACTACATTCGGCTTTGCAGGCGCCTCGAATTGTATCTCCTTTGCATCGATAAGGTCTTGCACCTTATTCTTCAACGCCCAACAGTCATCGGTAGAGTGCCCCGGGCTTTCTGAATGGTAGGCGCAACGAGCATTCGGATTGTACTTGGGAGATGTAGTATTGGGGAACTTCGGCGCTTCCCTGACAGTCACTAAGTTAGTGGCTAGCAACTGTGGCAGAATCTGTGATAGGGTCATGTTTAACCGGGTGAACTCCCTCCGGGGTCTTTCAGCCCTTTGAGAATTATTTGGTCGAGGAGCGGCAGCAGGCTTAGCAATCATCACCGTGCTGACAGATTGGAGGTGTTCAGGTCTCTCTGATTTCCTAGAACCATACACGGCACTAGACTCCTTTTTAAATGGTTTCTTTTCTGAACTAGATGATGCACCCTTCGCAATCTTCCCAGACTTCAACCCAGCTTCAATTCTCTCTCCAGTCAGGATCAAATCGGTGAACCCAGCAGAAGAATTCCCAATGAGATGGTTGAAAAATGGCCCAGATAGGGTCCCCAAGAACATGTCCACCAACTCCCGATCAGTCAATGGTGGCTGCACCCTGCCAGCCAGGTCTCTCCACTTCTGAGCGTACTCCTTAAAACCTTCGCTTGCACCTAACGCCATACCCTGGAGTTGGGTACGTGTGGGGGCAAGGTCGGCATTATATTGATACTGCTTGTAGAAAGCAGTAGCCAACTCCTCCCAGTTACGAACTTTGGTCCCATCCAGCTGATAGAACCATTCGAGATTAGTCCCTGAAAGACTCTCCTGGAAGAAGTGGATCCATAAATTCTTATCCGCAGAGTACGGCTGAATTTTCCGAACATAGGACCTTAAATGCAGCTTGGGACAAGATGCCCCGTCATATTTAGAGAAGGATGGTGCTTTGAACTTATGCGGGATAATCACACCAGTCGACAAACCCAAATCTCCGAAATCCAGCCCAGATGCCTGTTGCACCTCCATAGCCTTCAACCTGTCCTCCAGTTGTTTGTACCTGTCATCTGCAGGAGGGTACTGCTCTTCATCAAAATCTGTCTCGTTGTCGGAGACGACCGGACTAGGAACCTTTACTTCTACCTGAGAAGGACTCTTGCCAACAGAAGAACCAGCCTCTTCATGCTGCAGAGTGTTACCAAACCTTCGGCCCGAGTTGAACAGAATAGTCCTTCTCTTCTTCTTCTTCTCCTTCTTCAGGAGCATAGACTTCAGTTCTTCTTGGCCTTTAGCCAGACCCTTGATTAATTCTTGAAACTACGCATTCTGCGCCTGGAGAGCCTTGATTAATGTCTCAGTTGATGCAGATTCGGGATTCATGATGCTGAAATAAACAGCGAAGAACTGTAAGCAACCTGAAAAAAAGGGAAAAACCTGCTATGCACATGATGTATGAAATGCGTATGCAATGCATTCAAGGGTTCGAAAGTTCAAATTCGTTATAGACAAAAAAGGGACACCCGTTATCATTAAAGAAATCATTGTTTAATACATCGAGGCCTCATGGGCAAAGTATAAAAATCAAATCAATCCCAAAATACACTGCGCATCCTCTTCGGAGCTATGTAGGTGTTGAGGTTCCTCTCCTCATGCAACAGGCGAGTGAGCTCCAAGACCTTCTTTTCACTGGCATGCAGACTAGTCTCAAGAGAATTCCTTTCCTCCTTAAGCTGGATCCAGCTCTTCTGCATCTCTTCCCAGGATGTGGGCATATCAGGGTGCTGAATAGTGTAGGACACTTCCCCTTCCAAGACAGGTTCTTTGATTACTGGGAGCATGTGAGGATAAGGCATCACTAACTTCTGAGAGCGGGCGTGTACCCATTTGAGATAAGGCTCCAAAGGGATGGAGTTCCTGTGCCCCAGTGTCTTGCTGTCTATCCTACTGGGCATCCTCCAAGCTCTGATAAATCTCTGGCGAAGTCCTTGAGTATCGTTGTCGAAGTCAAAGACTATGTCAGGAATTAACATGTCATGAGGACCATCCCTCCGAGCATAACCAAACTGTCTCCAAGCCAGGCATGGGTTATAAGTAATACCTCCTCTGATTCCAAGTAAAGGAACATTAGGGTACTCCCCGCAACGATCAATGATAGTGACATCTTCTCTAGACCTAGGGCACCAATGTATATCTGCATGTGTAAGAGTCATCAACCGTTGTGACCATCTCAAACCCCGCTCATTTTTCAGGACTGATTGGGGAAGGTGCGAAATAAACCACCTTCCCAGGAGAGGAGTGCAACACATAATGACACCTCTTTTTCTCATGGTTCGAGTGTAACATGAGTGAAGGATGTCCCCCAGCAATGTAGGTATAGGGTTCCTGGACATAAAGATCTGGACAGCACTGATATCAATAAGCTGATCTGGGTTAGGGAACAACACCAAACCATAAACAAGGAGGGCCACAACCTCTTCAAAAGCTTGCAAGTCAAGGGAATTCCAACATTCAAGGGCCTTTTCAAACAGAAACCTGGCTAAGAACCCTTTGATACCACTTCTAACTTCCCAATGTCCCTTGAGGTCGGATGACTGTAGGTGCAAGGCTTTAACAATCTCTTCAAGCTTAGGTTCCTTTTCTGTACCGTTGAAGGGTAGCTGATCAAGGATAGGGATCTTCAGGAGCCGGGAGAACTCCTCCAATGTAGGTACCAACTGATAATCCAAGAAGGTAAAACAGTGATGCAGAGGGTCAAAGAACTGGAATAAGACCTTTATCATATCTTCCTCAATGTTGGTGTTGACCAAGCTGACGAGGCTTCCATGCCTTTCACTGAATGAAGAGTTCTCGGGAATCCTGGATATAAGCTCCTTAAGCTGAGGAGGGATCCTCACAAGACTGACTTGAATTGTCTTTCTACGAACAGTTTCCATGTCCTACAAAACAAGAACAAAGATGAAAATTCGAACCCCTGAAATGGTTAGTCAATGCATATGATGCTGGATGATGTCATGATGCTATGATTAAACACACCACATATATTTACAAAGACAAACATGTAAGGCACACAAGGCACACAAGGCAAGCCCTTAAGGTTTAAGGCCAGCATGGGGTCTAGGTAGTACCCTCTTGGAGTTGGTGGGTTCAACCTGTCCTAATCAAAGTAACCGGGTTCTAAGGTTCCCAATATCACGGGATTGCTTTCATTGTTCATCGTTTCGATTTAGCCACTGAACTGGCGACCGAAATATTCCAGGAAAGCAACCCTCAATTGAGCGTAGTATCGAGTATCAACCAACCTCGGACTGCACCAAAGTCAGTTATCTCACCACCCTAAAGAGGCCAAGATAGTTCAATTAAGGTTCCTAAGGTCTGTTGATGCTTCACGACACCACGCGGAGGCCCCGTACTCTCCTTGACTGAACTCAAGGGTTACCGGTACACACCAAAGTGTAGGTGTTTAGGTATTGGCTTGCATTTTTGGTAAACTCCAAGTGTATGTATGAATGTCATGACTGATGTCATAACATTCTAGTTCAGGTTGTACTAACTCTTTAGGTACATATGCAGAAAAATATTGTAACTCAAATACTGATGTTTATAAGTGTGTATCTGAGCATGTTTGCAAAATGATCACATTTAGCTAATCAGTAGACAGGTTTTCTCAGATGTCATAACAGATGTTATGACATCCTGTTCTGAACTAGCAGGATTACAGGATTGGATAAGTCTGAGTTTTTTCAGGAAATAACTCAGTCCTTCCTAAACAGAATCCTGCGTTTTCTGAGGAGTAACCTCGCTCAATCCTAACCTGATCAACAAAGTACTGTGACCTGGTCTTTAGGTCAAACGGAATCAACCCTAGGTTTTTGGAAACCCTAACTGAAGTTGCAGCTGCTATATATTCAACAGAGCTGCGGTTTTTGAAGCCATCCCTGCTGATTGATTAGAAGATCAAGTTTGTAATCTGTATAGATTTGTGTATTGTACTCCAAGCAATTATCATTGTGATAAGTGTCTTGGAATAGGTTTCAATTGTAAGGGTTGTGTAGCACTCAAAGCTTTGAAGCAAGAGTGTTTGAATGTTACTTGACTAAAGCTGTGAAGCAGAGTCAAGTTAGTTGTGTACATCACTCAAAGCTGTGAAGCACGAGTGATTGTGTTACTTGATTAAAAAGCTGTGAAGCTTAATCAAGAGTGTGTTTTGAAGAGTGTCTTCATCAATTCTCAAGTCAAATTGGTTTATGTATCACTGCTGTGATTGAGGGGGAGTGAGTAGGAACTCAGGTTTAAGTTGTACTTAGATTAGAATTGCATTGGGTAGGTCTTAAGTGAAGGAGATAAACTGGTTGGTTTATTCCTGAATTAACATCTCTTATAGTGGATTCTCTCCCTGGCTTGGTAGCCCCCAGAGTAGGTGTTGTTGCACACTGAACTGGGTAAACAATTGACTGTGTTGTTTATTGCTTTTGTATTTACTGTCATATAGTAAGTCAGATACGGTGTCATAACATCGGACGTGACATTAAGTATCTGTAGCCAGAATTTTCAATTGGTATCAGAGCAGGCACCCTGCCTGTATTACTGGGTGAGATCTAGGGATATCACTTTCTGGAACTATGGACAAAGAAGGAGTTTTTGGAAATAGACCACCCATTCTGGATGGAACTAATTATGACTACTGGAAACCTCGTATGATTGCCTTCCTAAAATCTCTGGACAAAAAGGCTTGGAGAGCTGCTGACAAAGGATGGATTCATCCCACCATAACTGAAAGAGATGGGACAATCAGTCTGAAGCCTGAGGAAGAGTGGAGTAAAGAAGAAGATGAGTTAGCTCTGGGAAATTCAAAAGCCTTAAATGCCTTGTTCAATGGAATTGATCGAAACATCTTCAGATTAGTACATCAATATGAACTGGCCAAGGAAGTTTGGGACACCCTCAAAACTACTCATGAGGGCACTTCCAAAGTAAAGATGTCAAGGCTTCAGATGTTGACCACTAAGTTTGAGAATCTAAAAATGATGGAAGATGAAACCATCCATGAATTTCACATGAACATCTTGGAGATTGCCAACACCTCAGGAGCACTGGGAGAAAAAATGTCAGAAGAAAAACTGGTGAGGAAGATTCTCAGATCCTTGCCTAAAAGATTTGCAATGAAGGTAACTGCCATAGAGGAAGCCCAGGACATTAGCAAGTTAAAAGTGGATGAACTTATTGGGTCTCTTCAGACTTTTGAGATGGGGATCACTGATAATGGTGACAAGAAGAACAAAAGCATAGCACTTGTAACCAACACTGATGTTGAACACAAGGAGGATGAAGAAGAAAACATATCAGAAGCCATTGCCATGCTTGGAAGACAGTTCAACAGGCTCATCAAAAGAATGGACCCAAAGTCAAGGTCAAATGTTCATAACATTCCTTCTGACATTGACAGTTCCAGCAGAAGACCAAGATCAGAAGATAAGGAAAACCAAGGCAGAGGAATTCAATGCCATGGATGTGAAGGATATGGACATATTCGAGCTGAATGTCCTACCTTTCTTAAGAAGCAAAAGAAAGGAATGACTGTTACTTGGTCTGACTATGATTCAGAAAGCAATTCTGAAGAAGAATCTGCCAAACTAGTTACTGCCCTAACTAGTGTTTGTACTTCTGAAAGTGACACCAGTAATGAAGAAGTAACATTTGAAGAACTGGCTGATACCTACAAGAAATTGTGTATCAGAAGTGGTGAAGTCTGTGTGCAAAATGAGAAACAATCAAAACTCATTGTAAAGCTGGAGGCTGAAAAGAGAGCAAATCTTGAAACTATAAGTCATTTAGAAGGAGAAGTTCAACTGCTGAACTCACAACTGAATCAAATGACCAAATCAGTCAAGATGTTGACAAATGGAACTGACAAATTAGAAGAGATTCTTCAGGCTGGACAAAATATGGGAAATAAATCTGGCCTAGGATTTGTGGAAACAAAGAAATTTGTTACCAGGAAGCAAATGTCAAACCAGATGTCTCAACATTACTCTCAACATCAGGGACAGAGACACATGAAGAAGAGGTACCAAAGATGGAGATGTCATCATTGTGGGAAATATGGTCACATAAAGCCCTTCTGCTACAGACTACATGGATATCCTAATCAGAAATCAGATGTCAAACCTAAGTCTAAAAAGGTACCACACACTCCTCAATGGAAGAAAAAGGCTATTGCACTGATAGCACACACTTCCCTGAAGATCTCAGCAAAGGAAGATTGGTACTTTGACAGTGGATGTTCCAGACACATGACTGGATTCAAAAATCTCCTCAATAATGTTATGCCTCACACCACCAGTTTTGTGACCTTTGGAGATGGTGCTAAAGGAGAAATCAAAGGAGTTGGTAATTTGGACTACCCTGGAGTTCCAAGTCTGAATAAGGTACTGCTGGTGAAAGGGTTGACTACTAATCTCATCAGCATCAGTCAATTATGTGATCTAGGATTTATGGTCAACTTCTCAAGATCTGAATGTCTAGTGTTTAATAAAAAACTAGATATTGTAATGAGAGGAATAAAATCCAAAGATAACTGTTATGTGTGGCAGCCTGAGAACACTGATATCCCCACTTTGAGTCAAATCATCAAAGAAGAAAAAGATATGAAACAGTGGCAGCATAAACTTGAAGGAATGAAAAGAGCTATTCCTATGGAAGATGTCAGAAGAACTCCTAAATTACAGGCTGATAATATATGTGATGTGGCAAAGAACAAGTCTCATAAATTCTGTTCTCAAAAATTCTGGTCAACACAGATGCTACCTGAAGACAATGTTACACAAGATGTTGTGACATTGTGGTGTGATAATCTGAAAACATTCAACATTTCCTTAAACCCTATTGACTTTGGAGAGAAGAAATCATTTAAACTGAAACATAGTTTCTCTGAGCTTCAGCTAACTGATTCTTCTACCAAGGTGCTTGTTGGAAATCAACTTGAAAATTTGAGGGGCAGATTGGGCATTCACCAACATGAGAAATTATAGAAATTAGTTTTGCTGAAAACAAGGGTTAAAAGGATTAATTCTATTAAGTCTATATTTAGTGGGTTAATCATATTCACTCACAATTCCTTCAAAAGCCTTCAGAAGTTGAAAAGACTCCCTTGTACTCCCTATCTCTCTCATCCTTGCACCCTGTTTTCTCCTCCCAATCAAAGAGTTTTCTCAAATTGCTACTGCTACTCAACGTTAAACACAATGTCTCAGACATCATCTTCCACTATGGCGGCTTCGTCTCACTCTTCATCATCGTCATCTGATCAAGATTCTAGGGCAATCACGACATGCATAGAATCTGAAGTACTTGAGGTCACTCCTCTCAGGGAGATGGCAACTAACCCAGCCAAAATCAAGAAGCTCAGAACCAGACATGCAGGAAGAGCTCAAGCTGCAGTCTCTGGTAATTCTTCTCTTCCTTCATCTACTATACCTAATAAAGAAGGAACAGTTCAAGTACACCAAGCTATTGCTAGACTGGTTACTAGCATTCTGAGTGGCAACCAATCTGTACCGGGGATTTCTATTCCTTTGAATCAATCTGAAAGTCCAAATGTGGAAGGTTCTGAAAATATAGATGTCACTGAGGATGTTGTGACACCAAAAGACAACATTCAGAATCCCTCTGAAAAGGCTGCTGATCCACCTATCATTGATGTGGATGAAGAGTACTCAGATAATGAACTGATTGCTAATATGAACCCTAGCATTGCTAGGAGATTGATGAAAAGAAAAAGTAGTGAGACTGTTAAACCTAAGAAGTCCAAGGCTGAAGGGATGGCTGAAAATATTCAGACAAAAGGGAAGAAGGCACAGGTGCTGACTGCTAGACAACCAATCTCCAAGAAAAGAAAAGAACCTGAAACTTCTGACTCTGATGATGAATCAGAATTTGAGATTGACATTGACAATGCTCCCATCAGAAGGAAGCTCCCTTCCAGCAAGATTGCTAGAGTGCCTGAAGTGCCAACTGACAACATCTCCTTTCATCATCCTGATAATGCAAACAGGTGGAAGTATGTTTGCTTGAAGAGAATAGCCTTGGAGAGAGAACTCAACAATGATGCTTTGGAGTGCAAAGACATCATGGAGCTGATCAGGAATGCTGGGCTAATAAAGACTGTGATGAAGTTTGGCAAATGTTATGAAAATCTGGTTAAAGAATTTGTAGTGAACTTATCCAATGATTGTGCTGATGGGAGGTCAGCTGACTTTGAGAGTGTGTTTGTTAGAGGAAGAAGGGTCAAGTTCTCTCCATCAGAAATCAACAAGTTTCTTGGAAGAACGAATAAGGACTGTCCTGATCTAGAGGCAACTGACAATGAAGTATGCCTGACCATCACTGCCAGGCAAGTAAAGTGCTGGCCATTGAAAGGGAAGTTGAATGCTAGTAAACTCAGCATGAAATTTGCCATCTTGCATAAAATAGGTGCAGCAAACTGGGTGCCTACAAATCACAAATCAACCATCTCCACAGGATTGGGGAGATTCATCTATGCTGTAGGAACCAAGACTGCCTTTGACTATGGAAGGTACATTTTTGAACAAATCTTGAAGCATGCTGGCAGTTATGCTGTCAAAGGACCAATTGCCTTTCCCTCCCTCCTTTGTGGAATCATCCTTGCACAATATCCTGACATACTTGTAGCAAGAGATACAGTCTGCAAAAGAGCCCCTGCCCTTGGCCTGCACTACAAACTGTTTCAGGGATCCCATGCTCCAGACATTGTCATAACATCAGCTGAGACATCGTCTGCAAAGAGCCAGTCCAAAACATCAGATGTCATAGCTGTCTTAAAAGAAACTTGCAAAGATCTGGATGCTAGAAAAAGGACCCTAGAAGCACTAATTGCCAAGCTAGAAAAGGATGAAGCTGAAGCAAGCATGAGGGAAGAAGATGAAGAAAGTGGCTCCTCTGAGTCTGATGACAGTACTTGAAGGATGATTGCTGCTTGGTGGTGTTGCTGGTGGAGTTTGGAAGTATGTTCTGCTATTGTCTGCTGCTGATCTCATTATTTTGTCTTGGATAACTGTATTACTTTATAAACATGTAATCTTTGGCCCATTTGTGGCTAAAGTGGGGGAGAATATTTGGTACTGCTTAATTAGTACTTAACACTATATTTTTCTGCTGTCATTTATTTCTGCTGCTATCTATCTATCTCTGATTGTTTAGGGACTTTAGCCAAAAATCTGCCAAAGGGGGAGTTTGTAGGTGTTTAGGTATTGGCTTGCATTTTTGGTAAACTCCAAGTGTATGTATGAATGTCATGACTGATGTCATAACATTCTAGTTCAGGTTGTACTAACTCTTTAGGTACATATGCAGAAAAATATTGTAACTCAAATACTGATGTTTATAAGTGTGTATCTGAGCATGTTTGCAAAATGATCACATTTAGCTAATCAGTAGACAGGTTTTCTCAGATGTCATAACAGATGTTATGACATCCTGTTCTGAACTAGCAGGATTACAGGATTGGATAAGTCTGAGTTTTTTCAGGAAATAACTCAGTCCTTCCTAAACAGAATCCTGCGTTTTCTGAGGAGTAACCTCGCTCAATCCTAACCTGATCAACAAAGTACTGTGACCTGGTCTTTAGGTCAAACGGAATCAACCCTAGGTTTTTGGAAACCCTAACTGAAGTTGCAGCTGCTATATATTCAACAGAGCTGCGGTTTTTGAAGCCATCCCTGCTGATTGATTAGAAGATCAAGTTTGTAATCTGTATAGATTTGTGTATTGTACTCCAAGCAATTATCATTGTGATAAGTGTCTTGGAATAGGTTTCAATTGTAAGGGTTGTGTAGCACTCAAAGCTTTGAAGCAAGAGTGTTTGAATGTTACTTGACTAAAGCTGTGAAGCAGAGTCAAGTTAGTTGTGTACATCACTCAAAGCTGTGAAGCACGAGTGATTGTGTTACTTGATTAAAAAGCTGTGAAGCTTAATCAAGAGTGTGTTTTGAAGAGTGTCTTCATCAATTCTCAAGTCAAATTGGTTTATGTATCACTGCTGTGATTGAGGGGGAGTGAGTAGGAACTCAGGTTTAAGTTGTACTTAGATTAGAATTGCATTGGGTAGGTCTTAAGTGAAGGAGATAAACTGGTTGGTTTATTCCTGAATTAACATCTCTTATAGTGGATTCTCTCCCTGGCTTGGTAGCCCCCAGAGTAGGTGTTGTTGCACACTGAACTGGGTAAACAATTGACTGTGTTGTTTACTGCTTTTGTATTTACTGTCATATAGTAAGTCAGATACGGTGTCATAACATCGGACGTGACATTAAGTATCTGTAGCCAGAATTTTCACAAAGTGCCACATCAACGTAGCAGACTGTTTCAACCATGTCGGTATACCCCGCACAGTTCCCTCACAGCCTTGTTGCTACTTTCTAAGAAAGGTATCCCCCAGATCCGGGTTTAGGATCTATAGAACTCCCAAGCAACCCACAATTTTAAAGCACACAAGGAAAACAATTGAAAACATAGTTATAAGCTAGCCCTAAGGTACACCTCACTTTAAGTTTATCCCCAGCAGAGTCGCCAGTTCTGTGATCGGTGGATCTGGAACTGACTGTTTAACGCTGGTTTGCGAAAATGTCGCGGAAGCAAGAGTCGCCACCATCTTTTATTTTCTCCAAATGGAAAGGACAAAAGCACAGAAAAATTCCTTAAAGAGATTGCTCTCGGTTCGGGAGGTAGGTTATAGAAAGGGAAGGTGTTAGCACCCTTTCTATCCATGGTTATCCATGGGCTCTTAGATACTTGCTCAATGTGTTTTCAAAATTGTTTGTTTGCTTTTCAATGTGGGTTTAAAAAAGTTTCTTTGAAAAATTTCAGTTCGACTCGTACGTCAGAGTGTTTGAAAAATTTTGCTTTGAAAGCTTTTGAAAAGTGTTGGTGTGAAAAGTATTTTGATTTGTTTTGAGATTAGAGCAAGTATCCTTGAGAACCTACCTACCCTAAGGAATTAGTCTGTGTAAATGTCCTTAAAAGTAGGGCCATCCCACCATTGAGAGGTAGGTAGCACCACCGTTGGAGGTGTTCGGGTCAATTCGAGTTTAGGGACATGGTGATCACCAGAGCAATGGGAAGACACCTTAGAAGCTACCCTCATGCCAGGTTCCCGGATCATCAGGACTTACTAAAACATCCTCTACTCGACGATCACCTTTCGAAAGGCAACAGTGAGGCGTACCCTAGGGGTGGTGTGTGCGAATTTGTGTGTCAGTTTCATTGATATTTGTCTTGTCATGTTCATTGTGATCTACGCTTGATTTTAATTAGGGCCATTCATTCTTTCATGCTTATTATTAACAGTTAATATTTGCGGGAAAATAAAATCTAAACTGTTACAAACGGCGCGGGTCCACATCGCCAAAATTAAATCGGACCCGATTTGACGGAAAATAAATAAAGCGAATAAAAGTGCGAAAAGTATAAATTGTTACAACGCTTTGGGAGAATTACATAATTATTTAAACGATATAAAATAAATACGCGACATTAAATAAATTACGAACATGGGCGTTGGACCCTTTTGCAAACAATTAAAGTTAATGAGGAATTAAAATTAAAGTCAAATGTTTTTGGTATTTTGTGTTTTTTAGGATTTAAGGAGAAAAAAGAATTAATTAAAATTAAAATGAAATGTTAAACCTAATTCTAATTATTTTTAAGTTATTAAGAAAAATATTGAATTTTTAACCTAATTTAAACCTAAATTATTTATATACAATTTAATTATGAAAATAAATAAATAATAATATTATGATAAAAAGGAAAAATTAAAAAGGAATAAAAAGTTATTAAACCTAAATTCTACATTTTTGTATTTTTTTGATGAAAGGAATTAAAATTGCAAAAAAAACCTAATTATACTAAATTAATAATTACATGTTAATTTATTTATGAAAATATTAGAATGAAATAATTTATTATATTTTTATCTTTTTCTGGATTTTTATGATGTTTTTTTATATATTGTAAAAATAATGAATTAAATTAAAACAGTAAAACAAATAAAAATAATAAAAAAAAAGATATGAGAAAAATAAAAACACTTGCAAACCAGGGTGGGGGTGTAGTCCCAATATGGAGGTGTAACTTGGAATAGTCTGGCCCAATTAAACTTCAGATTTGCTGACTTTTCCAAGCACTATGTGGCATGTTGACTGGGACGTAGGGTGCTCTTTGATTCTTGGCCATTGATCTGATTTCACTAAGCACGTGGACGTCTGGATGATTATGGAACATGGTACGCTTCAGCGTTGTGCCTGCATGGGAACTTATATGGAAAAATAATATGGAATTGTACAAACCTGGGACTTGAACCCAGGTCACGAGGGTTACCAGCGTTGTCCCCAACCAACTATGCCAATTCACGCTTTTGTAATATAATTAACAAACAAATAATATAATAGAAAAACGAAGCATTAGTGGATTAGCGCGCGAGAATTCAAATGTGCCTATCACGTTTTGACACGGCTTCTTCTTCCTCACCATCCCTGTAAACAAAACACAAAGGCAACGTTTTTCAGGCGTTTCATTAGAAGGCTTTTGAAAAAATAGCGACTAGCGCTAGGGTGTATATAAATTGATCGCGAAGGTCAAGAGCTCTTCGTCCAAATGCGTTGATTGCAATAGCATGGGTCTGGAATCCTAATTTTACTTGGTTTGGGAAACCCCAATTTTCAAACTCTGTAAACCCTAAAAAGCAGTTATGGCATAATCGCGTATGGCGTGTAAAAATTCAATCAAACACAATGGTTAGTTTCAGAAGCTCAAAACAAACATGATGCCATGAATAGAATGCTGTAAAAATGCTTAAAAGATGATATACGATTATGAATTTTTTTGCTATACAGTTTGAGTCACAGGTACCAATTCCTGGAGCTTTTGTGGTTGTTTTTGATTGGAGCACGTTCAGTGAGGTTTCAGGAAGCTATTGAGACAAGAATGGTGCTTTGAATCGACCTCTAGAGTGCTTTTCAGTTTTGAGTTTTTTATGGAAAATTTTCAAGTTTGTAACCTGTTCTTGAGCGCAGCTTTTAGTGTAATGCAATTAGGTTTGTGTTCCTGGTTATGTATAGAAGCAATTAGGTTAAGAAACTCAATCAAATCTCTCATAATTATGGATTTTGAACATTTGATTTCAAGGATCTTTTTGAATCTTTTCTCATGTGCATTTTGTATCAATTATGATCAATTAGTCCAATTCTTTCCATGTTTGGGATGTGCACGAGATTTTGAAAGCAAAACATGCATAAAAAGATTTTTTAGGTCAAAGTAGATATTTTTCACATATTTAAATAATTTAAATGAATTAATATTAATATAAATTCAAGTAAATAAATAAAAATTGAGAAAATACTTCCCTTTGGGCCAAGTGGTCGTGCATATGCTTGGAATGATGAATCATGGAAGAAAAAAGGGTCCATTAGCAAATTTAGGTCATTTGAAGTAAAGTTGACTTTTCAAAATTCCCAAAAATTTCCCAACTTCCACAAGGCATAACTTGCTCAATTTTTAAGCTTTTCTCATGTTCTTGGACATTTTGGAAAGGTCGTTGAGTCCTCTAACCAATTCCTTTGGTCCCATGTCATTTTGATTTACCAATCTCAAGTTATGGCCTTTGACTTAAAGTCCCTTTTTGTTGACTTTTGAAAATGACCTATAATGTTGAAATTGATAACTTTTTGTGAGAGCATTTCTTGGACTTGAAATATGAAGATGAGTTGTAGGAAATGTCTTTCTCTTCAAAATGAGCTTTGGATGGAATTTTTCTGATAATCCATGTGAAAGTTATGCCCTGGTCAATTTCAGTTGACTTTTTCAGCTGTCCAAATAAGGAAACTTTTGCATCTTTGATGATTTCTGAGCCAAATTTTGAGAATCATGATCAAGCATTGATCAAATGATGTTTGTGGCTTCAAAATGATATGTTGACCAAAAATTTGAACTTTTGACTGTCAAATGACCATTTTGCCCCTACAGTTGACTGTGGTGCAATTTAGGGTTTTGACTGTGCAATTTTGAGCTGAATGCCTTGAAACTTGATATGAGGATACTTGACCATCTTTGTATGCATATGAGACTTGATTGGCCCTTTGAAAACTTCACTTTCTTGATCAGAACCCAAACCCTAGTTTTGACTGTATAGGAGACAGTTGGACTGTGCAACCCTTGGGGAATTTTGTGACTTGGCTTGGCAATTTCTTGGAGAATATGGGAGGGCAAATTTTGGGGTGCAACAGTTGCCCCTGTTCAATCTTCTTAGACCTGAGGATGCAGATTGGCTGACGTGCCTTTCGTAATCCGAAGGTAGAAGATGATTGAACACTAGAGTGCCCAGAAATTTGCGCTCACATAGTAGCAGTGATGATGGAATGGGCTTATAGATGCCATTTGGAGATTGCTGGATAGGATGATGGGCTTATAGATGCCATCTGGATGTTGACTGCGTAGGAGATTCCTTAGCGAGAACCTGCATACCTGCAAAAGAAAAATGAGTACCTGACACGCTGCAGGAGCTGATTTTTAGATGTTTGGTATAGATATGTCCTGACTGGTTACAGGAGCTGGGTCTGGAGCTTCAAAAGATGAAAGAACCAGGGATGGTTACTGCTTTAGCATGAATGGTAAGAGAACCTTGGGTGATTTTAACTTCAACAACGCTCGTTGAGAAAAATCTTGGTGGAAATTACCATCTTTGCAATAACGAGAACCATAGGCTATTATAAGCTGAAAGGGAATCACCTCACTCTCCGTCGGAGAGGGAATCATAGGAAAAGGAATTGTCACCTCACACACCGTCGGAGAGGGAAACATAAGAGACTATCACCTCACACTCATCGTCGGAGAGGGAAACATCTGAAGAAGGAATTACCACCTCACGCACTTGTCGGAGAGGGGGCCATAAGAGACTATCACCTCACACTCATCGTCGGAGAGGGAAACATCTGAAAAAAGGAATTACCACCTCACGCACTTGTCGGAGAGGGGACCATAGGAGACTATCACCTCACACTCATCGTCGGAGAGGGAAATATCTTGAAAAAGGAATTACCACCTCACGCACTTGCCGGAGAGGGGACCATAGGAGACTATCACCTCACACTCATCGTCGGAGAGGGAAATATCTTGAAAAAGGAATTACCACCTCACGCACTTGCCGGAGAGGGGACCATAGGAGAATATCACCTCACACTCATCGTCGGAGAGGGAAACATCTGAAAAAGGAATTACCACCTCACGCACTTGCCGGAGAGGGGACCATAAGAGACTATCACCTCACACTCATCGTCGGAGAGGGAAACATCTAAAAAAGGAATTACCACCTCACGCACTTGCCGGAGAGGGGACCATAGGAGACTATCACCTCACACTCATCGTCGGAGAGGGAAACATCTGAAGAAGGAATTACCACCTCACGCACTTGCCGGAGAGGGGACCATAACTTCTGCTGAGTCTTTATCAGAAAAATCTGTTGGGGGTCGATTTAGCTGAACTAGAGAAGGCCTTGAAATATGTTTTGAGAATTTAACTGCATCTTTCCTGAAAGGTAAAGGTCAGTCATAATGCTATGCATGATATGGACCAAGCAATGATGTTCTCAACATAAATGAGATTTGTATGATATGATGCGTCTATGCATGCTATAATGATGTATGTGATGTTTTATGAATGTGTTTTTGTCTAGGAAAGTAGATCTTTGACGGGTGCCGGGAAGTCATATCCTGGGCTGATGTTTGAAGAATAGATTTTTGCTTCCGCTGGGGATGATAGCTGCAAGAATACCGGTAGGAGAAGATGACTCCGTTGCGGAATGAACTTGGCAAATGAAGGATTCTGCGGGGAGACAAGATACTCTAGTGACCATGCTGGGAAGCAATACTCTGTGGGGATAGAGATGCTTTGCTGAATTGTTGATGACTTGCTGAGGGTACCCTTGTTGTTGGAAGTGCTGACAGACTTTGCTGGGGTAAGAAGACTTCGTTGACGACGATCTTTCCATGGCTTTTGGCTGAGGATAACCCAGTTATATCCTATTGAGGAAATAACTCTTTGAATAAAGCCGGGCGACGCGTTCGTGCTCTGCGAGGGGATAAGCTTCCAGAATTTACTGGGGATAAGCTTACTGCTTGGGGAAGATGGACTCCAACTTTCCTTGGGAAACTGGATTGGACTCTTTTTTGGGGTTTTGATATGTTGGGGAAGTGATTCCTTTGAATATTGAGATACCGCCGGGGAACAATCTTTAGGCCAAGACTGCCGGGGATGCTTGTTAAGAATATATATATGCTGCTGCTGGGGAAGTATTGAGATCTACTGGAGGATACTCAATTTCCTTGAGATTTATCAACTCTGCTTGGAGAAGAATGCACTTTTGTTGGCTCACTCCCTGGGGAATTAGGATGTACTGGTCGCGTTCTTTGGCTGAACCTACCTTGGTACCTTGGGGGATAGAACAATTAGACTGCTCAGACAACTCTTTTATTGCCCCTGTTTCTAGCGTCACCTGCAATTAATTCCTTTGTTTCGTATGTAAATATTTATGAGTTAGCAAATTATTGTCAATGCATATATCACAAATTGAACCTTGGACGTTCTTCGCAAAACAAAACAGAAAAAAAGAAAAACACTTGGCACGTTTAACTGAAAATATATTTGTATTGATTTTTGAATAGCCTGTGAATAGGCGTTTGTATACAAGAGGCTGACGTCCTAGTAAGAGGAACGTCGCCGGACAAGATAGTTTATACAGATTTTGTACAAAAGAAAATAAAACAGCTGTGTGAAATATGAATGATCCACTGGGTTTCAACTATGCTATTGCCTTTATAACTCCGAGCGTCTCATCACTTGATGACCTTGGTTGAAGGTGAAGCTGACTGATCGATGCCGTCTGAGCTTGATGTAGATACCGGATTCTGGATGCAAAGTGATCCAATGAGACATAGTATTACGTTTTTATCCCTAATTTTTGCCTGGACCGCCCTTTCGGGTTTTCAGTCCACCGGGATACCCATTTTTGCCCAAGCCGCCTTTTCAGGTTTTCGACTTGCCGGGTGTACAGATTCTTCATTTTCATCCCTTCATTTTGCCCGAACCCTTTTGGTTCGACGGGAAGCCCTAATTTTTGCCTAGGCATGTCAGCCTAGCGGGTCTTTTTTCATGCGTAGTATTTTTTAACTATGTCTGCATTGGCGGGGTGAGGAAGGTCGTCACCATCCATGTTGGTTAATATCATTGCTCCTCCTGAGAACACATGCTTAATCACAAATGGCCCTTCGTACGTAGGGGTCCATTTGCCCCTTGGATCACTCTGAGGAAGGATGATTCTCTTGATTACCAGATCCCCAACTTGATATTCCTGTGGTCTGATGTCATTTTGATTTACCAATCTCAAGTTATGGCCTTTGACTTAAAGTCCCTTTTTGTTGACTTTTGAAAATGACCTATAATGTTGAAATTGATAACTTTTTGTGAGAGCATTTATTGGACTTGAAATATGAAGATGAGTTGTAGGAAATGTCTTTCTCTTCAAAATGAGCTTTGGATGGAATTTTTCTGATAATCCATGTGAAAGTTATGCCCTGGTCAATTTCAGTTGACTTTTTCAACTGTCCAAATAAGGAAACTTTTGCATCTTTGATGATTTCTGAGCCAAATTTTGAGAATCATGATCAAGCATTGATCAAATGATGTTTGTGGCTTCAAAATGATATGTTGACCAAAAATTTGAACTTTTGACTGTCAAATGACCATTTTGCCCCTACAGTTGACTGTGGTGCAATTTAGGGTTTTGACTGTGCAATTTTGAGCTGAATGCCTTGAAACTTGATATGAGGATACTTGACCATCTTTGTAAGCATATGAGACTTGATTGGCCCTTTGAAAACTTCACTTTCTTGATCAGAACCCAAACCCTAGTTTTGACTGTATAGGAGACAGTTGGACTGTGCAACCCTTGGGGAATTTTGTGACTTGGCTTGGCAATTTCTTGGAGAATATGGGAGGGCAAATTTTGGGGTGCAACACTCACCATCTATTCTTCTAACTAACTAGTGGAATCAAGGACTCAGATTCATGAAAACCTAACCAACTTCTTACATCTCTAATAAACTCTCTAACATAGCTAACTGATTTTACTAACAAACTCCAAAAGAATAAATATATTATATAACAGAAAAACTTACAGATTCATCCATTCTTTAACCACCTAAGAAGAATCAACATCACGATATTCTTCATCCACTCTTCAATTCTGCAGAATAATCATAAAAATCAATGCATCCTCTTATTTTCTATATTTTTTTCTTCCATCATCTTCATTGATTCTTCAACCATTTTGGAAGAATCATACAAAAATCACCAGGAAATTTCAGAAACTCTCTACACTCTTCTCGTCGCATTTCATAAACCGTCATCATCAATTCTTCAAATTCCTTTCTACATTCCTCTTATTTTTATCTAAAATCTTCATCAACCTTTCAATTTTCATCTTTATCCGCTTCAAGGCTTCGTCATAGTTCCACACTTCATAACCACTAAAATCTCTACAACGTCTTCAATCATCTTTACCGGAAATCTGCAAACACATCGTAGCTTTAATCATGATCATTGCCTTTGTTTGGTTCTCAGCTTCGCCAATGCATCATTGATTTTCCTACTCATAATATCAAGAATGAAAACGCAGAGAAGTTGAAGGATGACGAATATTTGGTCAGAGAAGATCGATGTTTCATAAGAGATTTGTACGGGAAATGGAAGGTTGAGTTGTGGGGAATTCGAGTTGAGATGAGTATGAGGATTAAGACAAACCTAGTGAAAGAGAGACATAGAAGTTTTATTTGAGACAAATCGAAAGAAGGTTTTGTCGTGTTGATCGGATTTCAGCGTCGTTGGGTTGAGGAAGAAGAGAGGTTCTTTCACGATGAAAGCTCAATGGTCATAATCTCAACCTAATTCAAAAATAATAAATGGATATGTATTGGATCATTTTGATGGTGATATTGAAATGAACTTGTCTTCAGATGAGAGTTTTTTCTAAGCACGTTACTATTTTTTGGGAAATACTGAAACAATGTCAACAAAAACAGACTTCTTAGACTCATGCAGATTGGGCCTAGCTCCCTGGCTTTGCTCCACCATACTTCTTCAGCATGCCCCAGGATTTCAGAATGCACCCCCTAAAGCCCACAATAACTTTTTTTGGTAGCCTAATTGTTTGTAACAAAAAAAGCTTCATCGACTGCGCTTAGCACCAGAATTTGGATTGTTATGTAGCAACATTGTGTATATTTTGCACCCATTTTTTATTATTTTCATTTTTGCTTGGATAATTTTGATAATTGTTTTTTTTTAGTTTTTTTTCACATGATAAAACTAATAAAATCAAATATAAAATTTGTTAGTTTTTATTAGTATTTGGTTTTAGGAATTAAATCCTGATTATCCGACTACTTGAGACTTGTAATTCACCTTTGCTTGTTCAGATTTGAGTCTTATACATGTTTATTGTGAGATATGCGGATATGCTTTAGATTTCGATTGTGATTTATTTTTCGCATCGATGATGCTTCAACACTTATCCCGAGCGTTTGATTTCTGACTCTTTTCTTTGCTTGGTGAAGCTTACTTAAAGTTTTCTGGGTTTCTCTGTCTTTGCTCGTGGCGCTATGAACTTTTGTTTGTTTAGGTATTTTCTCCCGTTTACCTCATTTCAGCATGTACCTCTTTCTAGAGATCATGTATAGTAGGGGCATTTATCCCTTTGTAAAAATCATGTGAAGTAATAAGTGTCGCACGCGCAAATCAAAACTAAAGAGAGAACAAAATTGGCATAATGATGATATGAAATAGAAATGTAGTGGTAAAGATTTTAGATTAAGCCATCAATTGACTTATCTCACCACCATGAAGTCGCCACCGCACTTTATTGTTTCCAAAGGGAAATGGGAAAAAAGCGTACAAAACCCAAAAAGATCAAAGATCGAGGTACAGGGGTCGGGGGTCGGTTATGCAAAGGGAAGGTATTAGCACCCTAAGCATCAATAGTACTATGCAGGATCCACTTTGTTTGGTTTCTTTTAAAAGGAGTGTCATGTAAAGGTTTACTTTCTAAAGGAAAATAATGAATGAGTATTTATAAATAAAAGAAAATGAAATGTTTTTTTATTATTTTTGTTGCTCACCTTGTGTCGTAAGACTTAGTGCCTACGTACTCCCTCGTGAAATGGGAAAGTCAGAGCACTGTTGATTAATTATTAGGAGAGAAATCTCGACTAATGCCCACATGGTGTGAGAAAGATGGACCCTGCGCCAGCAAGAGTGATGGTTTAAGAATGCCTCTGGTACACAAGTGGAAAAGTCGACACCTTTATAACCATAAGTATAGGAGAATGTTGTTCGACTATCAATGAATCATGTCTCAACTTGAAAAAAGTTTTGAAGGGTAAAGGTGCTCGAGCGCACAAAAAGGTTTGAATGAGTTGAAGTGTTTTTGTTAATTTTGAAAGATGTCAAAGTATGATTAAATGTATTGAAGTTTGTTTAACAAAAAGAAGTTTTAAAAAGAAAAGGCACTCGATAAAGTCGAGGTTTATTATGAAAACGGTTTGATTTTATAAACAAAGAAGATTTTGAAAAAGATGAAAATGTTTTGAAAATTCTAAAGCATAAGGTAAAAGCTAAGGAAGATAACCGTCTAACCAACAAGAAGCCAACACTTGACATTATGATCCAAGATAGAATTCCAATTATTTTGATTGAAACCAAGCAAGAAAAGATACTAGACCTCTTGAGAAGACCAAACTTCAAGTGTATTAAGTCTTCAAAAAAATTGGGCAGAGTAACGGCTGTATACGGGTGAATTCCAGATTACCAACAAAGTATGTAATCATAATAACCTGCACACAAAACAAACAAACATCCCAATTTCTTGAGGTAAACTTCAAGAGCTCCATACAAAATATCCATTAATGTCACAAGGTATCCAACATAAGCCAAGGTCTCGAATCCTAAGTCCAAGAAGTTAAATACTCCATAATGCCAAGGATAGTGACCAAATAGTCCAAGTATCATTAATGTTTTTTATGGTACATGTTGATTATTAAGTTTCCTTAAAAGGAAAATAAAAGCTCAAGTGAGTAAAATAAAAATGACATAAAAGTAAATGCTCCAGTGAGCAAACATAAAAATAGCATGAAATGTAAATGCAAAAAGTAAATGGTACATAATGTAAAGAGCATAACATTTAAGCATAAAATAAAGTCTATTGTTAGAAATTAATGGTTAGTTGGATGACCATCTTGAAACTTGCATTTGGAACACATTAGAGGATCGGTGGAACCAAATCCTCCACACAACAAGTTGCATTTTCTTTTTGTCAAGTATATCATCCATTTTGGAATTCTCAAAAAGTAACATTTATCGACCAACGATGTTTAAGTGATCCGCGTTGACCAAAAGTGATGTAGATCCATTAGAGGATTGGTAGAACCAAAGCCTCCACACAACGAATCTCAAGGTTATTGGATCAAAGAGATCAAGTTGACATACTTGGTCTTGGAAACATAGGATTGGGCCACGAATGATCATTTATTCGAATCGGGACAAAATTTAGCGCTATGTTAAGCAATCGTAAGTGGACTTATGTAGAAGTCGCACCTATTTTGAGGTTGGTCAATAGCAATCTATGTACTTTATGTTTGGATAAATGATATAGAGATCATCATCCCTTAACATGTATCACAATTAAAAAAGAAAGGGATAAGATGAAGAGGTAGGGGAATGATAAGCTAATTTGGATCACTACCTCAAATTTCTTTCATCTTTAAATTCAATTACTCATCTAGATGGACTAAAGCACTAAACATATCATTAATCCAAAGCACCAAAAATGAATTAAATAATTCACTCTTTGGTAGATTAAAATTGATGAACATTTACCCAGCTTCATCTACATCACAAAGTCCATTGAATTTAAATAGAAATTGGACATTTGAAATTGAAATCCAACCAACAATCAAAAGAGATGAGTAGAAAAACATTTATGGATCAAAACAGCCCAAAACAAGGCAAAAAATGCATTACGATTGTGTGTAAATCGATTTCACTACAGTGCAAATCGATTTGCATAGTGCTTTTTTTCAAAATTTTGCGTGAAATGCTTCTGTGCAATCGATTGCACCAGGACAGCAATCGATTGCACAATATTACAGTAGGAAAAACAACATTTTAAAAGGCCAAATCCTTGTTCAAACATTCCATCAATCACCTTATGATCATGGATCCAATTGATCACGAAAATTCCATCAAATTATGGGAAAATAGCACCAATGGAATAACAAAACAATGCTCAATGAATCAACCCCAAAGATCACCAAGAGATCACATTGGGAAATGTGGAAAATCTAACTTACCAAAGGTAGATCTAGAGAATTATCAAAACAACTTCAAGAATTTGCTTCAATTCAACCACAAGAATCAATTGCACAAGCTTGGACATAGAGAATTGATGAATAAAAAGTGTTTGGATGAAGGTTTAGCTCAAAGATTAATAAGCTTCAATGCAAAGCTTACTAACTTTTCTTGAAAATGGAGCTTTTAGTGAATTTGGTAGATGGAGAGAATTGAGAGATTTTTTAGCAAAGTGATTTTGGCTATTAAAAGCTTGAGATTTGAATGAAGTGTGGGCTCTATTTATAGAGTTTAGGATTGGGATTAGTGGTAATTTGGTAATTGATTCTTGGAGCCAAAATTTGAATTAATGATAATTCTTTCAAATAATTAGAGAAAAATTGGAGCCAAAATTTGACAAGTTTGAAATTGCTGATTTTTTTCAAATTTTCACGATGTGTAAATCAATTTCACTACAGTGCAAATTGATTTGCAGTGTAGTTTTTTCAAAAATTGCGCAAAATTCACTTTGTTCAATCGATTGCACTCTAGGAGCAATCAATTGTATAGTGAAAAAAATGAAAAAATTTTAATTCTTTTTCTTTTCAAATAGAGATTTTAGGGAAATAACACCGGAAACCATTATTTTCCAGATGCTTTGACTCTGTACCTACAAAACACAAATATACAAAGACAAAGACAAATATTTTTTTTTTTGCATTTTGATTAGAAGTTAGTCAACAACACAAGAGCAAACTTAAAGATAGGATGAAAATGTGATGAATGAAGCTATATATTAATGATTGTGACCAAACGACAAAATATGATATGAAAGTGCGATTGAAAAAGTTAGGCGCGAAATTTAGGGTACAACAGCTACCCCTATTTAATTATCTTTCTTCCAGATAGGCAGAAAGTAATTAAATACAAACATACCTGAATTTCGTCCCTGATGTGATGAGATGATAGCATATGTTATGAATTAATGCGTGGACTCTTTTTTGACATATATTTTTGAATGATGTATGAGATGAAACAGACTCTGTGGGAACATGGAAAGACTTGAAACTAGAAACTCATGGTAGTTCAGATGAAATGATGTGGAAAGGCACGCTATGGAAACAACAAGATACTTCTGGATATCTGTCAGGATGACAAAGAGTAACCATCAATACTTGGAAAAAAGAGATAAAACTTGAGAAGGCAAGCAGCGACATCCAAGAATGGCATCGAATGAGGCGGGCAACTCTCTGGAAAAGACAATCAGAAACATCTAGAAAAACATTATATGTGGTATGAGAGCAAATCTGAAGTTACATCAGAGTCATCCAGGAAAAACGTTGGACGAAAAAGAAACACGGCATCCAATATTGGCTTTGAATGAAGGGAAAACTCAACGTCTAATAATGGCTTTAGACGAGGGAAAAGATCACAACATCCAATATTGGCTTTGGATGAATGGAAAACTCAACGTCTAATAATGGCTTTAGACGAGAGAAAAGATCACAACATCCAATATTGACTTTGGATGAATGGAAAACTCCTAGTCTAATAATGGCTTTAGACGAGAGAAAAGATCACAACATCCAATACTGGCTTTGAATGAGTGGAAGACTCAACGTCTAATAATGGCTTTAGACGAGAGAAAATATTACAACATCCAATAATGGCTTTGTATGGGGTGAGAAAAAAAACAAGGCGCCCAATACTTGCTTTGGACGGCAGAAAAGGTAACAACATCCAATACTGGCTTTGGATGGAAAAAGATATCTTAACATTCAATACTGGATTTGAATGAAGGAAAAGCTCAACGTCTAATAATGGCTTTAGACGAGATAAAAGATCACAACATCCAATATTGGCTTTGAATGAGGTAAGAAAAAAAACATCAAGGCGTCCAATATTGGCTTTGAACGACAACAAAAGATTCTGACATTCAATAATGGCTTTGAATGAAAGGAAAAATAAACGTCTAATAATGGCTTTAGACGAGAGAAAAGATCACAACATCCAATACTGGATTTGGATGAGTGGAAGACTCAACATCTAATAATGTATTTAGACGAGAGAAAAGATCACAACATCCAATATTGGCTTTGAATAAGGTGAGACAAATCATGGCATCCAATAATGGCTTTGGACAACAACAAAGATAGCAACATCCAATATTGGCTTTGGATAGAAATAAAAGATAACAACATCAGATATTTTCTTTGGATGGAAAAAAAGATCGAGAAATTCAATATTGGCTTTGGATGAAAGAGAGAAACAACTCATCCAAGATTAACATTGGACAAAAGAGAGACAGCTGAACTGACAATTGTTTTGGTAGGTGCCAAGTAAGTTGGACTTTGATCTAAAAGGTGACATGTCAACTGCAACAAGACCTCGAAAAATAGAAATAAGGATGAAACACTCTTGTTATGCATTATGTATGAATATTGTTATGCATGATATGTGAATGATCTATGTATGTAATGCTGATGTTTATGGCAATGGAGTTTGACTCTTTTGTTGAGGTAAGATTGGAAGCTTGATTCCTCAACACAGAGAACTCTGCCAAATTTTATTGGGAAGAAAATCCAGAACCCAAATTTGTCACACTTGTAAGCTGTATTGAACTGATGATCCTCTGAGGAAGGATAGGAAAGATGCTTGG
The DNA here is from genome assembly GCA_948472305.1 of Vicia faba. NCBI lineage: Eukaryota > Viridiplantae > Streptophyta > Magnoliopsida > Fabales > Fabaceae > Vicia > Vicia faba. Next base: position 92,768,745 of record OX451735.1, on the reverse strand, counting down.
GGATTTGTCCCAGAATAGCTGACTGTTGAAGATAAATTGATCAAGGCATCAACTCTTGAAATGTTTGTTGGGAATAAACTGATCACGGCTTCAGGTCTGGAATGACTATTAGAGATAACTGATCATGGCTTTAGCTCTTGAAATGATTGTTATAATAAACTAATCATGGTTTCAGTTCATGAAATGACTATTGGAGATAAACTGATCATGGCTTTAGTTCTTGAAATGATTGTTTGGAAGGAATTCCCCAGTATGAGTCTTGAAAATGATCTTTTGGCTAACCAATTCTGAGAAAACACACACTGAGAAATAAATCTTGAATTGATTCACAACTGGATCTGGTAGATACTTGCCCTTGATAGGGTCACTGACCAAGTTTCTCAGCTGTTTGAAATTCCTTGACGAGGAAAGCTTGTTGGCAAGCAAAATTGTTTATTCAAACATGGTAATTTTAATGCAAAAATCATGCAAAATTTTGAATTAAATATCATTTTTGAAATGATATTATTGGTGTATGGAAAATGCATGACTGGTTGAAACACAGTGGTTTATACTTTTAAGGTGAAAGAGAAAGCAAAGGTATGATACCAAGACAAATGATTCGCAAAAGATCTGAGTCAGTTTACGCAACCTTGCTAGTATGCTTTCAAAAGAAACCTGACTTCAATTAGGTCTTTTAAAGGTTGTAACATGGTCTGGTTCACGGTTTAAGAAATAAAGAATAAAGGCTTAAATTTTATTTGTACCCAACCCAATCTTCGTGATGTTCTTCAGCCCTACGTTCAATTAATTCATAATATGCATTCAGGTTCCTAGAGATTTTGGAATTGCACTGATGGCAACAATGACGATGGCTCAGAAGCTAAGGGGATCTTGAGAATGACAATCACTTCTTCTTACATTATTTTGCTGTTTTGAGGAATTTTGTCCACTCTGATGGAGAATTTTGAGGATTTGAAGACCTCTTCTAATTGCATTTATTATTCCTAACTTTTTCCTGAACTATTTCATTTGGAATTACAATCAGCAGAATTTTTCTTTTGATTTTTCTTTTCTTTTCATTTTTCTTTTTGGAAAGATAATGAATGCCTTACTCAATGATTAAGGGGAACCATCTTTGTCATTTTTTGTTTGGGAGTATCTTTGACTCTTCTTGTTGTGTGCAAAGGAAAGCTTGATCGTGACCTTTGTTGAAAGGTGTCTTGCACGATTTCTCTTGTAATTGAATACACAGCCAAATTAAGTGAGAACTACCCATCCCCAAGTTAAAATTGCAGTTTTTTTCATATAGAAAGAAACTCCAACTTCTAGGCTCAAAGGGGTGAACGAGGGATTAACTTCCTTATTGCTCCGGTGTTTGGGAGTTCAAAAAATGCATGTATATCCTTAGCAAAGTTTTATTCGAAATCATACCAACAACAATTATAGGTATTTCTTTTTCATCATCCTCCCTCAAATCTTTGCATAAACAAAAGCTTGATAAAGAGAGTAAACAAGAGAAATATATTTGAAAATAGTAAAGAAAATGATTTGAATCAAAACATTGTAATGCTCATTTCATTAGATTTAACATGAAAGTATAAATAGTATTTTAAAGCAACAATTTTAACATAAACAATGGAAAAATGAAAATAGAAAGAAAGATGGCGTAGTGACTAATCAGTAACAAGGATGAGCTTTCCTGTCTGAAACACTGTGTGATACGGTGGGAGAATTGACTTGGTTGTTTTGCGTTTGATCACAAATGTTGCGGTTAGCAAGAGTTTCTACCGAATTTTGTTTTATCCAAAAGGAAAGGTGAAAAAGCACAGGAAAGACCTTTGAGATTGTTTCTTGAGTTCAGGGGGTAGATTATGAATAGGGAAGGTATTAACACCCTTTTCATCCATGGTCCATGGGCTCTTAGTTACTTGCTAGATCACTTGCTTTTGCTTGAAAATATGCTTTGTGTGGTTTTTGAAAGTATTTTGTAAAGAGGTCTTTGTCTAGGCAAACTTTCTAATGATTCTCGTTCGTAAGAATGTACACAAAGGTGTTGATCTTTTGAAAATGTTTTCAAGTTTTGAAAGGTGTTTTAAAAGTGTAGGTGTTTGTTTTAAAAATAGCAAGTTTGTTTTTGTTTCGAAATTAAGCAAGTAACAAGCAACATTCTACCTACTCAAAAGTCTTTCATGTTCATTTCCTTTTTTCCTTTGACATTGTTATCTTACCATTGATTTGGTAAGTAACCTTATTTTTGGATGTAAAAGGGACAGGCGTGGGTCATCGTATAACCATGATTAGCAATGTTTGCAAGATATCTTAGCATTTTTCTTTAGGGACTAAGATCATTTTGAAAGGAAACATGGATAGCGTCATTGAGGGACTATGATCTTGTATTTTGTTTGTTTTTGCTAAGATACCTCACATGCATAAGATGGCCATTTTTGTAAGGCAACCAAGTGGATTTACCCTAGGGGTGTTTGTGTGCCAGTGTATTGATTTTCATTCTTTATTTGTCTTTAATTATGGTTTTCTATTGATTGGTTTTAGTCTTTCCGTACAAAATCTTAATTACTAGCATTTGTATAAAAAGCGATAAATTGTGGAATTAAAAATTACTACGCTATTACATCATTTAGGGGAGGGGGTATACAAATTACAAATGGGGAATATTGCAAAAAATTAAATCTAAATAATATTTCAACCATATTGAATTTTGAATAAATGTACAAAATAAATAAATAAAGTGCAAGCATGCAAATATAAAAAAGAAAATGTAATCTTTGTTTGTTTTTTTTTTATGAAAAGGGTTTTCTAACCTAATTAATTAAAATAAAATAATTAAGTAAAAAGGAAAATTAATATTAAATTAGTAAACTAAATTAATTTAAAGAAAACAAGTTTTTTATGGTTTTTTGTGAATTTAATTAAATTAGTAAAATAAAAATCCGAAATTCTAAATTGATTTTAATTTACAAGAAAAATAAATGATATAATATGATAATAATTAAAATTAAATTATCTAAGTAAAAAAAAGGAAAATTTAATTATTAAAAATGTAAAAGAAATGTTTTTATTCTTTTGTTTTTGTGAAGAAAAATAAAATATAAAAATGTGAAAATAAGAAATAAAAATATTTTTGGGTTTTTCTTACTAATAATAAAAATAAATATTAATAATAATAATAATAATAATAATAATAATAATAATGAAAATTTAAAAAAAATGAAATGGGCTAGGGTGTATAAACAGCATGGTAGGGGGTTTGATCATAGCAAAAAATAAGGCCCAACAAGAGGAGGCCCAGTCGCTGCAAAAAGAGTAAAAACGTGAGAAAAATGTGAAAAAATGCAAAAAGGTCAAGCTGGGGCTTTAACCCAAGACCTCATAGTGACAGGCGCGCGCTTTAACCACTGGGGTGGTGATACATCCATTAACTTATGCAAAACAACAAATATATAACATAAATCTTGTCCTAAATACACTTCATCTTCAACCTCCAGCCAGAAGCCCTGCAACTTGTTCATTTCTCAACCATTCGCAAAAATGTAAACATGAAAATTGCTCCATTTTTTTTATACGAATCTAACCATATAAATATCATGAACTATAAATAAAAGATGAATGAGAATATTTTTCATTGTCGTAATATGCCTTCAAGATTGTCCATGACAAATTTCATGCCTTACACTAAAAGTTTGCTCAGTCAATTGCTCAAATGCTTGAAAATCAACTGTATTGGGTCAAAAGTCAATTGTAGCCCAAATACAGTCAAACTCCATGATTTTTGGTCCACATAAACATTTTGAAGTGATATCCATCATTTGATCAAGGGTTGATCATGATTCCTCAAGAAATGCTCCTAATCTATCAAAAGTCAAGAATTGCTAAATTAGGGTTCCTATAGGAAAAGTCAACTAAACTTTGACCATGCATAACTTTCACATACTTCATCCATTTTTGCCCAACCAAATCTCATTTTGAATATAATCCAATTCCCTACAACTTCACTTTTTCCTTAAGTTCAAGAGATGCACCATTTAAAAGATATAAGCTCATACATTACAGGTCATTTTCAGAAAGTCAACAAAAGCCACTTCTTGTCAAGGTCATTTACATCAAGATAAAGTCTTCAAATGAAAAATTAATCAAAAGAGGGATTGAATTAGACATATTGGGATTTCTAAAAAGTCCAAGATCACCATCATCCGATGAAAATTGAACAAGTTATGGGTTACCCAAGTTGGGCAAATTTGTGAAAATGTAAAAAGTTAACTTAGAGCAAAATTGCATTTTTAAGTTCATGCATCTATTATTTTGGATTCAATCATGCTCATGACTTAATCAAGGACACTTAAACTCATTCTTACCATGCCTTGCAATTTCTAGCTATTTTATTCACATTTTATTTTATTTTATTCAAATAAATATAAAATAAAATGCATAACATATTAGATATTTGTTTTGGACATATGGGCTGGTGTGTTGGGTCAGCCTTGGGGCCATAAATTCGTGCAAAATTTTCCAGGTACATGCAAGCATGGAAATGGTAAGTTTTGCAAGTTTTTGAAGTTTTTTAATTTGTTAGATTTTGGTATGAAAGCATGGTTATGAGCTTGATTCTGTTTATCGTGGTTATTGGTAAACAACCGCTGATCTTCCAAATGGTTACTTATTTGGTTACTCGCAGGATCGATCAGATTGATCCTAGGACATAGGTTGATTTTGATGTTTTGATTAAATTGGATAATGGTTAAATGACAATAAAATAAAGAGGTTTTAAGTAAATTGCATGAAGAAATAGGCTTGGTAAAATAAATGAAGGCTTTAAATGAAGGGCTTCGACAGGAAAAGTAAAGAAGAAGGCAAGTAAATTTCTGGAAAAGTAAATGACTTTGATTCATAAAAGTGGTGTTTCACACATACATTTCTCAACAATTCTTTCTCACACGCTGGGTACTCGAATCTATATGAGTGACTTTGTATATAATTGTGAACACACGCGAGAAACTGCGTGAACTACTACTATTTATACTAAAACATCCCAAGTAACCGTCGGGCAGTTACACTGCTTCGAGATGATTCCACTTGGCACGTTCTCAACGTTCGACGCTCCAGATCTCTGCACGTTGCACTTGGTAACCGCTGGAAACCGTTTTCCCTCCAAACGCTTGAATTTCAAACCGTTCCACTATGAACCATCGAACACCTTCGTCGAGAAGCATCTTCGACGAGAAACACCTTCGACGTCGAAGGCAACCAACTTCTCCTTTGGAAGAAATATTCTAAGTACATTGCCATCTTTCGATGGGCATTTCGACGGACCTAGCTGGTCGAAAACATCCTTCAGCTTTAATGGCTGACATTAATGAAACAAGGGTGTCGAATTTAGGAGCCAACAAATTGCCCCCCAAGAATGCCTTATTTCGACTCTGAAAGAAAAAGGCATTCTTTGAAACGCCATTCGACACCTGTCTTTTCATTCTTAGTCACAAATTAAATTATGCACTTTTTGTTGTCTTCTACCAACCACTGACAATCCCAAGAAAAACCATCATTTATCCGTACCTAAGACGTCACCTCAGTACGGCGTGCAGTGTGCCAAACGTCATTTCAGAAATTGTCATCATGACAATTCCCAAAAACGAGGGCGCACGCTGCACCCTTCCATTTCTGCAGAACGGCTAAAACAACAGGGAGACGCCACGTGTCCCACTATCCTCTGCAACATTAAATGGCATTTAATGTCCTCGATTTTGGGGATTTCCCCCACTACTATAAATAGCAGTGAGTACCCATTGTGGGACTTTTTACGCTACCTTGCTTTCATAATTCTTCATTTGCATACAAACTCTTGTCAACCTTGCAACCCTTTTGTTTTCCACTTCGTCTTCATCCTCGTTACCAACAATGGCATCTGGTTCTTCCAGCGCTCCTAACGTCAACACTCCTTCTGGAAATGTCAAACCTAAGGTTTTCGCCACCGCTCCAGTAGTGACTCCCACGGGCCAACGAAGGGTCCCCGAGCCTTTGGACATCGCTGTTCGTGACGCTTATTCACGCAACCTCATGATTCCGGTTGGATATTCCAACCAAATCTTTGCTATGTCTGGCCCATTGTACCCAAGCATTGCTGAGGCCATGAAGATCAAAAGTTACTTTCCGGTACTTGAGAGACTCAAACCGGTTGGATGCTCCAAGAAAGATGCATAGGATAATGAAGATCCTGCTAAAGAGAAAATCGACCTCCATTTCTTCAACAAAGGCGTTAGGGCTTTCAGGTCTGGTCCTAGCCTCACTCCTGATTATAGTGCTTGGCTGGAAAAAATGGAGAAACGCCAAGCTTCGATCTGGAAAGACATGGGGATTTTCGACCTGGTTATGCTGTCGAAGACAGGTCTTAACTATTCCCCAGAGATGTTGATAGCTTCTTTACTCTTCTGGGACTACACCCATTTCACCTTCCATATTCCCTGTGGAATGCTGACTCCGACGCTCTTCGACGTGGCCGCCATCACTGGCCTTCGACCCACTGGGGACTACTTCGACCCGGAGGAAATGTCGGAGGATCAGATTGGATTCTCTGCCACAAAACCAACCTACACCACCTTCATCAATCACTACCACGATAGGTCGACAGATGCTGTGTCGGATGTCGAACATATTGCGTTTCTAGCCTTATGGTTGACACGCTTTGTGTTTTGTTCCAAGTCCTTACAGGTGACCAAGAAGATGGTCACTCTCGCCACTCAACTCCATCATGGCCAAAACATCTGTTTGGCAGAATTGATTTTGGCTAGTATGTATGAGTCGATTAGCAACGGAGCGACTCTTCTGAAGATTATCGAGAACAGAGCCAGCCTGCTGCTTGCTGGACCTTTTTGGCTGCTTCAACTGTGGCTCAATGCCACCTTCGAGTCTTTCTTGCCTAAGAAGATTCAAATAAATGAGCAGGCTCCAGAGATAGCGAACTGACGCGTCGAAGGAACCAGATTGGCTCTGTTGACTCCAATGGAAGATGGGCTAGAGCTTCAACAAACCTTTACAAACTTCGTCCTGATGTTTGCGAAAAGGAAAGAGTTGGTTTCGACCATGGCTCTGTTTGCTCGACGGAAGGTTGGCCCAGAATGGTTCAAAAGGCCACATCCTAGGACGTCGAGTGGTCCTCAGGTTGACGAACATACAACAATGTGGGAGGCATTCCTCACACCAAGAATAATGCCCCTTCGATTCAGGAGCTCCAAGACTCACTTGAGTCTGATTGCATATCAACCAAACCTGGTGTCTCGCCAGTTTGGTATTATTCAAACACTACCTTCTCCAATTTTTCCAAGGGAGAAGTCTATGTTATACTTCTGCAACGACTACACTGAGGAAGTTGCCACTAAGCATATCAACAGATATGCTGGTCGAACAGTTCTTTCGTTGTTTGACTACCAGCTTAACTTTCTTTGCTCACCATCCTTCGAGGAGTGGTGGAAAAGTTACTACGCTGAGGAGTTTTTCGACGAGAAGGACTTCGTGGATGAGCTTCAGAAATCTTTTGTCCTTGTCTTGGACAATTTAAAGAAATGTAAGCTCATCCTTTCAAATTACTTTGTCTTTCTCTTTCGACTGCTAGCCTGTTTAATTATTTTGTCTACTTTCAGTTGTTCGAAAGCCTGCAGCCAAGAAGGCTGCAGAAGGCCAACAGGGAGGAGGCCCCTTAACAAAACCTCCACCGCCGGCGAAGACTATAGCGCCGGCGAAGACCACAACAAACCAACAGGGGGAAGGCCCTTCGAAAAAGGCTTCTGCATCGGTAACCAGACTTTCATTATTTTCTTCTGGCTTTAATTTTTTGACTTTCGATGCAACTGCTAAATCGAATTCCAATTGGTTTTTTAGGCACCTTCGCCCAAGAAACGGCCAGCACTGACGGTCGAATCCGGGAGCGATGAAGAAGATGATTCTCCCCCTGCTCCTCTAAAAAGGCGAAAGCTGAAGAAGGACGTTCCTCTTCCTGAGGCTGCTGGTCGAACAATTAGAATAAAGGTCGCTGGGAGAAAGCCCAGGCCACCTCCAGTAATCATTGAGGAGCAAACGGAGGAGGAATTAAACGTTCTTCTCAATAAGCGTGTCGAAAGCGACAATTCCAGCCCTGGGGCTGAAGCTACTTTACAGGTAATCTCTTTTGATCCCTTTGTAACTTAGGTGTCGATACCTACGTTCGACTATGTCTCTTTCGAATTTAGAAGATTCTTCTTCTTCTCTTTTCAGGACACCACTGAAAGCTCAGCGCCAAGGACTTCTGAAACATTGGAGTCTGCTGAACTCAGCAGGCCACAAGAAAAAGACTTGGCGAACGATGAAGCCCATACTGAAATAAATGAGGCCAATGCTGAGACAGCAGAAAAACCATCAGAAGATCCACAAACAGAAGAGCAACAGCCAAAAGAGATTCAGGTGGTGGATCTGTCGGAAGAGAATCGTGACGAAGGGGACCACGGCAACGCTGGCGAAGAGGATCAAGGTGCCACTGGCAAAGGGAACCAAGATGACGCTGGCGAAGGGAACCATGATGACGCTGGTACTGCCGCAGTCCGAGTCGAAGAAAGTCAAGTCGAGGCAAATGCTACTCAACAGCCTCAAACCCAAGACAATGCTGTTGCAAAGGCTGTTACCTCAACAAAGCATAGGTCGAAAGAGGACTTAGAACTCTTGAAACAAACTGATCCTGTTAGCTATCTGAACGCCATCATCGAGAGCAAAAGTTCGTCTGACGCTAGCCAGGAGGTTCCTACTCTGTCGGGGAAGTCCACTGAAACTTTTCCTCTCGATGAGGCTTTGACGAAGGTTAAGGCTCAGTTTTTCAAGAAGGACTTGATGAAAGATTTGGAGGGGGACCCTACTGCTCCATCATATTTGGGGGCAGTTTTGAATGTCGTAGACTTGTTATCTGTGCCTCCAGAAGTCTCAGGCTTTATCATGGAGTTACACTCCATTATTGATCAAGTCTCAGCAGATTATCGGCGACAAAGGGGCTTTAATAGCCAGCTTGAAGTGTTATATGGCAAAAGCTCTTCTGCATGGACTGCTGTAGCAGAGACAACTTCTCGAATTGCGGAGTTGTCGAAGCAAAAAGCATCTAAACAAGAAGAAGTGGATGCCATCGATCGAGAGAATGCTTCCCTCCAGGCGCAAATCGAAGAAACAGAGGCTAAGATAAATTCCAATACTAAGCGCAAGGAGGAACTTCTCTCGACTGTTCCAGACACCGAAAGTCAAACTGAGATCACACAGGGCCTAGAATTTGCTGAGAAAGCTCAAGGCTTCGACGATCAAATTGCCAAGCTTGTGCAGGCGAATGCCTTGTGCAACAAAAGATTGGAGCTGCAGCAAACCAAATACCTTCGACTCAAGGACTCCATTCCCTTCTGATTGATTCATCCTTTTAACCATATTTTGTAATATGTATTCGACAACATTGCCATTTTGGCTAAATTATAAAAAATTTCCATTTTGGCTTTTTTATGGTTAATTTAGTCATTACTTGTTATTTTATTTTTATCTCTTGGAGTGTAGGTTTGTACTTTTTCAAATATTTACCATTTACTCTCAAGAGCCTTTTATCTTCACCTAGCTCTTCGACTTCATAGGCTCCACCAGAAAAAGTCTGGATAACTCTGAATGGTCCTTCCCATTTGGGTGACCATTTTCCCATGCTTCGATCCATTCGATCCATGGGAAGAATCACCTTCCAAACTAGTTCTTCAGGCGAAAATACCTTAGGTTTCACCTTTTTATTATAAGAGTCTTCTACTCTTTTCTTTTGACGCCTGAGTAGGTCAAGAGCGCGCAATCTTTCTTCGTATAAATCCACTAGTTCGTCTAACATCATATCCCAATAAATTTCAGAGGGAATATCATAATGTCTCTGAACCCTTGCAGATTGAAGACAAATTTCTGCTGGCAACACTGCATCATGGCCAAAAGTTAGCCTATATGGTGTTGTACCTATGGCTTCTTTTGGAGACGTTCGACAAGCCCACAAAATCTGGTCTAACGTCTTATGCCAATTTTTTGGCTTCTTCCCAACATGTTTTTTTATCAGGCCAATCACTACTTTGTTCGCTGCTTCGACTTGACCATTTGCCTGTGCGTAATAAGGCGTTGATGTTAGGAGTTTGAAACCTGTTTCCTGAGCGAATTCCTGCATCTTTCGACCAGTGAAAACTGATCCTTGATCAGTTGTTATAGTCTCAGGGATTCCATATCTAAAAATAATGTTCTTTTGAATAAATTCAATGACATTTTCTTGGTCTACATTGACTAAAGGGATAGCTTCGATCCACTTAGTAAAATAATCAATGCCTACCAATATATACTTCTGACTCTTTTATGATGCTGGTCGAATCTCTCCAATGAGGTCCAACGCCCATCCTCTAAAGGGCCAAGGTTTCACTATCGAGTGAAGTTTGCTTGCTGGTACATGTTGGATGCCTGTATGGACTTGACATTCTTGGCAACCTTTAGCGAACTCGACACAATCTTTCAGCATAGTGGGCCAGTATAGTCCTTGTCGAAACAACAACCATTTCATCTTATGGCCTACTTGGTGAGCCCCACATGCTCCAGCGTGCGTATTCGAGAGGGCTATGTATGCTTCAGTTTCACTTAAGCATTTTAGCAATACCCCTTCAGGCGTCTTCTTGAATAACTCATTACCCATGAGTACATAACTCAACGCCCTGTACTTTGTTTTTCGTTCTGTCGAAGCTCCTGGATTTTGAAGATAATCCATAATGGGCTTCCTCCAATCTTGTTCTGACAAATTATCTATGAACGAAATTTCGAAGTTACTTTGATCAGCATATCCTAGTCTTGTCGATTCCAAGTCTGTTGGTGATAGACAAGTTGCTTTTATCTTTTCTCGAACTTCGATTGCTCTTTGTAATCTCGTTTTTGAAATCTTGTACCCAGATGCAATTTGTGCCAAGTCGTTGGCTATTTGATTTTCCAATCTGGGTATGTATCGAATACTGACCATTTCAAATTTTTTCAATAAACGATTTGCTATCACAAAGTACATAATGAGATTTTCTCTTATGCATTTATATTCTTTTGTGACTTGCTTAATGACTAACTCTGAGTCTCCCATTATTTCGACTCGAGTTGCCCCCAATTCCAACAATATTTCAAGGCCAGTAATTAGAGCTTCATACTCAGCCTCATTGTTCGAACAAGAACCTGATATCTTGTACTTGAATGTTGTTGGAATTTTTTCTGGAGAAATGATCAAGACTCCTACTCCCGTTCCATCTTTATGGCTGGAACCATCGAAGTAGAATTTCCAAGGTTCTATCTCCACATAATTAATATCCTCAACTTGAATTGAGTGGTCGACTATAAAGTCTGCAACCACTTGTCCTTTTACTGCCTTAAGAGGCATAAAGGTCAAGGAGTATTCAGTTAATGCTAGTGCCCACTTGCCAATTCGACTGTGCAAGATAGGTTTCGACAACATGTACTTGAAAACATCAAAATGAGACGAAACATACACATCAACTGGTTTTATATATTGCTTGAGTTTTGTACAAGAGAAATACAGACATAGACACAATTTTTCAACTTCGCTATATCTAGTTTCTGCATCGTTCAAAACTCTACTAAGATAGTAAATGGGCCTTTCGACTCCATTCTCATCTTCTTGGGCTAACATGCTTCCCAAAGATTTGTCGGATGCAGCTATGTACAATCTCATACTCCTATTGCTACAAGGAGGCAGCAAAATAGGTGGCTTAGTGAGGTACCCTTTGATTTTGTCGAAGGCTTCTTGTTGCTCTTGCCCCCATTCGAACCCCTCTTTATTCAGTCGAAGTAAGGGTGAAAAGGCCTGAGCTTTCCCACTTAAGTTAGATATAAATCTTCTTAAGAAATTTATCTTGCCTAACAGAGATTGCAGTTCCTTCTTATTCGATGGCGCTTTCGCTTCCAGAATAGCCTTCGTCTTGTTCTGGTTGATTTCGATTCCTTTCTTGTGGACAATGAAGCCCAAGAAATCTCCAGCTTTCACACAGAATGCACACTTCAAAGGGTTCATCTTCATACCATGTTCTCTCATTCTTTCGAATGATTGTCGAAGGTGGTCAATATGATTCTTCCTTGTGACGCGTATGAATTTGCATTTCAGCAGTCTTTCGACTTCCGTTTTGATCTTCGACAGTATTTCTGGAGCGAAGCATCTTGGACTTTGCTTAATTGGCTTCTTCCCAGGTTTGATTGGCAACTGAAGTTCTACCAATCCTCTGTCGAGACCAGGCATTTCGTCGTAATCCCATGCAAAACAGTCCTTGGACTCTTTCAACAATTGGATTACTTCCAACCTAAGTTCTGGGTCAATTTTGGCGCTGATGTAAGTTGGCTTTTTCTCTGACCCTTCGCCTAAGTTGATTTCTTCTAAAGGATCTTGGGCTAACATTTTAATGTTGTTCGCCAAGGGGTCCTTTTCGAAGCCCAAAGGCTCATCGTCATAGATGGCGTCGAGCCTCTGTTCCTGCATTCCTTCAGGCATGATATCAGGGGGTTCTGGATCGAAATCCTTTCCTGGACCTGCAGCAGATAACTGTTGATCATTGGCCTGTGTGGCCATGTACTTTACTTCGGCTTCGAGAGCCGTTATCATCTTTGTTTCGGCTACATAAGCCGAAATTCGCTTCAAGGATTGTGACTCAGTCATTATCACTGAATTCACTTCCCCAACCAGTTGGTTGGATATCAGTTAACCCACTGAAGTCTATGTGGGACAAGTCTTCTCTGTCCCATTGGAAACCATGCTCAGGATGCAGGTATAGGGAACAAAAAGTGTTTGGCGCTGGCGCCAAGTCGAAGTCAGGTGTTGGACATGGCCCTATATGAGCCAAGTTCTTGTCGAAATCTGCCAGCCCTAGGTGATTCACTTCGCCCAGGTAATAGCTTTGATCTGCCTCTATGTTTTCGACCATCCCATCTGGACGCCATAGGAGCAGCCTCTGGTGCATTGATGATGGCACAGCTCCAACACCATGAATCCATTCACCGCCCAACAAAAGATTGTAGTTAGGTTTGGCCGATATGACCATAAACATTGTTGGTCGAAGGATAGATCCTACCTTAATATCTAGTTGGATCACTCCCATAGTGGTCCCTATGCCGCCCTCATAGTTCGACAGGACCATGTTGTGAGGCTTAATGTCCTCATCCCTTTTGCCAATTTTCCTTAGCATAGAGTGAGGAATAATGTTGATGGTTGCCCCACAATCCACCAAGATTTTATTCACTGTAGTTTCTTCGAGTTTAGCCCTTATAAATAAAGGCTTGAGGTGATTTTTCATCGCCTCTGTAGGTGGTTCGAAGAACCCATTTTGTTCCTCAGTAGTGCCATTGTCCATGACGAAATAGCACACTGGCCTATGTTTGGCCATTTCTTGCTCCACTTCCCAGTCACTTGTTTCGACTTCCACCTGTCGGTTGAATTCTCTGGGGAGCACTGAGACTATATTCACCATTATGTCCAAAGTATCATCAGACTCAGAACCATCTTCGTCTTCGATTTCACCTTGGTTAGGCCAAACTAGCCTGTTGGTTACTGACTCTCTTTCCAGAGGTTTCCTTTGCTTCCTTAGAGGAACATTTGAACTGGTTTCTGCCTTTGGTTCATTGGCAGCCTCCCTCTCAGCTTTTCGTCTCCTTTGGTATCTCCTCCATTGAGATCGAGACATGGGATTTTTCCCTTTGTAGTTGCCTGACACTTGTGCAACTTTAGGTGCAGCAACTTGAGGCTCTTTCTTTTGCGTTAAAGATGAACCCCTTGGCACGTCGAAAGAGTGCCATCTCTCCTCACTTGGCCTCTTTCGACCAGAGGTTTTGTACCAGGTATCCACTGGCACATTGGTTGGAGGCCTGAAAGTCAATGGCCTCTTTTCTTGGTTTGAACCTCTTTGGGAGGCTCTTCTGGGGTCATGTCGAAGATCAACATTTTCCCTTCTCTTATTTGCTGCTCTTACGCCTTGAATGTGCTCAGCAGCTTTTTTGTCAAAGATCGAACTGCATCTTGGACACAGCATCACCTCTGACTTCTTTTTCTGGCATCTTTGCAGGAAATCTGCCAGATTTTCATTCTCCCGAGGGAAAGCAGTCTTATTAGCTTGTTCTTGCCTCATGGCCTCTTCTGATGCTTTTGGGTCAGAGAGTTCGACCATGTTGATATTCATTGTATCTTTGTTGGCAAGAGTTAACTGCTTCATTTGTATCTCCAAATTCTCCGTCTGGCCTTGAACTGTGGCCAAGTGAGAACTGGGTTTTGGTCCAGTCTTTTGTGCTTCAACGGTCTCCAGCTTTGGGCTTTCGACCGCTTTCTGAACTGCTTCAATTGTCTTTCTGGATAAATTCCCAGAAAAACTGCCAAAGATTGGCATGTTGATATGGTCCTTTGAGACTTCGACCATTGTGATTCCTGGCCTCTTCGACTGGCTCCTGGTTGCCTCGATCACGTTCACCTCAGAAGGCTCAGCATAGTGGGCTTCAGCCTGCAATGGATTTGAGTCGACAACCATGGGGGTTTTGTCAGCAAACTTCAACCTCCCTTCTTCGATAGCGTCTTGCACAAGATTCTTGAAAAGAAAACATTGAGAAGTTTTATGGCCCAAAAAATTATGATATTTGCAAAAGCCTCTCTTCTTTCTTTGATCAAGAGGAGGCACTTTTACCCCTGGGGGTACTATCATTTGGCCATCTTTTACAAGCAAGTCAAATATTTCATCACATTTTGTGATGTCAAAACTATAAGTCTTTTTGGGGAACCTATCGTTGGTCCTTTCTGGACCAATGGGATTTTTCCCACTTGAGGGGACTAACAGTTTGCAAGAGTATGGTGGCCCTTGTTTTAGTTCCGCTAAATCGACTTCTCCTTCTTCGACAGTTATAGTATCGTCGAAGGATTCTGGATCTTCGTCATCCATCTCAACATACGCTATCCTCTCTCTCTTATGAGTTTTCGTTGCCTTCACTTTTTCAGCTTTGAGGCGTTCTACCTGTCGAACTCTATCGGCCAGTTGGGCCATGTCTCTCAGGTATTGGGTGTCTAACTTCTTCCTAATGGAATAATCTAAACCGCCTGCGGCTATTTCGACTAACTCATGTTCCGGCACTTGTGTAAAACATCTCGCTTTGAGCAACCTAAACCTATTTAGATATTCGTCTATAGGTTCAGTGAAACGTCTCTTTACACTGGCCAATTCTTTCAGGCTTATCTTGGTTTGCCCCATGTAGAATTGTTCATGGAACAATCTTTCCAACTGGGTCCAATGATGGATCGAATTGGGGGGGAGAGTTGTAAACCAAGTAAAAGCGTTATTTGTTAAAGAACTTGGGAAGTACTTAATCCTCAGGTTTTCGTTATTCGAAATATCTCCTGCTTCGATCAAGTATCTCGCCACATGTTCGACAGTAGATTCTGTCGTGTCCCCAGAGAACTTAGTGAATTTGGGGACTTTACATCTAGGAGGTAAGTCTGTTTGTAACATGTATTCTGACAATGGGGATGTAAAGTTGGGCCTTCGAAAGCCCATGTTCATCCCATTTTGAGTCATGATGCTTTCGATCATGGTTGCCAGATTATTTTCCAAACCCATGTTTTGGTATTGGATATGCTGAACTACTTCGTCAGCATTTTGGTTTCTGTTAACTAACCTTACCTCTGGGGTTATTACCCTAGGTTCCTCGACAGGTTGCTCCAATCGTGCCCTAAGGTTTTCTTCGACAGGCTGTTGGACTTGATTGATGGTGGTTTCTTCCTCTAAAAATATACCCTGGTTTCCCCTTATTTGCGCCCTTTGGGGCTGTCGAATAGGTTGGGGTACTCCAAAGAAATCAGCCAAACGCGTCATTTGCGCTGTCATCTGCTGATTCGATTGAGTAGTGTTTTTTATTAGAGGGTTCAGCACTGTACTTAAAGTTTATGCCAACATTTGCACCATATCATGGTTGCTTTCGTCCATTTGTTGCCTCAAGACTGCTGTCGAGGCATTTGTAAGGCCATGGGCTACTTGGGACGTTCCTCCTAAGAGTTGGGTCCTATTTCTATTCGCCATACCTACTCCAGAACCTTGGAGTGGCGAAGAGGCACTCACTAAAGGGTCTGAAAAAGTGGACGCAGCATTCGTCAGGCTAGCCAAGTCAGAAGTTGGCATGCCATAGAGTGGTTCTCGATTATGACCGCCTGTCATAAATCCTGGGGGAACAAAAGGCCTTGTGCCTAAATTTCCCCTTGGCGGTGGAGTTCCCAAAGGCACTCTGGGGCCTGTGAATGGAGGTAATGGCCCCGTTGCTGTGACCGTTACTGCTGGTGTCGAACCAGCGGTTATCGCTTCACTTACGGTCGGGATAACCGTTGCTCCCACATTCGTTTGTGGGATTTCGTTATTGTTTGGCGGATTCGCCATCTCTTCCCTTCTTCTGGCAGTATTGGTATCGTTAGTGTATATTCTACCACTGCTCAATAACATGCAACACTCCTCGAAAAGATGAGATTATTTTCAAGAATCAACACACGGTCCCACCGGGTGTGCCAATTTGTTCACCGTGGTTATTGGTAAACAACCGCTGATCTTCCAAATGGTTACTTATTTGGTTACTCGCAGGATCGATCAGATTGATCCTAGGACATAGGTTGATTTTGATGTTTTGATTAAATTGGATAATGGTTAAATGACAATAAAATAAAGAGGTTTTAAGTAAATTGCATGAAGAAATAGGCTTGGTAAAATAAATGAAGGCTTTAAATGAAGGGCTTCGACAGGAAAAGTAAAGAAGAAGGCAAGTAAATTTCTGGAAAAGTAAATGACTTTGATTCATAAAAGTGGTGTTTCACACATACATTTCTCAACAATTCTTTCTCACACGCTGGGTACTCGAATCTATATGAGTGACTTTGTATATAATTGTGAACACACGCGAGAAACTGCGTG
Source organism: Vicia faba (assembly GCA_948472305.1). NCBI lineage: Eukaryota > Viridiplantae > Streptophyta > Magnoliopsida > Fabales > Fabaceae > Vicia > Vicia faba. Next base: position 92,751,778 of record OX451735.1, on the reverse strand, counting down.
AACTACTACTATTTATACTAAAACATCCCAAGTAACCGTCGGGCAGTTACACTGCTTCGAGATGATTCCACTTGGCACGTTCTCAACGTTCGACGCTCCAGATCTCTGCACGTTGCACTTGGTAACCGCTGGAAACCGTTTTCCCTCCAAACGCTTGAATTTCAAACCGTTCCACTCTGAACCATCGAACACCTTCGTCAAGAAGCATCTTCGACGAGAAACACCTTCGACGTCGAAGGCAACCAACTTCTCCATTGGAAGAAATCTTCTAAGTACATTGCCATCTTTCGATGGGCATTTCGACGGACCTAGCTGGTCGAAAACATCCTTCAGCTTTAATGGCTGACATTAATGAAACAAGGGTGTCGAATTTAGGAGCCAACAGATTCATTCCATGTTATCATGTTCCCTCCATCTCCTCTATAAATACAAGCCATGTGCAAACATTACTGACGCATATACACTACAAAAAGAAACCACGAAAAATTGCAAAAAATATCCAAGGTTGTCAAATCCAGAAAATGTGTTTCCAACCTCCCTCAGTCCAAATAAAGGACCCGAATATGTTCCCGAAGACCCCAGGAACCTATCCCTACCATTTTCAAAGCTCATAGCACCCTCAAACTACTGGATCATGTGTCACCGATTAATAAGGTTTGTTATATTTGAAACTTCAGATTTATGTGTTGTTGATGTTTTTGATGGTTTTATTTGTGATCAGGAGGTTCATAACAGTAGGTGGGACATATAGCATGAGAACTTTGAGGCCTGAATTGTGTGATGCCATTGTTAGGGCATCACAAATTGAAAGCTTCGCAACTCATAGCCTAGGAATATTCAGACCAAATAAATGTCACCATTGAATTTATAAACCCCAAATTAGGGGGGTAGGGTCATTTTCATTCTTGTTGTGTTTGATTTTTGCAAGATAGAGATTTTGAGCAACTGGAAGGGATGACCGGAGCCACCACTCCCGGTGGCTTGACCGACGTTGATGCCTGCGTGGATGGACGGAACAAAATGATTGATCCATTCAAATATTTGGATCCCACTGAAACACGCGTGTTTGAAACATCAGCACTATGACTCGTTTTACATTATATTATAATCATTTAATACATACTCCCGAATGTAAAGTCGTCCCAACGGTTGGGTGTGTATGTGTTAAGGCGTTATGTGTGTGCAAGAAGGGCAGGGGTTCGATCCCTGCCTCTTGCATATTATTTTTCCATTTCTTCTTTGTAGATCCAGTGCAGCTAGGCTATACACGCGTACCATGTAGCATCAAATCTACACCATCAGAGGTCAACACATCTAGATCCAAGCGCAACAAATATGCACCCCCACCATGGGAATTCAAAGGATTATCTCACCAAATCCAATACAGCCTTTGGGTTCCCTCATACATGGGCCTAATGTATTCCAGGTTGCACCCCCCTATTAGCTTTAAACATTAGGCCCAATTTGCTTCTTTTTTTATTTTATTTGTTTATTTTCTTTTAATCAGTTTTTATATTACATGATGAAATAAAAATAATAATAATTAGACTTAGGATTTTTCTAAAATTAATTTTAATTTTTTAAATTAATTAATTTAATTATTTTGACTTGTTTTTATCAATTTAACATCAATTAGAAATATGTTATTTAATTCAAATATTTTCTTAATAAAAATAGAAAAATATTAAAGTTAGGTTTAAATTCATCTAGTATTTATTTTTTAATTAAATTTATATGTAAGGTAGTTTAACCTTTTTTTTAATCAAAAATAAACAAAAAAAGGATTTCTTTATTCATCTAGAACTTTTTTAGGTTTTTAGACGTTTCTTTCCATTTCGCACGCGTTATTTTATTTTCGCATTTTTTATATATACTAATGTATTTGCTGATGGAATGTAATAGAATTAACTAGGCCTTTTATTGTTTTTTTCCCATTTTTGGACATGTAAATACCCCCTCCCCAAAAGCCTTGTAATACCGTAGGATTTATGATTCTCGCGCTTTAAATTTCTACAAAATATTAACTGTTAATAACTAGGCTTGTATGGAAAGACTGAAAACAAAATTAGCAAATCTAATAACAAAGATAAATGAACTGAACTGAATCACTTGCACATATACACCTCTAGGGTATGCCCACTTCAGTTTCCTTTTGGAAAATAAAATAGTCATGTCCCTCGAGAATAGGAACGCTTTAGCAAAGACCCTTTGAATCAAAAGATCATAAGTCCATTGATGACCCTACAGTGTTGCCTTTCAGGTAAATTATCTAGTCCCTTAAACAAAATTGCTAAAGCGTCTCTATATGTTGCCTTTATGAATGTACATCCCTTCGAACGTCCCTTAAACATTCAAAGACAGGGCTACCTACTCACTAATAGTAGGATAGCATTATCTAAAGGAAATGGAGAAAAGAGCTACCCTTTTCGAGTAAAAGTAGAAAGCTGTTAGATGCTAGCTCAAAACAAATTTTTACATTTACATAAAACACTCTCAAAAAATGCTTTATCAACACTCTTGAGGACGGATACAAGATTTATCATAAACTGAATCGCCGTACTAAGTCATTTTTAAACTATTTTTTTCAAAACACACAAAAGCATAAGGTATTTCAAAAATGAGCTAAGCATCTAAGAGCCCATAGAAAACTACAGATGGAAAGGGTGCTAACACCTTCCCTTTCCATAATCTACCCCCCTTACTCAGAAAATTCTCGAAAAGCTCATTTTTTGTTCTTTTCACCCTTTCCTTAATTTGGATAAAAGAAAATTCGTTGGAGACTCTTGCTTACCGCAACATTTGAGAACACAAATGAAAAACTAGTATAAACAGTCGGTTCTACCACCATATCACAGAACTGGCAACTTTGCTGGGGAGTATGAATAAAAAGTGGGGTTAACTTAAGAGTTAGTTCATTTTAAAAATATATTAATTGTTTGATTTTTATGCTTTATCCTTGAAGGGTTGTTTGGGTTGTTACTATAGATCCTATACTCGGATCTTGGGGAATATTTTTAGGTAAACAACAATAGATCGTGGAGACTGTACAGCGTAGACCGATATGGTTGAAGCGATAGCTGTGTTAGTGTGAAACTTTGGTTGGTACCGGTTGTTAGAACAAAGTTTGAATCTACTACCCTAAGTTTAAGTTTTGATGATAACAAAATGAAAAGATATATTAAATTATGTGATTCATGTAAGAACTATTTGCTACCTAAAATATTACCTTCTGTTTTGCAGAAACTCTGATGTGTATCAGCAAAAGCACACTTAATCAACATCAGAATATTGGTTATTAACATCAGCATCAGAAGTTGCTATATCAGAATACCAGAATCAGAAGAATAACTCACGCAAATGCTGAAGCTTGATGAACAGAATTGCGCTTAACACTCTGATAAAGACAACACAGTTCATCAGCACTTAAGCAGAGTCAGAATGACCAAAGCCAGAACACGCTTTAAGTAGCAACGGTACTGTGCATTCAAAGCGAATTATTACCAACGGCATCATTCCAGACAAGATCTGCTTAATAAGGAAAGTTTGTTAATGGCATTGAATCACGATTATTGCTCCAACGTTCAACAAATTCAGTGCTATATAAACAAGACAATGAAGATTGAATTGGCTAATGCTCTACAACTATTTCCACGCCTAAAAGCTAATCATCATCTTCTCATTCTCAGTTTGCTAAAAAGCTCCAATTATTCCTTACTCAATATTTTAGCAATCTAGTTTCATTAAGCTTAAGTTGTGTAATATCACAGTTGTGATAAACAGTTTTGTAGAAAACATTCACACACCTAGACCTCTATTCTTTGTAAGAAAGTGTTTCCTTGACAAACCGGGTTGTGGTTTGCATCATGAAGGCTTTAGCAGTTGTTAAAGCAGATTGTAATATTTAGTTGAATATAGTGGATTAAGACCTCGTTGGAGAGAGGCGAAATCACCTTGACGGATGGACTGGAGTAGTTTGAGATCAAACGAACCAGGTTAAAAATATCGTGTTCATTGATTTTCAGTTTTACAATTCAACCCCCCCTTCTTGTGTTTTTCACTTCTTCAATTGGCATCAGAGCGCCTTGTTCTGAGCTAAAACACTTAACCGTGTCAGTACAAGATCCAGCGTCAGAAAAACACAATGGTAGGAACTTATTCTCACACCAGCAATGACAACCATGAGGACAGAGACAGATTCAGCGGCAAACCTCCAGTATTTGATGGAGAAAATTTTGATTACTGGAAAGACAGAATTGAAAGCTTCTTTCTGGCACATGATGCTGATCTGTGGGACATGGTGACAGATGGATACACGCACCCTGTGAATGCAAGCGGTCAGAAGATTGATAGGAAAACAATGTCTGACCAACAAAAGCGTGACTTCAAGAATCACCACAAGGCCAGAACCATCCTTCTCAGCGCCATCTCGTATGATGAATATGAAAAGATCTCCAACAGAGACACAGCAAAGAACATGTTTGACTCACTCAGAATGACGCATGAGGGCAACGTTCAGGTCAAAGAAACTAAAGCTCTGGAGCTTATTCAGAAGTATGAGGCATTCAAAATGGAAGAAAGTGAATCCATTGAAACAATGTTCTCAAGATTCCAGATTCTGGTAGCTGGTCTCAAGGTTCTGGACAAAGGTTACTCTACTGCTGATCACGTCAAGAAAATCATCAGAAGCTTACCAAAGCAGTGGAGGCCAATGGTTACAGCTCTGAAGCTAGCAAAAGATCTCAATAAAATTTCTCTGGAGGAACTTATCAGCTCCCTCAGAAGTCATGAGATAGAGCTAGAAGCTGATGAACCCCAGAAGCAAGGTAAGCCTTTAGCATTAAAATCTAACAAAAAATCCGAGTTTAAAGTTTTGCAGGCAGTTGAAGAAACATCTGATGGATCCTCATCAGAAGAAGACGAACTCTCCCTCCTCTCCAGAAGAGTGAATCAACTGTGGAAGCAGAGGCAAAGGAAGTTCAGGAATCCAAGAAGATCTGATCAGAACGAGTCTTCTTCCAGATACAGAAGGACATATTCTTCCTCTGGATACAGAAGATCTGAAGGCTCCTGAGGAAGCAGAAAGCCAAACACCAAGGACATCATCTGCTATGAGTGCAATGAGCAAGGACACTACAAGAGTGACTGCCCAAAGCTTCAGAGGGAAAAGCCCAAAAAGAAGTTTGGAAGAGAAAATAAGAAAAGTCTCATGGCTACATGGGATGACTCTGACTCGTCTGAAGCTGACTCAGAATCAGATGATGAGAGAGAAAACAAGGCTCTCATGGCCAACATTTTAGAAGATAGTGAAGCTTCTGAATCAGACTCAGAATCAGATACTGAAGAGGTATTTCCTGACTTTGCAGTTAATTTTACCAAGGCTGAACTTGCTGAAAGCCTTAATGAAATTCTAGAAAGGTATCAGCAGATTAGAGTTAAATTCAGAGACCTGAAAAGGAATCTTGAATCCGACTCTAATAAGACTGAGAGTCTTAAATTGAAGAATTCTGAGCTGAGAAATAAATTTTCAAAATTAGAAAATTCTTTACAAAACTCTCAGAAGGAACCAATTTCTGAAACTCCCAGCAACGCTGATGAGATCATCAAGGAGTATGATCACAGTTTCCAGAAGTTCCTTACTAAAAGCATAGATAGAAGCAAAATGGCTTCAATGATCTATGGAGTTAGCAGAAACGGCAGGAAGGGAATAGGATACCAAGGTAAGGTTCCTACACCAAAGAATGTCATGGATTTAACCATTAAACACACACCTCTAAATTCTCATTTTGTGTATGGTCACACACATGATATTAAATACACTAGCAGTAAGTACTCTGTGAAACCAAAATTCAACCAGAGTTTTGGTAAATCTAACAAATCAGGACCCAAGAAAATCTGGGTACCTAAGGATAAAATAATACATGTTGCAGATATCTTTAGCAGCAAATCAGAAACACCAGTCATGGTACCTGGACTCTGGCTTCTCGCGACACATGACGGGAAGAAGGCATATGTTCCAAAGCCTGGAACTTAATCCTGGAGGCCACATTGGCTTTGGAGGCAATCAGAGGGGAAAGATAATTGGCTCTGGAACTGTAGGTAATGGAAATCTTCCCTCTATTAATAATGTTCTGCTAGTAGATGGATTAATGCATAATCTGTTATCCATAAGTCAATTAAGTGATAACGGTTATGATATAATCTTTAATCAAAAATCATGTAAAGCTGTTAGTTAGAAAGATGGGACTATCCTGTTTAATGGAAAGAGGAAAAACAACATTTACAAAATCAAACTTTCTGAACTAAAAAGTCAGAATGTAAAGTGTCTTTTGTCTGTTAACAACGAGCAGTGGATCTGGCACAGAAGATTGGGGCATGTTAGTATGAGAAGAATATCTCAGATTAACAAACTCAATCTGGTCAGAGGATTTCCTAATTGGAAGTTCAATTCAGATGCTCTGTGTGAAGCATGTCAGAAAGGCACTTTTGCAAAACCTTCTTTTAAATCTAAAAATGTTATTTCTACCTCTAAGCCATTAGAACTTCTGCACATTGACTTATTTGGACCAGTTAAAACTGCTTCAGTCAGTGGCAAGAAGTATGGGTTAGTAATCGTAGATGACTATAGCAGATGGACATGGGTAAAGTTCTTAAGACACAAGGACGAGTCACACTCTGTGTTTGTTACCTTCTGTAACCAAGTTCAGAATGAAAAGGATCTTAAAATCGTTAAATTCAGAAGTGATCATGGTGGAGAGTTTGAAAACAAAGATTTTGAGTCATTCTTTAATGACAGAGGCATTCTGCATGATTTCTCTTGTCCTAGAACTCCCCAACAAAATGGAGTTGTAGAACGAAAGAACAGAACATTGCAAGAAATGGCCAGAACCATGATCAATGAGACAAATGTTGCTAAGATCTTCTGGGCAGAGGCAATAAACACAGCGTGCTACATTCAGAATAGAATCTCAATAAGACCTATTCTGGAAAAGACTCCATATGAATTGTGGAAGAACAGAAAGCCCAACATTTCATATTTTCATCCATTTGGATGTACCTGTTTTATGTTAAATACAAAGAATTATTTGAACAAGTTTGACTCTAAAGCACAGAAGTGTATTATGTTAGGATACTCTGAACGCTCAAGAGGGTACAGAGTATACAATACAGAAACACAGATTGTGGAAGAATCAATCAGTGTTCGTTTTGATGATAAGCTTGACTCTGAAAAGTCAAAGCAGAATGAAGTTTTTGCATGTATGGAAATTGAATTTACAGGTTCTGAAGACAAGTCATCATAAGCTCTCAACACAAACACTCCTTCAATATCTTAAAGGAGCACTTCTAGTAATCCTACAACAGCTGCTGATCAACCTCAGAAGAGATTACCCAGAAGCAGCTTGGATCACCCAGAAGAAACTATCTTAGGAAGAAAGGAAGATCCAATCAGAACAAGAGCAAGCTTCAGAAACTCTGAAGAAACCCTCATGGGACTTGTGTCTCTGATTGAACCTTATTCTATTGATGAAGCACTTCTGGATAATGAATGGATTCTGGCAATGCAAGAAGAGCTGAATCAATTCACCAGAAATGACGTATGGGATCTTGTTCCCAGACCAAAAGGATTCAACGTCATTGGAACAAGATGGGTGTTCAGAAACAAGCTAAATGAACAAGGTGAAGTCATCATAAACAAAGCACGACTGGTTGCACAAGGTTATAGTCAGCAAGAGGGGATAAACTATACAGAAACCTTTTCCCCAGTCGCCAGGTTAGAATCTATCAGACTTTTAATTTCATTTGCTGCTAATAGAGGCATCACTCTGTATCAGATGGATGTCAAGAGTGCATTCTTAAATGGTTATATAGAAGAAGAGGTTTATGTGCACCAACCCCCTGGTTTTGAAAATTCAAAACATCCAGAACATGTTTTTAAACTAAAGAAGTCACTATATGGTCTGAAACAAGCTCCCAGAGCTTGGTATGAAAGACTAAGTAACTTTCTGTTAGAAAATGAATTCACCAGAGGGAAGGTGGACACTACCTTATTCTGTAAGTTAGTTAAGAATGACATCTTAGTCTGTCAAATTTATGTTGATGATATTATTTTTGGTTCTACTAATCCTTCACTTGGAAGAAAATTTGCTAAGTGTATGCAGGCAGAATTTGAGATGAGCCTCATGGGGGAACTGAAATTCTTTCTAGGAATTCAGATCAATCAAACTCCAGAGGGAACTTACATTCATCAGAGCAAATACATCAGAGATCTTCTGAAGAAATTTGACCTCTCATAATGTAAGCCATCAAAGATTCCAATGCATCCCACGTGCATTCTAGAAAGAGAAGAGGTAAGCAAAAAGGTAGAACAGAAAGTCTACAGAGGTATGATTGGTTCTCTCCTTTATCTGACAGCTTCAAGACCTGATATATTATTCAGCGTATATATTTGTGCTAGATTCCAATCAGATCCTAGAGAATCTCACTTAACAGCTGTTAAGCGAATTTTCAAGTATCTGAAAGGTACTACTAATCTGGGTTTATTTTATAGAAAATCTAGTGATTACAGTTTAGTAGGCTACTGCGATGCTGACTTTGCTGGAGACAGAGTGGAGCGTAAAAGCACTTCTGGAAGCTGCCAGTTTCTGGGAGACAATCTGATCTGTTGGTCCAGCAAAAGGCAATCCACAATTGCGCTATCAACAGCTGAAGCTGAGTACATAGCAGCAGCAGGATGTAGCACACAAATGCTCTGGATGAAAAGTCAGCTTGAAGACTTCCATATTTTTGAGAGTAACATCCCTATACTCTGTGACAATACTTCTGCTATTTGCTTAAGTAAGAATCCAATTTTACATTCTAGAGCTAAGCATATAGAAATAAAACATCATTTCATTAGGGACTATATTCAGAAAGGAATTTTGAACTTAAAATTTATTGATACAGACCATCAATGGGCTGATATCTTCACTAAACCCCTTTCTGAAGATAGGTTCAATTTCATTCTGAAACATCTCAGCATGAAAATCTGCCCAGAGTGAAAATGCTTTAATTCTATATATTTATCTTCAGAATGTACTTGTTTTACTGTGAACTTCTGATCAATCTCTTTTCAGAAAGATAGAACATGCAGATTGTATCATATGCTAGTCTTAAAGATCTGAGCGTTTCAGCTCAAGGATAGACGTGCTGATCACTAAATCAAACAAGTGTCATCCAATCATCAGCAAATCTCTGAAGCAGAACGCGTGCATGCTTCTGAGAAGGCAAAACGCTGATTGGGTGCATTGAGACACATGTCTGGTAACCGTTTCAAGTATCTTTCTCAAATCCTCCAAAATCAGCAAGCATTAAATGAAAGTAATCATGTTTTTAAAACGTAATAATGATTTTATTTCTCTTTCTTGAAACCGTTTACACTTTCAAAATATTATGAAATCTATTTAAGCACGTTAACTTCTCACATTAATCTTTTACAGTTTCTCATAATCTCTCAAATATTTTCTGCATTTTCTCTGTGTTCATCTCTTTCAAACTTAAACCCTTTTTCTCAGTTTTCTCAGAAAAACCCTAAGTGTGAACATGGCATCCTACAGCAGTGCTTCTGCAGGTTCTCAGAAGAAAGCTTCCTCTGAACAGTACCAAGTTCCATTCAGAACACTCCTTACACCAGTGAAGAATCTTGAAGTGTTGTCTAAACTGATTATTGATTTTGGCAGTATGAAAGAGAATGGTTTTGACTTGACAGAAGAAGTTAGGGCATATAAATGGGAGAGATATTTCAACAGGTTGGTTGGACCAACGTTCCCAATGTTAGTCAAGGAGTTCTGGATTCATGCGACCTCTTCAATGCATCAATTCACCTCCTACATAATGGGAAAGAATATTGTGATCACTGAGGATCACATAGAAAAACTGATTGGTTATAGTGGTGGTGGCGTCTGCTGTATTGATATGGCTGAAAGATGCTCTGACGTGGGCGTCATAGCATAACAGATTTTCACCCATGGGGTGCCCAGTAGCAAGATAAGAGACTTAAAGGATCACCACAGAGTTTGGGCGAAGATCATTCTGGGGTGTTTTAATCATAGGAAGCCAACAAGTTCCCATGATTACATAAATATAGATCAGCAGTTTCTGATCTATTTTATCAATCAGAAGGTAAAAATCAACTTGGCTCATCTTCTGTTTAATCACCTCAGAACAAGCGTGAAGGAAACCAGGGAAGAAGAAAGAACAAAGAGGGATTGGATACCCTTTGGAAGGTTAATATCAGATATTCTGACTGAGAATAGGCTGATAGAGCACCTGATAGAAGCTCAAGAGTTAAGCACCATTGAACCAACTGTTGGCAAGCCTCTGAACACGAAGAATCTGAAGAAAATGAAGTTAATAGAGAATATCAGAAAGGAACCCAACGTTACTCTTATTGCTGACATCACCGGCAGAAGAGTCCCACTGAGTGACTTTCCTTTATTTTCTGAGATAGAATCTAAACCAGTGGTGGTTCTCAGATACTTGGACGCGTGCAAGGCTGATGGTACAGATCCCAAGCTGAATATCAAAGATCTGCACCAAGCTCAACCATAAGTCTCACTCAAGAAGACGAAGAAAAGGAAGGCCCCTTCAGAAGGAACATCCCAGCAGACACCCAAGAAAAGAGGTAATTTATCTGCTGCTTCTGTTTTAAATTCTTCTGCTATTCCAACATCTATCCCCACTCCAGCTTCTCATGAAATCCCAATCCCCATCCCAACAATAGATGAAACCGAACCAGAAGATGACCCTTCTGAGGCACTACAACTCAGAAGACCCCGCACCAAACATCCCAAACCAACAACTTCAACAACATCAGCACTTGACAAAGTTCTGTCTGACATTGATCAACGTGCTTCTGATCACCTCTCCAATAATCCAAACTCTGAACCACAAATTGTCCACTCTCCTCAACCAGAACAACCTCTCTCACCCATTCCAGAAGAACCACATATTCCTGAACAACCAGAAATCCCTCCTCCTTCTCCACAACAAGCAATTCCTTCTCCCTCTCCTCAACCAGAAATTCATCCACCATCTCCTCAACCATCACCTTCTCAACCTGAGTATCATCATTCTGAAACTCCATCTCCTCCATCTCATTCTCCTCAATCCTCTGAGCCACAACCTCTGGCAATACAGCTGCCATGTGGAACAACTATAACAATGGCCTAGCTACCATCCTTGCTAGAAACCACGCCTCCAAACACTCCCAAAACCCCAAACAGTCCAGTCATTATTTCTGATTCTCCCACTCCATCTCCGAAACAAACAGCTCCCAAACAAACCACAGAAGACCCCAGCAGGACCTTCATAGATTTAACAATCCTTGACCGTCTTGCTGATCTGGAAAATAAAATAGCCATTCCAAAAACAAAACAGCCAGATGTTGGCTCTGGCATTATGAATTTTGAAACAGGTTTGCAGCAGTGGATTGCTTCTCTGAAGCAAGTCTGTCCTGGAATGATTGATCCAGCTGCCTCAGACCAGCTCTGGACACGATTCAGAATTTGGGTACGTGCTGAAGCTCTAAAATTGCAAGACATCAATTATGAGAAAGCACAGCTGAATTTCAGCAAGCTTCTGAACGAAGTAGGAAGTCAACTGCTGAAAGAAGACGTGCTCCTTCTGGATAGTGAGCCATGGTCTGAGAAGCGTCCAGCTTCAAAGGTTCAGCCAGAAGAAGATTAGACAATTCAAGCTGAAGCCAGTCAAGCTGAAGATGTTGCAGAAAGCTCTCAGAAGCTCCCTTCTTCTTATGTTTCTCAAGCTGCCTTGGACAGGCAGACTCTGGAAGAGCTGAAGCTGAATGATATTTGTCTGCAGCAAAGGATGGACGAAAATGATCAGAAGATGAAGGAAAGGATAGATGTGCAGGATAGCAAGATAGATACAGTATTCAGCATGGTGCACAAGCAGACTGAGACTGCTGATCAGATTAAGGCAATGCTGGAGACTCTGTTCACACGCCTTCCTCCCAAACCTTAGATTTTCATTCATGCTATTTTCATGTTTTCTTTGCATATCTTCTGTACTGTTTTGTCTGGCTCTGACTATTTTAATATGACAAGTTTTCCTGCTCTAATTGTTTTAGCACATCACTTACACTTTTTGATTGCTGACAAAAAGGGGGAGAACAAGAATGATATTTTCAATAACGGATTACTGAGACAGAAAATCTCAAACATTCTAACTCTGATATACTTGAATATGTTTTCTGTTTTTGCTTAAGTCTACAGGTACAAGAATGCTCTTTGATACCCTGAAGACCAAAGTCCTGATACTCTGACCCTAAGCAAAGCTCTGATAAAGCTCTGATATTCTGATCTGAAGCTCTGCTCTGATATTCTGTTCTAAAGCTTCTGATAGTCAAAGCTCTGATATTCTGATGTTCAAAGAAAGGCAATAAAGATCTGATCCTGAAGATCTCTTGGAATAAAAAAGGGAAGTTATAAATTCAGGGGGAGTATCTCTGATCTCAACTCCCATATCTCTTTATCCCTTATCTTTGATAACTTCTTACTCTGATACATCTTATCATATAGTTATCTCTGATACTTTTTCACGTTATTTTCAATTAAAAATATCTATTTTTTGTCATCATCAAAAAGGGGGAGATTGTTAGAACAAAGTTTGAATCTACTACCCTAAGTTTAAGTTTTGATGATAACAAAATGAAAAGATATATTAAATTATGTGATTCATGTAAGAACTATTTGCTACCTAAAATATTACCTTCTGTTTTGCAGAAACTCTAATATGTATCAGCAAAAGCACACTTAATCAGCATCAGAATATTGGTTATTAACATCAGCATCAGAAGTTGCTATATCAGAATACCAGAATCAGAAGAACAACTCACGCAAATGCTGAAGCTTGATGAACAGAACTGCGCTCAACACTCTGATAAAGACAACACAGTTCATCAGCACTTAAGCAGAGTCAGAATGAGCCAAAGCCATAACACGCTTTAAGTAGCAACGGTACTTTGCATTCAAAGCGAATTATTACCAACAACATCATTCCAGACAAGATCTGCTTAATAAGGAAAGTTTGTTAATGGCATTGAATCAAGATTATTGCTCCAACGTTCAACAAATTAAGTGCTATATAAACAAGACAATGAAGATTGAATTGGTTAATGCTCTACAACTATTTCCACGCCTAAAAGCTAATCATCATCTTCTCATTCTCAGTTTGCTAAAAAGCTCCAATTATTCCTTACTCAATATTTTAGCAATCTAGTTTCAATAAGCTTAAGTTGTGTAATATCACAGTTGTGATAAACAGTTTTGTAGAAAACATTCACACACCTAGACCTCTATTCTTTGTAAGAAAGTGTTTCCTTGACAAACCGGGTTGTGGTTTGCATCAAGAAGGCTTTAGCAGTTGTTAAAGCAGATTGTAATATTCAGTTGAATATAGTGGATTAAGACCTCGTTGGAGAGAGGCGAAATCACCTTGACGGGTGGACTGGAGTAGTTTGAGATCAATCGAACCAGGATAAAAATATTGTGTTCATTGCATTGATTTTCAGTTTTACAATTCAACCCCCCCTTCTTGTGTTTTTCACTTCTTCACCGGTATACTTTGTGTTGAATCGAGGAGAATATGGCGATTCCGCATGATGTCGTAAAGTACCAACGGACCTTAGAACCTTAGTTGAACAAACTTGGCCATTAGAAAGTAGTGAGATAGCAAGCCTCAGTGTAAAGCTGGGGATTGGTTGATACTCGATGCTACACTCATTGAGATCGGACTTTCCAGATGTTTCGGCCCCAAGAAAAGATTGCTAAGCTGAAAGAATGCCTGATAAAGAAAGATCAATGATATTGAGGCTCCTTAGAACCCGATTACTATTTCTAGGACAGGTTGAACATACTAAACATCAAGAAGGTATTTACCTAAAAACTCCATGAAGGCCTAAACCTAAGGTATTGTGTGTTTTGCTTATGTGTGATTAATTGGCTTAAACATGACATCATGCATCATAACATCCATTTTTCATTACACTGACCATTTCAAGGACCAGGGGAATTTATCTTTGTTCTGTTATGCATATCTTGGCTTCCGCTCGTATAAATAGTATCAGAATCAGCTTTGTAAGAATACCTCTTTGTTCACCAAGAAATATGGTCGACTTCTCAATCAAATTACCTCGGGCTTTGATGAGAAGATGATGAGTGTAATCTTTCAATTCTTTGACCCTAAACCCCATTTCTTCACTTTCCAAGACTATCAGCTGGTACCCACCATGGAAGAATCCTCTCAAATATTGGGTATACCTATTCTTGATTAGATGCCTTTCACTGATTTAGAAGAAGCTCCAAATCCAGAAGTCATTGCAACAACTTTGCATCTAAAATTGTCTGACGTTTTATCCAACTGGGAAACAAGAAGCGAAGTCAAGGGTTTTCTAGTCAAATTCCTATTAGAGAAGTGTTGTACCCAAATTTTTGCCCCTAAGATTCCTCTATCATATTATAGCAACTTAATCATAACAAGATCACATTAGGGTTGGTTCATCCTCTTTTTCTATCTCCTATCTTTAAGATTTCTCTTGAGGAATCTCCAAGCACCTTAGTTGTTTATTTTGTATGTGTTGTTGTCTAACTTCTAATCAAAATACAAAAAATATTTGTCTTCGTCTTTTCATATTTGTGTTTTGTAGGTACCGGGTCAAAGCATCTGACAAATAAGGTTTTACGATATTATTTCCCTAAAATCTCTATTTGTAAAGAAAAAGAATTAAAAATTTTCATTTTTTTTCACTATACAATCGATTACTCCTAGAGTGCAATCGTTTTCAAAAAGTGCATTTTGCGCCATTTTTGAAAAAATACATTGTGCAAATCGATTTGCACAGAGTTAAAATTTGAAAAAAATCAGCAATTTCAAGCTTTTCAAATTTTGTATCCAATTTTTCTTCTTTTTTTTTGAAAGATATATCATTAATTCAAATTTTGGTGCCAATCTTGCATTTTTAAAAATATTCATTAATTCAAATTTTGGCTCTAATTTTTGAAAGAATTATCATTAATTCAAATTTTGGCTCCAAAAATAAATTACCAAATTACCACTAATCCCAATCCTAAACACTATAAATAGAGCCCTCATTTAATTCAAATTTTAAGCTTTTGATAGCCAAATCCACCTTGCTAAAAAATCTCTAAATTCTCTTCATCTACCAAATTCACTCAAAGCTCCATTTTCAAAAAAAAAAAGAAGGTAGTAAGCTTTGCATTGAAGCTTACTAATCTTTGAGCTAAACCTTCATCCAAACACTTTTTCTTCATCAATTATCTACATCCAAGCTTGGGCAATTGATTCTTGTGGTTGAATTGAAGCAAATTCTTGAAGTTGTTTTGATAATTCTCTAGATCTACCTCTGGTAAGTTGGATAATTCATCTTTCACAATGTGATCTCTTGTTGATCTTTGGGTTTGATTCATTGAGCATTATTTTGTGATTCCAATGGTGCTATTTTCTCATTATATGATATAATTTTCGTGCTCAATTGGATCCATGATCATATGGTATTTGATGGAAAGTTTGAACAAGAATTTGGCCTTTTAAAATGTTGTTTTGCTGTCTGTAACAGCATGCAATCGATTGCTATAACAATGCAATTGATTGCACTATAGTGCAATCAAATTGCACAGAAACATAATGCATTTTTTTGCCTTGCTTCGGGGCTGTTTTGATCCATAAATTTTTTTCTACTTACTCCTTTTGATTGTTGGTTTGGATTGTAATTTCAAATGTCCAATTTCTCTTTAAATTCAATGGAATTTGTGATGTAGATGAAGTTGGATAAATATTCATCAATTTAAATATACCAAAGAGTGAATTATTTAATTCATTTTTGGTGCTTTGGATTAACGATATGTTTAATGCTTTAATCCATCTATATGAGTGATTGAATTTAAAGATGAAAGAAATTTGAGGTAATGATCCAAATTAGCTTATCATTCCCCTCCCTCTTCATCTTATCCCTTTCTTTTTTAATTGTGTTACATGTTAAGGGATTATGATCTCTATATCATTTATCCAAACATGAAGTACATAGATTGCTATTGATCTGCCTCAAATTAGGAGGATTTGGTTCTACCAATCCTCTAATGGATCTACAACACTTTTGGTCAACACGGATCACTTAAATATCGTTGATCATTAAATGTTACTTTTTGAGGATTCCAAAATGGATGATATACTTGACAAAAAGCAAATGCAACTTGTTGTGTGGAGGATTTGGTTCTACCAATCCTCTAATGATTTCCAAATTCAAGTTTCAAGATGGCCATCCAACTAACCACTAATTACTAATAATTGACTTTATTTTGTGTTTTTATTTTATGGTCTTTTATTTTATGCACCATTTACTTATAGCATTTACATTTCTTGCTATTTTCATCTCTTCTCACTTGTGCATTTACTTTTATGTCATTTTTATTTTTGCTAACTTGATCTCTTCTTTTGTTTTTGAAGATACCTAATAATCAACATGAACCATAAAACACTTTAGTGATACTTGGACTATTTGGTTACAATCCTTGGCATGATGGAGTATTGGACTTATGATTAGAAACCTTGGCCTATGTTGGAGACCTTATGAACTTAATTGATATTTTGTATGGAGTTCTTGAGGTTTACCTCAATACATTGGGTTGTTTGTTTGTTTTGTGTGCAGGTTATTGTGATTACATTCTTTGTTTGTAATCTGGAATTCACCCATATACAGCCGTTACTCTGCCCAATTTTTGTGAGGACTTAATACATTTGAACTTTCATTCTCTCGAGAGGTCTATTATCTTTGCTTGCTTGGTTTCAATCCAAAGAATGAGAATTCTATCTTGAATCATATTATCAAGTATTGACTTCTTGTTGGTTAGATGGTTCTTCTCCTTATCTTTTACCTCATGCTTTAGGATACTCCCTTCATCTCCTCCCATCTTCTTAAATTTCAAAAATCTTCTTCCTCCTTTTGAAAACTTTTCTTGTTTTTTAAAATTGAACCACTTTCATAATAAATTTGAACCTAGGACCATGTATTTTCAAAAACCTTATCAAAAATAAAATTCAATCAATTTAATAATACTTTGACATCCTCTTTTTTGTGAGAAGAGTAAAAGTCAATCAATATCATTTCAAACCATTTTGCCACTTTGGTTTTTTATTTTAAAACTTTTCTCAAAATATTGGACCCTTGTAAATCCTTGTAGTGATGCAAACAACTATACTTCTATAATATGTAGTGAAGTGAGATATTTTCCCCTTTGGTGTTGAGTGAGGCATTGTTGATTTTAAAATCCAAGTCATATTCTCCACTTTTAGATGATGAAAATTCTCCTTTCTCATGATTGTGGGTAGTAAGTATGTTTTCCACACGGACAATGACGATGATGTCTTATCTCATAAACTTAACCAACACACTTGAGTTTTAAAATTTTTCAAAAGAGGAACTACGAGTACCCTGATCCCCTATTGCACAGAAGGTGGTACGTAGGCACTAATGGTTCGCAACCGCGGAGGGTGCAAAAATCATAAAAAATACTTCTTTTCTCACCTCCACCATCTATTTTTTATACAACATTTTATAGCCAAAATATACATATTTTACAAAGAGGTTCATTCGGAGTGCCGTGGATGTTTAAGGTGCTAATACCTTCCCTTTGCATAACCAACCCCTTTTAACTAGAATCTTTCCCTCTCTTTTTTGGGTTATTCGCTCTTTTCCCTTTCTTTTGGAAACAATAAAGCGCGATGGTGATTTTTATTTTGATCTGTATAACTCTAGTCAATCTAATGGCTTAGTCTTAAACATTTCTACCGCTACAAGAAGGCTCGACTGTTTTGGGATGATTTGGATTTCTAAGCTTTTGAGGAGGTTCTGGCCCTTCTAATCTATGGTTTAGTGTTGTTCCCTAATCCAGACTTACTCATATATGTGAATGCTATCAAAGTTTTCCTCTCTCGTAACCCTGTGCCTACTCTACTAGGAGACATCTTGTATACCCTCCACACTCGCACCATGAAGAGAAAAGGGATTCTTATGTGTTGTATGCCATTGCTGTCGAGGTGGTTTATTTCTCACCTCCCTAAATCAATATTGAAGAATGAAGAAGGTTTGGGTTAGTCGCGAAGGATAATGTCACTTTCTCACTCGGATATTCTCTGGTATTCCCGATCTATGGGAGATATTTATGTCATTGACCGCTACGGGGAATTCCATAATGTCCCACTACTTGGCATTAGAGGAGGCATAACTTATAATCCTTCTCTGGCCTTGCGACAATTTGGTTATGCTCAAAGGGATGGTCCCTACGATATGCTTATCCAGGGAATTATGTTTAACTATGAGGATGATGTTCAAGGGTATCGTCAGAGGTTCATACAAGCTTAGGGCATGGTAAACAGATTTGATACCAAGATCTTAGGGCCTAAGACTTCCATCCCTATGGAACCTTATCTCAGATGGGTACGAGCTCGCGCTCAGAATCTTATAATGTCGTATATATCCATATTACCAATGGTTGTGGAGCCCGTCACCGAAGGAGATGTTCCTTATATGGTTCTCCATCCTGACATACCCACTGATTTTGAAGAGCCGCAGAGATCCTGGATTCAGTTGAAGAAAGAACGGGATACCTTTAGAAATTATTTCTATGATAATGAGAAGAAAGTGTTGGAGCTCACGAAGCAACTTCACGAAGAGAAAATTCTTAATGTCTATCTCGGGACAAAGAGGAAGCACCCATGGGAAACCTGATTTCTTGGATTTTAGATTTTTTTAAATTGTAAGCCTAAAAGGCAATTGTGTTTTGAATTCTACTAATAAAATATTTTTTTCATTTTGGTTCACAAATTTAAATTTCCCGAAGTCCTTGAAAACATCGCATAAGCATATCATACACTTCATTGCATAAGCAGGTATTTCAAGACATGTTTCTTATTCTTTTTTATGTTTATTTCACCAAAAGAAATGGCTCTCGAACAAATAGTAAAGGATCTTCAAGCTCAAAACATTCAGTTTCAGCAGATGTTCCTAGCTCTAGCTAAGGGGCAAGAAGATCAGAAAGCTCTGATCATCAAAGAGAAGACCAAGAAGCCAAAGAAACCAGCTGGTGTCTTGAATTTGGATAGAAGGTTTAGAGGTTCGACTAAGAGAGCTCTAGATTTCACAACCACGTCGGATGAAGGGGACAATCAAGAAGAAAAGCCCAAAGAAGAAAACAACAATCTAGGGTTTGAGGAAGATGAACCTGACTATTCTGAGGAGCAGTATCCTCCTACTGATGATAAATACAAACAACTGGAGGATCGGATCAATGCTATGGAGATCCAGAGGGTACCAGGGCTGGATTTTGAAGAGCTAGGACTGGTCTCAGGGGTGGTCATCCCACGAAAATTCAAGGTCCCTACATTTTCTAAGTACGACGGGGTCTCCTGTCCTAAGATGCATTTAAGGTCGTATGTCAGGAAGATTTAACCCCACACTACTGATATGAATTTGTGGGTCCATTTCTTCCAGGAAAGTTTGGAAGGGGCTGAGTTGGAATTGTTCTATCAACTGGAAAGAACCAATATTCGTAATTGGGAAGATCTGGTTGCTGCTCTCTGCAAGCAGTATCAATATAATGTTGACTTCTCCCGAACTCGTATGCAATTGAAAAGTATGTATATGGGTTCCGGCGAGGGTTTTAAAGATTGTGCCCAAAAGTGGAGAGACCTTGCGGAAAGAGTCTAACCTCCTTTGTTTGATAGGGAGCTGGTGGACATGTTCTTGGGCACGTTATCTGGTCCATTCTTTAACCATCTGTTTGGAAGCTCGTCTACTGGGTTTACTGAATTGATACTGATCGGTGAACGAGTAGAAGCTGGCATCAAAAGTGGTAAAATCCAGAGAGATGCATCCTCCAACACAACAAAGAAACCTTTCACTGGAAAGAAGGAGGTCAATGCTGCTTATGGCAAAAGAAATCACAACAAAACTGAGCGTCGTCCGCCGGTAGGGGCTGTTATGATTTTCAACCCTGCCTCAAACCAACAACGAAACAATCAACACAGGCCAGATGCGACCATGAGGAAGTTTACTCGGATCAAAATGACCCTATCCCAGGTTTTACCACACCTGCTGAAGTCCAATCTGGTGACCCTAAAGGAGGCCCCGAAGAATGCTAATGATGCCTCTCCCCACTACAACCCAAATTCTTCGATGAGCCTACAATTATGAAACTCTGGGGCATGACACAAACGACTATGGGGCTTTGAAGAATAAGGTACAGGATCTCATCAAGGCAAAGAAGATTGAGTTTGACCTTCCAGAGAAACCTAATATAATAACAGCGCCAATGCACAAACATGGCTAAGGTGTCAATGTTGTTGATGATGTCCGTTTTGTTTCCTCCGTGGATGAGTTAACTACTCCTATTCTGACTATTAAAGAGAATCTATTGCGATCTGATTTATTTCCGGGATGGGGTGAAGGTTGCCACTTATGTATGTCTCTACTAGATGGTGGTTTGTTGTTAAATATGGGCGTCCAGCGCCTGATGGTTAACAAAGAAATCTTGTTCGAGAAAATTCCTCTTGCAAGAAGTTCATGAAAATACTTCTCAATAATCACCATTTCCTACAATCCTCCTAGGATATCCACCAAAAGACCCATCAGGATTACATTTGTTCCCAAGTTTTCTCCTTTACTCATCACCCTCCTTTGGCCAATACCATATTCCTCGGATAAAGTTGTTCCCTGTAATTATAGGGCTGATGTCGATTACCATGGAGTCAAACAAGATATGTTGTCTATTGAAGACAAATTGTCTGAAGGTATTGATCCTGACGTCGATAGTATCGTTGGGACCAGTAAAATAACGAGAAGCGGAAGAGTTTTATCTCCCGAAATCTCTCCAAAAATTGTTGCTACTCCTGTAATCATTCATGCTGCTACTCCTGTCAATACTCCCATTGCTACTCTTGCTGTTATCCCTGTTACTGAGTCAGCCGAGACTCGGGGCAAAGAGGTATTGGTTGAGTCTGTCCAATTGAAGGCTCACAAAGAAGTTATTCCTAAGGCTTCTAAAAAGGAAATGGATGAAATACTGAAGATAATCAAGAAAAGTGATAATAATATTGTGGAGCAATTGGGGCAGACCCCTTCAAAAATCTCAATGCTGGCATTAATTTTGTGCTATGAAGCCCATGCTAAGGCTTTAGTAAAATTCATGATGTCTGCCCATGTGCCTCAAGAGACCTCTACTGATCAATTCGAGAATTGCGTGGCCAGCCTGACTACTGATAATGGACTAGGTTTTTCCGAGGCTGATTTAATTCCCAAGGTAAGGAAACACAATGATGACATGCATGTCTCCATTGAGTGTAAGGGCACTAAAGTAGCCCATGTTATGGTAGATACAGGTTCATCGCTAAATTTATTACCCAAGAATGCTCTGGACAAGTAAGATTGCGAAGGACTCACACTAAATCCCAATAACATTGTGGTGAAGGCCTTCGACGATTCTAAAATAATGGTGCACGGGGAGGTGGACATCCCTATCAAAGTTTGTACACATACCATTAATTCGAACTTCTAGGTGATGGACATCCGCTCGTCTTATTCATGTTTATTATGTCGACCTTGGATCCATGGGGCTGGTGCTGTTACTTCTACCATGCATCAGATGTTGAAGTACACAATCAATAGGAAAATTATCACCGTCCATAGCGAGGAGGAATACGTGGTGAGCCACCTGAACTCTTTTAGGTATGTTGAAATGGACGGCGAGTTCATTGAGACCCCCTGTAAGAACTTTGAGGAGGTTCCATAGACGGTTGTTGTAAACAAGACTGCTTCCAAAGTCCCGAAGAATACCAGACCTCCATTGAAGATGGATTCTCTGAAGGATGCCAAGGTAGTAGTCGAAAAAGGATCTCGGAGAGTTGTTTGTCGTGCTCGCGCCAGGGGACCACCTTTACGGATCAACAACCATGGAGTCAATGCTCTGGAAGACAATGATAGTGATTATGACTTGTACAAATGGATCTTCCCAACCATCAGTAGTGGACTCAACAATTGGTAGGCCAAGGATTTTGTTCCCATTACTTTTATTCAAGAGTAATTTGTCTTCTTTTTTTTAGGATATGTAATATTTGAACAATTGAAACTTTAAAGCCTTGTGTCTTTCTCGAGGCACAATGGTCTATTTGTGAGGGTCATTACTTCATTTTCATATGTCATCAATAAAACATTGGACATTTTAGATACGAATTTTGCGCTCTTTGTTTTTATTTTCTGCATTTTACTTTATCAAAAAATATACAGCTATGCTCTTACACCCACCCACATATGAAACTGCAGATCCACATCCACTCGGGATCCCATTGATAACAGTTTTGCTATTTCCAGTTATGACTTTGAAAATACGATCTACCAAGCCGAGGACGAAAGTGAGGAACATTGTGAAGTACCCAGAGAACTTGCCAGACTGTTACAACAGGAAGAAAGGGCAATACAGCCTCATGAAGAGCCGGTTGAAACAATTAACTTGGGTACTGAAGAGGAGAAAAAGGAAATCATGATAGGTGCCAATCTGGAGCACAGTGTCAAGGAGCGGTTATTTCAGATGCTACATGACTATGTTGAGGTTTTTGCCTGGTCATAGGAGGACATGCCAGTAATTGACACTGATATTATGGTCCATCGCCTCCTGATGAAAGAGGGTTGCCCTCCAGTGAAACAGAAGGTTCATCGTATGCGGCCTGAGATGTCAGAAAAAATTAAGGTTGAAGTCATGAAACAGTTCAATGTTGGTTTATTAGTCGTCACCTCTTATCCGTAATAGGTTGCTAACGTGGTTCTAGTACCTAAGAAGGACGGTAAAGTACGTATGTGCATGGATTACAGAGACCTGAATAGGGAAATCCCCAAGGATGACTTTCCACTTCCCCATATTGATATTCTGGTTGACAAGACACGCACAACATTAGATATTCTCCTTCATGCATGGTTTCTCCGGATACAATCAGATCAAAATGGCACCCGAAGACATGGAGAAAATGAGCTTTGTCACATAGCGGGGTACTTTCTGTTACAAAGTTATGCCATTTGGGTTAAAGAACGCCCAGGCAACCTATCAGCGTGCCATGGTAGCTTTGTTTCATGATATGATCCATCACAAGATATAGGTCTACGTTAATGACATGATATCTAGGTCTCAAACTGAAGAGGTGCACCTAGATCATCTACATAAGCTGTTTGAAAGGCTTAAAAAGTACAAACTGAGGTTGAACCTGAATAAGTGCACCTTTGGAGTAAGATCAGGTAAGCTCTTAGGTTTCGTTGTCAGCGAAAAAGGTATTGAAGTTGACCCTTAAAAGAAAAGCTATACAATAAATGCCAACTCCTCACACTGAGAAGGAGGTCAGGGGATTCTTGGGACGTCTGAACTACATTGCCAGATTCATTTCACATCTGACCATTACTTGTGAGCCAATCTTCAAATTACTGAAGAAAGATCAAGCAGTGAAGTGGAATGACGACTTCCAGAACACCTTTGACAAAATCAAAGAATATCTTTAAGAGCCTCTAATTTTAATGCCTCTAGTCGAATAAAGACCTCTGATCATGTACTTAAAAATGTTAGAGAACTCAATGGGGCGTGTGCTTGGGCAGCATGACGAGTCTGGTCAAAAAGAGCATGCAATATACTACCTTGGCAAAAATTTTACCGAATGTGAAACAAGTTAATCACTGCTCGAGAAAACTTGTTGTGCTTTGGCATGGGCTGCTCGCCGACTAAGACAGTATATGTTGACTCACACTACCTTGTTGATATCTAAAGTGGATCCTATCAAATACATTTTTGAGAAGCCCGCTCTCTCCAGAAGAATAACAAGATGGCAAATGATCCTGACCGAATACGACATTTAATAAACAACCCTAAAAGCAATTAAGGGAAGTGTACTAGCTGATCATTTGGCTCATCAGGTTGTGGACGACTACCAATCCATGAATTTTGAGTTCTCGGATGAGAAAATCATGCTAGTAACTTATTGTGAAGAACCTGAACCAAATGAAGGACATGAAAAAGGATTCCGATAGACTATGGCTTTTGTTGGAGCTTCCAACGCTCTTGGAAATGGAATCGGTGTTGTGATTATATCTCTTGAAGGCTGTCATACTCCTTTCACTGCCATGCTATGTTTCATTTGTACCCACAATATGGTTGAATATGAAGCATGCATCACTGGTCTCAAAGTTTCTATTGACTTAAGGATCAAATTCTTGAGTGTATTTGGAGACTCTACCTTAGTAGTTAGTCAAATCAAATGTTAATGGGACACAAAGCATCCTAATCTCATGCCTTACGAAGAGCATGTGTTGACACTGATTACGCATTTTGAAGAAATCACCTTTGAGCATTTTCCACAAGAGGAAAATAAACTAGCGGATGCGGTAGCTACTATGTCATCCATGTTCAAGGTCAGGTGGGATTATGAGGCTCCTCAGACCACTATTGAGAGAATGGAAAAACCCTCATACTATCATCAGTTTGAGACTGAATAAGTTATGGAAAAACCTTGGTTCCTTGAAGTCAAAAGCTATCTCGAAGCCCATGAGTATCCCGAGGGAGCTTCAGTCAACAATAAGAAGTTCCTAAGAAGGTTCTCCGCCAATTTCTTCCTCAGTAACAGGGTCCTCTACAGGAAAAATCACGACTCTACCTTGCTTTAGTGTGCAGACAAGAGTGAGGCAGAAAAGATTATGGCTGATTTACATGAAGATACCTTTGGCACCCATTCTAGTGGGCACACGATGGCTAAAAAGATCCTACGGGATGAATAATATTGGTCGACTATGGTAGCAGACAAATTCCAAATCTATGTTGATAAAGTACACGTACCTCTGGTTCCTCTAAATGTCTTTATTGCTCCCTAGACATTCACAATGTGGGGCATCGACATGATTGGAAAGATTAGACCTATAGCTTCTAATGGGCACCGCTTCATCCTCGTCGCCATTGATTACTTTACAAAATGGGTCAAGGCAACTTCATTTGCTTCCGTCACCAAGAACGTGGTGGCTCGATTCATCAAACATAACCTCATTTATCAGTACGGTATTCCAGAAAGAATCATTATGTATAATGGTACCAATCTCAATAACATTATGATCACCGAGCTCTTCACGCAATTCAAGATCCAATATCATCACTCTTCTCCTTACCGGCTAAAGATGAATGGTGCTGTAGAAACTGCTAATAAAAATATCAAAAAGATCATACAGAAGATCACAGTGACATATAAATACTGGCACGAGACTTTACCATTTGCTCTTCATGGTTACCGCACCATAATGTGCACCTTAACAGGGGTAACTCCTTTCTCTCTGGTGTACGGTATGGAATTTATCCTACCCATTGAGATCCAAATCCCTTCCTTGAGGATCATGAAGGATGCAGGGCTGAGTGAAGGCGAATGGGTCCAGACACGACTTGACCAATTAAACTTGATTGACGAGAAGAGGCTCGCAGCTGTCTTTAATGATCAGATGTACCAAAAACGTATGATTAATGCTTTTAAAAAGAAAGTCATATGTGAGGTATATCAAGATGGTGACCTGGTAATCAAGCGTATCATACTGCCACAAGGTGATCCTAGGGGCAACTGGACTCCTACATACGAAGTACCATTTATGATCAATAACATATTTTCTGGTGGAGCCATGATCTTAACCACTATGGACGGTGACGACCTCCCGCACCCTGTAAACGTAGACATAGTTAAAAAATACTATGCATGAAAAAAGACCCTCTAGGTCGACTGGCCTAGGAAAAAATTAAGGATATATAAAAAAAATCTGTACAACCGGCGTGTCGAAAACTTGAAGGGGCGGCTTGGGCAAAAAAGGGTTTCCCGGTGGATTGAAAACCTGAAAGGACGGTCAAGGAAAAAGTTAGGGATTTAAAGTGTATAACTATGTCCCTTTGGATCACCTTACCGTCAATCTTCAGTATCAACTATCAAGCTCACGTGGTACTAATCAATCCAGTCAGCTTCGGACAAGCAGCGAAAGAGATGAACCGCTCAAAGACATAAAGGCAATAGCATAATGGGAATCCAATGGGATTATTTCACATAACTGTTTTCTCTGTATGCTATTTTTGTAAAGTTTTTATTCTTACGACGACATTCTCTTACTAGGATGTATGTCTCCTTGTACATAAACTCTTAGTCAAGTTAATACAAAGCTATTTCTTTGAATGTGCCAAACTATTTGTTTTTATTTTTATGTTTTGTTTGCGAAAATGTCCAATGATTATTTTTGTTCATATGCATTTAAATGTGATTACTTCTTAAAAATATACGCATAAAAAACAGAAAGACAATTACTAA
Source organism: Vicia faba (assembly GCA_948472305.1). NCBI lineage: Eukaryota > Viridiplantae > Streptophyta > Magnoliopsida > Fabales > Fabaceae > Vicia > Vicia faba. Next base: position 92,725,354 of record OX451735.1, on the reverse strand, counting down.
TGGCTTTAAGAAACAGTACAATATCTAAGGGCCATCCACAAAATCCTCGCATATATTTTCTCCAACAGATATCTTCTCCAGCAGGTACAGAGATTGAGACATCCTACTACAAGGTCACTTCTATATTCTCAGTATGCAACCTAATGGTGTCAAGTGTTCTCATATCCCCGGCAGAGCAAAATATCCAAATTACTGCTCTAACAAAAGATTCCCCGATGAAGTTGCCAAGCTTTTAAGGATTCCCCAGCAGGATTTCAAAATCCCGGAGTAGTTCATGGAGTTTTCCTCCCACAACAGAGTTTAATTCTCTAATACGGAAGTTCGTCTCCCAGCATTTCAACTTTAACAAATATTTGAAGACCTACATTCTTCATCCCCAACAACAATCAGGGATTCATTTCCCCTAGTTCAACAATACAACAATGGAACAAATGACACATCCATACATTGCACTCATGCATCATTTTACAAACATCATAGCATATGCAATACAAATTCATATATCACAATCTTATTTATTTTAAGAGCGTCATGCAGTTCATACATCATGACATCGCATGAAACTGACTTTACCTTTCCAGGTTGAGTTCCCAGACAGACAAACACTATCGACTTGTACAGCAGGTCAAAGATTATTTCCCGAAACTAGACAGAAAAACTATCTACACGACCAAATGGTATGAACTATCGGAGCAAGATGGGTTTACCAAGAAATACAGTTGGCCACAAATTAATGCACAAAACCAGAAGGGGAAACTATCTATGTTACCAGTATTGCCAAGTTCCACATTAATACCTGAAACCAGTCAGGAAAATTATCTAAGAACTATCTGATTGTAGATTAATACCTGAAACCAGACTGGAAAACTATCTACATGAGCAGATTGAAGATTAATACATGTAACAAGCTAAGAAAACTATCTTTCTTCCTCAGGTCAGAGAATAATACCTCAAACCAGACAGGACAACTATCTCAACGACCAACAATAACAAGTTCCAGATTAATACCTATAACAAACCAGGACAACTATTTGTGGACAACTGATTGTAGATTAATACCTGTAATAAGCAAGGAAAACTATCTACATGAACCGATTGTAGATTAATACCTGTAACAAGCTAAGAAAACTATCTACGTGAGCTGAGTGAAGATTAATACCTGTAACAAGCCAGAGAAACTATCTTTCTTTCTATGGTCAGAGATTAATACCTGAAACCAGACAGGACAACTATCTTAAGCGACCGATAAAAGCAAATTTTAGACCAATACCTGAAACCAGATAGGACAACTATCTGTGAACAACTGATTTGTAAATTAACACCTGAAACCAGAAAGGAAAACTATCTACATGAACATACAAAGAAATCTTACACGGGATTCTTCTCATGACCTCCAAATGCAGTCTAACACGGACTCATCCTGAAGCAGCCCCACACAGGCTCCTTCTCATATATCTCTGAATGCAGTCTAACACGGACTCTTCATGAAGCAATCTTACACGGGTTTCTTCTCATGATCTCTAGGTGCAGTCTAACATAGACTCATCCTGAAGTAATCTTACACAAGTTCCTTCTCATATATCTCTGGATGCATACTAACACAAACTCATCCGGAAAAATCCCTACACAAGCTCTTTCTAATACATTTTTAGGTAACAATTAACTCCATTATCTCTAGGAAGTTACTATGAAGCCTGGATTTCAACCAAAAAGCAGCAAACTCATATCTCTCCAGTATAGAGATAAATCTTCAGCAGAGCCTTGGACAACTGAAGCTCCTAGACTCTCTTCCCCATAAAGTTTTCCTCAAGCGAGAGAATAACAGAAACCCACATTGCCCAGCGGAGTCCTCCTCGGACAGTAGGAGCAAGAATTCTCCACAAAGGAACCGTTTATGAAATCAACATCTACTTTTGATGGCATCTTTAAGCCCATCTTCAACGACTCTCAGTCATCTTCGCCAAATGGAATCTGTAAGCCCATTCCCGACATCATTAACCATCAAGGTTACTTCATGCGAGTGCAAATTTCTGGGCACTCTAGTGTTCAATCATCTTCCACCTTCAGATCACGAAAGGCAGACAAGCCAATCTAAATCCTCAGGTTTAAGAAGATTGAACAGGGGGTAGCTTTTTTACCCCAAAATTTTCCCTCCCATTTTTTACTCAAGATATGCTCCATGAGGTTCCCAATTGCTCAAGGTTGTTTAAGAATTGACCAGACAAATTCTCCTCCTAAGCAATGAACCACTAATTAGGGTTTCACTTTTCATCAAGATGTGTGAGCTCCAAAGGTATCAAATAATTTCCATTGTCCTAATATGCCTTCAAGATTTTCCATGACAAATTTCATGCCTTACACTACAAGTTTGCTCAATCAATTGCTCAAATGCTTGAAAATCAACTATACTAGGTCAAAAGTCAACTATGGCCCAAATACAGTCAAACTTCATGATTTTTGGTAAACATCAACATTTTGAAGTGATATCCATCATTTGATCAAGGGTTGATCATGATTCCTCAAGAAACGCTCTTAATCTTTCAAAAGTCAAGAATTGCTAAATTAGGGTTTCTATAGGAAAAGTCAATTGGACTTTGACTAGGCATAACTTTCACATACTTCATCCATTTTCCCCAACCAAATATCACTTTTAAGAGAATAAAATTCCCTACAACTTCTCTTTTGTCCTCATGTTCAAGAGATGCACCATTTGAAAGATACAAGCTCATACATTACAGGTCATTTTCAGAAAGTCAACAAAAGGCCCTTTTTGTCAAGGCCATTTACATCAAGATAAAGTCTTCAAATGCAAAATTTATGAAACCCGGGATTGAAGTAGACATCTTGGGCTTTCCAAAAATTCCAAGATCATCATCATGAGATGAAAATTGAGCAAGTTATGGGTTACCCAAGTTGGGAAAATTTGTGAAAATGCAAAAAGTCAACTTAGAGCAAAAATGCATTTTTAAATTCATGGATCTATTCTTTGGGATTCAAGCATGCTCATGACTTACTTAAGGACCCTTAAACTCATTCTTACCATGCCTTGCAATTTCTAGCTATTTTATTCACATTTTATTTTATTTTATTCAAATAAATATAAAATAAAATGCATAAGATAATAGATATTTGTTTCAGACATATGGGCTGGTGTGTTGGGTCAGCCTTGGGCCCATAAATTCGTGCACAATTATCCAGGTACATGCAAGCATGGAAAGGGTATGTTTTACATGTTTTGGAAGTTTTTTAATTTGTTGGATTTTTGTATGAAAGCATGGTTATGAGCTTGATTCTTTCCATGTTATCATGTTCCCTCCATCTCCTATATAAATACAAGCCATGTGCAAACATTACTGATGCATACAAACTACCTAAAAATGCCACGAAAAATTGCAAAAAATATCCAAGGTTGTCAAATCCAGAAAATGTTTTTCCACCTCCCTTAGTCCAAACAAAGGACTCAAAAACGTTTCTGAAGACCCTAGGGACCTATCCCCGCCATTTTCAAAGCTCATAGAACCCTCAAACTGCTGGATCGTGTGTCACCGATTAATAAGATTTGTTATATTTGAAACTTCAGATTTATGTGTTTTGATGTTTTTAATGGTTTGATTTGTGATCAGGAGGTTCATTAGAGAAGGTGAGACGTATAGCATGAGAACTTTGAGGCCTGAATTGTGTGATCCCATTGTTAGGGCATCACCAACTGAAAGCTTCACAACTCATAACCTAGGAACTTTTAGACCAAATAAATGTCACCATTGAATTTGTAGACCCTAAATTAGGGGGTAGGGTCGTTTTCGTTCTTGTTGTGTTTGATTTTCGCAGGTTATAGATTTTGAGCAACCAAAAGGGATGATAGGAGCCACCACTCCTGGTGGCTTGACCGTCATCGATGCCTGCATGGACGGGAGGAACCAAATGATTGGTCCATTCAAATATTTGGACCCCACTGAAACGTGCGTGTTTGACAACTCAACACTATGATCCGTTTTACATTATATTATAATCGTTTGATATATACTCGCGGATGTAAAGTCGTCCCAACGGTTGGGGTAGGGGTTCGATCCCTGCCTCTTGCATATTATTTTTCCATTTCTTCTTTGCAGATCCAATGCAGACAGGCTATACATGTGCACCATGTAGCATCAAACTACACCATCAGAGATCAACACATCCAGATCCAGGCGCAGCAAATATGCACCCCCACCATGGGTATTCAAAGGACACTCTCACCAGATCCAGTACAACCTCTGGGCTACCTCATACATGGGCCTCACGTTTTCCAGATTGCGACCCCTATTTGATTTAGACATCAAGCCCAATTTGCTTCTTTTTTATCTTATTTGTTTATTTTCTTTTAATTATTTTTTTATATAACATGATAAAATAAAAATAATAATAATTAGACTTAAGATTTTTCTAAAATTAATTTTAATTTTGTAAATTAATTAACTAAATTAATTTGACTTGTTTTTATCAATTTAACATCAATTAGAAATAGGTTATTTAATTCAAATATTTTCTTAATAAAAATAGAAAAATAGTAGAATTAGGTTAAAATTCATTTAGTATTTATTTTTTAATTAAATTTATATTTAAGGTAGTTTAATCATTTTCTTAATAAAAAATAAACAAAAAAAAGATTTCTTTATTCATGTAGAACTTTTTTAGGTTTTTAGACGTTTCTTTCCATTTCGCACGCGTTATTTTATTTTCGCATTTTTATATATACTAATGTATCTGCTGATGGAATGTAATAGAATTAACTAGGGATTTTATTGTTTTCTTTATTTTCCCCCATTTTTGAGATGTAAATACCCCATCCCCAAAAGCCTTAGAATAGCATAGGATTTACGATTCCGAGCTTTAAATTTATGCAAAATATTAACTTTTGGTAACTAGGCTTGTATTGAATGACTGAAAAAAATATTAGCAAACCTAATAGCAAAGATAAAAAAACTGAATTGAATCACTTTCACATATACACATCTAGGGTACGCCCAGTTTGGTTTCCTTTCGGAAAATAAAACAGTCATGTCCCTCGAGAATAGGGACGCTTTAGCAAAAACCATTTGAATCAATGAATCATAAGTCCCTCGATGATCCTACAATGTTGCCTTTCGGTAAATGATCTAGTCCCTTAAACAAAATTGCTAAAGAGTCTCTATATGTTGCCCTTATGACTGTACGTCCCTTCGAACGTCCCTCAAACATGCAATGATAGGGCTACCTACTCACTAATAGTAGGATAGAATTATCTAAAGGAAAGGAGGAAAAGAACGACCCTTTTCGAGTAAAAGTAGAAAGCTGTTAGATGCTTGCTCAAAATAAAAATTCACACTCACACAAAACATTTCACAAACATTTCAAAAACACTTTAAAAAAATGCTTTATTAACACTCTTGAGGACTGATACAAGAGTTATCATAAAGCGAATCGCCGTACTAAGGCATTTTTAAACTACTTTTTTCAAAATACACAAAAGTACAAGGTATTTAAAAAATGAGCTAAGCATCTAAGATCCCATAGAAAACTATGGAAGGAAAGGATGCTAACACCTTCCCTTTTCATAATCTATCCCCCTTACTCAGAAAATTCTCGAAAAGGTCTTTTTCTATTCTTTTCACCCTTTCCTTAATTTGGATAAATGAAAAGTCGGCGGAGACTCTTGCTTACCGCAACATTTGCAAACACAAACACAAAACCAGTTTAAACAGTCGGTTTTGCCACCGTATCACACTCAATTTCGTTTTTGTGTGTCTAACTCTAACTATACATGCATATCATTATCCCCTTTGAATTCTCCTTTGATCAGTGTTCTTTTCTTTAAAATCCACCTTCTATTAGTATCCTTGATTAAGAGTCTACCTTCAGTTGGTCTATTTTCTTTGTGAGTTCACCTTCGATCGGTGTTCTATTCAGAATTGATGTCTATTTATATCCCCAGTAAGTTCGTCTTTGATTGGTATATCTGCGTTAGAGACTTCTTCGGTTGGTCTCTTCCTTGTATATGTCTAACATTGGCCTGACATATATCTCCATTATCCTTTGTTAAGAGTCTACTTCGGTCGGTCTATTTCTTATGTATGTCGAACTCTAACCAGACATGCAAATCTTTATCCCCTGTCAAGTCGTTACTCATGCATCTTTTTCAGAATACAGTGTTCTGGTATTCTGAGGAGTCTAGTCGTTATGAGTCCTCCCTTGTCAAGTCGTTACTCGTTACCATTCCTACAAAGGTCAAGTTCACTACTTGTCACCTAATTTTTGAGTGCATCGTTATGGAATTCATTTCGTATTGGTTTAGTCTAGTCTTTACTAGGTTCTATCGAGTCAGTTTAATATTTGTCTCGTTTCGTCTCTGTAATTCCTTGGTTTGTGTCAATTGTTACTGCTTCATCCGAGTTTGAGATTATCCAGTGTTCGCCTTGTTTTGAGGATCCACGCGTTATTGGTATACTGAGGAGTACTCATTAAGGTCTAGTCATTACTATTTCCTTTCAAAGTAGGAGTCGTTAATCTTGGTTTTGGTTTGTGATCCAGGGTGACACATTCTTTGAATTATTCCCAAGGTCGAGTCGTTACTCGTACCTTCACTCTTTCCCCCCAGCGTTGTGATTAACGTGCCAATGGGTTTTGTTTAAAAAGGCACCATTCTAGTTTGATCGAGACCAATTGTTATTGGTATTTTGAGAAGTCTAGTCATTACTAGTCTTCCCTTGTAAGGCTGTTATTCTTTATCAGAATGCAGCATTCTGGCATTCTATAAAGTCTAGTTGTAACTAGCATCTTCAGGTCCTTACCTTCTCTCAGCATGCAGTGTTATGGAATTTTATAAAGTCTAGTTATTTCTAGCATCTTTCGGTCTTTCCCATTTTTCTCAGAATGCAGTGTTATGGAATTCTGTAAAGTCTATTTGTTACTAGCATCTTTCAGTTGTTATCTCCTTCCCAGAATGCAGCATTCTGGAATTCTATAAAGTATAGTTGTTACTAGCACCTTTTGGTCGTTATTTTTCTTCTTCAGAGTGCAGCATTCTGGAATTATGTGGAGTCGAGTTGTTACTCGTTTACCCTTTGTCAGAATGCAACATTCTGGCATTCTGTAAAGTCTAGTTGTTAATAGCACCCTTCAGCCTCTATGTTTTTCTCAAAATGCAGCGTTCTGGCTTTCTGTAAAGTCTAGTCATTACTAGCATTTTTGGATTAATTTCCACAATGTTTCATCCTTATCTCCCATCTACAAACTTGTTTCTTTAGTCTGGTGCCAAGATGCTATCAAAATTTTACCTTGTGTTGATATACGTCATCTCAATTCGGAGTGCAAATATTTGAGTTCATTTTTGTATTCAATCTCCTTCCACCTTATCGCTCGAAAGGTTGTCGTTGCCAATCTCGCTTTAGGTTGAAGAAGCTTGAATAGGGGCAGTTGTTGTATCTCAAAATTTTCCCTCATAATTTCTTTTATCTGGATTTGGCTTAGGCTTTTGAATTCATTTGTATATATTCCATTAGATCATTAACATAACACATATTTTCATTCAATAAAACACTTTGGTTCAATGTTCAGTTGTTGTGCACTATCAGGGTTTTATAGTGCTTAAGTGGCAATGATTATTCCACAAATGTTCTTTCAGTTAGGATTTTATCTTGAGTTTCATACTTGAATGGACTTTGGATCAGAGCATTGAGAATGATGTGCATTGAGACCTCTTATAAGGAATTATATCTCACTAGTCCATGTTTGGTTCAATCAAGGATTCATTTAAATACAAGGCATTAAGAATAATGGATACATTGTTTTCTCTTGAATTTAATTAATTGGTTTAAGATATTTCATGGCATGATTGATTTTAATGCAAATTTCTTATGGAATCATGAGATACAAGGAAAGACTTTTGAGCATGGTTCATTCGAAAGGTCATGGATTCCATATTGCAAAGGACAACAATTTATATATGAGTTCTTTATGATATAAAGTTTTCATAAAACCACTTAGAACACTTCAACATTCTACTTGCAAAATTGTGAAAGTCAAGGTTCTCATACAAGATTCAAAATCCTTTCAGGAGTTTCATGCAAAAAAAATCATTCAAAACCAAACAAACAATGTCATTTATCGAAGTCAAAATTACTTCATTCAAGGTTCATTCAAGTGTCTTAAAGATCATGTTTCAAAATTCATTCATGATACATCAAGCTATGCTTAAAGCAAATTTCCATTCCAGAAACATTACATAGAAGTTTTACAAGATACATTCAAGAAAAATTGCAAGTACATGAAAATCATTTCCTAAATTCTATGCTCAAATCCTAAACCTATGCCTGAGAAAATGCTGATATCCAACAATTTAGAAAAGCCTAAAATTGCAGCTGTTGTCCTAAACCTGCCAAAACCAGTCCAAAATTAGTCCTTGCTTTCCCTGTTGTCCAAGTCCAAGAAACTAACCATCGCAGCCTTGCACATGTACGTATCCAAACTACTATCCTTTAATCATTAACCTACAAAAACAAATCCATTTCAGATAATACAGAAGAAAAATTGCATTAGCTACCATTCAAAAAGAGTGAAAATATGGGAGATAAACTTTGAAACCGTGAAAATCAATAAACCAGTTCAACAATAAAATTGGTTCAGCCAAAAAATCATTACAAAAATAGAGTAATGGACATCTCAACAATAAATTAGAAAAAAGAGTTTTATCATAAAATCAGTTAAACAAAAATTCCAACTCAGGAGTTTGCCCAAAGCTTTTCAAGAAAGTTTCACAAACTCAATCCTCACCATCTATTCTTCTAACTAACTACTAGAATCAAGGAATCAGATTCATTAAAACCTAACCAACTTATTACATCTCCAATAAACTCTCTAGCAGAGCTAACTAATTTTTCTAACAAACTCCAACAGAAAAAATAGATTATATAACAGAAAATCTTACAGATTCATCCATCCTTCTACCACCTCAGAAGAACCACCATCAAGATATTCTTCAACCACTCTCCAATCCTGCAGAAGAATCAAAAAAATCTCTGCATCCTCTCATTTTCTTTGTTTTTTTCTTCTATCATCTTCATCAATTCTTCATTCATTTTAGAAGAATCATACAAAATTCACCGGGAAAATACAAAAAATCTCTGCACTCTTGTTGTTGCGTTTCACAAACCGTTATCATAAATTCTTCAAATTCCTTTCTACATTTCTCTGATTTTTATCTGAAATCTTCATCAACCTTTCAATCTTAATCTTCAGCAGCTTCAATGTTTCGTCATTGTTCCACATCTTCATCACCATTAAATCTTTACAACAACTTCAATTATCTTTACCGGCAATCTGCAAATGCATCGTAGCTTTAATCATCCTCAGCGTCTTCGTTTGGTTCTCAGCATCGCCAATGCATCATTGCTTATCTTAATCGCAATATCAACGATGAAAACATGGAGAAGTTGAAGGAATAAGAATAGTTAGTTGGAGAAGATCGAAGTTTCATTCGCGATTTGGACAGAAAATGGAAGGTTGAGTTGTGGCGAAATCAAGTTGAGATGAGTAGGAGGATTAAGACGGACCTCGTGAAAGAGAGACGGAGAAGTTTGATTTGAGACAAATAGGAAGAAGGTTTCATCGTCTTGATCGGAGTTCGGTGCCGCTGGGTTGAGGAAGAAGAGAGGTTCTTTCACGATGAAAGCTCAAAGGTCATAATCTCAACCTAATTCCAAACGCATTGTTTCGTATATGCTGCCTTTTGGTTTTATTATATTTCTTTTTTAATTCAAAAATAATAAATGGATAAGTATTGGATCATTTTGATGGTGATATTGCAATGAACTTGTCCTAGGCCGGGAGTTTTTTGCTAAGCCCGTTACTATTTTTTGGGAAAGCCTGAAACAATGTCAACAAAAACAGACTTCTTGGACTCGTGCAAATTGGGCCTAGCACCTTGAGTTTGCTCCACCAGACTTCTTCAGCATGCCCCAGGATTCCGGACTGCACCCCCTAAAGCCCACAATAACTTTTTTTTGGTAGCCTGGTTATTTATAACCAAAAAAGCTTCATGGACTGGGCTTAACACCAAAATTTGGTTTGTTATGTAGCAACATTGTGTATATATTGCACCCCATTTTTTATTATTTGCATTTTTGCTTGGATAATTTTGATAATTGTTTTGTTTGAGTTTTTTTTCACATGATAAAAATAATAAAATCAAATATAAAGTTTGTTAGTTTTTATTATTATTTAGTTTTAGGAATTAAATCCCGATTATCCCATTACTTGGGATTTGTAATTCACCTTTGCTTGTTGAGATATGAGTCTTATGCTGGTTTATTATGCGATATACGAATATGCTTGATATTTCAATTGTGATTTATTTTTCACATCGATGATGCTTCGACACTTATCTCGACCATTTGATTTCTGACTCTTTTCTTTCCTTCGTGAAGCTTACTCAAAGTTTTCCGGGTTTCTCTGTTTTTTCTTGCGGTGCTATGAACTTTTGTTCGTTTGGGTATTTTCTCTCATTTACTTCATTTCAGCATGTACCGCTTTCTAGAGATCATGTATAGCAGGGGAATTTATCACTTTTTAGAAATCATGTGAAATAGAAAGTAGGAAATAAAGAGTGTGCGCTCAAAGTCACTGTTTAAAGTCCTGTAGCAGGAACCGCTTTCTCTATGCTAATTGTGTTTGTTTAAAATCCTACCTTTCAAGAAGGTATTATGCACGTGTGTTTACATTTGTGCCCGCATTATATTACAGATGATAAGTCCTCAAATGGAGGCGAGCGGGGAGGGTTTGTAATCCACCCATGCACATTCTAGTCCATGTTAGTCTTAGCTCATGTTGTGCGTCACTGCTTCGGAGTCCTACAGATCTTGTGTATCGAGTACGTTAGATGGGGAAGGGTTTTGCAATCAAACCCCCACATTTTTTCTTGAGCTCACGTTGGACAACATTGATGCTTCTTGTTTTTCTTATTTCATCTTACTCATGTTTGTTTGCTTCTTCTAAAGCACTTGTTGGCTTATTTGTTTTCTATACCATGCTTTCCTTAGGATCTCTCGATTAGAGTAGCTTTCAAGCTAGACATTAGGATTGTAATCCATGCATGCTAACATAGGGTAGAGATTTCCCTTTTCATCCTCAACCTTAGGATCAATCATTGTATGATAGCATTAGGAATAGAACAACATAGTCTCCCTTATATGTTTTTCTTTCTTTTGCATCCTTGTATTTAAGACTAAAACTCTTTTCTTGGAAAATGTATAAAATATCTAACAAACTTTCAAATTCTTCTTTAAGGTAAAAGATATCAACCAATTCAAAACTTTTTCTCGCCTGTGGGAATTTCATTGACTTTAAAAAGGATATGTTAATTCCACTCTATGCAATACTATGAGTAATTCCCTAAGGATCGGGTTGCATCATGTCTACTTCCTAAGAGTCACGAATGTAACATCATCCACCTTGGAGCACCTTTTCAATTGAAAACACCTGTATATGTGACAGCATGTTATTTCCTTTCCACTACATATGTGTGAGTATCCAGTAGTCGGGCATCACTGGATTGAATGAATTTAGAATTGTTTATTAAAAATACAAACCAACAGATATATTTGAGCCGAAATACGGTTTCTTTGATTCCTTAAAAGTTATACGTATGCATTTGGGTAGGGCCCGAACGAGAACAAGTTTATTTTTCCCTACATTATTTTATCTTTTCTTTTGCATTCATTACTTCTTTGAATTTTCTTTTAGCTCTTAATCCTAGATGTAGATTCTAACACTCCCATAAGACAGACAACGAGAGTGGATACTATAGAGTACTAGCGGCGCATAGGGTGCTAATACCTTCCCCTCGCGTAAAAAACTCCCTTACCCGATCTCTCAATCGCGAGTCTGTGACTTCTCCCTTATTAGGTTTTCTCTATGTTTACCTTTACCTCATGTGGGATAAAAGACGTTCGATGGCGACTACATTGATTTCATTATCATTTGAATGTTCAGTCGGTTGTTTCAACAATGCGTCAAGACACACACATTAGGTTTGTCTTCCTCTTTATCCTATCTTTAATTTTTCTCTTGAGGTATTACCAAGCACCTTGAATTGTGTATCTTGTAAATGTGTTCTTTTAACTAACATTAATATGTGTATATATGTTCCTTTGAATGTTCATATTGTAGGTGATCACAATTGCATTAATCTCACCATCTAATCTAGGGTTTAAGGGGTGATTCGCAATCAAATGGTTCTCTAATATCTTGCTCTTGAGCCAATTTTCTTTCCATCATAATCTTTGGGTTGTCTACTACAACTTTGTTTTTATGCGCAAGACTTGAGAATGCTTGGAAAGTGGTTGAAGATTTGAAAACATTATATGTCTTTTGTGATTTTCCCCCAATTTGATCATCATCTTCCAAAGACAATAACTCTTTCAATTTTTATGATATTTGAGTGATCTCAATTCCACACTTCAATTCAAGAGGTCTAATTCATGTCATCTTCAGAAATCAAGATCAAATTTTGAGTAGAAAGTCATTTAATTTTGAAGAACATTGTAGGTCATTTTGAAGTTCAACACTTATAATTTTTCTAAGTACAAAACATCCTTGTGTTTTTCACAAATTCAATTGGACATAACTTTTTGCTCAGATCTCCAAATGATGTCTTTATTAGAACATTGTAAAGATTGTAACCTCATCTTCAAATTCTTCAAGAATCATGTCATAAAGCCCCTTGAGTTATTTGTACCATGGATTCAAAGTTGGCAACATGAAACTGATTTTTTTTTAAAACAGTCAGATTGCAAATTGTTTAATGTTGCCTCTAATAACAAAATTGTTTCACGTTTTTACTTCTAATCATGCTTAACGATCTTACAGAAGTGCTTAGAACCTTGAAATACATGTTTTGGCTGAGTTTTGAGCAAATATAAGTCGCACTTTTCATGCTTGCAACTTTACATGAATTCTCTCAAACTCTCATCATATCACACGCTTGAGCAATCCATTTGCTCAACTATAAATAAAGGATAATACCCCACTCATTTGACAATCTCTTAAGAGCCAAGGAACCTCTATTGAACTCCCTCCATACCTCTCAATTATGCAAATTCAAAATCAATTATAAAGTGCTTCCAACTCTTATTTCTTAATTGATTCTTCATCCTTGAACTTCACTGAAGCTAACAGAAGAAGACCCAAGCCTTGAGGTGCCTTGAATCGTGCTAGCCAAGTCCAGTTTCAGAGAAAATTCATATGACTTTGTTCAGGTAGTTTAAGGCACAAAATCTTCTAACTCAAATTATTGGAATGATCTATGATATACATTGATGAATGCTGATGGTTTAATTTTAATCAATTGAGGCATTTGATGCATCTGTTATCAATTTCAAAAAATTTCAAAACTCTCTGGTTTTTCTCAAATCGACTGAGTTATGGTTTAAAGAAATTTTTTGTTAGGGTAAGGTTAGGATCGCATAGAAGAGACGATTCCAATGATACATGTTTGAGCTTCTAACGATTTTGTTTGAAGAATCTCATAAAAACCCAAGGCACGGAGGTCTGTGTGAAATCAAGCTTTCCAAATGTTTTGATGAAGACAAGCTAGCATGCAAAAATGAATGGATCAAGATAGAAGATTTATCTCAAGAAAATATTCATTGATCAAGATCAACATTTCAAGACTTATGGCTTAAGGTATATGAAATTTTTGATCTTATGCTCTTAGTGCTCAAAACTATTTTTAATCATGCATTTACTTTATTAAAATAATATTTTGAGTATATATTATGTATGATTGAAGAAGGTTGTTTTAAATTGCTTCAAATCTTTGAAAATAATGATTTTTCAATTTTTGTACACAAGCAATCAATTGTCATGCTAGGACAATCGGTTGCAGTCAAAAAACAAAAGTTTATGGTTTGACAAACAATCGATTGTCATCTAGCAACAATCGATTGTCATGTGTTCTGTTTTCAAATTTTTTGAATGTTGGCTTATGGGCAACCGATTGCTCCTCAATGACAATCGGTTGTCATAGTTATATTTTTCAAATTTTTTAAACGTTGCTTTTAATGCAAACGGTTGTTGCTTTAGTGCAACCGATTGTTGTGCTTCAGATTTTGAAAATTTTCATTTTTCCAACAACTTTTTGTAACACCTTTTCATGGAAATCTTTGTATCTTTTCAAATACATTTTTTTAGTAAAAATGGTTTAAACATTGCTATGATTCATTGAAGAGGTATTACTACACTATAAATAATTTTTATTTAGAATTTTGAAAATACAACAACAATCACTAACAACTATTACTTTCTATTCTTTTGATCATACTCTCTATACTCAAGATATTTATTCATCATTTTCATATGCATACTGAAAATTGTTCTTGAGTACTTAGAAGAGTATCCATATTAAATTTCATATTGAATAGAAAAGATCAATCAAGTGATTGACATTGCCCGTTCGTCTTTCAAACTCTTATACAAATCAAACAAACTATTGTATCCTTGTTTTCAGGATTGTTGGAAACAAGAAAGACACTTAGGGAGGATTGTTCTCTTTGTGGTCTTAGTGAAAATCCAAGAGGATTGTTCTTGGTCCAAGAGGATTGTTCTTGGTTGTTAGCTAGTCTTTGTACAAATTACCAACTATAAGGAAATCTCTTTCATGTTGAAAGGGGACTGGAGTACTCTCGGACTGTGAGGGGAACCAGGATACATCTCTGTGTTTTTTACTTTCCGCATTTACTGCTTTCATCACTTATCAGAAAAAGAAAGAAAAGAAACTCGTGCAAAAATATTCATACAATTCAGAAAAAGTTTTAAAGAACCTAATTCACCCCCCTCTTAGGCACATCTGAACTTATAATTGGTATCAGAGCAGGTTATAGGTAACCTGTTTCTACTAGATCCAGAATGGCTTCCGCAAACAACAATTTTGTGTTCAGATACAGTGGCAGTAGCAACAAGCCTCCTCTATTCTGTGGTGAATATTTTGATTTCTGGAAGATCCGTATGAAGGCTCATCTAGAAGCACAAGGAGAGGAAATATGGGATGTTGTCCAAAATGGTCCTTTTGTTCCGGTAACTGTAGTAGACGGCGTTGGTTCATCAAAGCCTAAAACTACATGGGATGATGATGATAAGAAAAAGGTCTTGTATGACAAAAAGGCATTAAACCTCCTTTAAAGCTTACTTAGTATGGATGAATTCTTCTGTGTCTCAGCTTGCACAACGGTAAAAAGAAATTTGGGCTACACTGGTTGAAACACATGAAGGAACAACTGAAGTAAAGAGATCGAGACTTAATACGTTAAGTCAAGAATATGAATTGTTCTGCATGCAACCCGGAGAATCCATTCTTTATTTACAAAAGAGATTTGTGTATCTAACAAATCATCTAAGGGCACTTGGCAAAACATTGATTAATGATGAATTTAACCTAAAAGTGCTCAGATCCTTGACTAGAGAATGGCAACCAAAGGTAACGACAATCTCAGAAAAGAAGAGTCTTGCTACTATGACATCTGCAACCTTGTTCGGAAAACTTCAAGAATACGAGACAAAACTTGGTAGATTGGAAAAGCGTGAAAATCAAGAAAAGAAGTCTAAGAACATTGCCTTGAAGATTGACTCCAAGGAAGACGAAAAGAAAGATAATCTTGATGAAGATGAAAACTTCATGCTTCTCTTTAGAATACTTGGAAAATTCTTTGGTAAAAATGACAAATCCTTCTCGCACTCAAATAAGAAGAAACACTTCAAGAAGAAGGAAGGATCCTCATCAACACAAGAAGTTACTTGTTATGAATGTGGTAAACAAGGTCACATCAAACCGGACTGTCCAAAACATTCAAAGAAAAGTGGCTACAAAGGCAAGAAGGAATCAAAAGATAATAAAGCATATGTTGCATGGGAAGATGTTGAACTGAGTTCGTCATCCGACTCCGATAGCGACGAAAGTGCCAATCTTGCATTAATGGCCTCACACCACTCCGAAAGCGAAGATGATGAGGTTAGTAACGTATTCTCTCTTTTTAATAGTGATGCACAAGGTGCTATAAATGAACTGTTAAATGAATGAAAAATTATGTACAAAACTATCTCATCACAAAAGAAACAAATTTCATCGTTGGAAGAAAAATGTGGATCTATTGAAAAAGATCTAAAAGATGAAAAGCAAAAGGTTAGTGATGAAAAACAGAATTTTGTATGCACAAAGTGTGAATCTCTCTCTTTCCAAATTGTCCAATTGAAAAGGGTTCTTGAAAGGTATGAAAAAGGACAAATGGGATTGGAAGCTGTTCTTAGCCAACAAAGATACTCAAATGACAAAACTGGTCTTGGATACTCAAAATTTTCAAAACCAAGTACCAACAAAACCATCTTTGTCAAGGCTAGCGATCAACCAACCAAAGAGAAAGAAATCACTCCCAAAATAGTTCATCACTATCCTAAAAAGAAAATACCCTCTAAGAAGAAATCTTATCCTTCTAGATATAGAAGTAAATTTGAACCTACTTGTTTTTATTGTGGTATTCGAGGACACACACCTAATGCGTGTTATGTTAGAAACTTTGGCATGGCAAATGGGCATTATGTGCGGGTTAAGAAAGGAACTAATTATGAAGGACCCAAAGAAACCTGGGTACCTAAAAAAACCTAATCTTGTTTTGTAGGTAAGCTTGACGACCACTTCAAATCTATGGTATCTCGATAGTGGTTGTTCCAAGCATATGACGGGAGATATCGACAAATTTTCACATCTAACACTTAAGGCCAAGGGTTATGTGACGTATGGAGATAACAACAAAGGAAATATTATTGGCATAGACAAAGTTGGTGGTCCACCTTTCACATCAATTGAAGATGTTCTTTATTTTGAAGGACTAAAGCACAATCTTCTAAGTATTAGCCAACTATGTGACAAAGGCTTCAAGATCAGGTTCACTAAAGATGAATGTTTGATAGAAGATGAAGTCACACATGAGGCTAAACTTAAAGGCAAAATAGTAAATAATATTTTTATGATTCCCTTAACGATTTGTCATTGAAGGTTAAATGTCTCATGGAAAACAACAACGACTCATGGCTATGGCACAAAAGAATCGCTCATATTCATATGGAGCATTTAAACAAATTGATTAAGCATGACCTTGTTGTTGGACTGCCTAAGATAAAGTTCATCAAAGATAGACTTTGCGATGCATGTCAAAAGGGAAAGCAAACAAAATCAACTTTCAAATCCAAGAATGTGGTGTCCACTACTAGGCCACTACAATTGCTTCATATGGACTTGTTTGGCCCTTCTAGAACGAGGAGCTTCGAAGGTAATGTATACGCTCTAGTTATTGTTGATGACTTTTCTAGATATACTTGGACACTCTTTTTAGTGCAGAAAAATGATGCATTCAAGGCGTTCAAGAAATATGCAAAGCAAATTCAAAGTGAGAAGTCACTATCTATTGCCTCCATAAGAAGCGACCATGGTGGAGAATTCCAGAATTCCTCCTTTGAAGATTTATGTGAAGAACATGGAATATCACATAATTTCTCAGCACCAAGGACTCCTCAACAGAATGGAGTTGTAGAAAGGAAGAATAGGTCTCTTATTGAACTTGCAAGGACAATGATTAGTGATTCAAACCTTCCAAAATACTTTTGGGCGGATGCTGTAAGCACGACATGCTTTATAAGCAATAGAGTTAATATTCGACCTATCTTGAAGAAGACTCTGTATGAACTCTTTCGAGGAAGGAAACCAAATATTTCATTCTTTCATGTCTTTGGCTGCAAATGTTTTGTCCTTAACAACGACAAAAATAACCTTGGTAAGTTTGATGAAAAATCAGATGAAGGTATTTTTCTTGGATACTCCTTATCTAGTAAATCTTATCATATTTACAATAAAAGAACTTTAACTATTGAGGAATCTATGCACGTATCATTTGATGAATCTAACCCCTCCGAGGAGGATACTATTGTTTTAAATAATGATGATGAGATTTTAGATATTCCTCAAGAAGATGGCTCCAAGAACAACAATGAGAATCAATTGGAACAACAAGAAAAACAAATTCTAGAAGAATCAAATGTCAATGATCTACCTAAGGAATGGAGAACCCATAGAGATCACCCTATTGATAAAATCATCGGTGACATCAGTCAAGGCGTTTCAACAAGATTGAACCTCAAAGATGCTTGCTTGAACATGGCGTTCGTTTCTCAAATCGAACCTTCCAAAGTCGACGACGCATTAGGAGACGACCAATGGATTATTGCTATGCAAGAAGAATTAAATCAGTTCGAGAGAAATCAAGTTTGGGAACTTGTTCATAGACCAAGTGACAAACACATCATAGGTACAAGATGGGTGTTCAAAAACAAACTTGATGAGAACAGTATAATTGTCCGAAACAAAGCAAGATTGGTAGCCCAAGGATACAACCAAGAAGAGGGAATTCACTTTGAAGAAACTTTCACTCCGGTTGCAAGGTTAGAAGCTATCCGTGTTTTACTTGCTTATGCTTGTTCATTGAATTTTCAGGTTTACCAAATGGACGTCAAAAGCGCATTCTTAAATGGCTACATCAATGAAGAAGCCTATGTCAAACAACCCCCGGGCTTTGAAGACTTCAAGAATCCTTCACATGTCTTTAAGTTGAGAAAAGCTCTTTATGGCTTAAAACAAGCACCTAGAGCATGGTATGACAGACTCAGTACATTCTTATGCGAAAAAGGTTTCGAGAAAGGTAAAGTGGATAAGACCTTGTTCATAAAGAAGATCAAAGGTAACACTTTACTAGTAGAAGTCTATGTCGATGATACTATATTTGGTTCAACTAACAAAGATTTGTGTGAATAATTCTCGTTGATGATGCAATGAGAATTTGAGATGTCTATGATGGGAAAGATGAACTATTTCCTTGGATTGCAAATTAAGCAACTGAAAGATGGTATCTTCATCAATCAATCAAAATATTGCAAGGAACTTTTGAAAAAGTTTGATATGGATAATTGCAAATCAATGCACACGCCAATGGGCTCCGGTACCTATGTTGATCAAGATGAATCCGGTACTTCCATTGATATTACTAAATATCGAGGCATGATTGGCTCACTATTATACTTGACGGAAAGTCGTCCTGACATCATGTTCAGTGTATGTTTGTGTGCACGATTTCAAGCAAACCCGAAGGAATCTCACCTCATGGCGGTAAAAAGAATCATGAAATTATCTCAAAGGAACAACCAATGTCGGCCTATGGTACCCAAAA
Organism: Vicia faba; assembly: GCA_948472305.1. Lineage (NCBI taxonomy): Eukaryota > Viridiplantae > Streptophyta > Magnoliopsida > Fabales > Fabaceae > Vicia > Vicia faba. The sequence goes on along the minus strand of OX451735.1, from coordinate 92,706,077 downwards.
GGTAATATATGCAATTTAATTGGTTATTCTGACGCTTATTATGCAGGATGTAAAACAGATATAAAAAGCACAAGTGGCACTTGTCACATTTTGGGAAATGCATTAGTCTTTTGGGCATGCAAGAAACAAGCTTGTGTGGCTCTTAGTACGACCGAGGAGGAATACATTGCAGCGGGTAGTTGCTGTGCGCAAATTCTATGGCTCAGGCAACAACTCCGTGACTACGGACTCGACCTTGGATGCATTCCACTCCGATGCGACAACACAAGTGCAATCAACATTACAAAAAATCCTGTGATGCATTATAGAACAAAGCATATCGATATTCGACATCACTTTCTTCGTGATCATGTACTTCAAGGAGATGTCGAAGTCACCTTTGTGGATACGCATAATCAACTAGCAGATATCTTCACTAAACCGTTGGCAAGAGAACCATTCTTCAAGATCCGAAGAGAGCTAGGTATCTTGGACGAAAATGACATTATCTAATTAAGGTACATGGCTATGATCTTAATCTTAACTTTATGGTAATATATCATGATCCATGTTTTTATTACTAAATTTTTTATATATGACCATGAAATCCCCAAAAATTAAGTATTTTTTCATTTTTTTTCACTAATGACAATCGGTTGTCATAGAGTGAAAATTGGTTGTTGCTAAAAAAATTTAGTTTCTGTCTTCACAACAAATGTTTGTCACTCCAGGACAACCGGTTGCTCTTTCAATATTTTCGCCCCTGTTTGAATTTTTCAAAGGATGCAATCGGTTGTCATCAAACAGTTCAAAATTTTGAATTTTTTTTAGTTACACTCTCTTTTATTCTTTCTCTTCCATTGCCATTACTATTATTTATTTTGTACTAGATTTTTATTCTCTTTTTGAATGTTTCAAGTGGTTGGTCAACAACGTTTTAATGCTTAGTCTTTTCCTATGACACAATTTTTTGGATATTCACACACTCAAGAATCTCTATGCTACAAGTCCTTATTCTCTTGACTAATCATTGAATGCCTTACCTATCCATTGAATGTCTATCCATCTATAAAACTTCATATATCCTCTTTTGTCTCAAGAAAACCTAAAAACACCAAATACCCTTTTCCCCTTCCAATTCTCTCATCCTTCACCATGTCAACATCAAAGAAAGGCAAGGGAAAAGCTTCTTCCTCATCTCAAGGTGATGATATCTCAAAACTCATTCCATCAAGAATCCAAAGGGAATGATTTGTGTCTCACTTTCAGAAGATGACGGTTCTTCTACCAAGGTTCGATAATCTTGAAAACTTCTATTCCGAATGCTTCAGTTTTCTAGCTTTATTTAGATCTCAAGGGATATACAAGTTGATTGGTGTTAATGGACCCATTTACCCCACTTTGGTTAGAATTTTCTACAGCAATCTAACCATTACTAGAGGATGCATGATTTCAAATGTCAAAGGGGTTCCTATAGAACTCACAGTGCAGAATTTTGGTGAAGCTTTGGGTATTCCACATGATGGTGCTTGCATTAAACTTCTCTCAAATGCAAATCTGCCTGGCTACAGCAAAAGGGACTTCTACTATGGAATTGCAAGAATTCCTGAGCGTGATTTTATTCAGAAAAGGCAAAGGCTTATTGGTGGAACTCCGGAGAGGAACTCTTGGTCTGTAGGAATTCTCACTATTGATGATCGTTTGATTCACTACTTTTTGGCGTATGTGGTTATGCCAAGGTTCTCAAATATTTCCAATGTCAATGATTGTGAGATGCAGATTCTGTATGCGATGAAAAATGGGATTCAAATCAACTGGTCTTATGTGATTCTACATCACTTGGCACTCCATAATGAAAATGCTTCTGCTTTGCCCTATGGCTCCTGGCTTACCCTTGTTTTCAGAAGTTCAATGTTCCCTTGTCTGGTGAATACATGGTGCCGATGACTAACCCCAAACATGAAATCACTCCGAAGAAAGTATGTAATACCAAAATCAGCGTCAAATTTGATCCGATTAATAGAACCATCACATACATTCATACTCCTCCACAAAACCAACCTCCACAAGAATAACCACTTCAAAACCAACCTCCACAACCAATGGAAAACTCTTTCAATCAAGTTTTTGACTATCTTCAATACATGAACAACAACATGAACAATCAATTTGCTCATCTCTATGCCCATACCAATGTCCCTCCTTATGAAGCTCAACCCTATCATTACCCTTTCATTTAACCTCAAACAAATGAAGGCAATGATGGTGAAAATCAAGATGATGAAGACTTTGTTGAAGGCATGGATGATTAGTTTTTAAGCTATTATATTTCTTAGTACTTTATGTTCTCATGTTTTATGTCATTTTTCTAGTTTCGTTTAAGACACTTCATGTATTGTGATCCCTTTCGTTTTGTGCACTTTGTTTCTGTTATATCTATGTATGCAAACTTTATTTATGCTATGTTGTTTCTATGTGCAAAAATTTTATGATCTTCTTTCTCATTCCTTTTTGCTAATGACAAAGGGGGAGAAGACTTTGTAGTTTCTTTTGTGTTTCTCTAACCCTAATTGCAACAAGCAAGCAATCTTCAAAACCCTCATGCAATAGATCAAGGGGGAGTATTTAACTTAGGGGGAGTTTTTAAAACAACTTGATTAGAGAAAACAAAGATGCACTCCAAACTTCAAGCAATGGTTGTCATCATCAAAAATGGGGAGACTGTGAAATCAAGCTTTCCAAATGCTTTGGTGAAGACAAGCTAGCATGTAAAAATGAATGGATCAAGATAGAAGATTTATCTCAAGCAAAGGTTCATTGATCAAGATCAACATTTCAAGACTTATGGCTTAAGGTATATGAAATTTTTGATCTTATGCTCTTAGTGCTCAAAACTATTTTTAATCATGCATTTACTTTATTAAAATAATATTTTGAGTATATACTATGTATGATTGAAGAAGGGTGTTTTAAATTGCTTCAAATCTTTGAAAATAATGATTTTTCAATTTTTGTACACAAGCAATCGATTGTCATGCTAGGACAATCGGTTGCAGTCAAAAAACAAAAGTTTCTGTTTTGACAAGCAATCGATTCTCATCTAGCAGCAATCGATTGTCATGTGTTTTGTTTTCAAATATTTTGAATGTTGGCTTATGAGCAACCGATTGTTCCTCAATGACAATCGGTTGTCATAGTTATATTTTTCAAATTTTTTAAACGTTGCTTTTATAGCAATCGGTTGTTGCTTTAGTGCAACCGGTTGTTGTGCTTCAGATTTTGAAAATTTTCATTTTTCCAATAACTTTTTGTAACACCTTTTCATGGCAATCTTTGTATCTTTTCAAATACATTTTTTTAGTAAAAATGGTTTAAACATTGCTATGATTCATTGAATAGGTATTACTACACTATAAATAATTTTTATTTAGAATTTTGAAAATACAACAACAATCACTAACAACTATTACTTTCTATTCTTTTGATCATACTCTCTATACTCAAGATATTTGTTCATCATTTTCATATGCATACTGAAAATTGTTCTTGAGAACTTAGAAGAGTATTCCATCTTAAATTTCATATTGAATAGAAAAGATCAATCAAGTGATTGACATTTCTCGTTCATCTTTCAAACTCTTATACAAATCAAACAAACTATTTTATCCTTGTTTTTAGGATTGTTGGAAACAAGAAACACACTTAGGGAGGATTGTTCTCTTTGTGGTCTTAGTGAAAATACAAGAGGATTGTTATTGGTCCAAGAGGATTGTTCTTGGTTGTTAGGTAGTCTTTGTACAAATTACCAACTATAAGGAAATCTCTTTCATGTTGAAAGGGGACTGGAGTACTCTCGGACTGTGAGGGGAATCAGGATACATCTCTGTGTTTTTTACTTTCCGCATTTACTGCTTTCATCACTTATCAGAAAAAGAAAGAAAAGAAACTCGTGCAAAAATATTCATACAATTCAGAAAAAGTTTTAAAGAACCTGATTCACCCCCCCTCTTAGGCGCATCTGAACTTACAGTCTGGAGGTTGATGACGACCTACATGTTGTTCTTCAACAACTTATAGTGTGAAAATTGTTTTATTTTGATTGACCCAAATTTATTTGATTATGTGTGTTTTTCATTAAGGTCCATCACATGCATGGCATGGCAGGTCCCTCAGATCTGCTTATTAACGCGTATGACATTGATCAGATGGTGCACATATTTTTCACTTTATTTTATTTTCTGATTTTTATATTTTATTTGTTTTAAACTTCAAAAATTCATACAAAATTCAATTTAACTTCTAAAAATATGAAAAAAATTCTCAAAAATACTTTTGATTTTTCTCTTTATGATTTTTTTTCACAATTCAATTTTGTGATTTGATATTTTTTTCTCACCTTATTTAACTAGTTTTAATTGTTTAAAAATACTTTTGATTTTTAAATTCTCAAACAAACATGAAAGGATCTAAAGACCTCTTGATAAATATTGGTGACCTCATTTTATTTTTATTTTTGATTTTACAATTTTTTACGATTTTTGGTTTATTTTGCTTATTTCTTTGAATGTTAAAAAATAGTTTCCAACCTCCGATACAAAATTCTTATTTCCACCATCATTCCAGAACATGTCATAAATGCCAGATTTATACTGACAAAGTACATGTGCCTCCGGTTCCCTTGAATGTCTTGACTGTTCCTTGGCCGTTTGCAATGTGGGGCATTGATATGATTGGAGAGATTAAGCCTACCGCTTCTAATGGGAATCGTTTCATCCTGGTCGCTATTGATTACTTAACAAAGTGAGTAGAAGAAGCCTCATTTGCCTCCATTAGCAAGAATGTTGTGGCCCATTTCAATAAGCATAACCTTACCTGTCGGTACGACATACCCGAGAGGATCATCACGAACAATGGCACTAATCTTAACAATACTATGACCACAAACTCTGCACGCAATTCAAAATTAAGCACCACAATTCTTCACCATATCTACCAAATATGAATGGGGTAGTGGAAGCCGCCAACAAGAATATCAAGAAGATCTTGCAGAAGATGATGGTGACATACAAAGATTGGTATGAGATGTTACCATTTGTTCTTCATCGTTACCACACTTCAGCATGTACATCAATTGGGGAAACCCCATTCTCTCTAGTCTACGGTATAGAGGTTGTCTTACCTATCGAATTCAATATTCCGTCACTAAGGATTATGAAAGATGCAGGTTTAGATGAAGACGAGTGGATTAATACTAGACTCGACCAAATAAATTTGATTAATGACAAAAGACTTGCGGCTGTTTGTCATGGTCATATGTATCAGAAGTGCATGATCAAGGCATTTAACAAGAAGGTCAAACATCAGGTGTACTAGGCTGGTGATTTGGTAATAAAACACATCATCCTACCACAAGGTGATCCCAGGAGCAAATGGACTCCCACAAACGAAGGGCCATTTATAATCAAAACTTGTTTGTCTTTTTGATATTTTTTAGAATTTTTATTTTGTGTTTTAATATACTTTGTGTTTTTTACTAATTATTTTCTATTTTATTAATCATTTTATATATTGTTTTAATAAGTGTTATTTCATTATTTTAGTTTATTCCTGATTTGGGTGTTATTTTAGGACAAGTTCCTCAACCTCATTAGATATTGGGTGTTGATAGGTTGAAAAACCAAATCCACCAAAATGGATGAATGATGTTGATGATATTTGAAACCCTAATTTCATCTCATACATCCCTTTCTTACTTGTTCTACATGTTGTTGGAGAATGATATATATATCATTTCTCTAACACATGGTACGTAGAGTGCTATTAACCGGCTTCAAAATAGGTGTGACTTCTACATAATTCCACCTACGATTGCTTAGCATATCGCTAAATTTGTCTCGATTCGAAAAATGATTATTCGTGGCCCAAACCTATGTTTGCAAGCCCAATAATGTTTTATCTGAAACACTTGATCCAATAAACTTGAGGTTCATTTTTAGGAGGCTTTGATCTTATCAATCCTTTAATGAACTTCATGAACATTGGTCTAAGTGAATCATTTGAACATCGTTGATCATATGTGGTTGCCTTGAATACTTGAAATGAATGATATACATGACAAAAAGCAAATGAGACTTGTCGTTGAGAAGTTTTGATTTTATCAATCTTCTAATGAGTTTTCAAACTCAAGTTTCAAGATGTTCATTCAACTAACCTCTAACTTCTAATTCATTAACAATTGACTTTACTTTTTATTTTTACTTTATACTTTTACTTTATGCCCTTTATTTTATACCTTTAATTTTATGTACCATTTACTTTTGCATTTACCTTTCATCTTATTTTCATCTTTTCTCACTTATGCATTTATCATTATTTCATTCTTATTTTTCTCACTTGAGCATTCATTTTCTTTTTGAAGACACTTAATAATCAACTTGAACATAAAAATCCTTAAGGTTACTTGGACTATTTGATTACTATCCTTGGCATAATGGGGTTATGGACCTCTTGGACTTAGGATTAGAAGCTTTTATTACCGTTGGGACCTTGTGACTCTGGTTATTTTTTTTGGATTTTTTTGGAGTTTACCCCAAGACATTTTGTTGATTTTCTTTGTGTGCAAGTTTTTCTGATTTTATGCTTTGTCTGTGATTGAGAATTCCTCTGTTTACAGTGGTTACTCTGCCCAATTTTTTTGAAGACTTAATTCATCTGAAGCTTGGTGTTCCTTAGAGGTTTAGTATTTTTGCTTTCTTGGGTTTAATCCAAAGGATGAGAATTCTACATTGACGTTGTCATGTCAAGTGTTGGCTTCTTTTTGGTTATATTGTTGTTTTCCTTAGCTTTTACTTTGTGTACTTAGGATAGACCCTTCATCTCCTCCCATATTCTTTAATTTCAAAAATCTTCTTCCTCATTTTCAAAACTCTTCTTGTTCTCTAACTTGAACGCTTTCATAATAAACTTGGAATTAGGTCCATGCATTTTTTAAAATATTTTCTTAATCAAACATTAACCAACTTAATCATACTTTGACATTTTTTTTGTGAGAAGACTAAAAGTCAATCAAACTAATTCAAACCATGTTTCCACTTTGGCCTTTTACTTTAAAACTTTTTCTCAAAAAGATTAAATTCTTGTCGATTCTTGTAGTGAGACGAGCTACTATACTTCTACGATATATAGTGAAGTCATATATTTTACACTTGGGTGTTGAGTGAGGCTTTGTTGATTTTAAAATCTAAGTTATATCCTCCACTTTGAGATGATGCAAATTCTCCATTCTCATAATCATGGGTAGTAAGTATTTTTTCCACTCGGATATGGCTATGATGTCTCTTATCTTAAAATTAACCAACACACATGTGTTTTAAAAAAAATTTAAGGTGAACTACGAGTACCCTGACCCCCTATTGCACGGAAGGTGGTACGTAGGAACTAAAGGTTCGCAAAAAATACTTTTTCCCATATCCACCATCTATTTTTGTATACACCATTTATAGCCAAAATACACAAATTTTCAAAGAGGTTCCTGCGGAGTACCATAGCCAATGACTTAGATTCATTCAGTCGGCAAGCTGTCTCATCGCTACTATACTCCGGCTAAGAAGTTACTGCTTTAAGGGCTGGTATAGCCAATCTGACTACTTTGGTGGAATTATTGGTGGTTGCTGAGAAGATTGCCACCATCTCCTCCTCTATCTCCCCATGTTGTTGTTGTACCCCAATTTTTGCCCCTAAGATCCCTTCATCATACCATGTTGATTCAATCACAACAAGATCACATTAGGGCTTTTGGTTATCCCCCCTATCTTTAACTTTGCTCTTTAAGGAATCACCAAGCACCTTGACTTGTTTTATTTTGTGATCATGAATATTTTGTCTTGATTTTTATTTTAATTAATATAATGCAATGTTGGTTTGTCTTGCTTGTTACTAATGTAGGTAAAGATAATAAGGCTTAACAAGTTGCTCCATGGGTTCATGAGTTTATTTCCATGCCCTAGTCAATAAAGCTTGAGAAGTCCAAACATCACCATTGAAGTTGTTTTGGAAGGGATGGCATGGAAATGTTATTTTGGTTCACTACATTTTAAAGTTATCAAGATTGATTCAAAAGCACAAGGGGTTGATTGAAGAAGTTGTCATGTTTGGACAAGGCTTTGTTCCCATTAGTCACAAGTGCATATTTCTATCAATTCTCAAGATACGGAAGTGGTTTTGGTGGCTATGAGTTCTCATTTTCATCCTCAATAACTTCTATTTAAAAATCAAGAGTGTTGGTACAAGAAGGTTGTTCAAAATTGTCAAAGTTCCTCAAAGCATTTTCTTGATCTATGAGCTAGGGTTATGAACTTCAAAGGAGCATATCTTGCTCACCTTTTGGTATTTATTAGTGATTGCAAAGACATCCTTCTCTTAAAAGGTTTATCTAAAAATCACTTCAAATTTTCAAAAGAGTTTTCATGTGGAAGAAACTTGGTGAAGAAGAAAGATTACAAGTCATCCATATGAATACCCAATTTTTCATATGTGACTTCAAATGGTTATAACTTGGTCAATTTTCATCACCTGGAGTCCATTATTTTTCCATAATGATTTTGAAGATGTGAACTTCATTCCTTCTTTTATGTGCAAAGTGATAAAATGGATGGAAGTTGCCTTAAAGATGCAAAAGATTATAGGTCATTTCATGATTTTTGGCCAACTTCAACAAGTCATTACTTGCTCAACTTTTGGAGATTTTGAGTGGTTAAAGTTTCAAAATGTAATTCAATAGATATACTTCATTCCATCTTTTTTGGTCAATATCAAATTCCAAGTCGAAGGCCATGTTTGGATGCAAAAGATTATAGGTCATTTTTGAAGAAGAATTTGAAATATTTCTAAGTATGGAAAGTCAACCCTTTTTATTCAACTTTGACTAAATGTAACTTTAAGCTCAAACAACCATTTGATTCCATTATTTTTTCATTGCAAAGCTTGTAGCCTCATCTTTCTGAAGCATCAAGAATCATGCCCAAAGACCCCTTGAGTTGGAAATGCCATGGATTTGAATTTGGTAACTTGAAACTGAATTTTCCACAAAGTCAGAATATGGAAATCCACATTGTGACTTCTAAACACAAGATTTATCCGTGTTTTTGATATAAACTTGATTAGCAAACTTTCCAGAAGTGATTAGGACCACGAAACACAAGATTTGGTTGAGTTTTGATGGAAATGAAGTCACACTTCACTCATGCTCGACCTTCACTCAATTTCCATCCAAACTTCCTTGTTTCTTCAAATTTTCATTCTCATTCACTTCCCTATAAATAGATGGTCATTCCCTATTCATTTCTTCAAGCTTTAAGAGCCAAAAACACCCTGCCAAAACTTCACACGAACCCATATTTTTTTAATTCGGTTTATGAGATTTAAGCTCCTTTTTCCAAAATTCTTTGCACATTCATCATCCTTGATCATCATATAAACTCTCCAGCACTTAAACCAATCAAAATGAGCCATAATTCAAGATACAAAAGTCCAGTTTCAGAGCTTCTTCCTTGAACTTCGAAAAGGTAGAATTCTCCACCATTTGGATCCAAATCAAGCACTAATATATTCTACTCTATTACCTTATTCTAATGCTGCTTACAATTTTTAAATCCATTGAGAATTGAGAGAGAAATCTCAAATTGAAGGTGCTCGTTATTTTCTAGGTTTTTGATTCATATCTCTCTCCATACCTTATATAAATTTGGCGCGATGGTGGTGTTAGAATGGTCTTGAAGAGACGAGTTCAATGATACTATCCTGGGATCTTAATTTTTCCATTCGAAGGATCTCACAAAATCCTTATTGAAGGGTGTCTGCAGGTTGAATACGATGACATGTCTCGTCTCAGCCAATGATAGCGTGCCAAACGTTTTAATTTCATTGGTTGTCCTTTTTTTGATCCTATGTGTATCTCACTAAGGTCCATATCAAGCACAGCGCATCTCGTCCACTGGATTAGCTTACTAACGCGTTTTGACTATGATCTGATGGTCCACATCTTTATTGTTTTATTTTATTTTCTGATTTTATATTTTTATTGATTAAATTTTAAAAAATTCATAACTCTTTTATTTTTTATCCAAAAATAATGAAAAAATTCACAAAAATGCTTTGAATTATTTCTGATCTAATGGCTATTTTTTCACATTTTTATTTTTACATTTGATATGTTTTGTATTTTTTTTGAATCATTTTCTTTCTTTTAATTACTTAAAAAATACTTTGACATTTTTTAATTCTGAAAAAATTCATAAATATTATTTTGCATATTTTTGACTTTCTGAAAATTTTATGGAATTTTATGTTGAGGTTTACTATTTTTGACCTATTCTATGTTTGTTTGAACAATTTTAAATAGTTTAAAAATAGTTTCTGACTTTTAAAAATTACCAAAAATTTTATAAAAATATTTGGATCCATTTCTGATTTTTCTATGGCCTTAATTTTTCTTTCTTGTTTAATTTGAACATAGTTGATATTTTTCTCCTCTATTTTGATTTTAAATAATTATTTTAACCCTTTTAATGTATATATTAAGTATTATTTTTTCATTATTTTCTGGTTAATCTTGGGTTAGGTTTTGGATCATGAACTTTATTAACATCATTGGATCCATGGTGTTGAGTTTAACTCCACAAAAAATGGATGAATTATTTTAATAATAGTTTGATTAAAATTTAATTCAAATGTGGTTTGTATTTTTTTTCCTATGCCTCTTTATCTCATCCCCTTCTTATTGCACTAAATATTGTTAGAGCATGATCTCTATATCATGTCTCAAAAAAAATGGTGCAAAATTGCTATTGACCGGCCTCAAATTAGGTGCGACTACTATATAAGTCCACTTACGATTGCTTAACATAGCGCTAAATTTTGTCCCGATTCGAATAAATGATCATTCGTGGCCCAAACTTATGATTGCAAGCCCAAGTATGTTAATTTGATCTCTTTGATCCAATAACCTTGAGATTCATTGTGTGGAGGCTTTGGTTCTACCAATCCTCTAATGGGTCTACAACACCTTTGGTCAACGCGGATCATTTAAACATCGTTGATCATTAAATGGTACTTATGAGAATTCCAAATGGATGATATACTTGACAAAAAGAAAATGAAACTTGTTGTGTGGAGGCTTTGGTTCTACCAATCTTATAATGAGTTCTAAATGCAAGTTTCAAGATGGTCATCTAACTAACCACTAATTATTGAATTGTTTTATCTTATGGTTTTATTATTTTTTATGCTTTATGTACTATTTACTTTTAGCATTTACATTTCATGCCATTTTCATCTTTGCTCACTTGAGCCTTTATTTTATTGCCATTTTTACTTTGCTCACTTGGCTTTTCTTTTCCTTTCTTAAGATACTTAATAATCAACATAAACCATAAAAAAATATTTAATGGTACTTGGACTATTTGGTTACTATCCTTGGTGTTGTTCCCCAAAATTTGCCCTCTCATGTTTTCCAAAGTCTTCCCCCTGCATGGTTGATCACAAACCCTTGCCTAAGAAAATTTTTGAGTGGTGCTTTAAGTATCTTTCGATTGGCATTCTGAAGGAGCACTTCGATTGGCATTATGGACAAGTACTTCGATTGGCATTCTGAAATACCCTTCGATTGGTATTCTAAAGGAGCATTTCGATTGGCATTATGGACAAGCACTTCGATTGGAATTCTGAAAGACCCTTCGATCGGTATTCTGAATGAGCCTTTCGATTGGAATTATGGACAAGCACTTCGATTGGCATTATGTCAAGGCCTTCGATTGGCATTCTGAAAGACCCTTCGATTGGTATTCTGAATGAGCCTTTCGATTGACATTATGGACAAGCACTTCGATTAACATTGTGTCAAGGCAGCTTCGACAGGCATGTGAACCATGTCCTTCGATTAGAATGAACGGGACCTTTCGATTTGCATATTAACAAAGCCTTTCGATTGTCCTGTTAACAAATCCATCAAGAGGGCACTCAAAAAACATGTCCAGGTACACTGAACATGAGAAAATGGCTTGTTTCCCTTGCAAATATAGAAATAATTAAATGCTGATTGTGGATTTAATTCATGAGTTAAAGGCCATATTCTTGCCTTTTCTGTTCCTAAAGAGATGATTCGACCAGAGGGATTCTTTTCAAATCAGGACCAATCGAAGAGCGGGGCCTGAATGCATTCGAAATTCAAAAGAGTCCAGGTTCATTCAAGATTCATAAGAGACATGCATATTTCAAAAAAGGAAAACTTTTAATGTGTCTGATTCTTGTCTCATGGCTTTAAAGGCCTGTTTAATGGGTTGTCTCTTGCCGTTACTAGACCCCCACACCCCTATAAATACAAGGGCCAGTGGCACATTATTGAACACAAAAAAAAACATAGAGGGAAAAATAGAGAACAAAACAGGAGAACAAAAAATATTGGAGAGGCACTGCCCATACAATCCATGAAAGGTTGTCAGAATTTTCCAAGCCAAAGCAGTCCTTCAGATCGAAGGTGACCACGCCCATAAGCCCTCAGATTAAAAGTGCTCCCATCCAGCCAGTACCCAAATCGAAGATTCAATCTGCTGGTAAGAGATGGTAAATTATCAAAACTTTTCATTTTGCATAACACCTCCATATTTTCTATCCCATTCGATTTGCCACCCTAGACAGAATTGAAGGGCTTGGGTTTGGCCCCAGGTCATGTTCTTCGTTTGCTAACATTTGCTGCAGATTTAGCCTGAAAAGACTCTGCGCATGCAGGATCGAAGGGCCTGGGGTTCGATACCAGGCCCTGAGTTTTATTTTGCTAACATACTTTTGCAGGTATAGCATCCCAGATCGAAGGAGACACCTTCTCTGGATCGAAGCTTCCCATAGTCCTCCTGGATCGAAGAAGGCATTTTTCCCAGGATTGAAGGGAAATCCCCTTCCCTGGATCGAAGGTTGTTCATGCCCACTTCCTGGCCCAATCGAAAGAGACGTGACCCTGTTTGGATCGAAGCTTCCAATCCCTCCTTGGCTCTAAGCTCCTTTTTTCCCTGGATCGATGGATCCCCCTTGTATTTTATTTTTGTTTTCATTAACATCTTTTTATCTTTTTAATTAACATAAAATCAATTAAAAGAAAAACCACAAAAACATTAGGCTAGTTTTTTCTATTAACTTAAATTTGTTAATTAACCTTTTAATTATCTTAACATTTTCTCAAAACTAAAATTAAGTAGATTTAGATCATTTTATCAAAATAAAATAAAACAACAAAAATATTTTATTCTTAGGATTTTTAGAGGTTATTTTCAGATTCGCACGCGTTTATTTTATTATAACTGTCTACTGGTTTGTAATAGCTTAACTAAGACTTTTACACTTTACTGCTTTATTCCCCCAATTTTGGACATATAAATAATCCCCCTCCCCGAAGCTTTGTAATAGCGTAGGATTTACAATTCCCGCACTTTAAATTCCTGTACATATATTAACTGTTTAGATGTATGCTAACTAGGATTGCATGACAAGATCTAAAAACAAATGGTAGAACACCTAAATCTACAGAGATAATATAAACTGGAAATTGACACACTCGCACATGCCACTCTTAGGGTACGCCTCACTTGGTTGCCTCGAACGTGGTCATTAAGTATAGGATGTGTTAGAGGTCGTCCTTTTGTCCAAAGATCATAAGTTTCCTCGGATAAAATGATCTAAGACATTAGGATTACCGCTAACACGTCCCTTAAATCGAATTGACCCGAAAACTCCAACGACGATGCTACCTACTCCTCAATAGTGGGATAGCATTGTCTAAAGGACATTTACACAGTTTAATTCCTCTTTGAGTAGGTAGATGTTCTTAAGTACTTGCTCATTTGAAAACAAAAACAAAAATTTTCACACTTACACTCTCTCCCAAACAAAAAACTCTTTTCAAACCCACAATCACAATGAAAAGCAAACTTTTTGAAAACATAGTGAGCAAGTACCTAAGAGCCCGTGGATAACCACGGATAGAAAGGGTGCTAACACCTTCCCTTTCTATAATCTACCTCCCGAACCCGAGAAACATCTCGAAAAGGAATTTTTCTGTGCTTTTGTCCTTTCCTTGTTGGATAAAATAAAAGACGGTGGCGACTCTTGCTTACCGCGACATTTTGCGAAAACAAACGCAAACGTGAACCAACATTCCAAAACAGTCAGTTATCATTCCCACCGATCACAGAACTGGCGACTCTGCTAAGGAAGGATAAGTGAGGTGTACCTTAGGATTAGATCACTTGTGTTTTCAATTGTATTGCTTTGTATGCTTTTAATTTTGTGGGCTTGGATCGAAGTTCTATAGATCCTAACCCGGATTTGGGAAACATTCATAGATAGCAATACGTTGTGGAAATTGTGCGGGGTATACTGACACGGTTGAAGCAATAGCTATATTAGTGAGACATATTTGTGAGTACCGGTAGCCTTTGAGTCAATCAAAGAGAATACATGGCCGCTGAGTGATGTCACTAAGCACTAATGACCTAGAACCTTACTTGACCATCTTGGCCTTTTTTAGGGGTAGTGAGATGACCGACTTTAGTGCAGTCCGAAGTTGGTAGATACTCGATACTACACTCATTGAGGATTGTTTTCTTGGAATATTTTGGTCGCTAGTTCAGTGGCTAAACCAAAACGATGAACATAGAAAACAATCCAATGATATTTAGCTCCTTAGAACCCGGTTACTATTTATAGGACAGGTTTTGAGCCAACTACACTCAAGAGGGTACTTACCTATGAAACCTCCATGCCAGCCTAAACTTAAGGCTATATGTGTGACTTGTGTGCCTTAAAAATTGAACTACTTGCACATTCTTGTTATCTGACAACATGGTTTCCTTGTAGGTTTTGTTTACAGTCCTTATCCAATAATCTGGACTTATTGCAGGGCTTACTTACATCACCTCACACTTTTTGCTTAAAAGCATAACATACACATCATAACATCATGCCTTAACATTTCTTTAACCATTTCAAGGATCTCAAGGGTCTGTGATGCAGGTTATGGAAAATCAAAAGTCTAGCAAGGGGCAAAGGGAATTTATTTTCCTCTAGCCAATGTCATCTAGAAATCAAAACATGATAACTTGAGTCAGGGGCTATGACCCACTCGATATGGTGAGCTTGACTCTTGAAGAAGGACTCTCAGCAACATAAATTTCCTTCAATCAAGCTACCAGATTCAGATTCTAACAGTTTCTTGTTTACCCCGCGTGATCCTTGAAAACATTGCATACATATATCATACATATCATTGCATAACAGGTCTCCCAGTACAGGTCTCTTATCTTCTTCGCTGTTTATTTCAGCAATCATCATGTCTACTGAACCTTCCACTAGGCAAGCTATCAAGGCCCTCAAGGCCCAGAATTCCCAATTTCAAGAGTTGGTCATGAGCCTAGCTAAGGGTCAGCAGGACCTGAAGACCCTGATTCTGAAAGAGAGGAAGAAGAAGAAAAAGAGGACCATCCTGTTCAACAGTGGATGCAGGTTTGGAAACGGGCTACAGAGTGAAGTTGATCTGACCACCCCATCTGGAGGGAAAGATAGTCCACAAGAAAGGAGGGCTCCTAGCCCTATGGTCTCCGACAACAAGACAGACTATGATGAAGAACAGTATCCTCCTACTGAGGATAAGTACAAACAGCTGGAAGACCGTTTGAACGCTATGGAGACACAGAAGGTGCCCGGTCTGGACTTCGGAGATCTAGGTCTATCCTCTGAGGTGGTGATTCCCCATAAATTCAAGGCACCTGCCTTTGCCAAGTACGACGGAGCTTCCTGTCCAAAGCTACACCTCCGGTCATATGTGAGGAAGATTAAACCCTATACTGCTTATAGAAATCTCTGGGTTCATTTCTTTCAAGATAGTCTGTCGGGAACTCAACTTGAATGGTTCTGTCAACTGGAAGGAGCTAACATCCGCAACTGGGAGGACCTTGTTGCTGCTTTTTACAAGCAATACCAGTATAATGTCGACCTTTCTCCCATGCGTACTCAGCTTCAGGGTATGTCTATGGGTAAAAGCGAAGGCTTTAAGGACTACGCTCAGAAGTGGAGAGATCTTTCCGGAAGAGTCTAACCCCCTCTATCTTATAGGGA
The DNA here is from genome assembly GCA_948472305.1 of Vicia faba. Lineage (NCBI taxonomy): Eukaryota > Viridiplantae > Streptophyta > Magnoliopsida > Fabales > Fabaceae > Vicia > Vicia faba. Next base: position 92,689,937 of record OX451735.1, on the reverse strand, counting down.
GTTGGTGGATATGTTTCTTGGGACTTTGTCTGGTCCCTATTTCAATCACTTGATCGGAAGCTCTTCAGTCGGGTTCACTGAGCTAATACTGACCGGCGAAAGGGTCGAAGCTGGCATCAAAAGTGGAAAGATTCAAGAAGCTACACCTTCTGATGCTCAGAAAAATCCCTACAATGGGAAGAAAGAGTCCAATGTTGTGTATGGTCAAAAGGGTCGTCATGACCAATACGTAGGAGAAATCTTGATCTATAATCCTACGCCTGCTCAACAAAGATAGGGGCATCAGCGTAAGGAGGTCATGCCTAAAAGACAATTCACTAAGATCAACATGTCACTGGGTCAAGCGCTACAACACATGTTGAAGGCAGAGCTGATTACGTTAAAGGCTCCTCTCCGGAACCCAAATACTTCCGCTCCTACCTATCATCCCAATGAAAGGTGTGCATACCACTCTGACAGTCCGGGACATGACACAAACAACTGTTGGGCTCTGAAGAACAAGGTCCAAGACATGATTGATGCCAAGGAGATCAAGTTTGACCCTCCAGAGACTCCAAACATAATCACTGCTCCTATGAAGAATCATTGAAAGCTTTTATTCATTTGAATTTTCAAGTTGTAATTTCTTTTGTTATTCAAACAATTATCTATTAATGTCAAACTCTGATTCATTAATGCATTGCATATGTTTGTCTTGAATTCATACTTTCATTACATTTAAACTATGCTTTTTACTCACTTTATGACATTCAACTCTTGCTAACAGTTACAAGCCTTTAGAGGGAGGATGACGAAACAATGCCATAATCTCATACAGTATGCTTTTGGACAGACCTTGCTGACGATGTAAAGGCATTTCTTTCAAATCCTAAACACTGGAGTTATAAGGAAGATAATCCCTAGTCAACCCCTTCGAGCCAAAGAAGTAGGAGTTTTTTTTTTTAAAACAAATTGAAACCATTGATTAAACCTGGGGCAGGGTAGTCTTTCAGTTAATTCAAAAAAAAAGATGCGCATTGAAGTCGCAAAACTCTCAGTTCATAATACAACGAACGACATCAAAAGCATTCCTCTGGAATCAAAAGACAGTGGTGGTTCCTTATCTCATAGGAAGTCAATCTCTCAAAAGAGAAAAGCCCACTGAGCCAAAACCTATAAAGGAGGCTTAAGAAAGCTGGGGCATCCCGCTGACTGTAATCTCGAAAACAGAAATAGTCAGGCAAAAATTAGGGATAATAAATCAAAAGAACGAGGTCGCTACAAATCCTCGACAACATGAAAAATGTTGCAAAAACAATGATGACTGCCTTCAAAAATCCAACTTGTGTGAACCATCACCAAAACGTCGTTCCAAATTCGAATAGAGTTCGACGCACAATTAACTGAGTTTAGGATTGAAGAACATCACGAAGAGCGGGTGGGTACAAATATACTTTGAGCCTTTATCCTTTGTTTCTTAAACCGTGAACCAAGCCACGTTACAACCCTTCAAAAGTCCTAACTGAAGCATGGGTTAGTTCGAAAGCATACTGTTACAAAAGGTATCCTGACTCCTGTAAGGCTTTGCCCTAAATCTTGTGTTGAATTTGTCTTATAAAAAGTTTTCTGCTAAAAAACGTATTTTTCAAAACTTCGAGACAAGCATAAACTTTGCATTATTTGAATATCACTGTTTGCATTTGGCTATTTGTTTGACAGCGGAGAAATTCACACGACGAATATCCGATGAACGAAAGCCCTCTCAGTGAACAAAATCACTTTCAAAAGGATGACACTTCCATTGACAAATCTCCTATCAACAAGGGACTTGACATGTCACTATCCAGCACACCTGGGGCAGTCCAGTCAAGATTTCAAGAAATCTCTGAAGAAGTGCAGAGTTACCAGGGGCAAGTCTCCATCTCCGTCACTTGGGGCATTGAACATCAATCTCAGTGAAGGGTTACGTACAATTAAACATCTTCTGGCAATGTCACAAGCACTTGCTACTAGGGGCAATGACAAATCTCCCCAAAATCCTTCTCATAGGATGACTCCCAGCAAGGGTTTAATCTCTGAAAACCTTTCCCCAGCTGAATCAACTTCAAGAATCCTCGAGGACTTCCCCCCAACGAATATGTCACCTCTCTAGCGGACTGACGACAGGGTTTATTTCCCCAACAACACCAGGATTCCCCAGCTTGGGTTTGCCTCTCCGACTACTACAAATCAAAGTACCACAACTCCTCTTCCCCATTAGACTACTCTACAATCCCCAGCAAGTTACTGCGAAACCCGGACCCGACCAGATATCAGTTCAACTTCGACTCCCCAATAGAGCAACGGACGAATAAGACTCCTAAACTCTTTTCCCCAAGCACAAATAAACATACTCCCCACAGAGGTTTCAATATCCCCCAGCGGAGTTCTCCTCAAACAACAAAGCAGGGATCCCCGGTGGAAACATTTTGAGCAAAGTCCAAGACAAAATTACACTTCAATAACATTCATAACATATGCATACAAAATACATATGACACAAATCTCATTTTACTTTGAGAACATCATTACACAATGCATACATCATGACATTGCACACAACTAACTCTTTACCTTTTCAGGAAAGATCAATCAACAGGCAAAGATCATCATCTTCTGAGATTCCTTTTAGAGACAGTTCAGATGCGATCCAGATACAGCTGACATTCTGATACTTATTCCAGATTCCTTCTAGAGACAGTTCAGATGAGACCCAGATATGGCTGACATTCTGATACTTATTCCAGATCCCTTCTAGAGACAGTTCAGATGCGATCCAGATATGGCTGACATTCTGATACTTATTCCAGACTCCTTCTAGAGACAGTTCAGATGCGATCCAGATATGGCTGACATTCTGATACTTATTCCAGACTCCTTCTAGAGACAGTTCAGATGCGATCCAGATATGGCTGACATTCTGATACTTATTTCGGATCCCTTCTAGAGACAGTTCAGATGCGACCCAGATATGGCTGACATTCTGATACTTATTCCAGACTCCTTCTAGAGACAGTTCAGATGAGACCCAGATATGGTTGACATTCTGATACTTATTCAGATCCCTTCTAGAGACAGTCCATATACGATCCAGATTCAGATGTCATTTTGTCACTTATTCAAATTACAGTCTAGATACGATCCAGATTCGGATGTTATTCTGTCACTCGTTCAAATTACAGTCCAGATACGATCCAGATTCAGATGTCATTCTGTCACTCATTCAAATTACGGTCCATATACGATCCAGATTCAGATGTAATTTTGTCACTCATTCAAATTACAGTCCAGATACGATCCAGATTCGGATGTCATTCTGTCACTCATTCAAATTACAGTCCAAATACAATCCAGATTCGGATGTCATTCTGTCACTCATTCAAATTACAGTCCAGATACGATCCAGATTCTGATGTCATTCTGTCACTCATTTCAAATTACAGTCCAGATACTATCTAGATTCTGATGTCATTCTGCACTCATTCAAATACATTTCAGATACGATCCAGATGCAGACGCAATTCTGACAATCATCCAGACTCAACTCCATTCTCCAGCAACTCCGGGATTTATTTTCCCATCTAAAACATCACACTTCCATACATCATAATACATGCATGTACACATCATATGGATACAATCTCATTTATTTTGAGAACATCATTGCTTGACCCATATCATGCATTGCATATGACTGACCTTTACCTTTCATGAAAAATGCAGTTAAGTTCTCAACTTAGTCGAAGATCTAAACAGTTCTTAAATTTCAATTGAACTATCATCAGTTGAATTTCAGATAAGGTTCTCAATCTCGACGGTGTCCTCCGTCATAGTGTGGACAAGTACTATAACCTCAACGGTATACTCCATTGAGCACGAGTCAGTTCCTAGATCTTGATGTTATCCTCCGTCATAGTGTGGGCAAGTTCTATAACCTCAGCGGTATACTCCCGGTGGGCACGAGACAGTTCCTAGATCTTGATGAAGATGTTTCCCCCCAATTGAATTATGAACAGGTTCTTAAAACTCAGCTAAAGCATTCTCTCAGTTGAAGTACAGGCAGGTTCCTAAATCTCAACAAAGTTAGACTTCCCCAGCGGAATCTTCTATAACAACAGGTATGCAAGTTCTCGCTAAGGAATCTCTTATGCGATCGACACTCCTGCAGATGGCATCTGTAAGCCCATCCTCCTACCAAAAATCTCCAAATGGCATCTGTAAGCCCATTCCCAATGTCACAATGCTGATACTACACAATGCGAGTGCAAATTTCTGGGCACTCTAGTGTTCAATCATCTTCCACCTTCGGATCACGAAAGGCACGCAAGCCAATCTACATCCCCAGGTTTAAGAAGATTGAACAGGGGGAAACTATTGTACCCCAAAATTTGCCCTCTCATGTTTTCCAAAGTCTTCCCCCTGCATGGTTGATCATAAACCCTTGCCTAAGGAAAAAGAAAATTTTTGAGTGGTGCTTTAAGTATCTTTCGATTGGCATTCTGAAGGAGCACTTCGATTGGTATTATAGACAAGTACTTCGATTGGCATTCTGAAAGACCCTTCGATTGGTATTCTGAAAGAGCATTTCGATTGGCATTATGGACAAGCACTTCGATTGGCATTCTGATAGACCCTTCGATTGGTATTCTGAATGAGCCTTTCGATTGGCATTATGGATAAGCACTTCGATTGGCATTATGTCAAGGCCTTCGATTGGCATTCTGAAAGACCCTTCGATTGGTATTCTGAATGAGCCTTTCGATTGACATTATGGACAAGCACTTCGATAAGCATTGTGTCAAGGCAGCTTTGACAGGCATGTGAACCATGTCCTTCGATTAGCATGAACAGCACCTTTCGATTGGCATGTTAACAAAGCCTTTCGATTGGCCTGTTAACAAAGCCATCAAGAGGGCACTCAAAAAACATGTCCAGGTACATTGAAAATGAGAAAATGGCGTGTTTCCCTTGCAAATATAGAAATAATTAAATGCTGATTGTGGATTTAATTCCTGAGTTAAAGGCCAGATTCTTGCCTTTTCTGTTCCTAAAGAGCTGATTCGACCAGAGGGATTCTTTTCAAATCAGGACCAATCGAAGAGCAGGGCCTGAATGCATTCGAAATTCAAAAGTGTCCAGGTTCATTCAAGATTCATAAGAGACATGCATATTTCAAAAAAGGAAAACTTTTAATGTGTCTGATTCTTGTCTCATGGCTTTAAAAGCCTGTTTAATGTATTGTCTCTTGCCGTTACTAGACCCCCACACCCCTATAAATACAAGGGCCAGTGGCACATTACCGAACACGAAAAAACACAGAGGGAAAAATAGAGAACAGAATAGGAGAACGAAAAATATTGGAGAGGCGCTGCCCATACAATCCATCAAAGGTTGTCAGAATTTTCCAAGCCAAAGCAGTCCTTCAGATCGAAGGTGCCCACGCCCATAAGCCCTCAGATTGAAAGTGCTCCCATCCGGCTAGTACCCAAATCAAAGATTCAATCTCCTGGTAAGAGAGGGTAAATTGTCAAAACTTTTCATTTTGCACAACACCTCCATATTTTCTATACCATTCGATTTTCCATCCTAGACAGAATTCAAGGGCTTGGGTTTGGCCCCAGGTCATGTTCTTCGTTTGCTAACATTTGCTGCAGATTTAGCCTGAAAAGACTTAGTGCATGCAGGATCGAAGGGCCTAGGGTTCGATACCAGGCCCTGAGTTTTATTTTGCTAACATACTTTTGCAGGTATAGCATCCCAGATCGAAGGAGACACCTTCGCTGGATCGAAGCTTCCCATAGTCCTCCTGGATCGAAGAAGGCATTTTTCCCAGGATTGAAGGGAAATCCCCTTCCCTGGATCGAAGGCTGTTCATGCCCAGTTCATGGCCCAATCGAAAGAGCCATGACCCTGTTTGGATCGAAGCTTCCATTCCCTCCTTGGCTCTAAGCTCCTTTTTTCCCTGGTTCGAAGGATCCCCCTTGTATTTTATTTTTGTTTTCATTGACATTTTTTATCTTTTTAATTAACATAAAATCAATTAAAAGAAAAACCACAAAAACATTGGGCTAGTTTTTTCTATTAAATTAACTTTGTTAATTAACCTTTTAATTATCTTAACATTTTCACAAAACTAAAATTAAGTAGATTTAGATCATTTTCTCAAAATAAAATAAAACAACAAAAAGATTTTATTCTTAGGATTTTTAGAGGTTATTTTCAGATTCGCGCGCGTTTATTTTATTATTACTGTCTACTGGTTTGTAATAGCTTAACTAAGACTTTTACACTTTACTGCTTTATTCCCCCAATTTTGGACATGTAAAGTATCCCCCTCCCCGAAGCTTTGTAATAGTGTAGGATTTACAATTCCCGCACTTTAAATTCCTGTACATATATTAACTGTTTAGATGTATGCTAACTAGGATTGCATGACAAGATCTAAAAACAAATGGTAGAACACCTAAATGTACAAAGATAATATAAACTGGAAATTGACACACTCGCACATGCCACTCTTAGGGTACGCCTCACTTGGTTTCCTTGAACGTGGTCATTAAGTATAGGATGTGTTAGAGGTCGTCCTTTTTTCCAAAGAACATAAGTTGCCTCAGATAAAATGATCTAAGACATTAGGATTACCGCTAAGACGTCCTAAGGTTGCTTTAGTGACCACACGTCCCTTAAATCAAATTGACCCGAAAAATCCAACGACGGTGCTACCTACTCCTCAATAGTGGGATAGCATTGTCTAAAGGACATTTGCACAGTTTAATTCCTCTTTGAGTAGGTAGATGTTCTTAAGTACTTGCTCTTTTGAAAACAAAAACAAAACTTTTCACACTTACACTCTCTCCCAAACAAAAAACTCTTTTCAAACCCACAATCACAAAGAAAAGCAAACTTTTTGAAAACATAGTGAGCAAGTACCTAAGAGCCCGTGGATAACCACGGATAGAAAGGGTGTTAACACCTTCCCTTTCTATAATCTACCTCCCGAACTCGAGAAACATCTCCAAAAGGAATTTTTCTGTGCTTTTGTCCTTTCCTTGTTGGATAAAATAAAAGACGGTGGCGACTCTTGCTTACCGCGACATTTTGCAAAAACAAACGCAAACGCGAACCAGCATTCCAAAACAGTCAGTTCTCATTCCCACCGATCATAGAACTGGCGACTCTGCTGGGGAAGGATAAGTGAGGTGTACCTTAGGATTAGATCACTTGTGTTTTCAATTGTATTTCTTTGTATGCTTTTAATTTTGTGGGCTTGTATCGGAGTTCTATAGATCCTAACCTAGATTTGGGAAACATTCATAGATAGCAATACATTGTGGAAACTGTGTGGGGTATACCGACACGGTTGAAGCAATAGCTATATTAGTGCGACATATTTGTGAGTACCGGTAGCCTTTGAGTCAATCAAAGAGAATACGGGGTCGCTGAGTGATGTCACTAAGCACTAATGACCTAGAACCTTACTTGACCATCTTGGCCTTTTTTAGGGTTAGTGAGATGACCGACTTTGGTGCAGTCCGAAGTTGTTAGATACTCGATACTACACTCATTGAGGATTGTTTTCTTGGAATATTTTGGTCGCTAGTTCAGTGGCTAAACCAAAACGATAAACATAGAAAACAATCCAATGATATTGAGCTCCTTAGAACCCGGTTACTATTTATAGGAAAGGTTTTGAGCCAACTAAACTCAAGAGGGTACTTACCTATGAAACCTCCATGCCAGCCTAAACTTAAGGCTATATCTGTGACTTGTGTGCCTTCAAACTTGAACTACTTGCACATTCCTGTTATCTGACAACATGGTTTCCTTGCAGGTTTTGTTTACAGTCCTTATCCAATAATATGGACTTACTGCAGGGCTTACTTACATCACCTCACAAATTTTGCTTAAACGCATAGCATACACATCATAACATCATGCCTTAACATTTCTTTAACCATTTCAAGGATCTCAAGGGTCTGTGATGCAGGTTATGGTAAATCAAAAGTCTAGCAAGGGGAAAAGGGGAGTTATTTTCCTCTAGCCAATGTCATCTAGAGATCAAAACATGATAACTTGAGTCAGGGGCTATGACCCACTCGATATGGTGAGCTTGACTCTTGAAGAAGGACTCTCAGCAACATGAAGTTCCTTCAATCAAGCTACCAGATTCAGATTCTAACAGTTTCTTGTTTACCCCGCGAGATCCTTGAAAACATTGCATACATATATCATACATATCATTGCATAACAGGTCTCCCAGTACAGGTCTCTTATCTTCTTCGCTGTTTATTTCAGCAATCATCATGTCTACTGAACCTTCCAGTGAGCAAGCTATCAATGCCCTCCAGGCCCAGAATGCCCAATTTCAAGAGTTGGTCATGAGCCTAGCTAAGGGTCAGTAGGACTTGAAGACCTTGTTTCCGAAAGAGAGGAAGAAGAAGAAGAAAAAGAGGACCATCCTATTCAACATTGGATGCAGGTTTGGAAATGGGCTGCAGAGTGAAGTTGATCTGACCACCCCATCTGGAGGGAAAGATAGTCCACAAGAAAGGAGGGCTGCTAGCCCTATGGTCTCCGACAAGGAGACAGACTATGATGAAGAACAGTATCCTCCTGCTGAGGATAAGTACACACAGCTGGAAGATCGTTTGAACGCTATGGAGACACAGAAGGTGCCCAATCTGGACTTCGGAGATCTAGGTCTATCCTCTTGGGTGGTGATTCCCCATAAATTCAAGGCACCTGCCTTTTCCAAGTACGACGGAGCTTCCTGTCCAAAGCTACACCTTCGGTCATATGTGAGGCAGATTCAACCCTATACTGCTGATAGAAATCTCTGGGTTCATTTCTTTCAAGATAGTCTGTTGGGGACTCAACTTGAATGGTTTTGTCAACTGGAAGGAGCTAACATCCGCAACTGGGAGGACCTTGCTGCTGCTTTTTACAAGCAATACCAGTATAATTCCGACCTTGCTCCCTCGCGTACTCAGCTTCAGGGTATGTCTATGGGTACAGGCGAAGGCTTTAAGGACTACGCTCAGAAGTGGAGAGATCTTGCCGGAAGAGTCCAACCCCCTCTGTCTGATAGGGAGTTGGTGGATATGTTTCTTGGGACTTTGTCTGGTCCCTATTTCAATCACTTGATCGGAAGCTCTTCAGCCGGGTTCACCGAGCTAATACTGACCGGCGAAAGGGTCGAAGTTGGCATCAAAAGTGGGAAGATTCAAGAAGCTACACCTTCTGATGCTCAGAAAAAGCCCTACAATGGGAAGAAAGAGTCCAATGTTGTGTATCGTCGAAAGGGTCATCATGACCAATACGTAGGAGAAATCTTGATCTCTAATCCTATGCCTGCTCAACAAAGACAGGGGCATCAGCGTAAGGAGGTCATGCCTAAAAGACAATTCACTAAGATCAACATGTCACTGGGTCAAGCGCTACAACACATGTTGAAGGCATAGCTGATTACGTTAAAGGCTCCTCCCCGGAACCCAAATACTTCCGCTCGTACCTATCATCCCAATGAAAGGTGTGCATACCACTCTGACAGTCCGGGACATGACATAAACAACTATTTGGCTCTGAAGAACAAGGTCCAAGACATGGAGCATGGGACTTTTCTTGGACATAGGATTAGGAACCTTGACCTATCTTGGAGATCTTATCTGATTATTTTGTCTGGAGTTCTTGAGGTTTACCTCAAGACATTGGGTTGCTTGTTTGTTTTGGTGTGCAGCTTTTGTGATTACATCCTATGTTTGTAATCTGGAATTCACCCGTATATAGCGGTTACTCTGCCCAATTTTTTTGAAGACATAATACACTTGAAGTTTGTTTCTCTCAAGAGGTCTAGTATTTCTTTGCTTGATTGGTTTCAATCCAAGGAATGGGAATTCTATCTTGGCTCATAATGTCAAGTAATTGCTTCTTGTTGGTTAGATGGTTCGTATCCTTAACTTTTACCTTAGACTTTAGGATAGCCTCTTCTTCTCCTCCCATCTTCTTTAATTTCAAAATCTTCTTCCTCCTTTTGAAAACTCTTCTTGCTTTGAAACTTAAACTACTTTCATAATAAACTTGGACTTATGTCCATGCATTTTCGAAACATTTTCATAAATAAACTTCAATCAATTTAATAATACCTTGACATTTTTTTGTGAGAAGACTAAAAGTCAATCAATCTCATTCAAATCATTTTGCCACTTTGGATTTTACTTTAAACTTTTCTCAAAAGATTAAACTCTTGTCAATCCTTGTAGTGATGCAAACAACTATACTTCTACAATATATAGTGAAGAGAGATATTTTCCACTTGGGTGTTGAGTGAGGCATTTTTTATTTTGAAATCCAAGCCATATCCTCCACTTTGAGATGATGCAGATTCTCCTTTCTCTTGATTATGGGTAGTACGTGTGTTTTCCACACGGACAATGACATGATGTTTTATCTCATAAAATTAACCAACACACTTGTGTTACAATATTTTAAAAGAGGAACTACGTGTACCTTGATCCCCTATTGCATGAAAGGTGGTACGTAGGCACTAAAGGTTCCCAACCACGGCGGGTGCAAAAATCATAAAAAAAATATTTCTTTTCTCACCTCCACCATCCATTATATATAACACATTTTTTGCATAACCAACCCCCCTACCTTGAATATTTCCCTATATTTTTGGGTTATTCGCTCTTTTCCCATTCCTTTGGAAACAATAAAGCGCGGTGGAGATTTTTATTTTGATTTGTATAAAGTCTAGTTAATCCAATGGCTTAGTCTTAAACATTTCTACAGCTACAGATACTCATCCACAAGAAACAACTGTTATTTCCAAAGTTTTGTCAGTTCCCACCTTTGTTACTCCAATTATAGCTGCCTAATACCGTATGCCTCACGGTTATCTATGGGTAATTCTTGAGAATTTCATGCTAGAAGGTTACAGTTTTGCTGCTCAAGTTGCTCCATTTATTCAAACTATTGTTGTTTCCGCACCTCCTATTGTACATGCTACTCCTATTGTCAATAATGAGATTTATCTTGTTGCGTCTCCTACAGTGAATGTTATGCCTGTTATTAATGTTGAAGTTTATCATCCTGCTCCTCCACCAAGTGAAAGTTTGGGATATTATGTCCGAATTGATGACTTTCAAGATCAATTAAATGAAATGAAAAAAGAAGTGAAGGCACTCCAAGGGAAAAAGTTATTCAGACATAATGTATGTGACCTCAGCTTGGTTCCAAATGTGAAAGTGCCAGCAAAGTTTAAGTTGCCATAATTTTAGAAGTACAAGGGCAACTCTTGCCCCCGGGACCACCTAGAGATGTATATAAGAAGAATTTCCACTATACTGATTACCAACGCATGCATATCCATTTCATACAAGAGAGTTTAACCGGTGCTGCTTTGAAATGGTATATGGGATTGGACTGCAACAACATCCTCACTTTCAATGACTTGGGTGAAGCTTTTGTTAAACAATATAAGTGTAACGTGTTTACGGAACTTGATTATGACCAGCTAAGAGAAATGGCTCAGAAAGATAAAGAGTCGTTTAAAGAGTATAGGAAAAGTTGGCGCGAGGTTTCTACCCAAGTGGTAACCCAGATGGGAGAGAAATAAATTACTAAGGTCTTCCTAATAACCCTTGGTTCGTTTTACTATGAATGGATGGTTGCAAGTGCACCGAGTGATTTCACTGAAATGGTAAGTACGGGTGTTCATCTAGAAGAAGTGGTCAGGGAAGGATGCTTGACAAAAGACAAAGGATCTAGAGGAACAGGGATATCATAATATGGGTTTTCTAAAAATAAATAAAGTGAAACAAATGTTGTTGTTGAGGAAAGAAAGGTTAGACCTCCGAGAAGACGTCATCAACACCTATAACAAGTTGCTTTTGTAACTTCAATCGTCAGTGTAGCTCCGACAACTATTTCCTATTAGAGAGAACCTCCTCAAGGTAATCATGGTCAAGGTCATAAAAGAGAAGCCTTTGATCCTATTCCAATGACTTATGCATAAATGTTTTCGGCTTTAATTAAGAAGAAATTGGTGCAGACTAGACCTCCCCCTCTATACCTTCAACATTACTATGGTATTACAAAGCGGATAAGACTTATACTTTTCAGAAAGGATCCCCTGGACACAACATTGAAAATTGCTATCCATTGAAGTTTGAGGTACATAAAATGGTAATATCTGGTCTCCTGTCTTTTAAAGATGTTGGTCATAATGTTAAGGATAATTCACTACCCAAACATGGAAGTGTAAATGTTGTATATATGGTTGCTAGTTGTCATGGGGACTTCAGGATTTTTGATATTAATCTGTCATAGGTGATTTAGTGAAGATGCATTATGTTCTTTATGAATTCAGCTATTGAACACATGACTATGCTTGTTGTAGTATTTGCAATTCAGACATCCATGGATGCGATAAAGTGAGAGCTAATATTCAAGAAATGATGGATGAAGGTCTTATCCACATAATTAGACCAAGGGGTAAATATGAAGAAGAGGTGAATATGGTGCCCCTATTTAATTATTTTTTATCCAGATAGGCGGAAAGTAATTAAATACAAATAGACTCGAATTTCGTCCTTGATGCGATGAGATGATAGCATATGTTATGAATGAATGCATGGAATCTTTTTTTAAATAAATTTTTTTGAATTATGTATGAGATGAGACAGGATTTATGGGAATATGGAAAGACTTGAAACTGGAAACTTATGGTAGTTCAGATGAAATGACGTGGAAATACACGCTAAGGAAATAAGATACTCTGGATATCCGTCAGGGTGACAAGGAGTAACCAGAAATACTTGAGAATGGGAGAAAAAACCTGAAGAGGCAAGCAACGACATCCAAGAATGGCATTGAATGAGGCGAGCAACTCTCTAGAAAAAACAATCAAACGTATCTACAAGAGCATTAGATGTGAGATGAGACCAAATATGAAGTTATGTCAAAGTCGTCCAGGAAAGACGTTGGACGAAAAAGAAACATGACATCCAATATTGGCTTTGGATGAAGGGAGAACTCAACATCTAATAATGGCTTTGGACGAGAGAAAATATCAAAACATCCAATATTGGCTTTGGATGGAAATAAAAGATAGCAACATCCAATATTGGCTTTGGATCGAAGAAAAGGTAACAACATCCAATATTGGCTTTGGATGGTAACAAAAGATCATGACATCCAATATTAGATTTGGATAGAAAAAAAGATCACGACATCCAATATTGGCTTTGGACAGCAAAAAAGATCAAGACATCCAATATTAGCTTTGGATGGAAGCAAAAGATCAAGACATCCAATATTGGCTTTGGACGGAAACAAAAGATGGTCGCATCCAATATTGGCTTTGGATGGCAGCAAAAGATCATGGCATCCAATATTGGCTTTGGACAGCATGGAGAAACATGGTATCCAAGATTAGCATTGGTTGAAAGTGAGAAGTAACACACCCAATATTAGTATTGGACGGAAAATGAAAACAACAATGAACCCAATATTAGCTTTGGAATAGAAACAACACACCCAATATTAGCTTTGGACGAAAAAGAGAGACAACACATCCAAGATTAGCATCAGAAGAAAGTGAGAAACAACTCATCCAATATTAGCATTGGACGAAAGAGAGAAAACACTCATCCAAGATTAGCATTGGAAAAAAGAGATAAACAAATCATCCAAGATTAGCATTAGATGGAAAGAAAGACAGCTCATCCAAGATTAGCATTGGAAGAAAGAGAGAAACAACCCATCCAAGATTAGCATCGGATGAAAGAGAGAAACAAATCATCCAAGATTAGAATTGGAAGAAAGAGATAAGCAACTCATCCAAGATTAACATTGGAGGAAAGAGAGAAATAACTCATCTAAGATTAGCATTGGATGGAAAGAGAGGAACAGACTAGCTAACATCTGCTTTGGTAGCTGCCAAGTAAGTTGGACTTTGATCTCAAGGTGACATGTCGACTGCAACAAGACCTAGGGAAATGCAAATGAAGATGAAGCAGTCTTGTTATGCATTATGTATGAACTTTGTTATGCATGATATGTATGAATTTGGTTATGCATGATATGTGAATGATCTATGCATGTAATGCATACGTTTATGACAATGGAGTTTGACTCTTTTGTGGAGGTATGATTGGAAGTTTGATTCCTCAACACTAAGAATTCTGCCAAATTTGCTTGGGAAGAAAATGTCTTGAACCCAAATTTATCACACTTGTAAATTGTATTGAACTGATGATTTTCCTCAAGGAAAAACATGGAGAGATGCTTGAGTATTTGTTCTAGATTAGTTGACTGTTGAGGATAAATTGATCATGGCTTCAGTCGAAAGTTGCTAGAATTAAGTTGATCACGACTTCAACTCTAAAATGATTGTTGGAGATAAACTGATCATGGCTTCAGTTCTTGAGTTATTTGTTGGAATAAACTGATCATGGCTTTAGTTATTGAGATGTTTGTTGGAATAAACTGATCATGGCTTCATTTATTGAAATGATTGTTGGAAAGGAATGCCCTAGTATGAGTCTTGAAAATGATCTTCTGGCTAACCAATTCTTAGAAAACTCGCACTGAGAAATAAATCTTGAACTGATTCACAATTGGACCTGAAAGATACTTTCCCCTGATAGGGTCACTGACCAAGTTTCTCAGCTGTTTGAAATTCCTTGACGAGGAAAGCTTGTTTGCGAATAAAATTGTTTATTCAAACCTGGTAATTTTAATGCAAAAATTTCATGCAAAAGTTTTGAATTCAAAAATCATTTTTTAAATGATATTATTGGTGTATAGAAAATGCATCACTGGTTAAAACACAGTGGTTTATACTTTTAAAGTGAAAGCAAAGGTATGATACCAAAATAAATGGTTTTCAAAAGATCTTAGGAGTCAGTTTACGCAACCTTGTTGTAGTATGCTTTCAAAAGAAACCTGGATTCAATTAGGTCTTTTGAGAGTTGTAACATGGTCTGGTTCACGGTTTAATAAATAAAGGATAAAGGCTCAATGTTTACTGATACCCAACCCAATCTCTGTTATGTTCTTCAGTCCTACATTCAGGTAATTCAGAATATGCATTGAGGTTCCAAGAGATTTTGGAATTGCACTGATGGTAGCAATGACGATGGCTCAGAAGCTAATGGATTCTTGATAATTAGAGTCACTTCTTTTTACATCATTATGCTGTTTTGAGGACTTTTGTCAACTCTGGTAAAGAATTTTGATGATTTGAAAGATTCTTCTAATTACAGTCTGCGGGATGCCCGAGTTTTTGCCTAAGTCTTCTTCATAGGTTTTGACTTAGTGGCATTTTTCTTTTGATTTTTCTTTTCATTTCATTTTTCTTTTTTGGAAGATAATGAATGCCTTGCTCAATGATTACGGGGAACCATCTTTTTCATTTTTGGTTTGGGAGCATCTTTGACACTTCTTGTTGTATGCAAAGGAAAGCTTGATGGCGGCCTTTATTGAAAGGTGTCTTACACAATTTCTCTTGTAACTGAATGCACATCCAAATTAACTGAGAACTACTCATCCCCAAGTTAAGATTGCGGGTTTTTTCGTATAGAAAGAAACTCCAACTTCTAGGCTCAAAGGGGTGAACGAGGGATTAACTTCCTTATTGCTCTGGTGTTTGGGAGTTGAAACAATGCATGTATATCCTCAACAATGTTTTATTCAAAAGCATACCAGCAACAATTATGGGTATTTAGTTTTCATCATCCTCCCTCAAATCTTTGCATAAACTAAAGTTTGACAAAGAAAGTAAACAAGAGAAATATATTTGAAAGCAATAAATGAAAATGATTTAAATCAAAACATTGCAATGCTCATTTCATTAGAATTAACATGGAAGTACAAACAGTATTTGAAATCAACAATAAAAAAGGGAAAATGAAAACAGAAAGAAAAATGGCCTAGTGACTAATCAGTAACAAGGATGAGTTGTCCTGTCTGAAACACTGGCTTTAGAAAGTGTCTTAAGGGTACCCTGACTCAATCTTCATCCACTTTTTTTTGGAAAAGGATTGTTGAAAACATTTGGACCTCTCTCCTTGAAGGTGAGAATATTTGCTTTCACCAATTCTTGCACTCTGTTTTTCAATGCATAACAGCTTTCTAAATCATGACCGGCAGCTTCCTAATGAAATTCATAGTGAAGCTTAGATCTAAACCCGACTAGAGGAGGATTTCGAGGAATCAGAGTCCTAGTTGTAATCAAGCCCTTCTGCACCATTGCAGGATAAAATTCAATGTATGACATAGGGATGGTATCAAATTGACCCATATTCCCTACAAAACAATTTTGATTTTGCGTAATATTCTATCGTTGAGGAATCTGAACTGGTTGAGAATTAACCGTAGGAGTAACAGTCGCTACTTTTGGTTGATCAATGTATATAGGCCTACGACAGGGTCATTTTCTCTCAGTCGAGACAACATTGGCTTCTACCTCTTTCTTCTTCTAAAAATTCCCAAAGTATTTCTTTGCACTATTAGAAGATTCAATAGCTATAGACACTTTACCATTATTGATTCCTTCTTTTAATATATGGCCAATAGTCACCAGGTCTGAGAAGCCGGAAGACACACTACCAATCATCTTCTCCCAAAAGAAAGGGGACAAAGTATCCATGAATAATCCAGTTAGCTCTTTCTCTGCCAGAGGTGGTTCAACTTGAGATTTCAGTTCTCTCCATTGTTGAGCATATTCCTTGGAAGATTCTTTCTCATTCTGAGACATTTTTTGCAGTTGGCGACGATCGAATGCCATATCAAAGTTGTATTTGTATTGCTTTATGAAGCTCCACTCAGACTATCTTGGGAACAATGGATAAGCAGCTTGGCATTCTTTGTGTAAGAAGACATCTTTTGAAATTACATCACCAAATGA
Source organism: Vicia faba (assembly GCA_948472305.1). Classification (NCBI taxonomy): domain Eukaryota; kingdom Viridiplantae; phylum Streptophyta; class Magnoliopsida; order Fabales; family Fabaceae; genus Vicia; species Vicia faba. Next base: position 92,673,007 of record OX451735.1, on the reverse strand, counting down.
CTTCTTGGACAAGTGTGCCCCCGGTATTTCTCAAACTCGGGAGTCTTGATTTTTGCAGGCATAACAAGATCAGAAACTAGGCACATGTTGTTAGCATTAACACTAAAGAACTCATTTCCCTCCGGAGCTCTAAGTCTTTTCTCTAAAGTCTGATATTATTCTTTGAACTCTTAAAACTCACCAAAGTCTCGCTGACTCATACTTCGAGGACTGGCAGCATGGTACTTAAAGAGAGTTCCCAAAAGCAGCTTGTGCAGCAGGTTAACGATATGCAGTATGAACGATTAGCTGAGGTTCAATGAAAACTGGAGCTTGAAAAATTGGTCGGGAAGACTGGCCAACCATTAAAGTAATTGCAACAATCGGAGAGTATTTCTGAGGTAACCCAAACTCTGGCCATGTAGTAGATGTATAATGGATAGGTTGAGTGTCAATAGCAACAATTGGGATTTCAGATATCACAGTCCTTTGAGGTGGTTCTCCTCTCTAAATTAGGACTTGTATCATCTCAGTAAGTTTGGCCATGACTGACTTCAACTTGTCGATTTCCATTCTGACTTTCATTTTGTGTTGTTCTTGGTTTTCCATTCTCAATCTAACAACAACTATAGTCATATAGTTGCGTTGAGGAATAAGCTTAACGGTAGACGACTAACTGGAAGAAAGAAGCAACTGGGAATAAGATCCTGAAAAACCTTGATGTATGCAAAATGATGGGGAGGATGCAAATGATATGCAATGTTATGAAATACACTGCACAGTAATAGAATCACAGGTTCAAAGTCATGAGCCTGGATCAATGGTATAACCCATAAGGTATGGACTAACGGTTATCACCTGCCGAAAAAGGTTCTAAGAGGTTCCCAAAGACTACATCCTTCCTTCAGATATTACAAATTTCCCGATTAACTCGGTAATTAGTAATATTCTCAGGAAAAACTCGTCTGAGTGTAGTATCGCGTGATAACTATTTTCGGATTACTCCGTCATAGCTTCTGCACTACACCTAAAAGGCCAAGTTGGGTTAAGGGTTCTGTGGTCCTCAGCTTCAGCAGGCTCCCAGGTTGAAAGTAGCATGTCTTCATGATTACTCGATAAATGACACTATAGTCAAAGGGGCCTCCACTGAGTGAGGGATCTCATGTCTCCTTTTTTAGGATTACTCCTTCAAACTTAACATGACTATACCACCCGTCTTATCTTAAATTTTCCCAAAGTCCAGGTATAAGACATATAAGAAATCACCAAGCCCTTGAAAACTAGGAAAATCCAGACAAACATATATATAGAATAATAGGAAGTAATAAACAGCAAGTAAGACAATATATAAACACTCATAGAAAAGAAACAAACAAAGCTAGGATTGACCCACTTAGGAATGGACCACCAATAGGTCAATATATCCCCAGTGAAGTCGCCACTTCTGTCGCACACCATCGACAAAACGAAAAGAGATGAAATTCGATAATAATAGAAAAAGATGTAGCAGTAAAGATTTTAGATTAAGCCATAAATTGACTTATCTCAACACAATGAAGTCGCCATCACACTTTATTGTTTCCAAGGGGAAATGGGAAAAAGCGAACAAAACCAACAATGAAATAAAATATCAGAGATCGAGGTACGGGGGTTGGTTATGCAAAGGGAAGGTGTTAGCACCCTAAGCATCTACGGTACTCCGCAGGATCCACTTTGTTTGGTTTCTTTTAAAAGGAGTGTCATGTAATGGTTTACTTGCTAAAGGAAAATAATGAATAAGTATTTGCAAACAAAAGAAAATGTTTTTTATTATTTTTGCTCACCTTGGGTCGTAAGACTTAGTGCCTACGTACTCCCTCGTGTAATGGGAAATTCATAACACCGTAGTTTTGCTAGAAAAGACTTTTCTGTTGATTGATTTTAAACAAGAGACAAGTCGTCATTGTTAGGAGAGAAAATATCGACTAACACCCACAAGGTGTGGGAAAGATGGACCCTGCATCAGCAAGAGTGAGGGTTTGAGAATGCCTCTAGTACTGAAGTGTAAAGATCAACACCTTTATAACCATGGGGATAGGAGAATGTTTCTCGACTATCAATGAATCATGTATGATCTTGAAAAAAGTTTTGAAGGATAAAAGTGCTCGAGCACACAAAAGTGTTTGAATGAGTTGAAATATTTTTTTAAATTTTGAAAGATGTCAAAGTATGATTAAATAAATTGAAGTTTGTTTAAAGAAAAGAATTTTAAAATAAAAGGCACTCGACAAAGTCAAAGTTTATTATGAAAGAGGTTCGAGTTTATAAACAAAAAAGGTTTTGAAAAGGATTAGAAAGTTTTGAAAATTAAAAAATAGGAGAAAAGAGTGTCATATGTACAGAAGGGTAAAAGATATGGTAAAGAGAATTGGACTGAATAAGAAACTAGTACTTGACATGGTAAATTTAATATCGTGTTCCCGTCCCTTTGGATTTAAAGCTACAGACAGAAAAATAAGTTAAGAGTACACCAAACCTCAGGTGAATATAAATCACAAGCCGACATCAAAGAAATCCATATGTAAAATAATACTCCAAATAGCGAATAAAGCACATTGAATCGCAACACGTGAAAATAAATCACGAATGATGAAAGCGTGGATAAAGCTCACGGTCCCGGATAAGACTCGAGATACCAAATAAAAGCTCACGATATCGGATAAGAAACCCTGCATCACATGAAATATACAGACAAAACTAACAACACAGGAAAACTTATATGCGTTCGTATGATTTTCAAAAGTTAATTTGAATTAAAATTAAAAATCGCAATGCAATGAAAATAATATTTACATAACCTGAATTTATTTACAAGTGAATAAAATATACAGTAAAAAATATTGTACAATTATATATTTACAATACCAAATATTAAATCAGATTAGTAAAATACAATAAAAAAAGGAATGAAGAAAATGTATGGATGCACTATGCGAGAATGAATACTTGAAATGATTCTTGAAAACCTTCACAATAAACAAACTCGTTAGTAGCATAAGCGGTATAAAAATTAAAATGAAGGAAATTGCAACAATTAAAATCTATGTTAGTAATCACAAAATATGAAATTGAAATGAAATTGTATGATGCACATGAACAAATGAATATCTTTTATTAAAACCAAGAACTCAGTCTATAATTCAATTCAATTCAATTCCAATACATGAAAAATGAAGGTTAAATCAAGCATTATTCATACAAATCAAAAGTTGGACAATAACAAATTATGCATAAAAGGCTCATGAAAATCAATTTCCAAGTGATTCCAACCTTATGTATAAACACCAATATCAACCAACGAACTTTGTGAATTTAATTCAAATTAAAACATTAATAATACCAATTTTAAAATGATTCAAACAACAAGACAAAATCAACACCGACAATTCAATATTAATCAACTCATGTCATCTTCACATTAAATTCCAAAGTGATTAACAATAAATTTTGAATCAAAGTTTCAGCAAGATATAAATCCGGACAGTAACTAAAAACTTCATGGACTTAAAGTCTTAAAACAAACACAAAACACATTCCACTTATGAGTATTAAAAAAACAATTAGCATACATTCATGTACTACCTAAAACATGTTCAAAACATGGAAAAAATTGGAATTAAGCCATAATTGATTAAGTTGAAAAAACTGGCAGCAACTATGCATTAAACTATTATGACCCAAAATTTCAATTCAAACATGATTTGTAACAAAAGGAAATGGAAAAGTAATACCAACCAAAACATTTATCAAAATCAAAACCAATTGTTCAACAAAAGTTAACCAAGTCTCCTTCCTATCTAATCACACAAAATGATGTAAATTAAATTCAAACTCAATAACTAAACCATTTCGGGCAGCCGACAATTAAACTATTATCGCATGATAAAATTCACCGCAACCATACTCAAACAACTTAAAGAAATGGTCACAAGGTCATGAGCGAGTCTACCAACCAAAATCCAAATTGAACTGTATCCATACGACATCAACATCCTAAATTCAGCATAAAAAAATACAAGACAAAATACAGAATAGCATTCATATTTAACTCGCATAATAATGTCGTCGAAACTTCATTCATTAGAGTTAACACAAACGAAACGAAACTATCATCAAAACTATAATTCAGATTCAAACAGCATGGCAGTTTCACAAACAACAAAAGAGAAGTAATATCGAGATTTACTGAAACTTGCCAAAGATGGAAGACTATGTACTATTATGGTTGTACTCTCGCGTAGAAGGAGCTGGTGTTCGAAGCTATTATATCCGACGCAACAAAAATTGACAATGTTGTTGGAGATGAGATGCTGGAGCAACGCTTGTGGCAATCGTTGAGTTGCTGAAGGCGAAGAAACAGAAACAAAAAATCGTGAAAGGAACAGAGGCAATTTGTAGTGAAGGTTGGGTAGTAGATGAAGACAGCAGATTGGTGGAAGCTGTTTTGAGAGAAAAATATTGATGGATCGGAGAATGGTGGGTTACGATGAAGGTTGTTGATCGGCATAAATTGGAGGAAAACGTGCGATTGTAGGAAGGCGGATTGTGTTAGTTCTGTTTGGAAGAGGAATTGAAGGTTCAGGATGATGGATAAGGGTTGAATTCGTGAAGGAGATTGCTGGTTGTGGATATGGAAATAAGGAGGTGGGTAGTGAGATGGTCAGCAGTAGGTGTGTGTATGCGTGCGATGGGTTACGTCGAAGATGATGGATGAAGGTTGGGTGATAAATTGATGAGGTTAGTTGATGAGAAGAAGATGAAGGGTTATATGGAGAGGGATTGATTATTAAATGTTTTCAATAAAGTTGAATTCTATCATATTCCCAGAGATGAAAATCATATTCCATGTATCAATTGAACGCTTTGAATGATGTACCTCATATTACATTTCAACGTCTTGATAGACCAGCTCATGTATTTGCTATAGAGGGGGCGTTATATGAAAAACCTTAGTATTATGATATCAAGCACTTTCTTCAGACTCAAGAATACCCTATTGGTGCGTCGTACAGAGATAGAAAGACATTAAGAAGGTTGGCAAGTAGCTTTTTCCTCAATGAAGATGTGTTATAAAATAGAAACTATGACATGGTCTTCCTCAGATGTGTGGATAGACACGAAGTACACATGTTAATGCATGAGATCCATGAAGGTCCTTTGGTACCCATGCCAATGGACATTCGATGGCAAAGGAGATGCTAAGGGCAGGTTATTGTTGGCGGACAATGGAATCTGATTGTTACAAATTTGCGATGAAGTGCCATAAGTGTCAAATTTATCTTGACAAGATCCAGGTACCTCCAACACTCCTCAATGTTATTTCTTCCCCATGGCCTTTTTCTATGTGGGGTATTGATATGATTGGAATGATTTAACCCAAGGCGTCGAATGAACATCGTTTCATCTTGGTGGCAATTGACTACTTTACCAAGTGGGTGGAAGTTGCTTCCTATGCTAATCTCACCAAGACGATTGTAGGTATGGTGTGCCAAGTCGGATTATCATTGATTACGACTCAAATTTGAATAACAAAATGATGACAGAACTTTGTGAAGAATTCAAGATTGTCCATCACAATTCGTCTCCGTACAGGCCCAAGATGAATGGGGTTGTTGAAGTTGCTAATACAAACATTAAGAATATCATCTAGATGGTTGTTACCTATTAGGATTGGCATGAGATGCTCTCTTTTTCTTTGAATGGGTATCATACATCCGTCAACACTTCAACATGGGAAACCCCATTCTTTCTTGTGTATGGTACGGAAGAAGTACTCCCCGTTGAGGTTGAGATTCCCTCTTTGTGTGTAATAATGGAAACCAAGTTGTCGGTGTAATACCCCAAACTTGTCCTACCCTTTTACTTTTATCTAGCTTATTTATCTCGCGCTTTTCTCATGTATATAATTTCCATTAGGTCATTTTGCACGCCAAGCATCATCGGTCAATAATTTTGCATGGGATAAATGATATTTTTGAATTAGGGTTGTTGTATGGCTTTAAGGCTCTCATCTTTGCACAATCTTATTTCAATTGATTTCTCGATCGATCATTTATTTGAAGCTAGGTTTTCATTTCATGGACTTTATCATCATCAAGCTACGAGGCTATTATTTTCTTCTTAATATCAAGTTGCAAGGTTTTATGAGACGAAGCTAAGGATTAGGGTTTATATCTTATCATACTTGATCTTGTTAGCATTCTACTTGAGGTTCATTCCATATCAAAGTATTCCCATGTCTCAACTTTCATATTCGTCTTCAAAGAATCCCTCAGGGCATAATCATTATTTTAACACCATCTAAAGGGAAGGGTTTTGTCAGATAGATGTTATAATTTGCGAAGCATCATCATTCTTTCGGATATTTGTGCTTAGCATGCATGTTTGGGTTGGATTGAAAGAAATCAAAGGGAATCAAGTTTATTCAAGTTTGTTGAAACAGCATCAAAGATACATGTTTTATTCCTTAAGCATACAAGGTTGGGAGATGTACTTAGGGGGTTTCTTTGGAGTTCAAGTAACAAACTATAGAAAAGGAGCTATCATTCAACTTTGTTTTACAAGACGAGCTCAAACACCATGCCTTGACCATACTTGACTTCATATTCATGACCATTACAATTTACATTTGAGTAATCATATCATTACAATTCCATGGAAAATAAAAGCCAATACTTTGAGCGCTTGAGAAAATTGATATTGAATTAAAGAGATTACGAAGGATCTATAAGAATATCATGCTCCTAATTTCATCACGCTACCAAACTATCAGCATAGTTCAATTTGAAAACAAAGAAATAAATAGTTGAAGCTTCTCCATTAAAATCAAAGTTCCATACAAGAGTTTAATTCAAGAGATATTATCCTACAAAATCTGAGCAACAAGTTCTTAAACATCATGTACCACTTCATGATTCTTCCATAGTCTTCATGCTCATGAATTTTATCCTCTTGATGTTTTCATTCTTCATGACCAAACTTCCACTTGCTTCAATGATATTTCAATTTTCCAGTAACCTGGGTATTAATTCACATAACATGCATCAGTAAACAAAAGAAACAGCCCGCAACATGAACCAGTTCAAAATCTGCACTTTGCAACTTTAAGTCGTGATACAAAACCTCATAAAGTTTCCATCTAACCATAACAGAGCCCTAATAGATTTACTAACAACTGGTAACCAAGCATAACATAAAATAGAAAACATAAACCTATCAGTAACTGCCTTTTCTAACCCCAACCAACTTCTAAATTGTCACTACAAAAATTACAACCGAAAATCTTAACTACTTTCTAACCAACAACATAACAGAGATGCCTCTAACTTCACTAACCAGCCTAACTAACTTCACAAAATATAATAACCTATAACTGTCCTATAACTAATTCCTAACAAAATTCCAGCTCAGTAACAGAATAACAAAACCCCTCAACATAACAGAATTCTAACTGTCAAAAATAGAATTCACTAACGAATTCCCTAACTTCTTTTCTAACTCATTCAACCAACTTCCTAACCGCATCTAAACAGAATTCATAACAGAAGAGGGAGGAGGATAACAGATTTCTAATTGAACATCAGTTATGAAACTCACCAAAAACATATCTCAATTTTCTGCCTGCAACTTCCTCTGCAATCCCTCTTTCACCATCAACCTTAACTCAACCTCCAATTCACCTTCATCCTTCTTTTCAATTTTCAGAATCTTCTTCAATCTTCATCTTTTTCATCAATCTTCAACATCATTCTCATATCAACTTATGCCATCAACATCATCAATGCCTCTTGGTTCAACTCTACACCGTGTGAACATCAACAATAGCAGTATCAAGCATTTTCAAGCAACGGAAATAACTTCAGATCTGTAATCTTCATCTGCAACAACATCGCAACTAAATTTTTGTCACATTTCCACTGTAACTATCATTTCAACAACGAATTCACAGAATATGTAACAACAATAACTCATCATGTTAACAACTCTTCATAAATAGAGAAATATGTAAACAGAGTAGAAGTCGAGATTAAAGAAAAGGAGAAGAATATCAATTATTCACCTCTAAGTTATCCTCCGCAAACTCCTCTGCAGATTCTTCATCATTTTTCTTCATGTTCTTCAATTAGCATTTTCTTTTGCATCTTCTTGATGCTTCAAGACACCTTCAACACATTTCATCCAGTTTCATCCTCGATCATCACCGCAACGTTTGATCTGCACTATTACAATAACAATGTCACAACATCGCAGAAGAAAAATAAACTAGCGAATTGCAAAATTGAAGCGGACATAACTTAATTTTAGTGATGAGATGAAGGGGATGACTGAAGCTACATCGAAGTTGGTGTGATGTGTTCATGGAGTTAAATCACTTCACAAAGCTGTGAAGCAGAGGCGCAATCAAAGATAAGGAGAACGACGAGAAGGTGCTGCGAATCCAAGAAGAATGAGATGATTTTGCAGTGGCATTGTTGTTGATGTTTCGATCGGAGAAGACGGCAGAGAGAATAGATGTGGCACCACTCGTGTTTCGCGGAGAAGACGAATGTATCAATTTCCAATCCTAACCTCGTTGTATCCAAACTCGGTGTTTCATTTTTCCCCTTTTCCTTTTAATTATTATTTTTTTGCACCGTCAATTAATTTGTATAATAAATAACAAAAAATCTGAAAATAGATGGTGATGGGCCGAATTTCAATCCCTGAGGCGGGGTAGCACTTTTTAGAGGGTGGCTATTGGCTATACAAACAAAAAAGAGTAATATGGTGGGCTCAATTTGAAGGGGCCCAGCGCCTAGAGTTTCATTGTTGGGTTATACACCTGCATGCAATTATACACTCCCTTGGCATCATTTATTTTCTCTATGTTTCTTACTTGTTTCAACATTTTTTGTCAATTATTTTGGGTGATATTATTGAATAAAAGAGACTTGATTTTGAAGCAAGCTAAGATAATAATTGTAATAAAGTAAATTCAAGGTGGCTCTCGGTGGTGTTTTCTCTTTGCTTGCATGGTTTCGAAGAAGCAACGGACCTTCTCCATTCGGTATGGTTGCAACTTTATTTTATTCCTCATTTTCGTGCTTTATTATATTTTTTTACCGCTTTTCTAGATATCAATAGAAGTAGGTCTTTACTACTTTCTGATGCCATGAGAATTACGGTAGAGATGTATGATGGGAGCCTCCATTGTTGATCATATCAGGAACCCCTCTGGTTTATTTAAAGACTCGTTTAGGGAAATTCCACATTTTGTGCATTCTGTTTTCTATTTGTGGTTGTTTAAAACCCTACCTTTGAGTAGGTATTCTGCAGGTGTGTTTATACTTGTGTCCGCATATGTACAGATGATAAGTCCTCCAGAAGGGGGCGAGCGAGGAGGGTTATTAATCAACCCTCGCAAGTGGAAAAATGGCTATTATCTCTCTCTTGAGGTTAACTAGTCTTTATGTGCAACAAAAAATACAAACCAATCAAGTGTGGCACCTTGCCCCGAGGGCGTAACTCGAAACCATTTTCAATAAGGACATGTTTAATTTACTTATGTTCCAACGCATAAGTCTCCAAAGGTCAAGCTGCGGCAAAAGTTGGAATTAACATTGTCCATAAAAAAACACAAAACAAACAAAAACATGTTATCCAAACTACGGTAACTCTGATTCCTCAAAAAGGACACGTAGGCATTGAGGTAGGGCCCCAGCGAGTACAAATGTATTTTCCCTACATTCTTTTCTCCTTTATTTTTGCATGTGTTCCTCCTTATCAGTAAATAGTAAGCATAGGTCGAACACACCCATAAGATAGACAACAAGAGTGGATACCATAGAGTACTACGGGCGTGTGGGGTGCTAATACCTTCCCCTCGTGTAACAGACTCTCTTACCCGATCTCTCGGTTGTAAGACCGTGACTTCTCCATTCTCAGGTTTTCTCGATGTTTACCTTTCCCTTCATGTGGGATAAAAGACGTTTAATGGCGACTTCATTGTTTGATAATTTTGAGCCTATTGTTTTAGTCAGATGCTGAATGGATCCAGAACAGGTTTGACCAGTTGAATTTACTTGAAGAAAAGAAAATGACGGCCTTGTGTCATGGTCAGTTATATCAGAAAAATGAAGAAATCTTCTGATAAGAAGGCTAGTCCTCATGAATTCAAAGAAGGTGACCTCGTGCTCAGAAAGATCATGTCTTTTAACGCTGATTCTAGGGTCAAGTGGACTCCCAATTATAAAGGCCCATATGTTGTCAAGGAAGATTTCTCCATCGTTGCATTGATTCTTGAAAATATGGATGGTGAGGAGTTCCCACGTCCTATGAATGTTGATGCAGTCAATAAATACTTTGCCTAAAAAATAAAAGAATAGCTCGATAATTTGAAAACTGAAAGGGCGGCTTAGGCAAAAAAGAGCATCTCGGTAGACTGAAAACTCGAAAGGGCGGTCTAGGCAAAAGTTAGAGACGCAAACAGAATAAACTTTCCTGGTAGGCTGAAAACTCGCGAGGGAAAACAAGGTAAAAGGTAGGGATTTCCTGGAAAGTAATTGTGTCAGACAAGACATGATCATTGAAGCAACAAACTTCTCGGATTCTCCCACCACATCGACTAAAGTCTCTGCTCAGGAGTTCAAAGTTGTTAGGGAGAATTGTGGTCATTGTATTTAAATGTATCTTTTCCATGTATTTACCTTTTTCCAAACTTTGTAATCATCCATGGAGTCACTTAATTTGCGTACTACCATTATATTAATAAAGTTTGAGCCTTTATCCAATTCTTTGTAATTATTATTTTATTCTGTTTACAAAAAATTAATTTATTATTGATAGTAATATTCAAAACAAAAATACATAATGATAAAAATATTTTTGAAAAGAATTTGCAAATTACTTTTTACTTCAGGTTTTGTGATTCAAGTGGAACAAAAGTAATGATTCCAAGGATGGACGAACTCCAAAGTTTTGAAAATATTCCCCAAGAGGTATCCTGGGATTACTCTTGCAGATATGTGCATGATCCATTTGTGTTTCATTCCTTGGATATTGGTATTTCATACCAATTGATATATGGTGCGATGTTTTGGCTATATTCCTATTTCCCCAATTAAGTCTTGATTCAGATTGATTTCCAGGTTGATTATTTGGTTTGCATGGTTTGATGCCTCTATCCCAGATTCTCCAGTCAGGATTGGATGCGGATTTGTTCCAGCTGAGTATCTAGACAAGGACATTATCTTTTCTAAGAAGTGTTGAGACAGTTGTCAAATTTTTGGGTTTTCTCTCGCCAAATGTTGAGTTAGATTTAAAATCCCCAAAATTTTAACTTATTGTTGTGTTGTTAACTTCTTACATCCCCAAATGATGAAAAGATGAAGCTTCTCCCTAAAGTTGTTATCCCCATGAGGTTTCATAATTTCTCCCCATAGAAGTTTGCACATCTATTACTCTTGATATTGAATATTGTATTTGGGCATCCCTTAACAATGTGGGGTTTTTTTTCCAGAGAAGTCAGTACGGAATCCCTAGTTGAAGTCTAGACAATGTGGCATTGTTTTCCCTAGTGAAGTTTGTATGATATTCACCAGTGAAATATGGAGGAGATGTTATATCCCTATAACTGTATTGGCTTATCGCTATCAGATTGTGCTGTGATTATTTTCAAGCCATGTTTTTGTCCAGTGATTTAAAGCCAAGAAGTAGGACTTTGTATCCTCGGTTGGTGCTTACTCTCTTATGGAATCTTTATGCTGAATGAGCTGAGTGTTAACCTTACCTCAAGTTGGTTTTGTTTGGTTATCCTGAGTGTTATATGTCTGTTTTGTCAGCATATACATGATAACATTCATACATTCATACACATAAATGCATAACTAATTTAAAATTCAATGCCCATTTACACTCATTAATTGTTTTTGTTAGCATATTATCCTTTTTGCAGAGTTATGTTACCCTATCATTAACGGATTGTCAACCTTAAGCAAAAAGTATATATCCCTTCAATTTCCCCCACTGAGTTATCCCTCGTGGAAGAATTTTTCTTTAGCCTTCCTAACCAGCTTATTACCTAAGTGGAATTTGATTACCATTTGAGTTTATTCCCCATTGGGTGGTATCTTGGTTGATTGTTTCACCCTAGATTATTCCTAGATTAAATTTATGGTTCCTGACAGTAAGGTTACTCTGACCTTTCTAGGTTGTGATCCATGGGTTTAGAATATGCATTTATTTTGCATATGAAGACTTTATCACCTCAGCAGTAATGTATTGGCACTTCCCCGGAAAGTAAAGATTCATTTCCCTACAACGTTATCACAATCCTCTTCGTAAAGAGCAAGTGGCAGGTCTCTTTGTTTGAGAAACATGTTCTTCACTAGTATGTCTGTTAATTCGAGAGAAGATTTTACTCCAATGGATGGTAGTCTCTTCATTATAAGAGATAGTTCGTTGTTGAGATTTGTACTTTGATGGATGGTAGTCTCTTCATTATGGGAGATAATTCGTTGTTGAGATTTTTACTACAATGGATGGTAGCCTCTTCATTATAAGAGATAATTCGTTTTTGAGATTTGTACTCTGATGGATGGTAGTCTCTTCATTATAGGAGATAGTTCATTTTTGAGATTCATACTCTTATGGATGGTAGTCTCTTCATTAAGGGATATATTTCGTTGTTGAGATTTTTACTCTGATGGATGGTAGTCTCTTCATTCAAAGAGATAGTTTTTTGTTGAGAATTGTACTCCGATGGATGGTAGTCTCTTCATTATAGGAATAGTTCGTTGTTGAGATTTGTACTCCGATGGATGGTAGTCTCTTCATTAAGGGAGATAGTTCGTTGTTGAGATTTGTACTCCGATAGATGGTAGTCTCTTTATTATAGGAGATAGTTTGTTGTTAAGATTTGTACTCCGATGGATGGTAGTCTCTTAACTAAGGGAGGTAGTTCGTTGTTAAGATGTTTTACTCTGATGGACGGTAGTCTCTTCATTATAGGAGATAGTTGGTTGTTGAGATTTGTACTCCGATGGATGGTAGTCTCGTAATTATGGGAGATAGTTCGTTGTTGAGATGTTTTACTCCGATGGATGGTAGTCTCGTCATTATGGGTGATAGTTCATTGTTGTGATTCACTTGGATCTAAAATAGTTGATTTGTTCCCAACCATGAATGCTGATATCAGTCATGTGTTTCTAGTCATAAGTACTAATTCCAATCATTTGTTACCTACCCTAATATTGGTATTTACCGATATTATCTTACCGCTTCTATTTGCATCCTTCGGGCTGTTAATTTCCGATTTCTATGAGTTGACGTTACTCTATTTTTGCTATTCCCTCTAGGAGTAAGTAGTGCACAATTACCTGTCGATCGTTTTCACCCAATGCTTTTTTTCTTATTATTTTATTTAGTGATGGCTTTTGAAATTATGGTATGAGATATGTGATGTTGAAGGAGATGTGATGACACAAATATCTGAGGACAATATAAAATGCAACAATATTAAAAGAAGTAAAAACACAAGAGATTGTTAACCCAGTTCGGTGTACAATAACACCTACTATCGGGTCTACCAATCTAGGGAAAAGAGTCCACTAAATAGTATCAATTCATAGACCCTCAGTAAACAACCAGTTTACAATCTAATTACTTAATGACTACTCGTGTTATACTTCTACATAAAACACACCTAGGGACGAGGCCCTCCTCAAATCCCTTCAATTACTAATAGTGAAGAACAACATAAATATTAAGTTTTAAAGACTTCAAACATTCAATACTTAAAAGCTTATGAATGATCCACAATTAACAACTCAAATTGCAACTCAAGTATTAAACCAATACTTAGAGTGTGTTACAATTAAAAAGACTTAGACTTCTATAATAGAAAGAATATATTCTTCTTCAAAAGTTCCAGTCAATTGAATAAGGATGCAAGTCCTTATAAAGGCACATCAGTGGGCTTGGGCTGAAAAACAAATATTCCAATCCCTTGAATATTTCCATGAAGATAGGCTAAGATATAATCCATATGGATAAAACAAATAGAAAAATGTTCCTCCATATTTTTCGCAAGCTATGAGTCACAAATCCTGAATAATGGCGCGCATAAAAAAAGGAAACAGAATACTGAAAACAAATATGAAGTCACGTTCAGATCAGGAGACAGGTGTCAAGACATCTTCTTTGACATCATTCAAAACCAGTTTGATTCAAATGTCAAGGCATTGAGCAAAACATTATCAAGTTAGTGTTTTACCAAAATTGCTTCCAACAAACACTTACAAACTTCCCATTTGGCATATTTTGGCTAAAACATTATTTGAGCACATTATCAGAGCAATATCAGAGCAGAAACACAAGAAAAAGTAACTCAGTTAGAAGTTAGCAAATGTAACTCAGTTAGCTGTTCACAGAGGAAGATGTCAGGACATCTTCTGAGACATGAGGCTCCCCCTCAAACATTAAGCTCCCCCTCTGTCAGTGGTCAGTCAGTTAGAGGTCTGTCAGTTTCTCTCCCCCTTTTTAGACATAATATGCCAGATAAAAAACATGCATTCAAGAGAGTAGCAGAATATAAGTACAGACCATAAAATCTAAGAGTCAAGCACATTCCAGTGCCAAAAAGGAACAAAGGGGTAAAAAAATAAATAGCAAAGAGTCTAACTGTCTTCAGGACCAGCAGACTTTGAAACTTCAGAACTTCCTTCATCATCTGAATCTCCTCCTTCAGTGCTTACTCTATCATCAAAATTGTTGTCCTTCTTTAGCTCCTTGATCATCTTTTAAAAAAATAGGTTTCTTGCTGAGATAACTCTGATCACATTATCAAGTTTTTTGCATGCTTCCATTAATTCAGTAATCATGTCATCTTTGGTTGAGTTCTTGTTTTCAGAATATGCAGATGTCAAAACAATTTTTGGGACATGTTTTCTTGAAAACAACTTGAAGTGAAGGGTCAAAGTATACTCCCTCTTGCAAACTACATCATTACCAATCAAAATTCTAGGATGTTGATTAAGAATAATTCGAAAAATAAGAGATGGAAAGGCAATATGCATCTTGATAGCACAAGATCCTGCATACTTAATATTCTGATAAAAAATGTAAGCACCATAATCAAACGGTTTCTTACTCTAGTAGCATAGATAAAGTTTCCTAAGCCAATTGTAATGGTTGAGGTATGATTGGTAGGAACCCAGTTAGCAGCTTCAATTCTATGCAAGATAGCATATTTCACACTTAGCTTACTAACAGGAAGCTTATTGTTCATGGGCCACTCACTCACTTGATTTGTAGTGATGGCTTTGCACACTTGATTATCAGTCACTTCTAACTCACAATAATCATCTTCAGACCTATCCAGATATCTATTGATGATAGCAGGGGAAAATTCTACTCATCTACCTCTAACAAACACCTTCCTATACTCCTTACTTTTATGATCAGCACGGTCAATAGGAATATTAACAATAAATTCCTTAACAAGAGTCTCATAACATTTTTTAAACCTGGTGAAACTCTTCATCAAGCCAGCAAAAGACATCAGCTCCATAATCTATTTGCACTCCAGTGCACCAACTCCCAACTCTCTTTCAAGGGAAATTCTTCTTTGAAACACATATTTCCACTTTTCAGCATTACCAACAGAATGGAAGGAAATGTTGTCAAGATGAGCATCAAGTACCCTAACAGAATGCTTCTTTCTTGAAGACTTCTTCACAGGAGAGATGTCCTGTACATCTTCTCGACATCATAATTAAAGTCATCTTCTTCTACTAATGCAACTTTCTTCTTACTTCTAGATATTTTCACAGGGGAATGTTCTGGACATTATCCTCATCATCATCTGAAGAGCCATCAGGTCTAACTTTTCTTTTGTTAGATGGAAGAACCACTTTAATCAAGGGCTTTGGGGGACCATACATAGTCTTCTTATTGATGCTCTTGGCATGAGGTTTGACATCCATAGTCTTTCTTTTTCTAGTCTTGAGCCTTTAAGGAATTCCAGGTTCCACATTCTCATCTTTTTGATTCTCTGCAGCTTTGGAGCCAGCAATATCTTCCTTAGCAGTAGAGTCCTTCTCAACAGATGATCTCTCAAAATCTTGTTCAACATTAGCTTCCACTTCTTCTAGAGTAGAAGTAGTAAGCTTGCCACGTTTGCTTTTAGCAACATGTTTCTTGAAGATGGATGATTCAGCATCACTTTTAGGATCATTTCCTTTGTCATCCGGAGCAGGCATACGAGCAAGAGGAGTAGAAATCTAAGGCACAAAAAAACCTTCAGCTAACACCATATCTACCAACCTTCTAATAGTCTTATCAACATTAACAATGTCTTCTTCTGACCTATCATCAGTAGCATAAGAGCATTACCTTTAGTAATGTAAAACTCATCTTTGGATTTCTTTGCATGAAAAGATTTGGGTTTCTTGATAAGAGGTGGAATAGTTGTTAGAGGAGTAATGTCGAGTACTCTGTCAAGGGAGAGTTCCTCAGGATAATTAACAGATTTTGAGGGAGACGATGCATGATGTTGAGACATCTTCAAAAAGTTTTGAGTAGTGAGATGGAAAATAACAAGGGTTCTTTTTCTGTAAAGGAGAACGAAGAGGTTGTGAAAATAGAAATAAGTAATGTCGTAGCGTGTGGGAGATTATTTGAGATAATATTGAAATGATTATTTAAGATACTTAATTTGTTGGAAACATTATAAATGATATAATATCACTTTAATGATATTCCCACACGCCCTTAATTGCTACAAACCCTCATATATGCAGATCCCTAATTTTCCTCTTAAGTTCTCGAAATTTTTTGCATCCAAAGCCTTAGTGAAAATGTGAGCGAGTTGTAATTCAGTAGCTCCATGTTCTAAGGAAGCAATCTTTTCTTCAACAAGCTCTCTTATGAAGTGATGACGGATATTAATGTGTTTGGTCCTGCTGTGTTGAATAGGTTTTTTTGATATATTTATGGCACTTACATTGTCACAAAATAATTTCATGACATCCTATTTTACATTATATTCTGTCAACATTTGTTTCATCCAAACCAACTGAGAACAACTGCTTCCTGCAGCAATATACTCAGCCTCAGCAGTGGACAGACACACAAAAATTTTCTTCTTACTAAACCAAGATATGATATTAATTACCATAATGAAACATCCTCCTAATGTACTTTTCTATCATCAACACTATCTGCCCAATCAGCATCACAATAACCAATTAAAGCAGAGCTAGACCCATGAGAATATAGCACACCATAGTCACTTGTTCCATTCACATATTTAAGAATTCTCTTCACATGTTTGGCATGGCTAACTTTAGGATCAGCTTGATATCTAGCACATACCCCTATAACAAAGGCAATGACAATTCTGCTAGCTGTGAGGTATAGAAGATTTCCTATCATACTTCAATAAAGACTTTGATCCACACTTACTCCTTTTTCATCTTTGGACAACTTCAGATGTTTGGGAGCAGGTGTTCTTTTGTGACTGGCATTTTCCATCCGAAATTTCTTTACTATATTCTTAGCATACTTTCACTGAGATAAAAAAATGGAATATTCCATTTGTTTAACTTGCATACCAAGAAAGTAAGTTAACTCACCAACAAGGCTCATCTCAAATTATGACTGCATTTGCTTGACAAAATGTGGAACCGTCTCATTTGACATCCCACCAAACACAATCATCAACATAAATTTGTGCAATCATGATCTTCCCTTCTTCTTTCTTGACAAGAAGTGTTTTATCTATGCCGCCTTTCCTATATCCATTCTCACCAATAAATTATGTCAATCTCTCATACCAAGCTCTTGGGGCCTGCTTTAATCCATACAGAGGTTTCTTCAATTTGTACACATGGTTAGGAAAGCTTGGATCAACAAATCCTTTAGGTTGTTCTACATAAACTTCCACATTCATATAGCCATTTAAGAAGGCATTCTTTACATCCATTTGAAACAACATAAATCTTAGAATGCAGGAAACTCCTAAGAGTAGTCTGATTGATTCAAGGCTGGCGACAGGTGTAACACCCTATTTCTACCCAACGAGTTAAATAAAATCAGAGTTATAAAAATTTTCAACAAACAAATGGAATGTTACACTTTCAACTTGAAACTAAGACATTGAATCATCTATAGTTTAGATACATAACACATGAGCTTCGGATGAACCGATAACAACCGACTTAGTCTTTAAAAATAAAAACAACTTTCATTACTACGCAAGGGATTCACAAAATTCAACTGAACACACCATAACATCTTATCCAACTCAAAAAAACTTTAAGACAACAAGTCTTTAATGAAAACTACTTAAAAATTCAGCAACATAATGAAAATCAATAATAAAGAAAACATGCGTTCATCCCCCCGAGTGGTACGTATCAGAGCGACAACACTGACTCGAACTAACGAGGGTAACAACTAACTTTCTTGAATACCTGCACGTTACCAATAGAGGGCAACATTTAAACAGGAGGGGTGAGATATTGAACTATATAACAGGACGTATGATAAATAATATATCAGAATCAAATCATATAAAATTACCACTTCACAACTTTCAAACATCTTTAATCTCAACAAAACATCAACACGACATAACAACTAATTCACAATCTTTAGATGATATCTGTCACAACAAGTCAACAACATAAAGAAATAACAAGTCTATCTTCACCACAACTCAATATGCAACATCAAATGCGACTCAATTACAATTCACATGCATGTGGTACCATTGGAGTATAACTCCCAACTTAAAAATATGCCAATAATTAGACGCACTCATCGTCACTTCAACATTGGCCATAGGCCTACAACTTAATCAACTTATCAATCATAACATATAAACAATAACATATTCAACAACATCAATGTATTCGACAATAACTTATTCACATCATAACCAATTTCACAAACTCAATCATCTTCACATAAACTCATAATATATATCATTATGCATGTGACTCACAACTCGATGCAACCAATGCAAATGCGGTACCGACTTGTGGACCCAAAGTTCCACCGCTTATTTTTCCACATAGGATCAAAGCCACTACGTATATTTCCACTATAGAATCAACGTCTATTTTTTTGTGAACCCAAGTTTCACCGCCTATGTTCCCTTTCCGGGTCAAAGCCACTACGTCTATTTCCATTCAAGGATCAACGTCTATAAAATGTGAACCCACCGTTTCACCGTCTCTATTTCAAGACCAACCATGCCATGCAATGTACAATCAACAACTCGTATGCAATTAAGACCACTTCCAACCTTAACATACATATACCACATATTCCAACACAATGAAATACCAACAATTGCACATGCATTGCAAATATAATTCACAAATCAAGTAACATACAAGTTTAAACAATGTTACTTCCATGATTTATTCAAATCAAACACAATTCCGGTTAGCCCTTGAAAACGTCGAAATCTCAAAAAATAACTCAACCATAATTATCTACGCATTTAACTTAGTTACCCCGTCAAATTTCATTAATTTTCGGATAATTAATTTTTACCGCCTATACCGGCAAATTAGAAACAAACACAATTCCATAAACCAGAAGCATTCAACTTAATTCGACTTCACCTGCAAAATTCATAGTTTTCAACAAAAATGCCGCCCAACAGATCAACCAAAATTACTACCATAAACCGCATAATAATTCCGACTATTTGGGCTAAAATCGATTAATTAATTATCGGCCAAAAATTCTATTATTTCTATTTTTTTTAAATCCTACAAAATTAGTTATTAAAGATATTAAATCATTATTATTAAATATCTTGCATTTATAAACCGGAACGTAATTACTTCTTAAATTCGCTACAGTAACAAAACAATTTTTCCTAATATCGCTACATTAATGCAAGTAATTACCAAAGCTACTTTATAAATCGCTACAGTAACAGCCAAAGCTCCAAGTGCCACTTCAACATGCTACTCCATTATATTATCGCTACAGTATGTAATGTAATTGTCCAAATATACTACACCTTCATTTGAACTACAGTAGCAAGCCATGCCTTTAAGATACTACCACATTAGTTGCGCTACAGTTTAAGAAAAATGTAATTACATATCATAGTTACTTCCATATTTGCATTGCAGGAAGAATACTAGTATCCTGAATACTACATTATCTAGCGCTACAGTATTCAAGGCAATTGCTTCTAAGTAGCATTCAATTAATTGCGCTACAACAAGTAACCAAATGCATTTATATATTGCTTTATTGGATCTGCTACAACACTCAAAATAATTGCCTTACATTGCTACTACTCGTTCTTGTGCTACTGAATGCAAGGAAGGTGCTTTTAAAAGCTACTTCACACTACTACTTTCCATGCGCTAATGTAATGCAATTGTCTTTAAATATTACTACATCATTACCGCTACAACATGCCAAATGTCATTAAATAAATTCAATTCGCTGCTACTGTATTGCTACTTAATTCTAGCGCTACAGGAACAGAACAAATGGAATCTTTGCAAAGAAAAATACTAAGGCACTTATTTATATGTATATCTAATTACATTGGGTCCTAAATCATCTCTTAATTTCATCAATATACCAATTTCAAACACAATTAAAAATAATATTCATAACCCAAATTCACATATTATTAATTATACACCCTACTATAGAGTCAGAACCCCACCTTTACCTTAGATTAGGAGCAGCTCTAAGAGACTTCAACTGAATTTTTGGGGAATTTGGCCCTAGAAGCAATTTTCCTCTTTTTCTTCTTCTCTTATCCCAAACACTATTTTCCTCTTTTTCTCCTCTTCCTGATACAATATACTCTCTTCTATTCCTCTACTTCTATTCTAATATAATATATCATTATATTAATCCAAATAAATTCAATTGGGCCTAAATGCTACACCCTACTATTACTACACAACACCACCAATTAAGCCCAAATTCATATTTAAGCTTAATAATAAAATAACACCTTAACTTAATTCCACCAAATTAAATCTGATTAATCATTATTCCAACTTAATAAAATAATTCCAACTTCGACGATAAAAATTTGAATTAATATAAAATATTCAAAAAAATATTTAATTAAATAAATAATTAAATATCGGGGCGTTACAACATGAGCAAAGGTTTCATCAAAATCAACTTCTTCAATTTGATTGTATCCTTGTGCAACTAACCTTGCCTTATTTCTAGTAACCACCCCTTTTTTATCAGATTTATTCTTGTACACCCATTTAGGGCCAATCATATTTGTCCCTTCAATTCTTGGAACCGGATCCCAAACTTCATTTCTACAATTTTGTTCTAGCTTTTCTTGCATAGCATTAATCCATAACTCATCAGTTAAGGCCTCTTTGACATTCTTATGCTCAATTTTTGAAACAAGGCAAGATTTTGATATCCCTTATCTTGATCTAGTAGTAAATCCTTTATTTAGATCTCCTATGATAAGCTCCTTAGGATGATCTCTGAGTTCTAATTGAAGGCCCTTTATTGAGATGATTGGGCTCAGGATCTTCTTGAGGTGGATTAGAATCAATACTTTTGTCATTAGATTCTGTTGGAATGCCTAACAAAGATGTTCCAACATCTTCTAAGACATCTTCTTCATCATTCCATCCTCTATCATCAATAATAATATTTATGGATTCCACCATAACCTTAGTTCTTGAGTCAAATACTCTGTAGGCTCTGTTATTTGTAGAATAACCCAAGAATACTCCCTCATCACTCTTGGGATCCATCTTCATTATTTGTTCACGGCCTTCTAAGATGTAACATTTACTTCCAAAAACATGAAATTATTTGACAGTATGTTTTCTTCCCTTCCATATTTCATAAAAGGTGGTTGAGGTGCCTTTTCTTAGAGTGACTCTGTTATGGATATAGCATGCAGTATTCATAGCTTCAACCCAAAAGTGGTAGGGTAACTTCTTAGCATGAATCATAGATCTGGAAGATTATTGAAGGGTTATGTTTTTATGTTCCACAATCCCATTTTGCTGAGGAGTAATAGGAGAGGAAAAGTCATGACTGATTCCTTCAGAGGAGAAAAAATCAGCAAATTTATTGTTCTCAAATTCCTTTCCATGATCACTTTTGATTCTGATGACATGACTATCTTTTTCCCTTTGAAGTTTTTGATAGAGATCTTTAAACACTTCAAAAGTTTCTGATTTTTCTCTGATAAAACATATCCATGTGTATCTAGAGAAGTCATCTACAATAACATATGCATAATTCTTTCCACCAAGACTTTCAACCTGCATAGGTCCCATGTGAAGAAGTACCAAAACTTATGGTATAGTAAGATGTTGGATCTTTTGATGTGACATCTTAATTTTATTTTCAATCTGGCAGTCACCACAAACTCTCCCTTCTTCTATTTTGAGCTTAGGAATCTCTCTCACAACGTCAATAGATGTAATTCTTTTCATTCCTTTCAGATGCAAGTGTCCCAGTTTTTTATGTCATAGTTTAACATCACTATCTTTGGCTAAAGCACATGTTGAGGAGAAGTTCAACTCTTGGGGAACCCATAGATAACAATTGTCTTTAGATCGGATTCCTTTCATAACAACTGCATTCTTCTCATTGCAAACGAGACATTATGTCTTGGTGAAGTTTACTTTGAACCCTTGATCACATAGTTGGCTTATACTTATTAGGTTAGTTGTTACCCATTTAACAAGTAACACATTGTCAAGTTTTGGCACTCTAGTGAATTCATTGAAACTCCCTGTCATGCCTTTGAAGTAATCCCTCCGACAATTTTCATTGCTAAAGCTACTCCTTCTACTCCAAAGATTACCAAGGATCCCAGAAGAATGGCTTCTCTAAAAGATGTAAGGGTTGTGGTAGACGAAGCTGGTTGCACTATTTAGGGTCATCTTCTAGACACTCCTTACAAGTCCAACAAATTTGGTTTGGGTTTCATCTCAGAGGCTCGGAAGGCGGTTCGTCGCGCTCGTGTTGGGAGACCACCTTTCCGCATAAGCAATAATGAAGTCAATGCTATAGAAGACACTGATAATGATTGTGATTTAGACAACTCGATATTCCCTACTAATGGCGGTGGACTAAACAATTAGAAGGCTAAAGACTTTATACCAATCTCCTTTAGTCAGGAGTAATTGTTATTTCATGTTTTATTGCTTTCAAGTTTTTGGGATATGTAATTTTAAAACAATAACTTTAAGCCTTGTGCCTTTCCCGAGGCACAACGGTCCACTTGTTAGGGTTGTTATCTTTCATCCACATATGGTCATCCAATAAAACATTAGACGTCTTTGCATGAAAATTTTGTGCTCTCTGTCTTACACACGCCCACACACTACATTGCAGATCCACTTTCACTCAGGATCTCGTCGATATTTATTCTGCTACTTCCACTCATGAATTTGAAAATACGATCTACCAAGCTGAGGACGAAGGTGAGGAAGATTGTGAAATACCTGGGAAACTTTCCAGACTCTTAATACAAGAAGAAAAGGATATCCAACCACATGAAGAACTAGTCGAAGTTGTAAAATTGGGTACAGAGACAGACCGGAAAGAAGTCAAGATAGGCGCCAATTTAGAAACAAGTGTCAAGAACAAGTTAATTCAAATGTTGCACGACTATGTTGAAATCTTTTCTTGGTCATATGAAGACACTCCAGGGCTCGATACTGATATTGTGGTCCATCGTCTGCCAATGAAAAAGGGTTGTTCTCCGATTAAGCTGAAGGTTCGTCGCATGTGTCCCGAGATGTCAAAAAAGATCAAAGTCGAGGTTATGAAGCAATTCAACATGTGCTTCTTATAAGTGACATCATATCCTCAATTAGTTTCTAATATTGTTCCGATACCAAAGAAGGACGATAAAGTGCGTGTGTGTAGACTACAGGGATCTGAACAGGGAATGCCCCAAAGATGATTTCCCACTTCCGCATATTGATGTTTTGGTCGAAACCATGGCTCAGCATAAGGTATTATCTTTCATGGATGGTTTCTCAGGTTATAATCAGATCAAGATGGAACCCAAAGATGTGGATAAAACTATCTTCGCCACTTAGTGGGGCACTTTCTGCTACAAGGTTATGCCTTTTGGGTTGAAGAACACCGGCGCAACTTTTCATCGTGCCATGGTAGCTTTATTCCATGACATGATTCATCACGAGATAGAAGTCTATGTCGACGACGTGATATCAAGGTCACGGACTGAAGAAGATCATCTTGATCATTTACATAAACTGTTTGAAAGACTAAGGAAGTATAAGCTAAGGTTAAATCTGAACAAGTGCACCTTTGGGGTGAGATCCGGTAAACTCCTGGGTTTCGTCGTCAATTGTAAAGGTATTGAAGTTGATCCCTCCAAGGTCAAATCCACTCAAGAAATTCCGGCTTCTCGTACCAAGAAGGAAGTCATAGGTTTCTTAGGATGACTGAATCACATTGCTCGATTCATTTCTCATTTGACTGCTACTTGTGAGCCAATCTTCAAGCTGCTGAAGAAAGATCAAGTAGTAAAGTTGAATGACGATTTCCAAATAGCCTTTCATAAAATTAAGGATTAATTGCAAGAACCTCAGATTCTAATGCCACCAGTTGAAGGAATACCTCTAATCATGTACCTAACAATGCTAGAGAACTCAATGGGGTGTGTACTAGGGCAACATGACAAGTCTAGTCTAAAAGAGCACGCAATATACTACCTTAGCAAAAAGTTAGCGACTGTGAAACAAGATATTCACTGCTCGATATAACTTTTTGCACTTTGGCATGGGCTGCTCACTGACTAAGATAGTATATGTTGACTCATACTACTCTATTCAAGAAGCCAGCTCTCTCCGGAAGAATAGCCTGATGGAAAATGGTATTGACAGAATACAACATTCAATACACCACTCAAAAGGCAATCAAAGGAAGTTTATTGGCAGATCATTTGGCTCATCAAGCCGTAGACAACTACCAATCTATGAACTTCAAATTCTCAGACGAGAACATTATGCTAGTTATAGATTGTGAAGAACATAGTCCATATGAAGGACCTGAGCTAGTATCCCGATGGACTATAGTTTTCTACGGAGCTTCCAACGCATTGGCAACATAATTGGTTTTGTAATCATCTCTCCTAAGGGTTTCCATACGCCCTTCACCACCAGATTATGTTTTAATTTTACCAACAACATGGCCGAATAAAAAGCGTGCATTATGGGCATTAAAGTTGCTATTGACCTAAGAATCAAGTTCTTGGATGTATATGGGGACTCAGCCCTGGTGATCAGTCAGGTCAAAGGAGAATGGGATACGAAGCACTCGGATCTCATTCCTTATAAAGAGCATGTGTTAACCTTGATCTCGTACTTCGAGGAAATCACTTTTGAGCATATCCCACGATAAGAGAATCATTTGGCGGACGCATTGGCTATAGTGTCATCTATGTTCAAGGTCGGATGGGATAACGAGGCGCCTAGAATCACAATTGAAATATTGGACGATCCAGCACAGTGAGAATTCCCTGAAGGGGAATCGATCAATGATAAGAAATTCCTACGGAGGTTCTCAGCTAAGCTCTTCCTGAGTAACTGAATTTTGTACAAGCGCAATCATGATTCGACTCTGCTTCGTTGTATGGACAAGAAAGAAGCAGAGAAGATTATGGAAGATATGCACGAATGTATCTATGGTACTCACTCTAGAGGGCATACTATGGCTAAGAAGATTTTGAGAGCAGGTTACTATTGGTCGACTATGGAAACCGATTGTCACCATCACTCGAAAACTTGTCATAAATTCCAGATCTATATTGATAAAGTACACGTGCCTCCAATTCCGCTGAATTTCTTGACGGCTCCTTGGCCATTTGCGATGTGGGGAATTGATATGATTAGAGAGATTAAGCCTACCGCATCTAACGGACATCGCTTTATCCTCATCACCATTGATTACTTCATAAAGTGGGTTGAAGCAACCTCGTTCGCCTCTGTTACCAAGAACATTATGGCCCAGTTCATTTGGCATAACCTCATATGTCAGTATGGCATCCCCAAGACAATTATCACAGAAAGTTGTACTAATCTCAACAACACTATGATCACCAAACTTTGCACGAACTTCAAGATCAAGCACCATAACTCTTCTACGTATCTACTGAAAATGAATGGCACAGTGGAATCCATCAATAAGAATATTAAGAATATTATAAAAAAGATGGTTGTGACCTACAAATATTGGCACGAGATGTTAACATTTTATCTTCATGGCTAGCACTTCAGCTTGAACATCAACTGAGGCAACCCCATTCTGTCTGGTTTACGGTGTGGAAGTCATCCTAACCGTCGAAGTTCAGATTCCTTCTTTGAGAATTATGAAAGATGCAAACATGGACGGAGATGAGTGGATTTAGACTACGTTACATCAGTTGAATTTGATTGACGAGAAAAGGCTTGCGGATGTCTGTCATGGTTAAATGCATTAGAAGCGTATGGTCAAGGCATTCAATAAGAAAATCAAGCATCAGGTATATCAGGCTGGTGAATTGGTAATAAAACGCATCATTCTACCGCAGGGTGATTCCAGGGGAAAATGGACTCCCACTTACGAAGTACGATTTGTATTCAAGAAGATATTTTCAGGCGGTGCCATGATACTAACCACCATGGATGGTGAAGATTTCCAGCATCCTGTGAACGCGGACATAGTCAAAAAATACTACGCATGAAAAAGTGACCCGCTAGGTTGATAGGCCTAGGAAAAAATAAGGGCATCCCAGCGAACTAAAAGGATTCGGGCATAAATTAGGGATATATATATATATATATATATATATATATATATATATATATATATATATATATATATATATATATAACGTACACCCGGCAAGTCAAAAACCTGAAAAGACAGCTTTGGCAGAAAAGCGCATCCTGGATGCTTGAAAACCCGAAAGGGCGGTCCAGGAAAAAGTTAGGGATTAAAGCGTACGACTATGTTCCGTTAGATCACCTACTGTGAGCTTTATTGCCAACATCAAGTTCAAACAGTACAGATTAGTTCAGTCAATTTCTTCTAACAATAAGGGATGAGATGCTTAAAGACTTTAGGGGCAATAGCAGATTTGAAACTCGACGAGATTATTTCCACATAGCTATATGTTTTGTTTTTACTTTGTACTCCTTTCATTTCACAACGATTTCCTCTTACTAGGATTTCCGTCTCTTTGTAGAAAATCAACTATTTATGGGCAAACTATCAATAGAAATACAAATTTCAAAATTTAAACTTTTGATTTACCTTTTTCAGTTTTGTTTACAAAAACGTCCAATGAATAAATTGAATGAACATATGTATATGAATATGATTACCATTAACAAGTATATGCATAAAAACATGAATAAGAATTTGCTCAAGACTCTAGGAGTTGGGATAATGTTCAAATCATCCACGTATCCCCACAGAAAAATCCTCACAAGATTATTCCCAGAGTAGTCTTAGCAAGCTCATCTTCAACAAAGATATATTTCACCAACAGATCCCTCTAACGGATAAGGAAATATGATCTTTTCCTTGATAATGTCGCCAACCTACGATGTTCCAATCTGCATCAGAGATTATGAAATCAGTATAGTTTATGGAAATTCTCTTCCCCAACTTGAGTCTATTTCTCTAACTATTACAGATCACCAGCAAACTTTCTCTCCCCAACAAGGGGCAGTCCAAACCACTATCCCCAAGAGAGTTGTGGCTGAATCTGGAACCAGACCGGTCATCGTTCAATCTTATTCTCTTCAAACGAGTCAACATCCATCTCAAAAACTCAGTCATACAACACTTCGAGAGGTTGTCCATCTCCTTTATCCCTATTCAGGGTATATAAGCAATAAATTCCCCAATAGAGAAATGAGCGGCCAATGTTCTTAAACGCTTCTCCCCAAACAAAAATCAACATTTTCTAGCAATAGTCAGGAATCCCTCTCAAGATTGAATATACACATATTCTTCATCCCTAACAATAGTCAGGGATTTATTTTCCCCAGTCAACGATGTTGCACGGAGTTACTAATACACTTCAATGACATATCATGTTCATACATCATATACATATGAAATGCATACAATACACTATCATTCATTTCGAATATCATTACGTAATGCATTTCATACATCATGACATTGCATACAATTAACTCTTTATCTTTTCAGGTAAAGATCTACAAAAATATTCCTCAAAGGCTATATCTGACAAATAGCTACTTAAGTACTTTCCCTAGAAGGTTATGTTAAAAGAGCACTTCTTCTAGTTGAAGTCAGGCATAGACATCTTCTAGTTTGGATGAAATCAGGCGTAGATTTCTTTCTGATGCTCTTTTGGAAAAATTTAGGAGTAGACTCTTTCCGGTACATTTTCTAGTTGAAGTCAAGCGTAGACATTTCTAGTTTGGATGAAATCAGGCGTAAATTTCTTTCTAATGCTCTTTTTGGAAAATTCAAGCGTGGACTCTTTTCGGTACCTCTCCTAGTTGAAGTCGAGCGTAGACATTTTCTAGTTTGGATGAAATTGGGCTTAGATTTCTTTGTGATACTCTTTTTGGAAAAGTTAAGCATAGACTATTTCTCGTACATTTTCCAATTGATGTCAGGCGTAAACATCTTCTAGTTCGGATGAAATCAAGCGAAGATTTCTTTCTGATGCTCTTTTTGGAAAATTCAAACGTACATTCTTTCTGGTACCTCTCCTAGTTGAAGACAGGCATAGGCATCTTCTAGTTTGGATGAAGTCAGGTGTAGATTTCTTTCTGATACTCTTTTTGGAAAATTCAAGCGTAGACTCTTTCTGGTAACTTTTTCTAGTTGAAGTCGGGAATAGACATCTTCTAGTTCAGATGAAATCAGGCATAGATTTCTTTCTGATACTCTTTTTGGAAAAGTTAAGCGTTGACTCTTTCGGATACCTTTTCTAGTTGAAGTTGGGCGTAGACATCTTATAGTTCGGATGAAATGAGGCGTAGATTTCTTTCTGATGCTCTTTTTGGAAAATGCAGGCGTAGACTCTTTCCGGTACTTCTCTTAGTCAAAGTCGGGCATAAACATCTTCTAGTTCAGATAAAATCGAGCGTAGATTTATTCTAATTATTCTTTTGGACAAACTCAGGCGTAGACTCGTTCCAAATACATCTTCTAAGACAAAGTCGGGCATAGACTTAATCTAATTTTATTATCAATAGTTATCCTGGATGGCATCTATAAGCCCATCTCTGATGACTCTCTGTCACCTCTCTAAGTGGCATCTTTAAGCCCATTCCCAGTATAATCAACCAACAGTGTTACTTGGTGCATATGCGAGTGCAAATTTCTATGCACTTAAGTGTTCCATCATCTTCTACCTTCAAGTCACGAATGGCGGACATGCCAATCTAACTCTTCAGGTTTAAGAAGATTGAATAGGGGAAGTTGTTGTACCCCAAAATTTTCCCTCCCATTTTCTTCAAAACATTCTTCTAAGGTTCTCAAATTCTCAAGGATACTCAAGGATTGACTAGTCAAACCTCCTCCTACGCAATGGGTCTACAACTAGGATTTGAATTTCTCAAGTAATATTGGGTTTCAAAGGTTTCAATTGGTTTCCATGATTCTCCATAGGTCTTTAAAAATGTTCATATCAAGTTTCATGTCTTGCACCACAAGTTTGCTCAATCAATGGCTCATGTTATTGAAAATCAACTGTATTGAGTAAAAAGTCAACTATGGTCAACATACAGTCAAACATCAACATTTTTGGTCAACATCAACATTTTGAAGTGATATTCATCATTTGATCAATGGTTGATCATGATTCCTCAAGGAAAGCCCTCAAATCATCAAAAGTCAAAAGTTGTCAAATTAGGGTTCCCTTAGGAGAAGTCAACTCAACTTTGACCAAGCATAACTTTCACATGCTTCATCAGCTTTTCCCCAACCAAAGCCCATATTGAAGGAAATTCAATTCTCTACAACTATGTATTTTTATGCTCAAGTCCAAAAAGTTCTTCATTTGAGAGATATGAGCCCATACATTATAGGTCATTTCAAAAGTCAACAAAAGACAGTTTTTGTCAAGGCAACTTACATCAAGATAAAGTCTCCAAATGCAAAAATGGTAAAAAGATAAATTGTAGATGACATCTTGAGCTTTCCAAAAATTCAAAGATCACCTTCAAGAGATGAAAATTTGGAGAGTTATGACCAGTAAAAGTTGGGAAATTTTGAGAAAATGCATGAAGTGCAAAACAAGCAAACTTGAAATTTTGAACTAGTGGACCTAACTTTTGATGTTCAAACATGTTCAAAATATGTTAGAAGACCTCTAAATCCATGCACGGATTTTTCATGATTTTTATTTCTTTTATTTGAATTTTTATTCATTTAAATGCAATTAAATCAAATGAAATATAAAATAAATTGACCAAGGCATGTGGGCTTGCTTTTATGGATCAATTCAGGCCCAAGAATACATGACAACCATGAAAAAAACCGTGTGAGCTCAAAATGTCAAGGAACATATCAAAGTGGAAGTTTATAAATATAATTGATTCTTGTCTCATGGCCATGATTGCATTGTCTCCTTGTCATATTGGTTTACCCTATTTAGTCTGTTATATAAGCGTGACAAGATCGGATGAAAAAGACCATGCATCCTTACCTCAAAATCGCCAAAAATTTTCCAAAACTTTTCGAAGAATCCAAGAACCTCAAACCCTTTTTATACAAACTTTCACTACAAACTTTTGATTCTAATAAATTTTATTTCTTCCCAGGGTAACATTGGATTATTTACAATGATCGAGAAGGCCAGAAAACCTCCTAGCAAATATCACGATTTCATGCATATTTGAATTTATGTATTTCTTATTTTATTACATTCTAACGTTTCTTAATGATTGCCACGTGTTCATCATGCCTAGTAATGCCTAATAGAATGATGGAGGGGTCCCATGCACTCTGCTTTGCAAAGCACCATATTTGCTTGGATTGGTTTTGTTTTATTCGAAACTCATGATCTAGGGGTTTATAGCCTAAACAAATCCAGATTTGGATCCAGGAGGGTCGAATTAGGGGGGACATGATTTTATGGATTACTAATATTTGATTTTTGTTGGTTCTTCATATTACAAGTCACCGGAGAACACGGTCGAAGCTAGGACTCTGACGCCTCTCTGGCCATTAAAATCGAGCTTTATATTTATTGTTATTATTCGATTTATATGACCGGATGTAAAGACCACCCCAACGATAGAAGTTTGTATTGCTAAGGTGTTGGTGTACCAGGGCATGGGTTCGATCCATGCCCCTGGTATTATATTTTTTTTCATGTTTTCTCTCTACAGATCCAATGTCTTCCAGTCCACGCACACACCATGCTCTCTCACATCACAACCATCAGATCTCAATAGATCAAATTCAGCACCCCAGATTCACATACGTACCACGGAACCCTTGGAGAGTAACACATTGGATCACACGCAAATAATGGGCTCTTGGTTTGGGCCTGGTGGATTACTTTCTCACACCCCCAGAATCACTTATTCAGGCCCATTACTTTTTTTAAAAATTCAATTTCTTTTTTTAATATAATTAACTTTTTTTTCTTTAATTAATTTAAATTAATTTAAATTTGGGTTTTTTTTTTCTTTAATTAAATCAACTTGACCTTTTTTTTAATCAAATTAACTTAACCTTGTTAATTAAATTAATTTTTAATTGAAAAAATTAATTTAGTTTCTTTAGGGTTTTTATTATTAATAATCAAATTATTTTCTTAATTAAAATCAACTAGGTTATATTAATTATCATTCTTTATCAAGACATTTTTTCCGCATCTTTCCCTTTGTACAATCTTTGTGCGCTCTTTTATTTTTGCATTATTTTGTTTTTTATAAATTATGTAATTGTTGATGGTTTGTAATAGCTTAAACTAGGGTTTACTATTCCCCCCCCCCCCCCCCCCCCCCCCATTTTTATGGTTTGTACCCCATTTCCTGAAGCCCTATAATAGTTTAGATTTCTTTTCCGCATTTTACCGCTTTCTTTATGATTGGTACATGTATGCTAATAGGGTTTGTATGGTAAGATTTAAAACAAAACGCTAGAAAACCTAATATGCAAGATAAATTAACTGAAAACAAATCACTTTTCACACACGCACCTCTAGGGTGACTCCACGTGTTGCCTTCAAAAAACGATCATGTCCCTCGAACGTAGGGATACCATTAGCAAAGACCCTCGGTTAAAAATCATCATAAATATCATAGTTCCTCGATGACACATCGATGCTGCCTTCGGTAAATGATTTTGTCCCTCGATGTTGCCTATGAATACATGATGATAATCCCTTCAAATTTCTAAAGCTATCCCTATATGTTGCCTTTATGATTGTATGATGACCCGCACTTGTCCTTCAAACATCCAACTATAGGGCTTCCTACTAACTAATGGTAGGATAGCACTATCTAAAGACAGAGGAAAAGAACAAAAGACTTTTGAGTAGGTAGATAGTTCTTAATCGCTTGCTCGCAAACATTTCAAAACATTTTTCACAACGACACTTTTTCAACAAATATTTTCAAAAAAAACATTTTGTATGCATTCTCAACGATACGAGAATCATTACAAAATTGTCGCACTTAGGCATTTTCAAAATATTTTAAAACACACAAAGTATTTTCAAAAAAGTGAGCTAGCGATTAAGAGCCATAGATAACTACGGATGAAAAGGGTGCTAACACTTTCCCTTTTCATAACCTGCCCCCCTTGCTCAGAAAATTCTCGAAGGTCTTTCATGTTCTTTTCACCCTTTCCTTTATTTGGATAAAAGAAAAGTTGGTGGAGACTCTTGCTATCTGCAACATTTGCAATAAAATGCAAAACTAAAAGTCATTTCTCCCATCATATTACAGTTACAGAGATGAAGATTGAAGATGTTGAAATATGAATTTGATGCTGAAGCGAGCAGAATAATTGATTGCAGAGGGATGGGAGTTTTCTGGTTTTTGTATGGTGATTCTTCAATGTGTTTTTCTGGTGAGATCCTATATGCGTGTATTCTCTCTTAATTTTTGTTGTGAAGTAATATCTCTGTTGAATAATTGTATGAGGAGTTTGTGTTTTCGTATTTCTGAATAATGGTATCAATAATCGTATCTCTGAGATTTTTCTGTGGTTTGTAAATAATCCAGCTCTCTTTTGTGAATGATCCTATACGCTTACAAAAATTGGTTATGAAGTTATTTAGGAGAAGTTTCAATCAATTAGTTTGAATCAGTTAGAAGGTGGTTAGAATGGTTAGAGTAAGTTAGAAATTATGTTGGGAAGTTGTTATGAAATAGTTAGGATAGTGAGGGATTGGGTTTGAGTTGGTTACTTTCTGTTTGAACTTCTATTTTCTGTTATTTCTTCTGCTAGAAAGTGCCAAAAGTTTGTTACAGCTTGGTGAATATTTGTTAGTTATAAACTGTTTGAGGGTTGGCTAAAGTTTGTTAGGAATCCATTAGGAGTTAGAGAAGTTAGTTGACAGTTAGAAGTTGGTTCTGTTGAGCTGGAAATTCTATTAATGAAATTTTGTTTTCTGTTAGGCTATTTTTGTTAAACAGTTAGAAGGTTTGTTGGAATTTCTGATTTTATGCTTTACTGATTTTCTAAAATCTGCAGCGCTTGTGCAGGGTTGTTTCCCTCCAACTCAATTCTGTTATAATTTCATTTCTATTTGAGTGTAGGTCTTGAAGGCATAACATCATGGCTTAAAGTTCAAATGCGCAAATTTTGAACTGGTTTTTGTTGTGGAACACAGGGTTGGTCCATTGTAAGGAACGAGCTATTTTCATTGCAGGGCTGCACTGATGTTTATGGATCCATACAAATGTTGAAGTCGTAACTTTGAAGCCAATTTGGCCATGAAGAAAATTGAAGACAAAGATTAAGGATTAGGATAGATTTATGATTAGAATTTGATGTAAATCCCTTTTGTAATGTTCCTGAAAATCGGCGATATAATTGGTGACATTTTGAATGGAAACTCTCTTATAATGAATTTCCCCTTTGACAGAAATGCGATAAACCTTGAATGCCTCATTTGAATTTACAATCTTCTTCGATAAATGTTTTTTAATGTTGACTTGTAATGATTCTCATGTCCATTGAAACTTTCTTATTTTATAATGCTTTGACAAATTTGGATGCAATTTGAATAAAGCTTGAAATGGTAAT
The DNA here is from genome assembly GCA_948472305.1 of Vicia faba. NCBI lineage: Eukaryota > Viridiplantae > Streptophyta > Magnoliopsida > Fabales > Fabaceae > Vicia > Vicia faba. The sequence goes on along the minus strand of OX451735.1, from coordinate 92,638,750 downwards.
GGATCTCATCAATGTAATATGCAATGGTCCTTCTTTTTTCAAATAAAGTTTGGAATTCATTTTCCCTCACTATGCTTCATTTTAATTTTCCAATTTTCCTTTAATTATTGAAACACTTGAATAAGTACCAACAAATAGGATGAAAACCAAGAAATGTTTAACATGGACTCTGATATAAGGTCTCGTCCAATAGTTTTCAACTTAGAAGTGATTCCATGAAGTCCATACAAAATTCCATGTTCAATTCCACACTCTTTTAATGAAACTTAAAAAACAAAACTACCGTCACAAATAAATGGGAATGTCAAAGCCTTAAATTATTAGAGCAACTTGATTCATAGCCAAAACCCAACTCATGTGATAAACCCAAGCGTAGGGAAGTAAACCCTGCTCCATGACCAAGGATGCTTTAATGAAGATAATCCTTGCATCAAGTCGAATAAGAAGTTCTTAGTGGCCATATAATTAAAATTCGATTCAAGACCAAGAAGACTTCAATAGATCAAAGCTTGTATGAAATACGCACCTCAAACCATATGAGCCCTAACTCTATCCCTAACCTTGATCCAATGCAAATTTATTGACCAATGATGCATGACGTGTTAGATGACCTAATGAAGGGTATGCAGATGAAATGAGAATTGAAAAAGGCATAAGCCAGATACAAAGTGAAAGGGTAGGACAAATTTGGTGTCTTACAACTGCCCATATTTAACCGTCTTAAACCTAAAAGTATGATTGGTGCGTGCCTTTTGGACGTTCGAGGTAGAAGATGATTAAATATCAATGTCAAAAATTTGTTCTGATAGAAGGCATGAGTATTTGTTCCTTTTTATTTTTTTGTGATATCTTCTAGGAAAGAATTTTTTTTGTTTTCTAGTGAGAAGACGGAGATTGGACTAATAATGGAGCAACAGATGCTAATTCAAGACGGATAAACTCGTAACATGGCGTGATGCCAATACAAGACAAAGGTTGGATATGTAATGTGATGTAATGCCAATACAAAGAAAGGTTGGACTTGTAACGTGGCGTAATGCCAATACAAGGAAAGGTTGGACTTGTAACGTAGCATGATGCCAATACAAGGAAATGATAGACTTGTAACGTGGCGTAATGCCAATACAAGAAAAAGATAGACTTGTAACATGGCGTGATGCCAATACAAGGACACAAAAGGCTTGTAATGTGGCGTGATGCTAATACAAGTAAAGGATAAACATGTAATGTGTCATAATGACAATACAACGACAATGAAGGCTTGTAACGTGGCGTGATGCCAATACAAGGAAAGGTTGGGCTTGTAACATGGCGTGATACTGATACAAGGACAAAGAAGACTTGTAATGTGGCGTGATGGCAATATAAGGAAGGTTGGACTTGTAACGTGGCGTGATTCCAATACAAGAAAAGGTTAGACTTATAACGTAGCATAATTCAAATACAAGGAAAAGATAGACTTGTAACGTGGCTTGATGCCAATACAAGGAAAAGGTTGGACTTGTAACATAGTGTGATCCCAATACAAGGACAAAGAATACTTGTAACATGGAGTATTTCCAATACAAGGTAAAGGTTGGACTTGTAATGTAGCGTGATGCCAATACAAGGACATAGAATGTGTTGTACCCCAAAATTTTCCCTCGCATTTTTCCACAAGAAATCACAGCTTCAGGCATTTCCTGATTTTTCAAACTGGCTCAAGAATCGGTCAAACAGACTTTTCTCGTCAGTTAGACACAATTAGGATTTTACTGATTTTCAGGGCTCTAGAATGTTTCAAACAGTTGGTTTAGGGTTTTGATTGATTTTGGTTCAACTTCGATCAGGCGAACGCTTCTTTGGCATTTAATCAGGAATTAGGTTTGTTCATGCGCGGTTCCTCAGAAAGATTTAATTCTACGGTGCTTTGCAAGATATTCCGAGATTTGGATTGAATTCGCATTTGTTTGACTGAATCAGTAAAAGGTTGCATTGGATTTGAATTTGCAATGTTTGATTAAAGTCAGTAAAGGGAAAAGGCGTCTGGGCAATTGTTGTGATTGACTGTTGTTTTGCTCTGGATGTTTGAAACGCCAGGTTTAACTGATCAAATGCTGAAGCATTGTTTATTTAATTATTTATTATTCTAAGATTAAATGATTGGAATTTATTTTCAATATTATAATTAAATAATTATGAATAATAAAACGAACAATTAAAAAAAAAAGAGAGGAAAAGAATTAATTGGATAAAGAAACTTTTTATTTATTTTTAAATTATTTGTACAATTGTTTTGTTTACAAATGGTTTACAACAACAATATTACATTTATTTAAATTTAAATAAAAACTATCCTAAGTATTTTTCTAAATCTTCAATTCTTCATCTTCTATCCCTTGCTCCAGTACTCCATGGAATTTTATCTGCAAAACAAAGAACAGAAGAAAAGTCAGAAGCAGATAAATATTAAAGAGACAGACAGATAAAAAAAAAAGGGTCATCATTAAAAGCAAATGGCAGGGATCAGTTAGCCCTCTCTGCAAATCACGGGATTTCTCCCGGTTCACAAACAAGGGTGAAATTGTTTGCAAATTAAATATGAATGCACAAAGTTAAAATTGCACATTTCAAATTGTCAAAACTGCATAGTTCAAAAGCAAGACAGCATATGCAAATGACCAAAGTCCAAGTTACAAACTGAATGACCTAAAGCAAGTCACAATTTTAAAACTCAGTTCCAATGTCAACTAAAGCTTTCCAAAAGATATCAGAATATCAAAGATATCATAATATTCAGATGCAAGTACAAATGCAGCACAAAGTATGGAAAAGAGAGGACAAATATGCAGAGTTAAACTACATTGCAAGCAAGGTTCAAATCATCATTTCCCAAGCCATTGCTTTTTCAGAAAAAAATGACTTCTAAGCAATATAATAATGCTTAAAGATGTACTGGAGAGAGAAGAAAAAGAGAAGAAGAAATAGGGCTTACAGGTTTAGGCTTTAGGCATGAGAAAAAAATATAAAACAACTGTATGAACACAGTACCGAGGGAGAAAAATATAAAAAAGGCCACGAAACTGTAAGAAAAGATATACAGAACTGCCTTCCACCAAAAGTAAAAACCTCCAGCAAAGAGCCTTAGCCTCAAAAGAGTTTTCAACATAAGCAATACCCTGTCAAACCCGCTGAAGGATATATCCAAACAGCATCAAGCCTAACAAAAAACGATCCAAACACAAAGACCAGCATAAGCCTAATCATCTAAGGCCATAACCATTCAAAACCTGCATTAAACCTGCTGAAGCCTCAAGCAAAACCATAACTGTCAAGCCTAACCAGCATAACATAAGCCCTTAGCCTCAAAAAACCTGTAGCATAAGCCTAAACAAATCAAAAAACCTGTCAAGGCCTAACCTGAAGCAGAACCCCCAAGGTCATAACCTGTAAGTTCACATAAACCCCCAAAAAAAAAGCCCCAACTTGTTATCAAGCCCTCAACCTTACCTGATGCAAACCTGAACCTGTCCAGCTCTAAACCTGAGCCACAAGGCCCTCACACCCATAACTTGTTTCCTAAGCTTTTCAAGGCAACATACAGAACCAACCCATCAAACCCTCAGAACTCAAGGAGTTCATCATATGGTTAATCCACAAGCAATTAAACCAAGCATACTCAGGCAACCAAACCGTCAGAGCTTCCTCATCATTGGGCTATTAAACAAACATACAAGGCAAATCAAAGAGGCAACATAAGCATGTAAGCCAAGTTAACAGAAGAAGAGAAAAAGAATGATATCACAAAAGGTTCAGTTCATCATCATCACCAAACAAAAGAAGAAAGACACGAATACAGAGTACCAGATCTTCTTGCAAAGCTAGCTTCATTCACGTTTCCCTCGCCGTCCGGCCCTCCACGCACCTCCGGTCCACCTCGTCTCCACCTTCAAGACTAGAGGTATAAACCCATCCCCTTTCTCCTTTCACAAAAACAACAGCGTTTGATTCGAATCAGTAAGCAAAAAAGTAAAACATATGAGATATAAACTGAAACCCTAACGCGAACGATTAAGGTTTTGTTACCTTGAACAAACACCGCTGGAGCAATCGTTGGAGGGAGAAGAGGTGGAGGCTGCACCGGTGGCCCTAGACGGAAGAGAAGCTCAGGCAAAGGCAAAGGCGAAGAAGACGAAGTGAAACGATGAACAAACGGCGCCTCTGCATGTCAAGCCTAAGCCATAGTCCAAGTGAAACGAAAATGCAAGAACCCTAAAAACATTGTTAAAATGCTAATGGGCCTTACCCCATTCAGCCTTAAGCCCAAACGCGTTGACACGCCCCCTTTTAGCTTCTGTTCAAATTACATGTGGGCCATAAAGTTCCCAAAAGCCCATTCAAATCTCCCAACCTTTTTTTTTAGAGTATAAAACATTTTTCATTTTCTTTTGTTAAATTAACATAACATTTTTTTACATTAACAATACTTTTCATATATATATCATAATTAAATTTTATATAGAAACTAATATTTTTCTTTACAATTAAACTTACATTTTCTTTAAATTTTTATACATTGAATATTAATTTTTCTTAAGATAATACTTTTCTTTTGTTTCTAAAAATACATTTTTTATACATAATTTAATTAAAATTTAAAACATTTAATTAAAATATTCTCTTTGTACATAAAACGATATTACACAATATAATTAAAATTGAAAACACTTTTTTCTTTCTTTTAATTAAAATACCTCTTTTGTATATATTAAACAAAAATATGAAGATACAAATTTATATCAATTGTAAATAATAATTTTCAAACTTAGAACATTTTCTTTTCATTTAATTAAAATATTCTTTTTTTCTACATATTAAAGAAAATACAAGACTACAAAAGATTAAATAAATAAACATTTAATTCTTTTCATTTAAGTTAAACAATGCTTAATAATACATTAAATTCACATTTCCGCACCTGTAAATAAATTACATACATGAACATATACACTTACACAAGATACAATACATTTCACATTATACACTTGATACACATACAATTACTATTCTTATCCCTTGCTATACATTGATTACATTTGATCGCAATTCGATTTGGTTGTAAATTATTGGACACTACGTTCCTAAAGTCTCATCCCCATTTGTGAATCTGTACCCCCATTCCCGGATACTATTTGTAATAGCGTAGACTTTAAATTCTTGCAATTTATCGCTTTCCAATTATACCATGGTTAGACCTAGGGTTTGCATGTACATAAAATCAAACGCTAGATAACCTAATACAAGACAAATACATGAAATCAATACACAATCACACTTGCACCCCTAGGGTAATCCCACATGTTGCCTTCCAAAATGGGCCATGCTTGCACGTCGAGTTTCTTTGGCAAAAAAAATTCAAATGATCATAAGTCCCTCGATGACGCTTTCGAAAGTTGCCTAAATGGAATGATCATAGTCCCTTCAAAGCAAATTGCCAAAGACACTTGGCACCATTGCATTCATGGTCAATACGATGACCCGCGCCCGTCCCGTTAAACTTCCTAAACGCAAGATTGTCCACCAAATTCAATGGTGGAACAAAATTGTTAAAAGGGGTTGAAAACATAGAGAAAACCTTTGAGTACAATAGGGGTAGACAAAACTCTTGGTTACTTGAGATCAACTTGCAAAAACACTTTCCTTCTTTTCAAAAAAAACCACACTTCATACACACTTTCAAACAACTCTCAAAAACATTTTGAAACATCTTTTCGAAAAGATACACACTTTTGTAAGACACTCAAAACACGAGTCAAATACATTGGTTGCCTAAGACAAGGCATCTTCTTCAAAAACATTTTTCAAAACACACACACACACACACACACACCATTTTCAAGCAATCGAAAATCAATGCAAGTGATCTAAAAACCAAGTAACTAAGAGCCCATGGATAACCATGGATGAAAATGGTGCTAATACCTTCCCTTTTCATAATCTACCCCCCGAACCCACGAAATATCTCAAAAGGTTTTTGCTGTGCTTTTTTAACCTTTCCTTTAGGATAAAATAAAAGTTGGTGGCGACTCTTGCTCAACCGAACAAGTGCGAATACAAACGCAAAACACTAGTCAGTTCTCCCACCGTATCACCGAACTGGCGACTCTGCTGGGGAGTTCTCTTAAAAGTGGGGTTACTTTAGGGTTTAGATCACCTTTGTTTTCAATTGATTGCTTTGTTTGCTTTTACATTTGTGGGCTTTGCATCGGAGTTTCATAGATCCTAACCCAGATCTGGGGAATACCCTTTTAGGTAGCATAATCTGTGAGGGACCTGTCCGGTGTATACCGACATGGGTGAAGCAGTGGCTACGTTGGTGTGGCACCTTGGTCTGTACCGATATCCCTCGTGTTGAAACGGGGAGAATATGGGTCTTCCAAGGAGTCATTAAGCACCAACTGACCTTAGAACCCTAAATTGACCCAACTTGGCCATTAGAACAGTAGCAGTATGCTACACTCATTGAGGCTAAACTCTCACGATGGTTCCGGCCGCAAGAAAAGATAGCGATGCTGGAGTTATGACCGATTGAGGGTAGCCAATGATTTGAGATCCTCTAGAACCCGGTTACTTTCGATAGGACAGGTTTTAACCAGCGAAACTGAAAGAGGGTAGTACCTGAACCTCATGCAAGCCTAAACCTAAGGACTTGTTTTCTTTGTGTGAATATGATTACCTGTATATACACTTACTTCTTTGTGCATACATGTACATAACATCATGACATCATACCATACCATTTTCAAATAACCATCTCAAGGATCTCGAGGGTTCTTTTGATGCAGGGTTACGTTGAACCAGACGTCTACCAAGGGGCAAGAGGTTTCTCCTCTAACCAATGCCAACCAAATATCAAGTATAACAACTTGAATCAGGGGCTATGACCCACTGGACATGGTGAGCTTGATTCTAGTGGAAAGACATCCACCGGTACAAAGTTCTCCAATCAAAGATCAAGTGCAACAACTTGAATCAGTGGCGATGACCCACTTGACATGGTGAGCTTGATTCTAGTGGAAATACATCCACCGGTGCAAAGTTCTCCAATCCAAGAGCAAAGTTCAACCTCTAACATTTTCTTGTGTTTACCCCAAGAGATCCTTGAAAGCATGCATCCACATATCACGCATTGCATCTTGACGATCTTTCCTTTTTCAGGTTTCCTTACTCTCCTGCTGTTTATTTCAGTAAGAGATGGCTCTAGAAAGGTCTGTCAAAGACATCCAAGACCAGACTGCTCAGCTGCAGGAAATGTTCCTGAACTTGTCTCTGGGGCAAGAAGAAATGAAGGCTCTCCTCACAAAGGGCTTGGAGAATTCCAACAATGCCAAGAGTGATCAGCTTACGGAGCTGCAGTTTGATTTGACAACCTTGAGGACCCAAGTGATGGGACAGTTGGTGGGCCAAATGGCTCTCATCCAAGACCTATCTCAAAGACAAGAGGAACTCAGAGTTCTCGTCCGCCAACTGCTTCCAAACAACCAATTGGGGCAAACATCTGAGGTTGAAGAGCAAGTCACCGCTCAGCCTCCATCCACTCAAGAAGACAAGGGGAAGGCCCCTTCGCTTGCTTCAGGGTCACAAGCCCATCAACAACCTCGCCAGCGTCAACGGGGTAATCGGCGTAAGCAAGAAACGTCGGGAAGACAGTTCACGGAGACTGAAATACCATCATTCTTCATACTGAAGCGCCTGTTGGAGGTCAAACTGCTTACCTTAAGGGATCCTCCCTAGAAGCTCAATACCTCCTCCCTAACTATCGTCCCGACACATTTTGTGTTTACCACTCCTACAGCCCGGGACACGACACCAACGACTGTTGGGCCTTGAAGAACAAGATTCAAGATCTGATCGACATTGGGGTGCTGGAATTCATGCCAGACGGCGAGATGAAAATCTTCCGTTAAGGGGTTCTCCACCTGAAGTGACAAAGCTCAAGATGAAAGACTTTTGCTTCATTTTGAATTTTCAAAGTTGTAATTTCTTTTGTTGTCAAACAATTATCTGTTGATGTTAAACTCTGTTTTCATTAATGCATTGCATATGTTTGTCTTGAATTCATCCATGCGTTTCACTACTCTTATGCTTTTCTTTATGATATCTGACTCTTGATAAAAAGCTGCAAGCCTTTAGAGGGAGGATGACGAAACAATACCATAATCTCATACAGTACGCTTTTGAACAGACCTTGCTGATGATGTACAGGCATTTATTTCAATTCCCAAACACTGGAGTTATAAGGAAGATAATCCCTAGTCAACCCCTTCGAGCCAAAGAAGTAGGAGTTTTCTGTTCTAAACAATCAAAACCTTTGATATAAACCCGGGGCAGGGTAGTATCTCAGTTAATTCAAGAGAAAATGCGCATTGAAGTCGCAAACTCTCAGTTCGTAACACAACGAACGACGTCGAAAAAGAAAGCATTCCTTTGGAATCAAAAGAGAAGGGTGGTTCCCTATCACATAGACAGTCAATCTCTTAAAAGAGAAAAAGCCCACTGATCCAAAACCTATAAAGGAAGCTCAAGAAAGCTGGGGCATCCCGCTGACTATAATCTCGAAAATGGGAACAGTCAGGCAAAAGTTAGGGATAACAAATCAAAATAAAAATAGTGGGGTCATTACAAAATCCTCAACAACATGAAAAATGTTGCAAAATAAAAAGGAGATGATGACTCTCCCCAAATTCAACTGGAGAACCATCGCCCAAAAGTCGTTCCAAACTCAAAACAGAGTGCGACGCACAATTAACTGAGCTTAGGTATGAAGAATATCACGAAGAGCGGGTGGGTACAAATATACTTTGAGCCTTTATCCTTTGTTTCTTAAACCGTGAACCAAGCCACGTTACAACCCTTCAAAAGTCCTAATTGAAGCATGGGTTAGTTCGAAAGCATACTGTTACAAAAGGTATCCCGACTCCTGTAAGGCTTTGCTCTAAATCTTGTGTTGATCTGTCTTATAAAAAGTTTTCTGCTAAAAACGCATTTTTCAAAATTTCGAGACAAGCATAAACTTCGCATTGCTTGAATATCACTGTCTGCATTTGGCTTTTTGTTTGACAGCAAAGAAATTCATACAGCGAATGTTCGGAGGAACGAAAACTCTCTCAGTGGACAAAATCACTTCAAAAGGACGACACTTCCATTACAAATCTCCTATCAACAAGGGGCATGACATAGCACCATCCAGTTAACCTGGGGCAGTCCAGTCAAGGTTTCAAGAGATCTTTCAAAGTTCAGTTAACCTGGGGCAGTCCAGTCAAGATTTCAAGAAATCTCTCAATTCGTAGAGTAATCTGATTCAAGACTCCTTCATCATCACTTGGGGCATTCGAATGTCAAAAGTGTTCAATCATTCCTTCACCACCTGTTGGAAATTACAACCAACAACAAATCAACTATCACAATTCCAGACTCGATTCTTGTATCTAGCCAGGGCACGTCTGAAGAGTTTGAAGATTCGATTCCTGTATCCAGCCAGGGCATATCTGTTGACAACTATTTCTAGACTCGATTCCTGTATCTAGCCAGGGCACGTCTGAAGAGTTTGAAGATTCGATTCCTGTATCCAGCCAGGGCATATCTATTGACAATTATTTCCAGACTCGATTCCTGTATCTAGCCAGGGCACGTCTGAAGAGTTTGAAGATTCGATTCCTGTATCCAGCCAGGGCATATCTGTTGATGACTAATTCCAGACTCGATTCCTGTATCTAGCCAGGGCACGTCTGAAGAGGTTGAAGATTCGATTCCTGTATCCAGCCAGGGCATATCTGTTGACGACTATTTCCAGACTCGATTCCTGTATCTAGCCAGGGCACGTCTGAAGAGTTTGAAGATTCGATTCCTGTATCCAGCCAGGGCATATCTGTTGACGACTATTTCCAGACTCGATTCCTGTATCTAGCCAGGGCACGTCTGAAGAGTTTGAAGATTCGATTCCTGTATCCAGCCAGGGCATATCTGTTGACGACTATTTGCAGATTCGATTCTTGTATCCAGCCAGGGCACGTCTGAAGAGTTCCAGATTCAACACCTGTAACAAGCCAGGAAAACATCTGTGGACGACTGATTGTGGATTAACACCTGTAACAAGCCAGGAAATTATCTACAACACCACTTGGGGAATTCGAATGTCAAAAGTGTTCAGCAATTCCTTCATCACCTGTTGGAAAATACGGTCCAGATGTGCTCCAAACACGGTTGCCATTCTGTCACCTTTTCTTAAGTTCCAGATCAACACCTGTAACAAGCCAGGAAAACATCTGTGGACGACTGATTGTGGATCAATACCTGTAACAAGCCAGGAAATTATCTACATCACCACTTGGGGCATTCGAATGTCAAAAGTGTTCAAAAACCCGATGCAGTTTTACATGGACTCATCGTCAGGAAACCCTACACCGGTTCCCTTTCAACCCCTGATGCAGTTTTACACGGACTCATCATCAGGAAATCCTACACAGATCTCCTCAAAACAGGAAGTCCCCAGTAGTTTGGCATACAACCCAAGCTTCTGATTTCCCCAACAGTGGTCCCAAGACTTCTCATTTTTAACAATTGAAGATTCTTGCCCTCCACAGCAGCAGCCCAGGAGTTGTTCTCCCCGGCAGCAGTCAAGATTCTTTTATCTTCAGCCATCCAGGATTCATTTATCCTCAGCAAGATTAGCTTATCAGCTTACATGCGCATTCATCACATTCATGTCATAAACATTGATGTCACATACATTGCATCATGTATCATAACATTGCATACAACTAACCCTTTACCTTTTCAGGTAAGATCAGTCGACAGACAAAGATCACCTTCCGAGATTCTTTCTAGAAGTAGTTCAGATGTGACCCAAACACGGCGACATTCTGATACTTATTCCAGATTCACTCAGATGCAGTTTTACACGGACGCATCATCAGGAAACCCTACACCGGTTCCTCTTCAACTTCAAGACTTCTGAAAACAGTTTACGGATTCTTCCCAACAACGGATGTTAATCTATCGCTTGTTCAGATGCAACTTTTGAAAACAGTTTACGGACGCTTCCCAACAACGGATGCTGCTCTATTGCTTATTCAACTTCAAGACTTCTGAAAACAGTTCACGGGTTCTCCAGTAACGGATATTAACCTATCACTTGTTCAGACTCTTCTCAACTTTTGAAAACAGTTTACGGACGCTTCCCAATAAAGGATGTTGCTCTATTGCTTATTCAACTTCAAGACTTTTGAAAACAGTTTACGGATGCTTCCCAACAACGGATGCTGCTCTATTGCTTATTCAACTTCAAGACTTCTGAAAACAGTTTACGGATTCTTCCTAACAACGGATGTTAATCTATCGCTTGTTCAGATGCAACTTTTGAAAACAGTTTACGGATTCCTCCCAAACAACGGATGTTAATCTATCGCTTGTTCAGACTCTTCTCAACTTTTGAAAACAGTTTACGAATGCCTCCAGATACGGATGTCAATCTATTGCTTATTCAGACCCCCGGTTCAGAGATGTTCCAAAAACATGGGTACCTTCCTGATACTCGTCCACTCACCATTGACATACAGTTCAACATTTCTAAATGGCATCTTTAAGCCCATTCTCAGATGGCATCTCTAAGCCCATCCTCCGACAAGATTCTATCGCATCAGATGGCATCTTTAAGCCCATCACCAAATGGCATCTTTAAGCCCATTCCCTCTACCATCACATCGCCGAGTGCAAATTTTCTGGGCACTTTAGTGTCCAATCTTGTTTTACCTTCAAGTCGCGAAAGGCAAACTTGCCAATCTAACTCTTCAGGTTCAAGAAGATTGAACAGGGGCAACTGTTGTACCCCAAAATTTGCCCTCACATTTTTCCACAAGAAATCACAGCTTCAGGCGTTTCCTGATTTTTCAAACTGGCTCAAGAATCGGTCAAACATACTTTTCTCGTCAGTCAGACACAATTAGGGTTTTACTGATTTTCAGGGCTCTAGAATGTTTCAAACAGTTGGTTTAGGGTTTTGATTGATTTTGGCTCAACTTCGATCAGGCGAACGCTTCTTTGGCATTTAATCAGGAATTAGGTTTGTTCATGCACGGTTCCTCAGAAAGATTTAATTCTACGGTGCTTTGCAAGATATTCCGAGATTTGGATTGAATTCGCATTTGTTTGACTGAATCAGTAAAAGGTTGCATTGGGTTTGAATTTGCAATGTTTGATTAAAGTCAGTAAAGGGAAAAAACGTCTGGGCAATTGCTGTGATTGACTGTTGTTTTGCTCTGGATGTTTGAAACGCCAGGTTTAACTGATCAAATGCTGAAGCATTGTTTATTTAATTATTTATTATTCTAAGATTAAATGATTGGAATTTATTTTCAATTATTATAATTAAAGAATTATAAATAATAAAACAAACAATTAAAAAAAAAGAGAGGAAAAGAATTAATTGGATAAAGAAACTTTTTATTTATTTTTCAATTATTTGTACAATTGTTTTGTTTACAAATGGTTTACAACAACAATATTACATTTATTTAAATTTAAATAAAAACTTTCCTAAGTATTTTTCTAAATCTTCAATTCTTCATCTTCTATCCCTTGCTCCAATACTCCATGGAATTTTATCTGCAAAACAAAGAACAGAAGAAAAGTCAGAAGCAGATAAATATTAAAGAGACAGACAGATAAAAAAAAGGGTCATCATTAAAAGCAAATGGCCGGGATCAGTTAGCCCTCTCTGCAAATCACGGGATTTCTCCCGGTTCACAAAGAAGGGTGAAAATGTTTGCAAATTAAATATGAATGCACAAAGTTAAAATTGCACATTTCAAATTGTCAAAACTGCATAGTTCAAAAGCAAGACAACATATGCAAATGACCAAAGTCCAAGTTACAAACTGAATGACCTAAAGCAAGTCACAATTTCAAAACTCAGTTCCAATGTCAACTAAAGTTGTCCAAAACATATCAGAATATCAAAGATATCATAATATTCAGATGCAAGTACAAATGCAGCACAAAGTATGGAAAAGAGAGGACAAATATGCATAGTTAAACTACATTGCAAGCAAGGTTCAAATCATCATTTCCCAAGCCATTGCTTTTTCAGAAAAAAATGACTTCTAAGCAATATAATAATGCTTAAAGATGTACTGGAGAGAGAAGTAAAAGAGAAGAAGAAATAGGGCTTACAGGTTTAGGCTTTAGGCATGAGAAAAAAATATAAAACAACTGTAATAACACAGTACCAAGGGAGAAAAATATATAAAAGGCCACGAAACTGTAAGAAAAGATATACAGAACTGCCTTCCACCAAAAGTAAAAACCTCCAGCAAAGAGCCTTAGCCTCAAAAGAGTTTTCAACATAAGCAATACCCTGTCAAACCCGCTGAAGGATATATCCAAACATCATCAAGCCTAACAAAAAACGATCCAAACACAAAGACTAGCATAAGCCTAATCGTCTAAGGCCATAACCATTCAAAACCTGCATTAAACATGTTGAAGCCTCAAGCAAAACCATAACTGTCAAGCCTAACCAGCATAACATAAGCCCTTAGCCTCAAAAAACCTGTAGCATAAGCCTAAACAAATCAAAAAACCTGTCAAGGCCTAACCTGAAGCAGAACCCCCAAGGCCATAACCTGTAAGTTCACATAAACCCCCAAAAAAAAAGCCCCAACTTGTTATCAAGCCCTCAACCTTACCTGATGCAAACCTGAACCTGTCCAGCTCTAAACCTGAGCCACAAGGCCCTCACACCCATAACTTGTTTCCTAAGCTTTTCAAGGCAACATACAGAACCAACCCATCAAACCCTCAGAACTCAAGGAGTTCATCATATGGTTAATCTACAAGCAATTAAACCAAGCATACTCAGGCAACCAAACCCTCAGAGCTTCCTCATCATTGGGCCATTAAACAAACATACAAGGCAAATTAAAGAGGCAACATAAGCATGTAAGCCAAGTTAACAGAAGAAGAGAAAAAGAATGATATCACAAAAGGTTCAGTTCATCATCATCACCAAACAAAAGAAGAAAGACACGAATACAGAGTACCAGATCTCCTTGCAAAGCTAGCTTCATTCATGTTTCCCTCGCCGTCCAGCCCTCCACGCACCTCCGGTCCACCTAGTCTCCACCTTCAAGACTAGAGGTATAAACCCATCCCCTTTCTCCTTTCACAAAAACAACAGCGTTTGATTCGAATCAGTAAGCAAAAAAGTAAAACATATGAGATATAAACTGAAACCCTAACGCGAACGATTAAGGTTTTGTTACCTTGAACAAACACCGCTGGAGCAATCGTTGGAGGGAGAAGAGGTGGAGGCTGCACCGGTGGCCCTAGAGGGAAGAGAAGCTCAGGCAAAGGCAAAGGCGAAGAAGACGAAGTGAAACGATGAACAAACGGCGCCTCTGCATGTCAAGCCTAAGCCATAGTCCAAGTGAAACGAAAATGCAAGAACCCTAAAAACATTGTTAAAATGCTAATGGGCCTTACCCCATTCAGCCTTAAGCCCAAACGCGTTGACACCCCCCATTTTGGCTTCTGTTCAAATTACATGTGGGCCATAAGGTTCCCAAAAGACCATTCAAATCTCCCAACCTTTTTTTTAGAGTATAAAACATTTTTCATTTTCTTTTGTTAAATTAACATAACATTTTTTTACATTAACAATACTTTTTCATATATATATCATAATTAAATTTTATATAGAAACTAATATTTTTCTTTACAATTAAACTTACATTTTCTTTAAATTTTTATACATTGAATATTAATTTTTCTTAAGATAATACTTTTCTTTTGTTTCTAAAAATACATTTTTTATACATAATTTAATTAAAATTTAAAACATTTAATTAAAATATTCTCTTTGTACATAAAACGATATTACACAATATAATTAAAATTGAAAACACTTTTTTCTTTCTTTTAATTAAAATACCTCTTTTGTATATATTAAACAAAAATATGAAGATACAAATTTATATCAATTGTAAATAATAATTTTCAAACTTAGAACATTTTCTTTTCATTTAATTAAAATATTCTTTTTTTGTACATATTAAAGAAAATACAAGACTACAAAAGACTAAATAAATAAACATTTAATTCTTTTCATTTAAGTTAAACAATGCTTAATAATACATTAAATTCACATTTCCGCACCTGTAAATAAATTACATACATGAACATATACACTTACACAATATACAATACATTTCACATTATACACTTGATACACATACAATTACTATTCTTATCCCTTGCTATACATTGATTACATTTGATCGCAATTCGATTTGATTGTAAATTATTGGACACTACGTTCCTAAAGTCTCATCCCCATTTGTGAATCTGTACCCCCATTCCCGGATACTATTTGTAATAGCGTAGACTTTAAATTCTTGCAATTTATCGCTTTCCAATTATACCATGGTTAGACCTAGGGTTTGCATGTACATAAAATCAAACGCTAGATAACCTAATACAAGACAAATACATGAAATCAATACACAATCACACTTGCACCCCCTAGGGTAATCCCACATGTTGCCTTCTAAAATTGGCCATGCTTGCACGTCGAGTTTCTTTGGCAAAACAAATTCAAATGATCATAAGTCCCTCGATGACGCTTTCGAAAGTTGCCTAAATGGAATGATCATAGTCCCTTCAAAGAAAATTTCCAAAGACACTTGGCACCATTGCATTCATGGTCCATACGATGACCCGCGCCCATCCCGTTAAACTTCCTAAATGCAACATTGTCCACCAAATTCAATGGTGGAACAAAATTGTTAAAAGGGGTTGAAAACATAGAGAAAACCTTTGAGTACAATAGGGGTAGACAAAACTCTTGGTTACTTGAGATCAACTTGCAAAAACACTTGCCTTCTTTTCAAAAAAAACCACACTTCATACACACTTTCAAATAACTCTCAAAAACATTTTGAAACATCTTTTCGAAAAGATACACACTTTTGTAAGACACTCAAAACACGAGTCAAATACATTGGTTGCCTAAGACAAGGCATCTTCTTCAAAAACATTTTTCAAAACACACACACACACACACACCATTTTCAAGCAATCGAAAACCAAGGCAAGTGATCTAAAAACCAAGTAACTAAGAGCCCATGGATAACCATGGATGAAAAGGGTGCTAATACCTTCCCTTTTCATAATCTACCCCCCGAACCCACGAAATATCTCAAAAGGTTTTTGCTGTGCTTTTTTAACCTTTCCTTTAGGATAAAATAAAAGTCGGGGGCGACTCTTGCTCAACCAAACAAGTGCGAATACAAACGCAAAACACTAGTCAGTTCTCCCACTGTATCACAGAATGCTTGTAACATGGTGTGATTCCAATACAAGGAAAAGGTTGGACTTGTAACACAGCGTGATGTCAATACAAGGACAAAGAAGGCTAGTAACGTGGTGTGATGTCAATAGAAGGAAAAGGTTGGACTAGTAACGTAGCGTGATGCCAATACAAGGACAAAGAAGGCTTGTAATGTAATACAAGGAAACTTTTGGACTTGTAACATAGCGTCATGCCAATACAAGGAAAAGAAGACTTGTAACGTGGCATGACACCAATACAAGGAAAAGGTAGACTTGCAACGTGGCGTGATGCTAATAAAAGATAGAGGTTGGACTGAAAAGATAGTGGATAAGATCTACGGGCGATCTATGATACTAAGGTGAAACATAAGCGTGATCTGTCAGAGAACTAGGCCTATGGGCGACCTCAGAATTATAAAACATGATCTAAAAGGAGAACGTAGCCTACAGGCGATCTCAGGTTCTAAGATGATCTATTGGAAGAACCTAGCCTATGGGAGATCTTAGGTTCTAAGATGATCTATAGGAAGAACCTATCCAATGGGCGATCTCAAGTTATAAGATGAGAACATTGGTTACGACATAACAAGTGTCTAGAACTTGACATGACAAGGATGGGTGTTTTGAAAACTGACATGGACGAGTGTTTGAATTCGAATTAATGGTCAGACTAGAACTGACTACAAGACGAGAACTGGGTTTTAAATTAATCGTCAGACGGGAACTGACTACGAGACGAGAACAGAGATTTAAATTAATTTCCAGACGAGAACTGACTACCAGACGAGAACTTGGATTTGAGTTATTTGTCAGACGAGTACTAAATACCAAACGAGAACTGGGATTTGAATTAATTGTCAGATGAGAACTGGATACCATACGAGAACTGGGATTTTAATTGATTGTCAGACGAGAACTGACTACTAGACGAGAACTGGGATTTCAAATTGATTTTCAGACTGGAAGTGACTACCAGACGAGAATTGGATTTAGAATAGATTGTTAGATGGGAACAAACTACCAGATGGGAACTGAAATCGAATTACAAGGTGTATTGATTTTGCTGGGAATTCAAGGGTGGAAGGTACTGGCACTGTTAGCTGGGAATTACGAAGGTGAATGATGTTAGTTGGGGATTTTGGAATGATACCCTCTTGTGGGGATGCATTGTTATCTTTGAATGATCCAGGTCATATGTGTAAGGTACCCGATTTGGCTTATGCTTCGTATGCATGTTTAAATTTATTTTGCCGCAAAGGTCCATTCTGATGGATCTGCTACGAGCTTTTAAGGAAGCAGTGTTATGTAGCGATAACTATATGCAATGCAAAGAACTGGACTTCATAGGGATAAGCAAAGGCTCGTTTAGGAATTGTCGCTCATCATAGGGGATGTCAATACATATTGGCGCTAGAAACTCATGGTACCAAGGATCATTGGGGATATTTATAAGAATTTTCACTAGGGAGCTCATGATGCTGAAGATTATTGACGACTCCGCTGAAGATTGAATTGTTGATGAAGCTAGTTTTCAGGTATGCCGCTGAACTCTGAATTATCTTGTTGGGGGAAAGATAATCTGGCGTGACATCCTTATATCATGAACTGTCTAGAGGATGGTAAAATTGAACATGTCAGGGAATGGGTACTGCACCATGTGGATTTCTTCGAATACATGCCCCAAGTTTATGCAACACTAGGGAATTACCTCTTGAATCACTTGGGGATAAAATATGGACATGACCACTTGCGAAACCCCCGGTTTAGCTCTGTGAATTACCCAGTTTACTCCACTAGGGATGCCCCAGTTCAGTTCTACAAATACCCTGGTTTAGCTCTCGGGGGTCGTGCACTTGCGCGTGCCAAGTCAAACAATGAATCTAGACATTTTGAATTCACTTGGGGAATCAGGTTTGAAATTGTTTGTAGCAGATGGAGGTGGCTTTGCGTGATGGCTAGGTCAGGTTGACCATTATCAGTTGCTTTTAGCATGATTGTGGTCGTCTCATACAACATAATCGGCTTGAGCAGCTTTGTGACTACGGATGAGAAATGCCCATGTCTAGAATTTATGAATAAAATTTGTGTTGACTAAAAGATTGTAATATTTGTGCCATAATACAATATGAGGTGGTCTACCCTAATGTATTGAGTCATGAAATGCATTGACTCTGATTACAGATTTCATGGAGAGATTTGTTGAATCTCGACGTAACTGCCCTAGGTTGAATGAATTCTGAATAGATTTCTTGATGTGAGAGCCCCTGATCTAATACAACTTGAAGATATTTATCGACGTGATAACCTTTGATTTATAGCTTTGAGGGAATGCCCCAGACTTGGCTAAACTTGGAGAGATCGAATCTCGACTTTATTGCCCTAGATAGGCGGAATCTCTCAGCAACATGCCCCCGGATAAGTCATTTCTTTTGTGACAGCTGACTTTTTCTTTGACGAAGTATTCAAGCTTCTCTTCTCTGATAAGATTGAGCTCATTACCAATGTTCATTGTGTAAACTTACTTGATGTCAATCAGTTTTTTTGTATGTAGAAGAATTTTTGTTATGAGAATGATAATTCTAATGCAACACGTATATAAGTCTTGAAGTTTTAAAACACTTTGAATGAATGGCGTCATAACTCTATTGTGAACGATTCATTAGCTAGAGAGCAATTTTCACAAATTCTTTTCCATGAAAGATAATGCAAGCATATGATGCCAACACATATATTTAAACATACCTCTTAGGAGTTAGTTAAACGTTATCTCATTGTGGCACGCTTTCGAATTAATCCATGCTTCAGTTAGGACTTTTAAGGGTTTGAATGTGACCCGGTTCACGGTTTTAGAAAAAAAATATTTAAGGCTCAAAATTATTTGGATCCCACCCATTCTCCATGATATTCTCCACCATTCCTAAATTTCAGTTAACCCGATACAAGCATTCATCTCTCAAAATAGGAGCTTGTGATGGTTGAGGAACCACAAGGGTTTCTTGGACACGACAGTCACTAACTTTTGATTTTGGTGTCTGATCACACAACCTTTTTCTTTTTATGAGGATTTTTATTGGAAATCCTTTTCTTGCCTTTTTAGGCTTTTCAATTTCTTTCTCGTTTTCCCTAACTTTTGCTAGACAAATATTTTTAAATTTCGATTTGGAAGTCCAACGGGATGCCCTAACTTTTGCCTAAGCGGCTTATTTTCAAGTTTCGACTTAATGGGGCTTTTTGTTTTTTTCTTATTCAGACTTTCCCTTTTGAATAATTCGTTGATCTTTATGTTGTCTTTGATTTATTGGAAGTGGTCTTCACCGTCTGAGTCTTTGGTAAATAAGGGATATCCATTGTTGTATCATCATCTGATCTCGACTTCTTGATGTGCGAGAGATACCCATTTGGACATAATTAATTGATGCACACTCTTGATAATTGAAGGTTAGCCATTATGGTTTTGACTTTCCTTAACCTTTTGAAGGATAACAAATGTTGTATCCTTAGATGCACACTCTTGATGATTTTTGAACACTTGATCAGATTAACTGAACACTACCCGCCCCAGGGTTAAAATGAGGTTTTTTTCTGAACAAAAAAAATAAACTTCTACTTCGAAGGCTCCACAGGGTTAACAAGGGTCTATCTCCCTTATATCTCTGGTGTTTAGGAATTGAAACAAGGCCTGTACATCATCAGCATGGTCTTACTTAAAAGCATACCAACTAGATATTTTTGCATTTTTAGATTAACGTCATCCTCCCTCCAATCATTTCCTAAGCATAAGACTTGGAAAATTGGCATCCATATGCAAGTAAAACATTTAAAGAGTGGTAATGAATGGGTGAATAAAAAACGAAAGGAACAATTCAAGACAAGTATACTTATTTCATTAAGATTTTTGTTCAAAAATAGACAGGTTTCTACATTCGAGCAATGTTTAAACAAACAAGCAAGAATGCAAATAAAAATGCGGTAAAGAAACCAATGATTTCCATTGTTGAGGAGACTTGACTTCGTATGAACTTCTTGATTATGATGACTTTCTGCAGTCTTGATGCTTAAATGGGTGAGATAATTCCCCTTCTGATCTGATGTGAACACAACATTCTCTAAATTGATCATGTCTTGAACCTTGTCTCTGCATGACATACCATCTTCAATCGAATGGTCAGATGCCCCGAAGTAATATGCATAGAAGATTCTTTTAGGTGAACGAGTGAATGCTTTACCAAGCGAATTGGTATAAACTACATCGTCAAGCGTCTTATGCCACAAAGAAACAATATAATTCTTCTTCTATCACAGCAGAAGAGACATCCAGCCGGTGAGGAAGAGTCTGGAAGTTGGCAAAATAGGAATCACACTTTTAGAAGATTACAGACAGGTGCTAGACTTTATACTTCAACCACTTTACAGTCTTTAATATCAAATTCAGGTGCCCCTGAATAAGGGATACATCTAACATGTGTATCGTAATCAAAAGAGATGTTTGTGGGAGGATGACCCCAAAGATCATAGCTTTACCAATTGAACTTGCACCAGGCGAGGAAATAACTGGATGTAATACATTGGGATCGCATCAGCATGCTTACCAGGCTTCTTCTATCTTTGCTTAAAAGCTTTTCCCCATTAATTCACTTGGGGAACAATAACTGGCTGCTGTCAAACAGATCAGGGAACGCAAAGCTGTGGAGAGCGCCCCTGATTGAAAAGTCGGACGCCCCAATGTGGTAAACACATATAACATAGGTAAATGAGAATGAAGCATTGATATAATATAAACTCCTCTTCAAGCGTATTCTAATCTCGCTGGTAAAACAAGTATCTTGAATTCACATAGTAAATAGGAACCATCTGCTGATAAGATGTCCCAAGAATTCAAGATCGTGTAGCACTCCATGGTTGAAAGAAATTCCAAAAAGATGATGAGAAAAGATAACCTATGTTGTATAATAAGTGTAGGATTATTGATATCATCATCAGGGCTTCCAAGACCCGACTCACCTGAGTCTTAAATCAATTATCTTCCTTCTCGAAGAATATCTGACCACGGGGCAAAGCTTGCATGTATACCATAATTAACCCCATCGAGATTTACATGTTGGTCAATCCCCCACAGAGTTATCTAATGCTGATCTCTGAACATGTGAGAGCAAGAAATCAAGTTTGAACCTCTATAAAGAGCACTAGGTCTAAATAAGAATCTCCAATATGAGTATCTGTTATGAATGCATGGATGTGCATGGGGTGCATGAATGGATTCCATACCATGCTCCGTCATTTCCATGGAATTTACATGCTTTGATTTGGATTTTACGCAAGTAAGCGATGGAAAAGTTCAACACAAGACTTAAAAACATGAATCCCTGAAAATAACAGAACATGTACGTTAATCATGTGGTTAACCATGTTATATTTGCAAACACATGTGATCAAAGTTCCATCACTTCTGAATATGATTGCTGCACTGTTATGAACCATATGAATATCACCAGATCAAAGGTATGGCATAGCTTCTGCACATACAGAACCAAGTACCATTTAGATCATCAATTGTACAGGATAAAGGCTTTTGGACCACCAGACACTGTTGAGCCTTTCCTGAACACGTTGGGGATACCAAGATCGAAGGCCCGAATGAACCTCTAAATAAACAAGTCATGAACTCAGAAAACAAATCTGAGAACCATACAGTCACCAACAGAATATAGTCACCAACAGAGCAAGTCACCAATGGTACCTATAAAGATTATCCCCTCCCCACTCACGGGTAACAACTAGGTCGGGGTAAGCTAATGGTAACTCAAAATCACGGGTACGCCTGAAAGCACAACCATTCAGCCATAGACGTGGATGACGATAACACTCTATTTAAACCTCATCTGAGCATAGAAGACATGATCGCGTTGGTAGGACCTTCGTCTAATAGCCTTCATGTTCTACTCTATTTCTAGGTTTCCTAGATAGTGCACTCTAGCCTGGATACTTGGCCTTTTACCTCGTAGTAATACCCACCTAACAAGAAGAAGAAGCAGATCTAGTATAATAATAGTATATGAAAAACAGTAAAATGCAATCCATACATATACTCAAGTAATCATACATGGATGAATAAATTGAAAGCATAAAATATAAACACCCAAAGAAGTAAACAAACAAGAGCTAGGATCGACTCCGGGATGGACCAGCAATTGGTCGATCTGTCCCCAGTGAAGTCGTCAGCTGAAACAACCGGCTGAAAGTCATCAGACAATGAAGTCACCATCGAACATCTTCTATCCTACATGAAGGGAAAGGTAAACATTGAGAAAACCATAGAAGTGAAAAGTCACGCTCTTGTGACCGAGAGATCGGGTAAGGGAGTCTTTTACGTGAGGGGAAGGTATTAGAACCCCACACGCCCATAATACTCTACAGTATCCACTCTTTTTATCTATCTTATGGATGTGTTTAATCTATGCTTACTGTTTACTACTGAGGAAGAATGCATGCAAAATAAAGGAGAAAATAATGTAGGGAAAATAAGGTTGTGCTCACTTAGGCCCTACCCAAATTCCTACGTATCTTTTTTTAGGAATCATAGTTACCATTATTCGGCTCACATGTTTTTGTTTATTTTGTATTTTTTATGAACAATGTTAATTTTGCCTTCTGCCGCAGCTCGACCTTTGGAGACTCACGCATTAGCACAAAAGTAAATTAATCATGTCTTTACTTAAAATGGTTTTGAGTTACGCCCACAAGGCAAGATGCCACATTTAATTGGTTTGTGTTTTGTTACCGTGAAAAAGGATTTAAGTGTGATTAGCATGTTCTATGATTTGCTAAGAAAAAGAAAGTTTTAGTTTTAATTCATATGCAAAAAGGGAGAAAAAAGTCTACTGGAGACTAGCCTATTTCTAATCCGGATGTTATCATACAATTGTAGTCCTAAGGTTTGGTTTAACATAGGGGAAACGTCTACCTAATGTTAGCATGCATGACTTGCAACCTAAGGTCTAACTTGCATCTGAAAGGAACAAGCACATCCTAAGGGAACATGGTAAGTACAAGGATAAAACAAGCAAGATCGAAGGAGCACACACATAAAATGGTAAGTAAAAGAAGCGAAATGCTTTAGTCAAGGGGAGCGTATCACCCGAGACAAACAAGCGAAAATAGAATGTAAAACAAAAATGTGATGTCCAAAGCGACTGAGCATCTAACCAAGATATAAAAGATCAAGGTAGGTGACTGAAGGCAATATGAACAATCACTGAGTATCAACATCCACCAATGTGAACTCCTAACAAAGCATGAGGGTTTGATTGCAAAACTCTTCCCCACTTGACGGACTCAATACATAAGAGTAGGCACAACTCTGAAGCATCGTGGTGCGTCACGAGCTAAGGATGAAATATACGAAATTGCGGGGGTTGATTGCAAACCCGCCCTGCTCGCCTCTTTTTGAGGACTTATCATATGTTGCATATGCGGGTACAAATATAATCACATGTGAGAAATACCTACTTTAAAGGTAGGGTTTTAAACAACCACAAATAGCAAACAGAATGCACACAATGCGGAATTTCTCTAAACGAGTCTTAAATAAACCAGAGGAATTCCTGACATGATCAGCAACGGAGATCCCCTTCATACATCTCTACCCTACTTCTCATGGCATCGGAAATCAGTAAAGCCCTACTTCTCATGATCTTTAGAAAAGCGGTAAAGAAATACAATAAAATACGGAAGTGAGGAATAAAAGTGAAGCCACAATGATACCTAACAGAGAAGGTCTGTTGCCTCTTCAAAACCACGCAAACAATAAAAAAACTCTACCAAGTACTTCCTTATTCTATTATTTGTGCATAATTATGCAATGCTATTTTTAATATTGTCACACAACACTTCTTTATGATTAGTCACATGCATGTAACAATTCTTTATTTAGGTTTTCGTCAATCCCCTACAAATGTTGGTTCATATTTGTTGCTTTTAATAAACTAATATCTAACCATAACAAATCAATTGCATGCTATGTCTAATTTACCTTTTCTATTAAATGTGTATTTTTTATATAATTATTTAATATAATTAAATTTATATAATTATTATTCATTTATAATTTAATCACTCATTTTAAATTTACATGTATCTAAATATATTTATATAATATCAAATAAATTTATCCATTTGAAAGAACAAATATCTTATTAAAATTTTTCAAAGTGTTAATTATGTCATAAGAAGTAGGGAAATCAAGCTATTTTTAATGTCTAATCTCCATCTTATCTTATGTACATAATTGGGTTACATATATATTTTTAAAAAAATAAAACACTCATTATAGGGCTGACGAAGTACAGCCTAACTGAGAGTAAGCATTAGTTAAAGAAAATTAGAAACAAAAGAAAAAATCATTAATAAAAGAAGAGAAAATAAAAGAAAGAAAAGGTGGTGATAATTATATACATAAAAACAATATTGATTTGCAAATATACTTGCTGTCTTTGCCAAATTAAGAACAGAAGAAAAATTACGTTTGTTTGTGTAACATATTCACATGATATAACTGACTTTGTCTTGAAGAAAGCATGCATGCGTCATTAATCATGCGATGAATATCACTTTGAGGGTCAGCTCAGTACAAAAAGCCTCAAGTTGCCCCCCATGCATATCTCTCTGCAAAAAGTGGTGTGTGGTCCTGTTTCATGTCAGTGGAGAGAAGGTTTATTAAAAAAGATAGATACCATAACTTATTTGGTCCCTACCCTATTATTTTCCTTTCACCAAATTGTAGCTATGAAGTTTAGGCACAAATAATTAAACATGACCAATATAATACCCCATCCCTTCCACAATGAAAGGTTTATTTATAAATAAAACATTTAAAAATATTATCTTTTTAAAATGCAATATTATATTTTTTTATTTATATTTTTTAATTAGTATTGTTTGTATAATTGTCATGTTAATATTTTCAGTTTTTAATTTACAATAATAGTGAATTAATACATGGAGATCTAAGATTTTTTTCTTCGGAATAAATCATTCACCAAATTCAAAGATAATATGAGACTGATGAGTCGTTTATGTTGGACATGTGACTTCACATAAGAAGAGTAAATTGTGTGTTTCAAAAAAACATGAGTTTAAAAAACATGAGTTTAAAAGTTATTAGTAGGTTAAACTCTCGAACCCCTTTATACAAAAAAAATAAAGTTTGTGGCTAACTTCCAACCAAACAGCAAACATAGAGTGAAGTGGTGGGTCTTCCTTTCAAATGGTAGATTGAAACGATTAGTCTCCTTTCTACAAGAAACTTGGGGCGATTATGCTTCAATCTTCAAACTAAGATTTAGTATTGACTAAACTTGAACCTTGGAGAGATTTTAACATCGGACTGAGTTTGCAAACCTAAACTTTGTTTTATACCGGTGTTGTAGCCCAAAATTTGCCCTCCCACTTTCCACTCAAGATTTGATCAGACATATTCTTTTTTAGGCATTGAGTCAGCAATTAGGGATTGGTATTCCTCGAGCGAAATTGAGTTTCCGAAGTTTCAATTGGTCTTCTTGATCCTTCATGTGTTCTCAAGGATGTTCATGCCAAGTTTCAAGCCTCGCATCGCGAGTGTGCCCAGTCAATGGCTCAAATGACTAAAAATCAACTGTAAAAGTCGACACTTTCAAGATCAAGTTCAGAAGATCATAACTTCTTTTATATTCAACATTTATGAGTGATTCTTTTAGCATTTGTTTCCTTTTTACGTCCTCATTAACTCATCTTTACAAGTCAAGGGCCAATCATTTGCACAAGATCATCAAAATTTTGGATATTTTAGAGGCCGCTTTGTGGACTTTAGCCTAATCTCAAGTAACTGTTACTAGACTTTCAAGGATCGCAACTCTTTTGATTTTCATCATATCGGGATGGTTCTTTTTACAACATATCGCAAATGATGCCGTCTGTAAGATTGCTTCAAGGATCAATAGCCAAATGCACTTAGAAGGCCATGAAATTCGTTGGAACATTTTAGACTTAGAATTGATTTTGTGTTGAGTTTGTTCTCCACTAAATCAAGGGTAAAGGCAGGATGTTGAGTTTGAGGATTCATTGATTATATATTGCTTATAATACAAGTTTCTTGTGTTCGAAGCATTAGTAATTACTGAATTAAAATTGGATATAGATCAAGTTTCTTAAGTTTCTTGGATTGTTCATCAAGATTTGGTTCATGATAAAAAAAGGTTTATGTGTTTCTACTTGGAGTGCATTTCAAAGGTTCAAAATCAAATATCCAAGTTCGTCAATTAAATTGCAATATCAATTCAAGAAGATTTATGAGTTTAGAATTTTGAGCAAAATACACCCTAATTTCTAGAGGATTATTCCAAGTTTCCAAGAATTCAAGACTTACAACAAATTCATCATTCATACATTTCATTCAAATGTTGTGTTCGGGTTACATTCTTGGACAATTTGAAAAAGGGTTTACAATGCAAAATATAAATTGAATCACAAGCTACATTTGTTGTTTACAAAGAAAGAAAGAAATGTTTGGTTTTCAAATTTGCTTCATCTTCAAAAAACTCCTCATTGTTAGCCATGGTTTTCTCTTCACCTTGCCTCGCTTTCCATTCAATTGCTCGTACATATAACAAAAGAAAGAAAAAATAGCAAACAATCAGCATGTGAAAAATCCAAGCAAGAATGATTTGTTAAACAAGAAATTTCATCATTAGTATTCACACTTTGGAATCAGAATTTTAAAAGGTTTTGTTTTCAATCATAAGATATCTCCTCCTACTTTTGTAAGTCACAAAAAAAATGTCGTTTTTCTTGGTTCACAAAAGGGAAAAGAAGATGCTAAATATTTTTCAATACAGAAGCCCAAAGAAGGCCAAACAGCAGTGCAAAAACCAAAACAGCACAGCAAGCTGCAGCAACAGCAAAACAGACTGTAATACAGCATAACCAAAATAACATAAGAAAGAAACACTGCCAAATAGAAGGCATCAAATAGCAACAAATGGGAAGCCTAAACAAAACAACTAGCAACAGGCCAAATGGTCAAAAACATCAAATGTAGCAATGCAAGCTATCAAAACCCTGTCATCATATTCCAAAAAAAGTGCAAATCCTTCAGAAAATTATATGAAAAGCAAAATGGCTTTATATTTCATTGAAAGATAAAAGAGGAAAAGATATCACCCGAACCACACTGTCTAAACCAGTCCATAAAATAACAAAAAAATAGCCCTACTACAGCCTGCATCAAAACCTGTCTAAAGTAGGCCAAAACTTGTACCAAAATAGACATAACTTAACATGTACTCTAAAGCCCAAGGTCAGCATACCACAATTGTTCAAAACCCTCAAATCCCCCCCCCCCAAATTTTCACTCTGATTTTCAATATATTAAACAGGCATTGTTTCACTAAAGGGGAGAGGGCAAGACAATTTACAAACCAAGCCAGCATACCAAGAAACTAGAAAAACCAGCAATATACAAACCAGCCCAGCATACACAAGAAACCAAGAAACCAGAAAAACCAAAGACCTCCAACTCCTATTCAACATAACACAAACAAATTCCATCTATTCTAAATAGAAGCATTAGCAGGAACCAAAATAACAGAATCAAGTGCAACTACCCATCACCATAACCTGTATCACATCACACACAGATCGTACAAACTTCAACCCAACCAACATTTCCTCCAAGTTCCACACATAAAACACAACATAGAATCGAAAACAGAAAAATGATAAACTAAACTCAACCTCTTCATTCACAAACCCATTCACATACATACTCCCTCTGTCTCACGAACAAACCCTAATCACCTCCTCAAATCCAAAAGACGCACAAAAGTAATACACAATCAGAAAAAGAGACAAAAGCAAGTGATCCGGAACATACCTTAGGAGCTGAAAAGGAGGTAACTCATTGTTAATTTTGATTTAGTTTGTTCTTACCTTTCCTTTACCGTTTCGAATCCCTTTTGTAATTGTTGTATCAGTCCGATTTGGGGCTTTAGGGTTTCTCTAGGGATGAGGGTAGCTAGAGATAAGAGAGATAATAGAGAGGGAGACTGGCATGCTGTTAGAATAGAGGGATCGGTTGAGAGTTTGTTGAAGCAGAGAGACGAACAGAGAGACGATAGTGTCCCCCTTCTATTTAGGGTTTCCCCTTTCCCAAATGAAACAACAACAACGTCCCTTCTGTTTAGGGTTTCAAACCCCTTCCACTTCTTTCAGGAACCGGGTTTGGGCCTGGTTTATTTTGGCCCAACCCATCTTTTTAATTTTACATTATATGTTTGCGAAGTTAATTAGTATAACGAATGAACATTTGGTGTGATGGTTAAGGCGTTAGTGTTTGGAGAGGAGGTCCCGGGTTCAAGACCCCTTGGGGACGTTTTTTTCCTTTTTTTCCTGATTGTTTGTTTCACTTTCTTTTTTTTTTAAAACAAAAATCCCATGGGCTTAAACCTCTAAAGCACATGCTTCAAAAAAGATAGCATCACCCCATTTTCAATTTAACACCACCCCTCCATTTTATTTTGTTTTAAATATTTAATTTGGTTTTACTTGATTCTACTAATTTAGTAACTCATGATCTTTGTTAATTAATTTTCTTAATTAAGTTTAGTTATTAGTTCTAATTTAATTTAGGAAAAAAAAATTTGTAAATATTTTTACTAATTAATTTTGGTATTTTAGTCTTAATTTGTTTTTTTAATTTCTTAATAACAAAAACCCTAAAAGACAAAATACATGCATTTGATTTAATTTCTTTAGTTAATTAGTAGAATAGATTTTTTTAAAACTTTTCAAACAAAAAACAAGAATTTTATTTCCTTATCTTTATTTTGTTAATTAATTTTTACTTCATAAACTTGTTGTAATTTCGATTAATTACTCGATTCGATTTGGTTGTATTGTTTAACTATTTGGACATTTAATTGCATTAATCCATCCCCATTTGTAAATTTGTACCCGCATTCCCGAAAGCTCTGTAATAGCGTAGAAATTTAATTTCCGCAATTTACTATTTTCCTTATACTGTATAGTAATTAGGCATGTTTGGCAAGACATAAAAACAACGGCTAGACAACCCAATCAAAAACAAATTAACTTGAATCAAACACACTTTTTCACACACGCACCTCTAGGGGTTGCCTCGGAAATACAGTCATGTCCCTCGAATATGGGACACTTTAGCGAAGACCCTTCAATAAAAAAAAGATTGTAGTCCCTCGATGTCCCTCGATGTTGCCTTTGATAAAATGATCTAGTCCCTTATGAAAAATTTATAAAGCGTCTCACAAGTTGCTTTCGATGACTGTACGATTGACCCACACCTGTCTCTTGACATCCAACGATGGGGCTTCTTACCAAATCAATGGTAAGATAGCAACATCTAAAGGAGGAGGAAGATAACATTAAATACCCTTTGATTAGGTAGATTCGCTCCTAGATGCTCGCTTGCTCACAACCAAACATTTTACACCAACATTTTCATATTAAAACCTTTTCAAAAGACAAAAGTTTTTTGTATACGTTCTTATAGAGACGAAAACCATTACAAAAACATGTTTTCAAAAAACAAACTACACGAACACTTCTTTGAACTATTTTCCAAACAAATACTTTGTACACGTTCTTATAGAAACGAGAACCATTACAAAGACATATTCAAAATACTTTCGAAACCCACACCACAAGCACATTCATTCAAAAGCAAGTGATCTACCAAGCAACTAAGAGCCCGTAGATAACTACGGATGAAAAGGGTGCTAGTACCTTCCCTTTTCATAATCTACCCCCCGAACTCAAGAAAACATCTCTAAAGGTCTTTCCTGTTCTTTTCAGCCTTTCCTTTTGGATAAAAGAAAAGTGGGTGGCGACTCTTGCTATCCGCATAATTTCGATCAAACGCAAAACAACCAAGTCAGTTCTCCCACTGTGTTACAGAACTGACGACTCTGCTGTGGATTATAAAAAGTGGGGTTACCTTAGGGCTAGATCACCTTTACTTGCTTTCTTTGTTTCACTTATATGCTTTACATTTTGGTTCTTTGATTGGGCTTGAATCCTCTACCCGGATTTGGGATACCTTATAGGTAAGTAGCAAT
Organism: Vicia faba; assembly: GCA_948472305.1. Classification (NCBI taxonomy): domain Eukaryota; kingdom Viridiplantae; phylum Streptophyta; class Magnoliopsida; order Fabales; family Fabaceae; genus Vicia; species Vicia faba. The sequence goes on along the minus strand of OX451735.1, from coordinate 92,608,259 downwards.
ACATTATAGAAACTGTGAGGGTATACCGACATGGTCTAAGCAATGGCTACCTTAGTGTGACATATTTGTGGGTATCGATAGCCGTTGAGTAGTTAAGGAGAATATCGGGCTGCTGAGTGATGTCATGAAGCACTAACTGACTTTTAGAACCTTTACTTGACCAACTTGGCCATTAGGACGTAGTGAGATGACCGACTTTGATGCAGTATGTAGTTGGTAGATACTTGGTACTACACTCATTGAGGTTTGGCTTTTTGGGATATTTTGGTCATCGTGAAAGAGGCTTGCGCTGAAACAATTCCTGAGAAGATAAATTAGTGATATTGAGATCCCTTAGAACTCGGTTACTATTACTAGGACAGGTTGAGCCAACTAAACTTCAAGAGAGTACTTACCTATGAAACCTCATGCAATCCTAAACCTAAGGATTTATTTGATTCAACTTGTGCATATGCTTGTACATAACATCATGACATCATGCCATAGCATTTTAAACAAACCATTTCAAGGATTTTGAGATTCATCTCTGTTATGTTTTGTAGGATATGACTCCCACTCGCAGGAACACAATCCAAGTCAACCTTGTATGAGTACCTTTTCAGCTCAAGGATTTAGCTTCAAGGGTCCCTGAGAATTCTCCATTCACCAAGAGACATGGAAGACTTCTCAACTTGGTTACCTCGAGCTTTGATGAAGACATGATGAAGGTTTTTTTTCCAGTTCTTTGACCCGTTGCACCATTGCTTTACCTTCCCCGATTACCAGCTTGTACCAACTATGGAAGAGTTCTCTCATCTCTTGGGAATTCCTATCCTCGATCAACTACCTTTAAAAGGTACGGAAAGAGACCCAAGACCTGAAGAGGTTTCCCGAGCCTTGCACTTGCAACAATCCGACGTCACGACCAATTGGGAAACAAGAAGTGGTGTCAAAGGGTTCTTAGCGAAGTTCTTACTGGAAAAAGATCAAGACTGTTGGAACAACCTAGATTTACAAGCTTTCAAATAAATTTTGGCTCTTCTCATCTATGGGTTGGTACTATTCCAAATCCTGACCAACTTATAGATGTGAATGCTGTCAAAATATTTTTATCTCACAATCCAGTGCCTACTTTATTGGGAGATATCTTGCATTCTCTCCACACTCGCACCATGAGGAGAATAGGAACCCTCATGTATTATACTCCTCTGTTGGCTAAATGGTTTATTTCGCATCTTCCCCGATCCATTGTGAAGAATGAGCAAGGTTTGAGGAGGTCTAACATGCTGATGTCACTCAGGCATTCAGATGTCTACTGGTGTTCTCGATCCTTGGAGGAAATTACTATCATCGGTCGTTGTGGGGAATTCCCTAATGTTAGTTTGCTTGGAATTAGGGGAGGCATCACTTATAACCCTTGCTTAGCTTTGCGACAGTTTGGGTACGCACTAAGAGATGGTCCACATGACGCGTTCATCCAAGGTGTAGTGTTTGACTATGAAAGTGACAATCAAGACTACCATCGGAGGTTCATACGAGCCTGGAGGATGGTAAACAAGGTGGACAGTAGGACATTGGGGCACAAGAATTCCATTCCCCTTGAGCCTTACTTTAGGTGGGTACGGGCTCGCGCTCAGAGACTCGCAATGCCTTACCCCTCTATTCTCCCAATTATCATAGAACCTGTTGTTGAAGGAGATGTCCCATACACTATCCTTCATCCTAACAATCCCACCTCTCTCGAATACTTTCAAAGGGATTGCATACAGCATAAGGAGGAGCAAGACACTTTCGAAGCCCAATTCTACGCCAGCGAGAAGAAAGTTTTGGAACTCACCAAGAAGCTTCATGAAGAGCAGAGTTTGAATGCCTACATTGCACCGAAGATGATGCATTCAACTTTTTTGTCTTAGAGTTTTGTATTTTTCTTCTTTCATTGTAAGCCCAAAGAGGCATGATGTACTCAAACTTGGATTTCTTAATATAATGTGTGTTTCCTTTTTGTCTAAACAAATTTAAATCTCTAACTTCCTTGAAATCATTTGCATATGCATCTTCATTCATCATAACCCAAACAGGTTTCTTACAACAAGTCTCCTTATCTTTCTACTTTTTATTTTAGTGAGATGGATATTGAAAAAACAGTAAAAGATCTTCAGGTGCAGAACGCCTAGTTTCAGCAAATGTTCTTGACTCTGGAAAAATGACACGATGAGTTAAAAACCCTGCTGATCAAAGAAAAGAAGAAGAAAGAGAAGAAATCAACCGGTGTTTTGAATCTGGGAAGAAGTTTCAAAGGACCAGCCAGACGGACTCTAGACTTCGCAACATCATCGAGTGAAAGGGATAATCAAGAAGGGAAAAACAAGGAAGTGACTGACCGTCCATAATTTGAAGAGGAAGAAGAGGCTGACTACTCCGAAGAGCAGTATCCTCCAGTTGATGACAAGTACAAACAGTTGGAATATCTCCTCAATGCTATGGAGATCCAGAACGGTACCCGGGTTGTATTTTGAGGAGCTAGGACTTGTCTTAGGAGTTGTCATAACACAGAAATTCAAGGTCCCCACTTTTTCTAAATATGACAGTGTCTCTTGTCCAAACTGCATTTGAGATCATACGTCAGGAAAATTCAACCCCGTATTGCGGATAAGAATCTATGGGTGCCTTTCTTCCAAGAAAGCTTGTCAGGAACGCAGTTGGATTGGTTCTATCAGTTGGAAGGGACCAACAGCTGCAATTAGGAAGATTTGGCAGCCGCTTCTTACAAGCAATACCAATATAATGCTGACTTAGCTCCAACAGGGACACAGTCTCACGGCGTGTCTATGGGTACAAGTGAAGGTTTCAAGACCTATGCTCAAAAATGTCGGGATCTCGCGGGAAGGGTCCAATCCCCTCTATCTGACAGAGAATTGGTGGATATATTCTTAGGCATGCTACCTGGTCCATTCTTTAAACACCTGATCGAAAGCTCCTCGGCTGGGTTAACCGAATTAATCATGACCGGTGCACGGGTAGAAGCAGGTATAAAAAGTGGAAAAATTCAAAGAGATGTATCCTCGAGCGCGATAAAGAAGCCCTTTACCGGAAAGAAGGAGGTTAGTGTTGCATATGACCATAGGAATCAGGACAGAACTGAACACCGTCCAGTGGTAGGGGCTGCCATGATCTCTAAGCCTGCACCTACTCAACAAAGGAACAATTAGTCTAGAACAAAAAGGCCGGTAAGACAGTTTACCCGGATAAATATGATGTTGTCTCAAGTCTTGCAGCATTTGTTGAAATCAAATCTGGTGACCTTGCGGGAAGCTCCGAAGAATCCCAACACTGCCTCGCCTTGTTATAACCCAAATGCTCGTTGTGCTTACCATTCGAAAAGTCCAGGTCTGATACAAACAACTGTTGGCCTTTGAAAAACAAGGTGCAAGATCTTCTCGAGGCAGAGGAAATTTAATTGGACGCTTCTGAGATCCCAAATTTATCACCGCTCCTATGCCCAAGCACGCTCGTGGTGTTAATGCTGTTGAAGATGATGTGTGTTTTGCTGTTGTTGATGAACTTGTTACTCCTCTCCTAACCGTCAAAAGGAACCTGTTGAAGGCCGGTTTATTTTCGGGTTGTCGCAAAGGTTGCCGCCTATGTTTATCCCTACCGACTGGTTTTCATTTATTGAAGCCAGGTGTCCAGCGCCTGATGGATGACAAAGAGATTTTGTTTGAAAAGACTCTCGTTCAAACAATTGCTTACAAGGATGTTTCAATAATAACCATTTCCGCCAATAGTCCCAGGGTCTCCACCAAAAGACCCGTTAGGATTACATCTGTTCTGAAGGTGACTCCGTTGATAATTACTATGCCAGGGCCAATCCCATACTACTCAGACAAAATTGTTCCCTGGAACTATGAGGCTGACGTCTACTACCACGACATCAAGCAAGAATGGCTCGCTGTTGAAGACCCGATTTTTGAGAAGGCTGGCCCCGACATCGATAACATTGTGGGAACCAGCAAAATAACCAGAAGTGGAAGAGTGTTCTCCCCTGAGATTGCTCCTCCGAAAACTGTTACCGGTCATGTGATCATTCTTGCTTTTATTCCTGTTGATACTACTACTACAGTTTCTATGGTTACCCCTGCTGGAACCCCTATCACCGAGTCGACCGAGACTCGGAGCAAAGGAATTTTGGTTGAACCTGTCCAGATGAAGGCGCAGTCAGCATCTATCCCAGAGGCTTCTAAGAAGGAGATGGAAGAAATTATGAAAATCATAAAGAGAAGCGACTATAGTGTAGTCGAACATCTAGGGCATACCCCTTCAAAGATTTCTATGCTAGCTTTACTGTTGTGCTCTGAAGCTCATGTGAAGGCCTTTGTGAAATTTCTTAAAACTGCCCATGTGCCATAGGAAACCTCTACTGACCAATTAGAAGATTGTGTGGCTAGTTTGACAGCTGATAATGGTTTGGGTTTTTCTGATGTTGATCTGACACCTAGAGGGAGGAAACACAATGAAGCATTGCATGTCTCTATCAAATGCAGGGGCACTACTTTGGCCCATGTCCTAGTAGATACTGGTTCATCATTGAATGTGCTTCCTAAGAAGGCTCTGGATAGACTAGACTGTGAAGGTTTGACCTTAAAACCCAGCAACATAGTGGTAAGGGCCTTCGATGGTTCGAAGAGAATGGTGCACGGGGAGGTGGACATCCCCATTAAAGTTGGAACTCAGACCTTTGATTCAACTTTCTATGTGATGGATATTCACCCTTCCTATTCATGATATTGGGATGACCTTGGATTCATGACGCTGGTGCCGTCACCTCTACATTACATCAGATGTTGAAGTACCCAATCAAGGGAAAAATCATCATTGTCCATGGAGAGGAGGAATATATGGTCAGTCACCTGAACTCCTTCAGATATGTGGAAATGGATGGTGAATTCATCGAAACTCCATGTCAGCATTTCGAGGAAGTCCCACAAACAGTTGAGGCAACCAAGACTATTTCCAAAGTTCCGAAGATTTTCAGACCTCTGTTGAAGATGGCTTCTCTGGAAGATGCCAAGGCAGTAGTCGAAGAAGGTGGGTGTACCTTTTGGGGCCAACTCCTGGATATTCCCTACAAATTTGACAAATTTTGTTTGGGTTTTACTTCAGGAGCACAAAAGTTGTTCGTCGTGCTCGTGCCGGGGAACCACCTTTGTGGATCAGCAACCATGGAGTCAACACAGTGGAAGATAGTGATGACATCTCTGACCTGGAAGAATGGATTTTACCAACTATCAGCGGAGGACTCAACAATTAGGAAGCCAAAGAATTTGTCCCTATTACTTTTATCCAACAATAATTGTCTTTAAATTTTTGTCGGACTTGTAATAATTAAACAATTTAGATTTTAAAACCTTGTGTCTTACCTGAGGAACAACGGTCCATTTGTGAGGTTTGTTACTTCATTTTCATATGTCATCAATGAATCATGGACATTTTTGTATGCAAATGTTACGCTATTTTTTCTTCTTTTTTCTACATTTTTATTTTTTTCAAAGATAGCTATGCTCTTACACACACTCACATATCAAAATGCAGATCCATATCCACTCAGGATCCCATGGGTAACGATTCTGCTATGGCCTATTGTGACTTTGAAAATCCGAGCTACCAAGCCGAAGATGAAGTTGACGAAGATTGTGAGGTGCCAGGGGAACTAGCCAGGTTACTACAACAGGAAGAAAGGACCATACAGCCCCACGAAGAACCGGTTGACACAATTAACTTACGTACCGAAGAGGACAAGAATTAAGTCAAGGTAGGTGCCAATCTGGAACCTAGTGTCAAGAAGCATTTAACTCAGTTACTACATGATTATGTTGAGGTATTTTCTTGGTCATACAAAGATATGCCAGGACTTGACGTTGATATCGTGGTCCATCGTCTATCGACAAAAGAAGACTGCCCTTCGATAAAATAGAAAGTTTGTCGCATGCGGCCTGAAATGTCAGAGATGATCAAAATTGAAGTCATGAAACAGTTCAACACCGTATTCTTAGACGTCACCTCCTATCCACAATGGGTCTCTAATGTTGTTCCAGTGGCTTAAAAGAACAGTAAAGTACGCATGTGTGTGGATTACAGAGATTTGAATAGGGCAAGCCCTAAGGATGATTTCCCGCTTCCCCATATCGATATTTTGGTTTACAATATCGCACAACATAAAGTTTTCCCCTTCATGGATGGTTTCTCTAGGTACAATCAAATCAAAATGGCACCCAAGGACATGGATAAAACGACATTCGCCATACAGTGGGCATGTTCTGTTACAAAGTTATGCCATTCGGTTTGAAAAACGCTGGGGAAACTTATCAGCGCGCCATGGTAGATTTGTTTCATGATATGATCCATCACGAGATAGAGGTCTACGTGGATGACATGATAGCCAAACCTCAAACTGAAGAGGAACATCTTGACCATTTGCAGAAACTGTTTGAAAGGCTAAAGAAATAAAAGTTAAGGTTGAACCCGGGTAAATGCACATTTGGAGTGAGGTCCGGTAAACTCCTAGGCTTCATCGTCAGCGGTAAAGGTATCGAAGTGGATCCTGCAAAGGTAAAAGCAATACAAGAAATGTATGCTCCTTGCATCGAGAAGGAATTCAGAGGATTCTTAGGACGGTTAAACTACATCACCAGATTCATTTCTCACTTAACCGCTACTTGTGAACCAATCTTCAAATTACTGAAAGATCAAGTGTTGGATTGGAACGACGACTGCCAGGCTGCCTTCAACAGGATCAAAGAGTACCTTCAAGAGCCTCCTGTTTTGATGCCGCCAGTCGAGGGAAGACATTTTATCATGTATCTAAATGTCTTGTAAAATTCAATGGGGTGTGTGCTAGGTCAGCATGACGAGTCTGGCCAAAAAGAGCATGCAATATACTACCTGAGCAAAAAGTTGAACGACTGTGAAACTAGATATTCGCTACTCGAGAAAACTTGCTGCGCTCTGGCATGGGTTGCTCGTCGGCTAAGACAATATATATTGAACCATACTACCTTGTTGATATCCAAGATGGATCCAATTAAATACATATTCAGAAGCCCGCCCTCTCTGGAAGAATAGCACGATGGCAGATGATCTTGACTGAATACGACATTCAATACACTACCCAAAAAGCAATAAAGGGCAGTGTGCTAGCGGATAACCTTGCTCATCAGGTTGTGGATGACTACCAGTCCATCAAATTTGAGTTCCCAGATGAAGACATCATGTTGGTAAACAATTGTGAAGAACTCAGACCATATGACGGACGTGAAAATGGATCCCGATGGACCTTGGTTTTTTACGGAGCTTCCAACGCACTCGGTAATGGCATATGTGATGTGATCATATCCCCTGAAGGATGTCATACTCCCTTCACTACAAGACTTTGTTTCAACTGTACCAATAATATGGCAGAATATGAAGCGTGTATTATGGGTCTCAAAGCCGCCATAGATTTGGGAATCAAGTCCTTAAGGGTATTTGGATATTCAGCCTTAGTCATCAGTCAGTTCAAAGGAGAATGGGACACGAAGCACCCTAATCTCATCCCCTACAAATATCATGTGTTTACATTAATCCCACATTTTGAGGAAATTACCTTTGAGCATTTTCCACGAGAGGAAAATCAACCAGCGGACGTGCTAACCACTATGTCATCCATGTTTAAAATCAAGTGGGATAACAAGGCTCCATAGATCACCATTGAGCGGATGGATGAACCAGCTTATTATCACGATATTGATACTGAAGAAGTAGTGGACAAGCCTTGGTTCCATGAAGTTAGGAGGTATCTCGAGGCCCAAGAGTATCCGGAGGGAGCTTCAGTCAATGATAAGAAGTTCTTGAGAAGATTTTCTGCTAAATTCTTCCTCAGTAACGGAACCCTCTATAAACGCAACCACGACCCTACTTTGATTTGTTGCATAGACCAGAGTGAGGCAGAAAAGATCATGGTTGATTTACACGAAGGTACCTTTGGAACTCATTCTAGTGGGCACACGATGGCTAAAAAGATCCTACGGGAAGGATACTACTGGTCCACCATGGAAGTGGATTGTTATCAACATTCACGAACTTGTCACAAGTGCCAGATCTATGCTGACAAAGTACATGTGCCTCCGGTTCCCCTAAACATCCTGACTTCTCCTTGGCCCTTAGCAATGTGGGGCATTGACATGATTGGAGAGATCAAACCCACAGCTACTAATGGACACCACTTTATCTTGGTTTCCATTGATTACTTCATGAAGTGGGTCGAGGCAGCTTCATTCGCTTTTGTTACCAAGAACGTAATGGCCCGATTCATTAAACAGAATCTCATCTGTTAGTACGGTATCCCGGAGAGAATCATCAAAGATAATGGTACCAATCTAAACAATAATATGATTACCGCACTATGCGCGCAATTCAAGTTCCAGCACCATAACTCTTCTCCTTACCGGCTGAAGATGAATGGAACTGTCGAAACCGCAAATAAAAACATCAAGAAGATCATACAAAAAATGACAGTGACCTACAAGTACTGGCATGAGATGTTACCATTTTCTATACATGGTTACCGTACCATGGCGCGCACGTCAATATGGGAAACTCCTTTCTCTTTGGTATACGGTATGGAAGTTGTCCTACCAATTGAAGTCCAAATACCTTCCCTGAGAATCATAAGAGATGCAGGGTTAAATGAAGATGAATGGATTCAAACTCGACTTGACCAGTTGAACTTGATTGATGAGAAGAGGCTTACGGCTGTCTGTCATGGTCAGATGTACCAAAAACATATGATCAAAGCTTTTAACAAGAAGGTTAGACGTCAGGTATATTGGGTTGGTGACTTGGTCAGCAAGCGTATTATATTGCCACAAGGTGATCCCAGGGGAAAATGGACTCCTACATAGGAAGGACCATTTATGATTAAAAGCATATTCTCTGGTGGAGCAATGATCTTAACCACTATGGATGGCGATGACCTTCTGCATCCTGTAAACGCGGACATAGTCAAAAGATACTATGCATGAATAAAGACCCGCTAGGTCGACTGGCCTAGGAAACAATTAGGGCATCCCGACGAACCAAAATGGTTCGGGATAAAATACAAAAATCTGTACACCTGGCAAGATGAAAACCCGAAAGGGCGGCTTGGGCAAAAAGGGGTATCCCGGTGGACTGAAAACTCGAAAGGGCGGTTCAGGAAAAAGGTATGGATTGAAAGCGTATGACTATGTCTCGTTGGATCACCTTACAGACAACCTTTAGTATCGACTGACAAACTCAAACGGTTCTAATCAATCCAATCAGCTTCGGACAAAGTAGTAAGTGGATGAGACGCTCAGAGACATGAAGGCTATAGAAGAATGGGAACCCCATGAGATTATTTCACATAACTATCTTTTCTTTGTATCAATTTTCATTTTCTACGACGACACTCCCTTACTAGGATGTTTGTCTCGTTATACAAAAAATACTTATTCAAGTTAATACAAAGATATTCCTTTGAAAGTGCAAAATTATCTGCTTTTCTTTTATTTTCGTGTTTTGTTTGCAAAAACATCCAATGATTATTTTTGAACATATGCATTTGAATGTGATTACTGTTTACAAATGAGAAAAAAAAGGGGAACAGAAAATAGAAAGACAATCACTAATGGCTTTAAGAAATAGGATAATATCTATAGACCATTCCATAAAATCCCCCGCAGGTACTTTTTCCAGCAAGAGCGAAAACTAGGACATCCCACTACAGGATCGCTAACGTATCTCCAGTATGCATCCTAATGGTATCAAGTTCTCTCACATCCCCGACGGAGAAAAACTTCCAGTTACCCCTCCAGAGATTCCCCAGTGAAAGCTTCCCAACTTCTCATGATTCCCCAGTAGGATTTCATGAAGCCCACAAGTAATGCACGGCGTTTCCCTTCCACAACAGAGTTTATTTCTCTAATAAATGGAAATTCATCCATCAACACTTCAACTTCAAAATATGAAGACTTACACTCCTCATTCCCAGCAGTACTGAGGGATTTATTTTCCCCTGCTCCATCAGCACTGCGACATAACAATTAATGTGTCCATAAATTACATCCATACGTCATAGCATTGACAACGAAAATGCATACACCGCAATCTCATTTATTTTGAGAAACAACATTATATCGTGCATTTCATACATCATGGCATTGCATGCAACTAACCCTTCACCTTTTCAGGAAAGATCAATCAACAAAAAATTATCGTCAAATTTTCAACAATTCAATTATAGATCAATTCCCGAGAAAGGACTGGTCGACCATCTACATAACAGATACCTCCTTCAGACCTCTGCTGGTTCAGTTTAAATCTCTCAACGGTTTACTCTGATTCTTTCCTACAGACATCTTCTCTACTTCAGATAAGTCGCTCCAAGATTTATTCTGATTCTTCTCCAGACCCCTGCTGGTTCAGTTTAAATCTCTCAACGGTTTATTCTTATTCTTTCCCGCAGACATCTTTTCTGGTTCAGATAAGTCGCTTCAAGATTTATTTTGATTCTTCTCCAGACCCTTGCTGGTTCAGTTTAAATCTTTCAACGGTTTATTCTGATTCTTTCCCGCAGACATCTTTTCTGGTTCAGATAAGTCGCTTCAAGATTTATTCTGATTCTTCTCCAGACCCCTGTTGGATCAGTTTAAATCTCTCAACGGTTATTTTGATTCTTTCCTACAGACAACTTTTCTTGTTCAGATAAGTCTCTCTAAGATTTATTTTGATTCTTTTCTAGACCCCTGCTGGTTTAGTTTAAATCTCTCAACGGCTTATCCTGATTCTTTTCCACAGACATCTTCTCTAGTTCAGATAAGTCGCCTAAAGATTTATTCTGATTCTTCTCCAGACACCTGCTGGTTTATTTTAAATCTCTCAATGGTTTATCCTATTTCTTTTCCGCAGACATCTTCTCTGGTTCAGATAAGTCGCCTCAAGATTTATTCTAATTCTTCTGCAGACCCCTGCTAGTTTAGTTTAAATATCTCAATGATTTATTCTGATTTTTTCCTGTAGACATCTTCTCTGGTTCAGATAAGTCGCCTCAAGATTTATTCTGATTCTTTTCTAGACCCCTGCTGGTTCAATTTAAATTTCTCAACGGTTTATCCTGATTCTTTCTTAGTAGACACTTTCTCTGGTTCAGATAAATCGCTCAAAGATCTATTATGATTTTCTCTAGTTAAAGAATATCCAAGACCTCTTTTGATTCAGTTTAAACCTCTGAACGGTTTATCCTAATACTTTCCAAAAAGACATTGCAGTCAAACAACATTTAAGACTTCTGCTAGTTTCAGATAAATCGCTCCAAGGATTTATTCTGATTCTTTTCCAGTTGAAATCAAATTCATACTTAGTCCAATTTCTATAAACAATCACCTTTGGATGGCATTTATAAGCCCATCTCTGACGGTTCTCAATCATTTCGGGATGGCATCTATAAGCCCATCTCCGAAAATTATCCCTCGTTTCATCCAATGGCATCTTTTAACATCGGACTGAGTTTGCAAACCTAAACTTTGTTTTATACCGGTGTTGTACCCCAAAATTTTCCCTCCCATTTTCCACTCAATATACTATCCTAGGGTTTCTCAAACACTCAATTTGGCTCAAGATTTGATCAGACAGATTCTTTTTTAGGCAATGAGTCAGCAATTAGGGTTTGGTATTCCTCGAGCGAAATTGAGTTTTCGAAGTTTCAATTGGTCTTCTTGGTCCTTCATGTATTCTCAAGGATGTTCGTGCCAAGTTTCAAGCCTCGCATCGCGAGTGTGCCTAGTCAATGGCTCGAATGACTAAAAATCAACTGCAAAAGTCGACACTTTCAAGATCAAGTTCAGAAGATCATAACTTCTTTTATATTCATCATTTATGAGTGATTCTTTGAGCATTTTGGTTCCTTTTTACGTCCTCATTAACTCATCTTTACAAGTCAAGGGCCAATAATTTGCACAAGATTATCAAAAGTTTGGATACTTTAGAGGCCGCTTTGTGGAATTTGGCCTAATCTCAAGTAACTGTTACTAGAATTTCAAGGATCGTAACTCTTCGGATTTTCATCATATCGAGATGGTTCTTTTTGCAACATATCGCAAATCATACCGTCTGTAAGATTGCTTCAAGGATCAATAGCCAAATGCGCTTAGAAGGCCATGAAATTCGTTGGAACATTTTGGACTTAGAATTGATTTTGTGTTGAGTTTGTTCTCCACTAAGTCAATGGTAAAGGCAAGATGTTGAGTTTGAGGATTCATTGATTATATATTGCTTATAATAGAAGTTGCTTGTGTTCGAAGCATTAGTAATTACTGAATTAAAATTGGATATAGATCAAGTTTCTTAAGTTTCTTGGATTGTTCATCAAGATTTGGTTCATGATAAAAAAAAGGTTTATGTGTTTCTATTTGGAGTGCATTTCAAAGGTTCAAAATCAAATATCCAAGTTCGTCAATTAAATTGCAATATCAATTCAAGAAGATTTATGAGTTTAGAATTTTGAGCAAAATACACCCTAATTTCTAGAGGATTATTCCATGTTTCCAAGAATTCAAGACTTACAACAAATTCATCATTCATACATTTCACTCAAATGTTGTGTTTGGGTTACATTCTTGGACAATTTGCAAAAGGGTTTACAATGAAAAATATAAATTGAATCACAAGCTACATTTGTTCTTTACAAAGAAAGAAATAAATGTTTGTTTTTCAAATTTTCTTCATCTTCAAGAAACTCCTCATTGCTAGCCATGGTTTTCTCTTCACCTTGCCTCGCTTGCCATTCAATTTCTCGTACATGTAGCAAAAGAAAGAAAAATTAGCAAACAATCAGCATATGAAAAATCCAAGCAAGAATGATTTGTTAAACAAGAAATTTCATCATTAGGATTGCCACTTTGGAATCAGAATTTTAAAAGGTTTTGTTTTCAATCATAAGATATCTCCTCCTACTTTTGCAAATCACAAAAAAAAAATTCAATACAGCAGCCCAAAGAAGGCCAAAAAGTAGCGCAAAAACCAAAATAGCACATCAAGCTGCAGCAACAGCAAAACAGGCTGCAATGCAGCAGAACCAAAACAACATAACAAAGCAACGCTACCAAATAGCAGGCAACAAACAGCAACAAATGGCAGCCTAAACCAAATAACAAGCAACAGGACAAATGGTCAAAAACGTCAAATGTAGCAATGCAAGCTATCAAAACCTTGTCATCATTTTCCAAAAAAAGTGCAAATCCTTCAGAAAATTATATGAAAATAAAAATGGCTTTATATTTCATTGAAAGATAAATGAGGAAAAGATATCACCTGCACCAAACTGTCTAAATCAGTTCATAAAATAACAAAAAATAGCCCTGCTACAGCCTGCATAAAAACCTGTCCAAAGCAGGCCAAAACTTGCACCAAAATAGACATAACTTAACCTATACTCTAAAGCCCAAGGTCAGCATACCACAATTGTTCAAAACCCTCTAATTTTCCCCCCACTTTTCACCCTGATTTTCAATATAATAAACAGCCATTGTTTCACTAAAGGAGAGAGGGCAAGACAATATACAAACCAATAAGCATACCAAGAAACTAGAAAAGCCAGCAATATACAAACCAGGCTAGCATACACAAGAAACCAAGAAACCAGAAAAACCAAACACATCCAACTCTTGTTCAACATAACACAAACAAGTTCCATCTATTCTAAATATAAGCATTAGCACGAACCAAAAGAACATAATCAATAGCGACTATCCATCGCAATAACATGTATCACATCACACATAGATCGTACTAACTTCAACCCAACAACCATTACCTCCCAGTTCCACACATAAAACACAACATAGAATCAAAAACGGAAAAATGATAAACTAAACTCAACCTCTTCATTCACAAACCCATTCACATACATACTCCCTCTGTCTCACGAATAAACCCTAATCACCTCCACAAATCAAAAAGACGCACAAAAGTCATACACAATCAGAAGAAGAGACAAAAGCAAGAGATTCAGAACATACCTTAGGAGCTAAAAAGGAGGTAACTCATTATTAATTTTGATTCAGTTTGTTCTTACATTCCCTTTACCGTTTCGAATCCCTTTTTCAACTGTTGTATCAGTTCGATTTGGGGATTTAGGGTTTCTTTGGGGATGAGGGTAGCTAGAGATAAGAGAAATAATAGAGAGGGAGATTGGCATGCTGTTAGATCAGAGGGATCGGTTGAGTGTTTGTTGAAGCAGAGAGATGAACAGAGAGATAATGTCGTCCCCCTTCTGTTTAGGGTTTCCCCTTTCCCAAATGAAACAACAACAACAACGTCCCTTCTGTTTATGGTTTCAAACCCCTTCCACTTCTTTCCAGAACTGGGTTTGGGCCTGGTTTATTTTGGCCCAACCCATGTTTTTAATTTTACATTATATAGTTGCGAAGTTAATTAGTATAACGAATGAACATTTGGTGTGATGGTTAAGGCGTTAGTGTTTGGAGAGGAGGTCTTGGGTTCAAGACCCCTTGAGGACGTATTTTTTCCTTTTTTTTCTGATTTTTTGTTTCACTTTATTTTAAAAAAAAAAACAAAAACCCCGTGGGCTTAAGCCTCTAAAGCCCGTGCTTCAAAAAAGACAGCATCTCCCCATTTTCATTTTAACACCACCTCTCCATTTTGTTTTGTTTTAAATATTTAATTTGGTTTTACTTGATTCTACTAATTTAGTAACTTATGATCTTTGTTAATTAATTTTCTTAATTAAGTTTAGTTATTAGTTCTAATTTAATTCAGCAAAAAAAAATTTGTAAATATTTTTACTAATTAATTTTTGTATTTTAGTCTTAATTTGTTTATTTTATTTCTTAATAACAAAAACCCTAAAAGACAAAATACATGCATTTGATTTAATTTCTTTAGCTAATTAATAGAATAGATTTTTTTTCAAACTTTTCAAACAAAAAACAATAATTTTATTTCCTTATCTTTATTTGTTAATTAATTTTTACTTCATAAACTTGTTGTAATTTCGATTAATTACTCGATTCGATTTGGTTGTATAGTTTGCCTATTTGGACATTTAATTGCATTAATCCATCCCCATTTGTAAATTTGTACCCCCATTCCCGGAAGCTCTGTAATAGCGTAGAAATTTAATTTCCGCAATTTACTGTTTTCCTTATACTGTATAGTAATTAGGTATGTTTGGCAAGACATAAAAACAACCGCTAGACAACCCAATCAAAAACAAATTAACTTGAATCAAACACACTTTTTCACATACGCACCTCTAGGGTAACCTCGCTTGTTGCCTCGGAAATACAATCATGTCCCTCGAATATGGGACGCTTTAGCAAAGACCCTTCAATAAATAAAAAAGATTGTAGTCCCTCGATGTTGCCTTCGATAAAACATTCTAGTCCCTTACAAAAAATTGCTAAAGCGTCTCACAAGTTGCTTTCGATGACTGTACGATTGACCCGCGCCTGTCTATTCACATCAATGATGGGGCTTCTTACCAAATCAATGGAAAGATACCAACATCTAAAGGAGGAGGAAGAGAACATTAAAGACCCTTTGAATAGGTAGATTTACTCCTAGTTGCTCGCTTGCTCACAACCAAACATTTTACACCAACACTTTCATATTAAAACCTTTTCAAAAGACAAAAGCTTTTTGTATACCTTCTTATAGAGACGAAAACCATTACAAAATCAACTTTTCAAAAACACTTTCAAAAAACACACTACACAAACACTTATTTGAACTATTTTCCAAACAAATACTTTGTACGCGTTCTTATAGAAACGAGAACCATTACAAAGACATTTTCAAAATACTTTCAAAACCCACACCACAAGCACATTCAACCAAAAGCAAGTGATCTAGACAGCAACTAAGAGCTCGTAGATAACTACAGATGAAAAGGGTGCTAGTACCTTCACTTTCCATAATCTACCCCTCGAACTCAAGAAAACATCTCTAAAGGTCTTTCCTGTTCTTTTCAGCCTTTCCTTTTGGATAAAAGAAAATTTGGTGGTGACTCTGGCTATCTGCATGATTGTGACCAAACGCATAACAACTAAGTCAGTTCTCCTACCACGTTACAACCGGGCTAACCAAAAACTTTTGAGATTTTACCACTTGGCAGATATCGAACCGAAACTAGATTTTAACACCATTACAAAGACATTTTCAAAATACTTTCAAAACCCACACCACAAGCACATTCAAACAAAAGCAAGTGATCTAGACAGCAACTAAGAGCTCGTAGATAACTACGGATGAAAAGGGTGCTAGTACCTTCAATTTCCATAATTTACCCCTCGAACTCAAGAAAACATCTCTAAAGGTCTTTCCTGTTCTTTTCAGCCTTTCCTTTCGGATAAAAGAAAAGTTGGTGGTGACTCTGGCTATCTGCATGATTGTGATCAAACGCATAACAACTAAGTCAGTTCTCCTACCACGTTACAACCGGGCTAACCAAAAACTTGTGAGATTTTACCACTTGGCAGATATCGAACCGAAACTAGATTTTAACACTAGTATGAGCTTGGACCAAAACTTAACTTTATAACGGGCTAATTAATAACATGTGAGATTTTACAATCGGGTTGATCTCAAACTTAAACAAGCTTTTAACAATTGTATTATCTCAAACCGAAACTTTGTTTCATATCGGGATAACCCAAAATGTTGTAGTCATATGGGGAATAAATCTGGAAATGTAATTCAAACTTCCAAGGAAGCCTCTAACTTGCTTTTCAGTTCTTGGCTCAGGCATTTCTTTAATTGCTTTGAATTTATAAGGAACAACTTCATTTCCTTTTTGGCTAACAATGAAACCTAACAATTTCCCTGATTGAACATCAATGGTGCATTTATTTGGATTCAAACGGAGACGATACTTCCTCAAATCCTGAAACAATTTTAACAAATCTTCTACATGCCCTTCTTCAGTCTGGGACTTAGAAATCATATCATCAATATATACCTCAATTTCCTTGTGCATCAGATCATGGAATAGGGTTGTCATATCCCTCTGGTACGTTGCACTAGTGTTCTTCAACCCGAAGAGCATCACTCTGTAACAGAATGTTCCCCATGTTTTGATAAACATTGTTTTTCCCATGTCATCAGGAGCCATTCTAACTTGATTATATCCTAAAAATTCATCCATGAACGAGATTACTTTGAATTTTGTTGTACTATCAACCAACATATCAATATGTGGTAATGGAAAGTCATCTTTTGGACTAGCTTTGTTTAAATCTCTATAATCCACGCACATATGAAATTTTATGTCTTTCTTTGATACTGGGACAATATTGGCAATCCACTGAGGGTACATTGATGCCACAAGAAAACCGGCATTAATCTACTTTAAAACTTATTCTTTAATTTTTACTGCCATATCATGGTGAGTCCTTTGCAATTTATGCTTGATTGGTGGGCATTCTGGCTTTAGCGGAAAATATTGTTCCACAATATCAGTATCCAACCCCGGCATATCTTGGTATTACTAAGCAAAGATGTCCACATACTCTTTCAACAATTTAATCAAACTGGTCTTCACGTCGGGATGAAGCAATGCTCCAATATTGACTTCTTTTGGATCTTCCTCTGAACCCAATCGATCGTCTCTAATAGCTCTTTATATGACTGAATGGTACTTTCCTCACGCTCAAGTAACTGTGAAACCTCTTCTGGGATTTCATCATATTCTTCTTCTTCGGCCACATACGCAGGATATGTTAAGTTGGGAGAGGGTGCAGGTTCATTGTAGTCAACGGTTTTTTTAATTAATCAACACATATGATTTATGATTGTTTTTAGAAACTGACCCATATAATAAGTGATTATGCAGATTCAATTATAATTATCATTTATTTTGAAAGGTTTTTTTTACCATTTCCCAAGAAAAAGCAGAAAATAAAGACACAATTTGGGAATCAAAGACAACTTTTATTATTGACTTTAAAGATCAAAGCAATAGATATGCCCATACAATATCAATACTTTCACCTTGGGCAGAGTGAAAGATTTTTGAAAAGATTAACAAAACAAAGTACTTTGAAATAGGAATACAAGAGAGAACATCAATAGTGATCCAATTTTGGACTCAAACTCCAGGCGTCATGTAGTTCGGCATCTCCTGCTCTACTTCAGCTTCCACAATAGCATTGATCCTAGGAACAATTGGGTGAAGGTAACCTCCACTATGAAAGATTTCTTGATATTTTCCCAAAGCATACTTTGGATTCATATTCTCACCTTTACCGTTCTTCATAGAGAATCCCAAACCAGCTTTATTCTTATTCACAGGCGGATCAACAATCCCCCCCACACTTTACTAGGGCCATTACGCACTACCTGCTGAGCATCCTTAAACGAAGCTATAGAATTCTTGTTTTCCCTCACATTATCAATGGATAAAGCTTGGAACTGAGTTCCAACAGCAGCTTCATCTACTTCTACAACACTGAAAGAGGATAAATTAGATATTAACAAATCTTATTCTCCATTTATGATGACCACCTTTCCTTCCCGGAAAAACTTCAACTTCTGGTGCAAAGTTAAAGTGACAACCCCTGCCTCATGTATCCATGGTCGTCCCAATAAACAGTTCTAAGCGGGAACAATATCCATAACCTGGAAAGTAATCTAAAATAATTGTGGGCCTATATGAATAGGCAAATCTACTTCCCTGATCACAAACTTCCTTGATCCATCGAAAGCTTTCACAATTATGCCACTCAGGCGCATGGGAGTTTGTTGGTAATTCAACTTCATAACTGTTCTCCTCAGTAGGACATTTAAAGCGAGTCCATCATCAATCAGAACATTTGACAATGAATCATTCTTACAGTTCATGGAGATATGGAGAGCCATGTTATGATTCCTTCCTTCATCGGGCAATTCGTCATCACAAAAACTCAGGTTATTACAGGATGTAATATCTCGACAACACTACTGAATTGGTCCAAAGGCATATTACATTCCTTGAAATCTTGATCCAATAATTTCATCAAAGATTCCCTATGGGCAGAAAACTTCATTAGTAAGGCTAAAATGGATATCTTTGATGGAGTATGCAACAATTGATCTACGACCCCGTAGTCTCTCATCTTGATAATCTTCAATCTATCATCCACATCTTTTTCTAGAGTAGTACCCCTAGATTCCCCCATTGCTTTCTTGGGTTCAATATTTTCGACAATCGTTTTATCAGCATTAACATTCCCTTGAATGACAAGTGTGCGAAAACACGACCATTGCAGATCACTCAATTGGCTTCAGCAATATTCTTAACATCAGACAAAGGTTGGATGGGAACTTCCACACCATCCTCCAAGATTGTAACATCGTATTTGTATGGAATCACTTTGTCTGATTCGTAAGGATCAAGACCCGACAAGCAAATCACCACTGGAGAAACAACTAGTTTGGTACTCAATCTCTATAGGGGCGGGAACACCAAAACAAGGCACAATAAAATTCATCCCATCTTAAGAATACTTAGACATCACAAAATCATTGATGGAGAACATATCTTCATTTGAGGAAAAGAATTCATCTGCAGAAGCATACTCATCATTTGAACCTAGTCTCATCCAAGCAATCTTCAAGCACATTAATCCCACGTTTATCATCTATATTTCCTGAAACTTTGATAGTACCATTTTCCAACAACAATTGAACACCTTTTCTCACTATGGAACAACCACGAGAAACTCGACAGCAGATCCGGCAAGACCCATAATGGTGTTCTTCTTGACCATCCATGTGACAGAAGGTAGCGTGCAACTGCACTAAATCATCATTCATATGATTCATGTCAAATATTCGGAATTCTCCAGGACATCCAAAGACCATATTCAAATCTTCTTCATACTCTGCCCTAGGCCTAATTATATGAATGAGGCCTTTGTTCATCATTTCCTGAAGATCAACTTTTATCTTATCACATCCTTGTATATTTGTACTGCAAATACCAAAACCAGCATGGTCATGCGTATAATAACTAAACTCGTAGAGGTCAACATGCATCTTTACCAAATCACCTATAACCAGGTTGATATCAAAAATCCGGAAGTCGCCATGAGAACCAGCAACCATGTTTACAGCATTTACTCCTCCATGCTTTGGTAAAGGATTATCTTTCATGTTAGGGCCAACGTCTTTAAAGAATAAAAGGCCAAATCTCACCATTTTTTGTACTTCAGATTTCAAAGGATAATAGTTCTCAATATTTTTCCCTGGTGCTCCCTGATGAAAAGCACACGTCTGGTCTTCCTTATAATACCAAGGTAAAGGTGATGGTATAGCAGGGGGTGGCCTTGTTTGAACCAACTTCTTCTGAATCAAAGTAGGAAGTAGCTCTGCGTAGCTCATTAGAATTGAGTCAAAGGCTTCTTTTTTCTTACTTTTCCCTTGATTCTCCCGAGGAGATGGTCTCTAATAGGCAATTGTGGTTGGAGCTACATTAACGACTGGAGTCACAGAAGCAACCTGTTGTTGGTACCGTTTATGCCTTCTAGTTGGCCTAATCTTTATTTATCCAATAACAACATTCGTTTCACTTTATTTCGAGAGAAATCATATGATGACTTCTTTTTCCCTTTATCTCTTGTAAAACGCCCCTCTCTGACAGCCTCTTCCAAATGAACACCCATGCTTACCATTTCGGTAAAATCACTCAGTGCACCGATGACCATCCTTTCATAATAAAATGATCCAAGGGTTTTCATGAAGACCTTGGTCATTTCTTTTTCTCCCATAGGTGGCACCACCTGGGCAGCTATCTCGTGCTATCTCTGCACATATTCTTTGAATGACTCCTTGTCTCTCTGAGAAATTGCCCTCAACTGGTCACTGTCAGGCGCCATGAACATATTGTACTTATATTGTTTGATAAAGGCTTCTCCCAAATCATTGAAGGTATGGATACTACTATTGTCCAGAATCATATACCACTTCAGAGCAGCACCTGTTAAACTATCTTGGAAGAAATGAATGAGCAAACGCTGATCATCAGTACGGGTAGACGTTTTCCTAATATACATTACAATTTGGTCATGAGGGCAAGAGTTGCCTTGTACCTCTCAAATTTCGACACTTTAAAGTTTGCTGGCACCTTTACATTGGGAACCAGGCAGGGCTCACTGATGTTTTGTCCAAACAATTATTTTCCTCGAAGGGCCTTCATTTCATTCTGCATCTCATTGAACTGGTCTTGAAAGTCATCCAAACGGTCATATAAACCCATACTTTCACTTGGTGGAGGAACATGACGATAAATTTCATCATTAACAAATGGCATAACATTCACCAAAGGAGGTGCAATATAGTGGATCTCATTTCTAACAACAGGAATAGTATGCACCACATGAGGTGTGAGAGTAGAAGCAACTTGCACAACTGGAGCATCTTGAGTGTCAAGATTAAAACCTTTAGGCATGAAATTTTCTAGCATTCCCCATGGGTAACCGGGTGGCATAAAGTTCTGAGCAACGGTTACTGGGGTAATAGAAATAGGAATTGATGGATCTTCAGAAGCATTTATTGTTTGTTGAGGCTAAGCAAGTGGTGGCTGATTCTGAGCAGCCACCAATGACTCCATCAAAGCAGTCAAATTAGCAATACCGGCCTTCATTGAGGTAACCTCATCGCGTAGCTTGCGATTCTCTTGTTCAAGACTCTCCATTTTCTTCCTGGATATAGCCTGAGTATTGTACCGGTGACACAACTTACTAAACGAAGTAGGGAAATTCAGTAAGAGATCTGGGTATGAACAGAAATGCAAGAAATATGTATCATATGATACATGATATGCGATGCACATGATTTATTGATTATTATTAATATTTCAAGGGACTCAAAGAATTATAGACAATTTTGCAAATACTAAAGTACTTACACATTTTGGAATACTGAAAATCTCATTATAATAACTTCAAAATGGATTAAAACTTTTAGAACAAGTTTCAACAATCCTAAGTACAGGAAGAGATAGAATCTAAAATCCCAAAAAAGCAAAGATGATGAAGATCACTCTACACACTGACGCTTTCCAGTGAGTCTTGTAATCTGAGCCTTCAACTGCTTGTTCTCTTATGCATGCATATCGGAAACCACTTTCCAATCACCAGAGTTCAGAAGTTAATGACTAAGTCCTGATTGAGCTCGAGAGGAAAATAAATCCTCTTGTTTCTCCATCATCTTTACAACACGACTCTCAAGAATCTCGATCAAGTCATCCTTCTTGTTGTACCCCAAAATTTACCCTCTTATCATACACGCATATTATTGGTTTTGTGGTTATGGAATAAAGGTATAATTATCAAGATTCTTCAGGTTACAAGTGACGTTTATTTCTCCAATGGATGTTCTAAGAGTATTTTCCATGCTGAAGATCGGTTCACCGTTTTGCAATGATTCGGGGTTCAAAGATTCACAAGTCCAACCCGGCGCATCATATTCAGGTGTTCTTTTGCCAAGATATCTCTGATAACATATTCTTAAATTTAGGTTCGGCTCAAGAGTCAATTATTTAAAGAAAGTCTCCAAATGTGTGAGTTTTCTCAAAGAAATATGGTGAAAAAGTGTGCTGAAAGTGTAGTTTTTAGGCACTAAAAAATTCATAACTTGAAGATCGTGGCTTTTTTTGAACCCGTTCTAGTGGCCAAAATTTCGTCTTGACATCATCTACGTTTTCATCTCTCACGGCTGGAAGCCAATTTCGATCAGAAGGTCTTCGAAAATGCGGATTTATCAAGTATTTTCGTACAAAAAATTTGTGACAAAAGTTTATTTGCGTCATGTTCAGAAAATCATAACTTGGTCGATTTTCATCGTATCGAGCTGGTTTCGGCGCCAAAATTTCAAAAATTGAGTTGGCTAATTTTTCACAGGAGGTTCGAGTTCGAACTTGTTGTACCCCAAAATTTTCCCTCTCACTTATCAAGAATTTCCTTACAACATTTCTTTGACTCAAGACTGGATTAGGGTTTGACCAGCTCAAGACACCTCCTCATGCACTGATGACCAAAATTAGGGTTTAATTTTGCACAAGGATTTTTGGATTACCAATGCTTCATATGACTTTCAAGGATCATTATGGATCCCCAAGAATACTCATGTATAGTTTCAAGCTTTGAATCACACTTTTGATCAGTCAATTTGACAGTTGACCTAAAAATCAACTGTATTGGGGAAAAAGTCAACCAAAGGATGTTCTCAGAGTATTTTCCATGCTGAAGATCGGTTCACCGTTTTGCAATGATTCGGGGTTCAAAGATTCACAAGTCTAACCCGACGCGTCATTTTCAGGTGTTCTTTTGCCAAGATATCTCTGATAACATATTCTTAAATTCAGGTTCGGCTCAAGAGTCAATTATTTAAAGAAGGTCTCCAAATGTGTGAGTTTTCTCGAAGAAATATGGTGAAAAAGTGTGCTGAAAGTGCAGTTTTTAGGCACTAAAAAATTCATAACTTGAAGATCGTGGCTTTTTTTGAACCCGTTCTGGTGGCCAAAATTCCGTATTGACATCATCTACGTTTTCATCTCTCACGGCTGGAAGCCAATTTCAATCAGAAGGTCTTCGAAAATGCGGATTTATCAAGTATTTTCATACAGAAAATTTGTAACAAAAGTTTATTTGCGTCATGTTCAGAAAATCATAACTTGGTCGATTTTCATCGTATTGAGCTGGTTTCGGCGCAAAAATTTCAAAAATTGAGTTGGCTAAGTTTTCACAGGAGGTTCGAGTTCGAACTTGTTGTACCCCAAAATTTTCCCTCTCACTTATCAAGAATTTCCTTACAAGATTTCTTTGACTCAAGACTGGATTAGGGTTTGACCAGCTCAAGACACCTCCTCATGCACTGATGACCAAAATTAGGGTTTAAATTTGCACAAGGAATTTTGGATTACCAATGCTTCATATGACTTTCAAGGATCATTATGGACCCCCAAGAATACTCATGTCAAATTTCAAGCTTTGAATCACACTTTTGATCAGTCAATTTGACAATTGACCTAAAAATCAACTGTATTGGGGAAAAAGTCAACCATGGCCAATTTACAATAAAACTTCATAATTTTTTATTCAAGTCAACATTTTAGACTCATATGTATCATTTGATCAAGTTTGGAGATAATTCCTCAAGAAATTTGATCAAATCATCAAAAGGGCAAAATGGTCAAAATTTGGGTTTTGACTAAGAAGGGGCAACTTCTGATTTTTGACCTAGCAAAAGATCAATTGGTTTGAAGAGTGATTTCAAGAGTTCAATTGCATCATCTTGACCCAAAAACATGATTCAAAACATTGCAAATCCATTGGATTGACAGATGAATTTTCCAATCAACTTATCAAAAGTCAATTGTACACTGAAAAGTCATACTTTGACTTTTTGGTCAAAATTAAGTGCCAAAGATCATAATTCATCAAAACATGTCAAAATGTGAAACTTGTTCATCAAGAAAGCAAGGGTTTAAGTTTTGGTTTTGAAAAGTTGAAATTTTTAACTTAGAAAATTTTCTAAGTATAGAAAATTTCTTATTTTTTCTCAACTTTGAGCCAAATTATCACCATGATGCAAGATGATTCAAAGGAAACTTCCAACATGAAACTTGTAGATCTCCATGAAATTTTGCCCTAGTTAGGTAGGTTTTTGACCTAACTTCATGCCAATTTTTCAAAAATTTACAAGGGTAATCTTTGAAAGAAATTCAAATATAAGTTGTAGAGCACATTGCAAGATTTCCAAAATGCCAAAGAACTCCTTGAGATCATTCTTGAGTAGGGAGAATCGAAGAGATGAAGTTGGCAATTTCTCACTTTGATTTCCAGCCATTTCATGATGAACCAAAATTCAAATTCAAGCCTAGGCTGTAGAATCTTTGCTTTACAGGCTTCAAACATGTTTCTCACTCCATAATTAAATGTTTACACAGCTGATAGAGCTTTAATCCAAGCATTAGAGCCTTTGTCCAATCTACAATTCCATTTATGGCACAAAGTTGCCATTTCCATTTTGATAAAGCACAACTTTTGCAATTTCAACTCCTTGAGCTTTGCACTTGTTCTTTCTGCATACACAAACCCATTAAACCAAAAGCAATGTGTCTAGAACCTCTACCAACTCAGATCAGGCTTTTACAAACACTTAGGGACTTGTCTCCTGACTTTGCTTCAAAAGCAAGTTATAGAGACAAAAGGCTATAACTCAGAAACCTGGTGTGGAATTTAAAAAAGACCTTTTCTATACTTATACACAAATAAATTACAACCTAGAACAAGATGGATAAGACTCAAACTCTCCCAAACACTCTATCACTAAAGATTTGCCATAACTTGCAGCTTTGCACCTTACATAGCAATCTCAAAAACCACCTGTGTGTTTTGTAGTTTTAACCACCTAAACACTTAATATACATCATATCTAAGTGTTCCAGACCCCTGTCTCCTCACTATAACTCCCCCTCTTTCATCTGCCATTTTTACATTTCAAGCTTGCAGGTTGA
Organism: Vicia faba; assembly: GCA_948472305.1. NCBI lineage: Eukaryota > Viridiplantae > Streptophyta > Magnoliopsida > Fabales > Fabaceae > Vicia > Vicia faba. The sequence continues at coordinate 92,582,713 of OX451735.1, read as the reverse complement.
CTTGACTAGGGAGATTCAGGAACTTTCAAGGCAAAGTAAGGATTGGAACACACTCAAGGAGGTCCAGACAAGCTAAACAGATCCTCAAGCCTTCTCAAAACTTGCTTAAACTCCATTCACGATCTCAATTGAAAGAGGTAAAAACTCAAACTTCTATCTCTTCATACAAGCATCCTTTGGTCTTGATTTGTGATAACAAAATGTAGATATCCTTGCACTAAAGCTAACCAAGTTCATAGATTTCATTTATATTTATTGTGTATAGAGAATTTTGGATTTCAATTTTCTGTAAAAATTAGGTTTCAAATTAGGGCAAGAAAAATTAACTTTGATCTTTGACTTTTAGTTTACATAAGATATATGGTTGAACTCGTGAGAAGAAACACTATAATTTTCATGTTTCGACTTTCGATTTTCATGGAGAAATGAGAGAGATACAGGTGGTCCGACCATGGCTCAAGGTTGAAGATGAAGTTGCCTTCAGGGGGCATTTTCTAATATATATTTATGCCTTTGTTTATATGAACAGATGTACAGCCACCCTAGTGGTAAGGCAGCGGGCAAAAATGCTATAGGTCACGGGTTCGAGCCTTAGCGCTGCCTTTTTGCAAATTTTTTTCTCACCTTTTTTTATTCTTTTTGGTTTCTTGTAGCGTGGGCATTCTGACTGTTGGGCTTTGTGTTTTTTTTCTAACTTCTCCCCCCTGTTTGCTTGCAGCACCCCTGGCCCAAATATATTTATTTACTTATTTTATTTTCATTTTATTTTATCAAATATATTTTTCTTAATATTAAAAATCACAAAAAATATAAAAATGTTAGATCTACATTTTGGTTCATTTTATTTTATTTTTTCTCATAAAAAATATTTTTATTTAAGTTATATATTACCTATTTTACTAAATAAACCTTGTAAATTAATTTAAAATTAGTTTAATATTTATTTATCTTTCTTCATACTCATTAAGCATATTATTTTTAACATAAAAAGACCAAAATATCTCATGATGCCATATTTTATTTTCAAGATAAAAATACAAAAATACTTACTTTTCTTAAAGAAATCTATTTCCTTTTGATAAATTAGAATTAGGGTTTATTAAAAACATTCTCTAAAAATAATTTCCTTTCCCAATTAATTTGAGTTTAATCTTGATTTATTTATTAGGTTTAGGTTAAAACTTTTTCCATATAAAAAAAAAACCAAACAAAATCTTCTTTGCATTCATACATCTTTGCATATTTAATTTATCTTGTATATTATTTATTCAAATATTTGTATATATTAAATTTGGTTGTAATAGCTTAATTAGGTTTATATTATTGAAAATCCCCATTTGTAAATTGTATACCCCCTACCACAAATGTTGTAATAGCGTAGGACATTTAAATTTCGCAATTTATCGCTTTTATATAACATGCTAGTAATTAGGGTTTGTACGGAAAGAATAAACCAATCAAATAGAAAATCCTAATCCAGGACAAAATCAAGCATGAAAATGACACACTTGCAAGCAAGCACTCTTAGGGTTACTCCACTTGGTTTCCTTATACAAAAATGGAAATATTACGCGTGTAAGGTATCTTAGCAAAACAAACAAAAACAAGATCATAGTCCCTCGATGACGCTATTCAAAGTTGACTTACAAAAATGACCTTAGTCCCTCTAAAATGTTAAGATACTTTGAAAAATTGCTAATCATGGCTATACGATGATCCACGCCCGTCCCGTTTACGTCCAAAGATAGGGTTGCTTACCAAATCGATGGTAAGACAATAATATCAAAGGAAAAGAAAATGAACAAGAAAGACATTTGAGTAGGTAGATTACTTTTAGTCACTTGCTCCATTTCAAACAAATATCCTTGCTATTTTCAAAACAAACACACACATTTCCAATAATCTTGCAAACATTGAAAACATTTTCAAAAAAGACAAACATCTTTGTATACATTCTTACGAACGAGAATCATTACAAAGATTGCCTAAACAATGGCCTCTTTTACAAAATACTTTCAAAACCACACAAAAGCACAATTTCAAACAAAAGCAAGTGATCTAGCAAGTAACTAAGAGCCCATGGAAAACCATGGATGAAAAGGGTGCTAATACCTTCCCTTTTCATAATCTACCCCCTAACTCAAGAAACAATCTCAAAGGTCTTTCCTCTGATTTTTTACCTTTCCTATTGGATAAAAGAAAAGTCGGTGGCGACTCTTGCTAACCGTAACATTTGCGATAAACGCAAAACAATCAAGTCAGTTCTCCTACCATATCACAGAACTGGCGACTCTGCTGGGGAAAATTCTAAAAGTGGGGTTACTTTAGGGTTTAGATCACATTTACTTGCTTACATTGTTTGACTTGTATGCTTTACATTATGGTTCTTTGGTTGGGTTTGAATCCTCTACCCGGATTTAGGAATACATTATAGGTAAGTAGCAATACATTGTGAAAACTGTGCGGGGTATACCGACATGGTCTAAGCAATAGCTACGTTAGTGCGACATATTTATAGGTACCCGTAGCCTTTGAGTTAATCAAAGAGAATACGGGGCCGCTGAGTGATGTCATGAAGCACTAATGAACTTCTAGAACCTTTACTTGACCAACTTGGCCTTTTAGGATGTATTGAGATGACCGAATTTGGTGCAGTCCGAAGTTGGTAGATACTCGATAATACACTCATTAAGGGTTGGTTTCTTGGGATATTTCGGTCGCCACTAAAGAGGATTGAGTTGAAACAATGACCAAGGAAAAAATTCAGTGATATTGAGCTCCTTAGAACCCGGTTACTATTACTAGGACAAGTTTAAGCCAACTAACTTCAAGAGGGTACTTACCTATAAAACTCCATGTAAGCCTAAACTAAGGATTTGTTTGCTTTGTTTGTATATGCATACTTGTACATAACATCATGGACATCATGAACATCATATGCATCCACTAACCATTTCAAGGATTTTTGGATTCATCTTTGTTCTTGTTTTGTAGGATATGGATTCACTTCGCATGAAAACTATTCAAGTCAACCTTGTGAGAATTCCTCCATAACTTAAGGAGCTAGCTTCAAAGATTCCTGAGAACTCTCCATTCACCGAGAGACATGGTCGCCTATTCAACTTGGTCACCTCCAACACAGATAAGGACATGATGAAGGTGCTCTTTCAATTCTTTGATCCTTTGCACAATTGCTTTACATTTCCCGACTATCAACTTGTGCCTACTTTGGAAGAATTCTCCCAACTCTCAATCAACTACCTTTCAACGGTACGGAAAGAGATCCGAAGCCAGAAGAGATTGCTCAAGCTTTACACTTGTACTCATCTGATGTCACAAACCATTGGGAAACATGGAGTTGTGTCAAATGTTTCCTAGCAAAGTTCCTGTTTGAGAAAGTCCAAAGCTGTTGGAATTCCTTATACTTGCAAGCCTTTGAGGAAATTATGGCTCTCCTCATCTATGGATGGTTTTGTTTCCAAATCCTAACCAACTCATAGATGTCAACGCCGTCAAAATCTTCATATCACGCAACCCGGTGCATACATTGTTAGGGGATATCCTACACTCTTTTCACACTCGCACAATGAGGAAAAGAGGTGTCCTTATGTGTTGCGCTCCTCTCTTGGCAAGATGGTTTATTTCTAATCTTCCACAATCAGTCTTAAAGAATGAGCAAGGTTCAAGGTGGTCACAAAGGTTGATGACGCTCAAACATTCAGACATTTATTGTTGCTCTCGATCCAAAGAGAATGTTATCATTGTTGACCGTTATGGAGAATTTCCTAATGTCCCTTTAATTGGCATTAGGGGAGGTATCACCTACAACCCATGTTTAGCTTTAAGGAAGTTTAGTTATGCCCGAAGGGATGGCCCGCACGAGATGCTGATTCAAGGTTTGGTATTCGACTACGACAACGATGATCAAGGTCTTCGCCAGAGATTCATTAGAGCTTGGAGGATGCTAAAAAAGGTGGATAGCAAGACTTTGAGGCACAAGAATTCCATCCCTCTTGAGCCTTACCTAAAATGGGTACGAAATCGTGCTCAGAGTCTTATGATGCCTTACCCCTCCATTCTCCCGGTAATCATTGAGCCTGTCACGGAGGGAGATGTTCCACACAATATCCTACATCCTGACATGCCCACATCTCTTGAAGACCTCCAAAGGGATTGGATATAACTCAAAGGAGAGCGAGATACTTTCGAAGCCCAATTCTATGTAAGCGAGAAGAAGATTTTGGAACTCACTAGGCTACTTTATGAGGAGCAGACTCTGAATACCTACATTGCACCAAAGAGGATGCGCACTACTTTTCTATCTTAGAGTTTTGTATTATTTTTCCCAAGGGGAATTAATGTACTCAAACTTTATCTTATTAATATAATGTGTGTTTCCTTTTTGTCTAAAGCAAACTTGAATCTTTGAAATCCTTGAAAACATTGCATATGCATATATCATTCATCATAACATAAACATGTCTTTTGCAATAAGTCTCCTCATCTCTCTACTGTTTATTTCAGTAAGATGGATCTCGAGCAAACAGTGAAAGATCTCAAAGCTCAGAATACGCAGTTTCAACAGTTGCTCGTGACCCTTGCCAAGGGGAAAGAAGAGTTGAAGACTCTGTTGGCTGAAGAGAGGAAGAAGAAAACAAAGAAGGTGACCAGAGTCTTAAACATGGGAAGAAGATTTCATGGGCAGACAAGAAGGACTTTGAACTTTGCAACAAAATTCGGTGAAGGAGAGGGGAAAGGCAAGGAAACAGCGGTCCCGTTAGAATCTGAAGAGGAGGAAGACTACTCTGAAGAACAGTATCCTTAAACTGATGATAAGTATAGACATCTCGAAGAGCGTTTGAGCGTGATGGAAATCCAAAAGGTACCAGGCTTAGACTTTGAGGAATTGGGACTAGTGTCGGGGATTGTGATTCCTCCGAAATTCAAAGTACCTATGTTTGGCAAATATGATGGAGTGTCATGCCCTAAAATGCATCTCCGGTCAAATGTGAGAAAAATCCAACCCCATACCGCTGATAAAGACTTATGGGTGTACTTTTTCCAAGACAGTCTTTCTGGAACACAACTCGACTGGTTTTACCAACTAGAAAGAGCCAACGTCCATAATTGGGAAGATCTTGCCGCAACTTTCTACAAGCAATATCAATACAATGCTGATTTAGCGCCTACCCGTACTCAACTCCAGAGTATGGCCATGGCTTCCAATGAAGGTTTCAAGGATTACGCACAAAAATGGAGAGATTTGGCTGAAAAAGTTCAACCCCCTTTGTCTGAAAGGGAATTGGTAGACATGTTCTTAGGCACCTTATCTGGTTCATTCTTCAATCATTTAATCGGAAGTTCATCTGCAGGGTTTACTGAACTAATATTAACCGGAGAAAGGATAGAAGTCGGTATAAAGAATGGAAAAATCCAGAAAGACAAATCTTCTTCTACAGCTGTAAGGAAGCCTTTCATCGAGAAGAAAGAGGTAGCTGATGTATATCCGCAAAGAAACCAAGATAGGGCCGAACGCCGACCAATGGTGGGGGTTTTTATGATCCCAAAGCCTACATCTGATCAACAAAGAAATAATCAACCAAGGGTAGAAAGGCCAGTCAGGCAATTTACCAAAATTAACATGACTATGTCTCAAGTATTACCGCATCTTCTGAGATCCAACTTGGCAACCTTGAAAGAAGCTCCGAAAAACCCCAATACAACATCCCCTCATTATCATCCCAATACCCGTTGCGCATATCACTTTGAAAGTCCTGGTCATGATACTAATAACTGTTGGGCCTTGAAGAACAAAATACAAGACCTCATTGAAGCAAAAGAAATTGAGTTTGATGCGCCCGAGAAGCCAAATTTCATTTTTGCTCCTATGCCTAGACATGGTCACAATACCAATGCCATTGAAGAAAATTTGTTTGTTACCACAGTTTATGAACCCATAACCCCACTTCCGACCATTAAGATAAACTTGTTGAAATCCATTGTGTTCCCGGGCTGTAATGAAGTTTTCCATCTCTGCTTATCATCACCATTTGGTTGTCCTTTGTTGAAGGAAGGCATTCAGTGCCTGATAGATAACAAAGAGTCTTTGTTCGAAAAGACTCCATTTTCACCTATTCATGTTGAAGATGTTTCTATCATTACTATTTCTTCCAATTCTTCCAGGGTCTCCACCAAAAGACCCGTTAGAATTACATCGGTTCCAAAAGCAGCTCCTTTAATAATCACAATGCCTGGGTCAGTCCCATATGAATCAGACAAAACCGTGTCGTGGAATTATGGAGGGGACATTTATTACCATGGCATCAAACAAGACTAGTCGGTCGCCAAAGAGATAAACTCCAAAGAAGAAGATTCTGACATCAGTAATATTGCCAGAACTAGCAAAATTACCCGAAGCGGTAGGATCTTTTCTCCAGAAATTGCTCCCCCAAAAGCAGTTTCTGGACCCGTGATCATCCATATGGCTGCTCTAAAGGTTACTTCTGTACCCATAATCATCTCTGCAAGTGCTCCTATTGACGAAGACGTTACAACCCCTGTAGTCATTCCTACCAACAGTCCCGCTACCGAAGCTCAAGGAAAGAGTATTCAAGTGGAGCATGTCCTGACGAAGGCTCAATCACTGACTATCCCTGAGACATCCAAGAAAGAAATGGAGGAGATCCTAAAAATTATAAAAAGGAGTGACTAAAACGTAGTTGAACAATTAGGGAAAACTCCCTCTAAAATCTCCATGCTGGCATTACTACTGTGTTCCGAGGTGCATGCAAAAGCCTTGGTGAAGTTCTTAAAAATAGCCCATGTACCTCAAGAGACATCTGTTGATCAATTCCAAGACTGCATAGCCAGCTTGACAGTAGATAATGGCCTAGCTTTTTCAGATGTTGATCTAACACCAAGGGGAAGAAAGCATAATGAGGCATTGCATGTCTCAGTGGAATGTAGGGACACAACTTTGGCCCATGTTTTGGTGGAAACTGGCTTATCTTTGAATGTATTGCCCAAAAAATCTCTTGACATACTTGATTGTGAGGGGTTGACTTTGAAGCTGAGAAACATAGTGGTAAGGGATTTTGACGGTTCGAAGAGAATGATACATGGGGAGGTGGACATTTCCATAAAGTTTGGAACCCAAAATTTCAATTCAACTTTTTATGTGATGGACATCCGCCCTTCATATTCCTGCCTGCTAGGTCGGCCATGGATCCATAATGTAAGCATTGTTACCTCTACACTGCACCTGATGCTGAAGTACCCAGTTCAAAGGAAGATTATCATCGTCCATGGAGAGGAGGAATACTTGATCAACCATCTCAATTCCTTCAGATATGTGGAATTGGATGACGAATTCATTGAAACTCCATTTCAACACTTTGAAGAGGTCCCCCAAGAAGTAGCAGTGACCAAGGCTGTTCCAAAGATTACAAGACCTCCACTCCGGATATCATCACTAAAGGACTCCAAAGCAGTGGTAGAGGAAGGTGGATGAACTATCTGGGGGCAACTTCCAGATATCCCGTATAAGTCTAACAAGTTTGGCCTAGGTTTCACTTTAAGTGCTCAAAAGGTTGTACGCCGTTCCCGTGCTGGAGAGCCACCCTTAAAGATTAGCAACCGTGAGGTCAACGCGGTAGAAGATGGTGAATATGGTTGCAATCTAGAGGAATGGATCTTTCCGACTGTCAATGGAGGGCTCAACAATTGGGAGGCTAGAGACTTCATCCCAATCACTTTCATCCCTCAGTAATGTATCTCTACATTTTGTTGGATCTATAATATTCAAAACAAATCGCACTCTTAAAACCTTGTGTCTTACCCGAGGCACAATGGTCCATTTGTAAGGGTTATTATTTCATCTTCATATGACATCAATGAATCATGGACATTTTCGCATTCAAACTTTTATGCTCATTGTTTTTCTTTTACATTTTACTTTCTTTCAAAGATAGTTATACCCTTACACACACTCACACTCATAATGCAGGTATCCATCCATTCTGGATCCCATGGGTAATGATACTGCTATGGCCTTTTGTGACTCTGTGAATCTAATCTACCAAGCCGAAGACGAAGGTGAGGAAGATTGTGAAGTACCAGGGGAACTTGCCAGATTGCTACAACAAGAAGACAGAACCATTCAGCCTCCCGAGGAACTCGTGGATATGATCAACCTAGATACCGAAGAAGATAAAAAAGAGGTCAAAGTGGGTGCCAATCTGGAACCTAATGTCAAGGAGCGTCTGATTCAGTTGTTGCATGATTATGTCGAAGTCTTTTCCTGGTCATATGAAGACACGCCAGGACTTGATGAAGACATTATGGTACATCTTCTGCCTACAAGAGAGGATTGTCCGCCAGTAAAGCAAAAGGTTCGTCGCATGAGGCCTGATATGTCAGAAAAGATTAAAGCAGAAGTCATGAAGCAATTCAACGTTGGATTCATGGTTGTCACCTCTTACCCCCAATGGGTTGCCAATGTTGTTCCAGTTCCCAAAAAAGACGACAAAGTGCAAATGTGTGTGGACTACAGAGATTTGAATAGGGAAAGCCCTAAGGATGACTTTCCACTCCCTCACATAGATATCCTAGTTGACAATACGGCACAACACAAAGTGTTTTCCTTCATGGACGTATTCTCAGGTTACAACCAAATCAAAATGGCGCCTGAGGACATGGAGAAAACAACATTTATCACGCAGTGAGGCACATTCTATTACAAGGTGATGCCACTCGGATTGAAGAACGCTGGGGCAACCTATCAGCGTGCCATGGTGGCTCTATTTCACGACATGATATATCACGAAATAGATGTCTATGTGGACGATATGATAGCCAGATCTCAAACAGAACAAGAGCACCTTGATCACTTACAAAAACTGTTTGAGAGACTGAAAAAGTATAAACTGAGGTTGAATCCAAACAAATGCACATTCGGGGTGCGGTCTGGTAAACTCCTAGGCTTTATCGTCAACAACAAAGGTATTAAAGTAGATCCTGCCAAGGTAAAAGCAATACAAGAGATGCCTTTCCCTCGTACTGAGAAGGAAGTCAGAGGATTCTTGGGGCGTTTAAACTACATTGCCAGATTCATCTCTCACTTGACAGCTACTTGTGAACCAATCTTCAAATTGTCTAAGAAAGATCAAGTAGTCAAATGGAATGACGAGTGCCAAGTTTCTTTTGACAAAATCAAAGAATACTTACAAGAGCCTCCTATGTTGTTGCCACCAGTCGAGGGAAGACCATTGATCATGTATCTGACTGTTTTAGAAAACTCAATGGGGTGTCTACTGGGGCAGCATGACGAGTCTGGCAGAAAATAGCACACTATTTACTACCTGAGCAAAAAGTTTACCGACTGTGAAACAAGATATTCATTGCTCGAGAAAACTTGTTGCGCTCTGGCATGGGATGCTCGCCAGCTAAGACAGTATATGCTGACTCATACTACCTTATTGATATCTAAGATGGAGCCGATAAAATACATCTTCAAGAAGCCTGCTCTTTCTGGGAGAATAGCGAGATGGCAGATGATCCTGACAGAATATGACATACAATATACTAACCAGAAAGCTATAAAGGGCAGTGTATTAGCTTATCACCTTGCTCACCAAGCCGTAGAAGACTACAAGTCTATGAAGTTCGATTTTCTGGATGAAGACATCATGACATTAGACAATTGTGAAGAATTCAGGCCATATGACGAACCTGAAAAAGGATCCCGATGGACCCTGTTCTTTGATAGAGCCTCCAATGCACTCGGAAATGGTATTGGCGTTGTAATCATATCTCCGGAAGGGTGTCGTACTCCCTTTACTGCCAGACTTTGCTTCAATTTCCATAGACCTGGGAATCAAATCCTTGGATGTATTTGGAGATTCAGCTTTGGTCATCAGTCAGATCAAAGGGGAATGGGACACCAAACACCCAAACCTTAACCCCAATAAAGAACATGTTTTGAAATTGCTACCACACTTCGAAAATATTACCTTCGAGCATTTACCGCGAGAAGAAAATCAGCTAGCAGACGCACTAGCCACAATGTCATCTATGTTTAAACTTAAATGGGATAACGAGGCTCCCTAGATCACCATGGAACAAATGGATGAACCAGCATACTGTCACGAGATTAATACTGAAGAAGTAGTGGACAAGCCTTGGTTTCACAAAGTCAAGAGGTATCTCGAGGCCCAAGAATATCCAGAAGGAGCTTCAATCAATGTTAAGAAGTTTTTAAGAAGATTTTTTGCTAAGTTCTTCTTTAGTAATGGCATCTTGTACAAACACAATCATGACTTTGTTTTACTTCGGTGCGTAGATAAGGTTGAAGCTGAAAGGATCATGGCCGAATTACACGAAGGCGCTTTTGGCACCCACTCCAGCGGGCATACGATGACAAAGAAAATCCTACGGGCAGACTATTACTGGTCTACCATGGAAGCAGATTGCTATCAACACTCTCGAACTTGGCATAAGTGTCAAGTTTATGATGACAAGTTGCATGTACCTCCGGTTCCTCTGAATGTCTTGACGGATACTTGGCCCTTTGTTATGTGGGGAATAGATATGATAGGGGAAATTAAGCCGACAACCTCCAATGGACACCGCTTCATCCTAGTGGCCATTGACTATTTTACAAAGTGGGTGGAAGCAGCCTCTTTCGCTTCCGTCACCAAGTACGTCGTTGCCCGTTTCATCAAGCAAAATCTCATTTGGCGGTACGATATCCCCGAAAGGATCGTCATTGACAATGGCACAAATCTCAAAAACACTATGATCATCGCCTTGTGCGAGCAATTCAAGATTCAACATCACAATTCTTCTCCCTATGGGCCGAAGATGAATGGTGATGTAAAAGCTGAAAATAAAAAAATTAAAAAGATCGTACAAAAAATGACAGTCACATACAAAGACTGGCATGAGATGTTACCATTCGCTCTCCACGGGTATCGTACCACAGCTTGCACATCAACCGGGGCAACACCCTATTCTTTGGTTTACGGCATGGAAGTTGTCTTGCCTATTGAGGTTCAGATCTCTGAGGATTATGAAGGATGCAGGATTGAACGAAGATGATTGGATCCAAACTCAACTTGATCAATTGAATTTGATTGATGAAAAGAGACTTATTGCTGTTTGCCATGGTCAAATGTATCAAAAACGGATGATCAAGGCTTTCAACAAGAAAGTTAGATGCCAAGTGTATCATGTTGGGGATCTAGTGATCAAACACATCATATTGCCACAAGGTGATCCCAGAGGAAAATGGACTCCTACCTATAAAGGACCATTTGTAATCAAAAGCATTTTCTCTAGTGGGGCAGTGATCTTGACCACCATGGATGGAGACGACCTGCCATATCCTGCGAACATGGAAATAGTCAAAAGATATTACGCATAAGAGACCCGCTAGGTTGACACACCTAGGAAAAACAAGGGCATCCCAGCGAACCAAAAAGATTATGGCAAAAATTAGGGATAAAACAAAAAAATTTGTACACCCGGCAAGTTGAAAACCCGAAAGGGCTACTTGGGAAAAAAAGGGTTTCCCGGTGGACTGAAAACCCAAAAGGGTGGTCCAGGAAAAAGTTAGGGAGATAAAGCGTATGACTATGTCCCGTTGGATCACTCTACGGACAACCTTTGGCTTCCGATGACAAACTCAGAGTTTCTGATCGATTCAATCAGCTTCGGACAAGGAAACAAATAGACAAGATGCTCGGAGATACGAAGGCTATAGCAGAATGGAAACCCCATGAGATTTTTGTACACATAGCTATCTTTTCTTTGTATCAAAATTTTCATTTTTACGACAACATTCTCTTACTAGAATGTTTATCTCCTTGTACGAAAAATACTTATTCAAAGTCAATACAAAATATTCCTTTGAAAATGCAAAAACTATTTGTCTTTTCTTTACGATTGTTTTGTTTACAAAAACGTCCAATGATTCATTGTTGAGCATATGCATTTGAACATAATTAATGTTTACAAATAAACGAAATGCAAAGAGGCAATTACTGATAGGTTGAAAGGATAGGAAAATATCTCTAAAGCCATTCCATATGTAATCCCCTGCGGTATGTCATTTAAATCCCCAGCGGAACAAAGTTTCAAATTATTGATCCCCAGTAGAAGTCGTCAAATTTCTCAGGATTCCCCAAATAAGATTTTACAAACAGCACATGGCATTACCCTTACAACAAAGTTTATTTCTCTCGATAGAAATTCATCAACACTTCGACTTCAAAGCATGAAGACTTACATATCCTCAGCAACAGTGGGGGATTTTATTTTTCCCAATCCAACAGCAGTGCAGTAAACTAGCCCATATACGCATGCATTGCATCCATATATCATAAACATTGATAACACGAATTCATCATACTATGCATTTCATACAACATAAACATTATGTTTTAGCTAACATTTTACCCTTTTCAGGATAAGATTAACAGCTACCATTAACAATATTAAAAAAACACTGATACGGTTCAGATACGCTTCAAACACGGATGCCATCCTGATACTCATTCAGATTCAATTTTTGATACAGTTCAGATATGCTCCAAATACGGATGCCATCCTGATACTCATTCAAATTCAACATTCAGATACAGTTCAGATACACACCAAACACGGATGCCATTCTGATACTCATTCAGATTCAACTTTTGATACAGTTCAGATATGCTCCAGACACGGATGCCATTCTGATACTCATTTAGATTCAACTTTTGATACAAGTTCAGATATGCTCCAAACACGGATTCCATTCTGATGTTCATTCAAACAAGGTTTTCAGATATAGTTCAGATACGCTTCAGACACTGACACCATTCTGATACTCATTCTTTCAACTTACAAATTGCAATTCAACAATCACCCTTGGATGGCATCTTTAATCCCATCTCCTACAACTTTGTATCCCCTCTCCAAATGGCATTTGTAAGCCCATTCCCTCTATCATCACATCATCAAGTGCAAATTTATGGGCACTCTAGTGTCCAATCATCTTCCACCTTCGAGTCACGAATGGCAAAACTCTTCAGTCTAACTCTTCAAGTTTAATAAGATTGAACAGGGGCAGTTGTTGTACCCAAAAATATTCCCTCTCTCTTATCAAGAATTTCCTCACAAGATTTCTTTGACTGAAGACTGAATTAGGGTTTGACCAGCTCAAGACACTTCCTTATGCACTGATGACCAAAATTATGGTTTAAGTTTGCACAAGAATTTTTGGATTATCAATGCTTCATATGACTTTCAAGGATCATCATGGACCCCCAAGAATACTCATGTCAAGTTTTAAGCTTTGAATCATACTTTTGATCAATTAATTGGACAGTTAACCTAAAAATCAGTTGTATTGAGGGAAAAGTCAACCATGGCAAATTTACAGTCAAACTTCATAATTTTTTATCCACATCAACATTTTAGACTCATATGTATCATTTGATCAAGTTTGGACCATAATTCCTCAAGAAATTTGATCAAATCATCAAAAGGGCAAAATGGTCAAAATTAGGGTTTTGACTAAGAAGGGGCAATTTCTGATTTTTGACCTAGCAAAAGATCAATTGGTTTGAAGAGTTATTTCAAGAGTTCAATTACATCATCTTGACCCAAAAACATGATTCAAAACATTGCAAATCCATTCGATTGACAGATGGATTTTCCAGTCAACTGATTAAAAGTCAATTATACACTGAAAAGTCAAACTTTGACTTTTTGGTTAAAATCAAGTGCCAAAGATCATAATTCATCAAAACATGTCAAAATGTGAAACTGTTTCATCAAGAAAGTAATGGTTTAGGTTTTGGTTTTGAAAAATTGAAATTTTTAACTTAGAAAATTTTCTAAGTATAGAAAATTTCTTATTTTTTCTCAACTTTGAGCCAAATTATCACTGTGATGCACGATGATTCAAAGGAAACTTCCAAAATGAAAGTTGTAGATCTCCATTCTACAACTTTACTTCATACAATTTCTCCTAAAGATGCTTGGATCTCAAGATATAATTTTGTCACTACACGCTCATGAACTAAAATAACTTAGTGAAATTTTGCCCTAGTTAGGCAGGTTTTTTACCTAACTTAATGCCAACTTTTCATAAAGTTCCAAGGGTAATATTTGAAAGCAATTCAAAGGTGAGTTGTAGATCACATTTCAAGATTTCCAAAATGTCTAATAAATCCTTGAGATCATTCTTGAGTAGGGAGAATCGAAGAGATGAAGTTGGCAATTTCTCACTTTGATTTCAAGCCATTTCATGATGAACCAAAATTCAAATTCAAGCCTAGGATGCATAATATTTGCTTTACAAACCTAAAATTTGTTTCTCACTCCATAATTAAATGTTTACACAGATGATAGAGACTTAATCCAAGCATTAGAGCCTTTGTCCAAGCTACAATTCCATTTATGGCACAAAGTTGCCATTTCCATTTTGATAAAGCACAACTTTTGCAATTGTCAGCTTCTTGAGCTCTGCACTTGTTCTTTCTATACACACAAACCCTATAAACCAAAATCAATGTGTCTAGAACCTCTACCAACTCAGATCAGGCTTGTACAAACACTTAGGGACCTGTCTCCTCACTTTGCTTCAAAAGCAAGTTATAGAGCCAAAATGCTATAACTCAGAAACCTGGTGTGGAATTGAAAAAAGACCTTTTCTATACTTATACACAAATACATTACAACCTATACCAAGATGGCTAAGACTCATAAACTCTCCCAAACACTCTATCAGTAAAAATCTGCCATAACTTGCAATTTTGCACCTTACATAGCAATCTCAAAAACCACTCATGCGTTTTGAGTTTTAACCACCTAAACACTTAATATACATCATATCTAAGTAGTCCAGACCCCTTTCCCATCACTGTAACTCCCCCTCCTCCATCTTCCAATTTTACATTTCAAGCTTGCAGGTTGACTTGACTAGGGAGATTCAGGAACTTTCAAGGCAAAGTAAGGATTGGAACACACTCAGGGAGGCCAGGCAAGCTAAACAGTTCCTCAGGCCTTCTCAAAACTTGCTCAAACTCCATTCACGATCTCAAATGAAAGAGGTAAAAACTAAAACTTCTATCTCTTCATACAAGCATCCTTTGGTCTTGATTTGTGAAAACAAAATATAGATATCCTTGCACTAAAGCCAACCATGTTCATAGATTTCATTTATATTCATTGTGTATAGAGAATTTTGGATTTTAATTTTATGTAAAAATTAGGTTTCAAATTAGGGCAAGCAAAATTAACTTTGATCTTTGATCTTATGAGTTGTTCTATATGCCCAAAAAGCATCATCTAAATGCCTAAACCAGACTTTTCTAGAGGGGTTGACAATTTTTTCCAAAATTCTTTTTATCTCTCTATTTGAAATTTCAGCTTGTACACTACATTGGGGATGGTAGGCCGTAGTAACCTTGTGCTTTACACCATATTTTTCCAATAAATATTCAAAATATTTGTTGCAAAAATGGGTACCTTCATCACTAATGATTGATCTTGGGGTCCCATGTCTAGAAAAAATGTTTTTAATACAAAATTTGGTTACCGCCTTATCATCATTAGTGGGAGTTATTACTGCCTCTATCCACTTAGAGACATAGTCCACAACTACTAGTATGTATAAGTTCCTAAAGGATTGAGGAAATTACCCCATGAAATCAATGCCCCGCACATTAAAATTTTCAATTTCTAGGATGTTAGTGAGAGGCATTTCTTGTCTCATGGAGATATTTACCACTCTTTGGCATCTATCATATTTCTTAGGGTTAATAGTCATTTACCCCCTACAATATAGACGAGTTTTGATTTACCCCCTTAAAAAATTGATATTTTTTTACATTCTTCACAAAGTGCTTCTGAATATAACTTTAGATTTGGAAGGCCTCTGACTAGATCAAGCTTAATTAGCTGAGAAATTCTTCTCAAGCTAACATGGCTCAGACGCCTATTCCAGATTTGTTGCTCTTCATTAACAGACATAAAGCATTTTACATTTTGATCTTTAAAACCATAAAGTATAATGTTATAAATGTTGTTCTTCTTCTTGCCATTGAAAAGGATTTAGCCATCCTTCTGACTAAAAGCTTTACAGGAGTTTTGATTAAAGATTATATCATAACCATTGTCACTTAATTGGCTTATTGACAATAAATTATGCATTAATCCAT
Source organism: Vicia faba (assembly GCA_948472305.1). Classification (NCBI taxonomy): domain Eukaryota; kingdom Viridiplantae; phylum Streptophyta; class Magnoliopsida; order Fabales; family Fabaceae; genus Vicia; species Vicia faba. Next base: position 92,566,505 of record OX451735.1, on the reverse strand, counting down.
CAACAAGCAAAACATTAGTAATAGAAGGGAGAGAACCATTAAATATTGTTTTGGAAATTATGATATTCCCTTTATGATCACCTCTAAAACCCATAAAGCCTCTAGACTTAAGTTCGAGGCTTTTGAATATACTCATTCTTCCAAGCGTGTGTCGCGAGCATCCAGAGTCCAAGTACTATGACTGGTGTCTTAACTTTGCCTCTAAGGATATCTACGACATATATTATTTGCTTCTTAGGTACTCATAGCTTCTTGGGTCCTTTCTTGATATTCTTCCAATAGTTTTTTCCAATCTTGGGCTTAGGAGCATTATAAACCTATTTAACTTCATTCTTAATGGGACTTTGCTTTAAGTTTAGCCTTAGGAACAAAAAGAGTCTTACCTTTTTATTTTGCTTTAGGCTCAAAGCTAGTAGAGACAATTATTTTTTAGAATCAGATTCTTCATAAGAATCATAACCAATACCATTTGTATTGTTTTTTCTTACACCATAGATCATTAAAGACATGATGCTTCTACCTAGGTTTATAGCAAGAAATTTCTAGAATGATTTGTCATATTTCTTTATGACATCATCAATGCTCAAAGAAGCTTGTGAAAGAATTTCCTTCTAAATATCAGGACTCATTCTTTTGAGGACAGAGTAATCAATCTTAAGAATATAATTTTATTCTCTTAAAGATGAAAATTCTTCCTTAAGTATGTTATGTTCTTTAGAAACGGATTCATGGACCTTTTTAAGTTCCTTGAGTTCTTTCTTAAGAAACTCATGTTTTTCCATAATTTCAAGTAAAAAACATGTTAATTCAGAATGAGACAGGTCAAAAAATACCTCTTATATGTTTGAATCAGAATCAACAGCATCTTCTGGACAGATCAACTCATCAAAAGCCTTAATGCTAGCCATTAATGCTACGAAGAGCTTGTTCTTCTTCTGAAGAATCAGAATCATCCCAGGGAAGTATTCTTTCGAGTATCCAACTCTGGCAGAGACTTTAATGCTTTATGTTCTTTAAGTATTCTATCAAAATATTTAAGTTTTTGTCATCATCAAAAAGAGAGAGATTGTTAGAACATAGTTTAGTTCTACATCCTTGTAAGAGTTTTGATGATAACAAACACACGAAGAACAATTATGCTCCCTAAATAAGTACTTTATTTTGTAGGGAATTTCTGATGTAAGAAGCACCGAAGATGAGATAGATCATTGTTAAAACTCTGTTATGACACGTCTTACGTAGAATCAAATATGTGTAACACGCTTAAATAAAGAAGTTATGATGTTACAACTTCTGAGTGCACTAACGCTGTGAATAAGAACTCTAATATTCTGATATATAAAGTTCTTGAAAGAAGTAAAGGAGTCTCAACGGTAACATTCATCTTCTGATGTGATCTTTGGTAATCATGTTCTGAAGCGTTACATTTTATTCATGGCTAATCAATAGTAACGACTGAAAGAAGACAAGAATATCTATGTTTGGAAAGTACATTAACTACTATTTATCAACCTTCCAAAAGAACCTTCTCATGCATTTCCTATATAAAGAAGATGTGAAGAAGAAATTGGACACGATTTTGCTGTGCACTGAAAAAAAGGAAATATTATTACCTTTCTATCTTGTGCTTTTCAATTGTGTAATACATCACTGTTGTGATATTTTTTTTGTTAGAAAACATATTTGTATACACTTTCAATTATATTACTGTGTAATACCTTGAGAAAATTGTGTTGTGGTTTAAACTCAAGAAGACTTTGACAGTTGTCATTGTATCTGTGTAATCAAGTTTGGTTAGTGGATTAAGACCTCATTTGAGAGAGGCAAAATCACCTTGGCGGGTGGACTAGAGTAGTTTGAGTTTAAAATGTGGACTAGACCTTATTTTAAGATTTTAAAACCCCAATTCAAACACCCCTTCTTGTGTTTTTCCACTCTTTAAAATGGATAATTTTTCTTAGCCCCAATTGATTATGCTTTGCCCCTAATGAGAACTAGGCTTCTCTAAACTACCAACACAACTCTCTTAAACACTAATCAGCATCAGCGTAAGCTATGCAAACATTATAGATCACTTAAAAAATTTCTTCAAGTTTTGTGTACATTCTCTAATTGTTGATAACACGAAAACACATCGCATATTCGGTTTGATTAGCATAAATTATTTTACCATTTTCTGTTAGTTATGTTGCATTATATTGGTATTTTAAGTGTGTCTCAGGTATTTACATTCCACAAAACTTTCATAAGAAAATAGAAAAAAATGACAAAGAAATGAGTGACTCTGTAGCAGAAAATAGAAGATATTGCATCAGAGGACTGTGATGGTCGTCACAGCCTCCAGTCGGTCGCCACGCCTTGGAATTATATGTTCCCCTTGGAACACATGTATTATGGTCGCCACAACTTTGACTTGTGTTCCCCACGGCACATAAAGCATGCCCCTCGCCACAGTCTGTAATGAAGTGGTTCTCTCCATGTCTGCAACACAGCTCATATATTCTCTCAACCACAACGACTGAGCCCATATTATGCTTCACTCCATGATGACCACATCCGTGATTATTTGGAGAAGTCGAGTCTTCCGATTTCCACATGAATTCTAAATCTTCTCCAATAAAGTTACAAGTAGGCTATAAAAAGGAAGCAACCAGGCAGAAAAAAGCCCCTGACACTTTTGTTCAATTTTCTCATAGTTCAGAACCATTGTTTTAAAAATATTAAGCAGATATTTTCCTACCTGAATTAGCAATATTTTTCCTCATCTGGAACCTATTGAACGAGTAGATTTTATTCGTATCCTTCATATTTTGTTTTAGTTTATATTTTCCTACATTCAAGTTATTATTTTCCGCAAAGTAAATCCTGCCCGCATATTATGGAGGATTGCACTTGGCATTAGAAGTTTAACATTAATTTCAATATATTTTAATAATTCCAAGTTCTTATTTCATTTATATATACTATTTTATACTTAATAATCATTATTATGTTATTTTTTGTTTACTCTAATTTTGTGTTGGTACTCAATAACATGTCTGGCTAATTTCCATGATACTGGTATGTAAGGTCATAAAACCGAAGGGGTTCGATAATGAATTGGCATAAACATATATAAAATACTTTTCCAGTTTAGTTTCCAATGTTTAATATTAAAACTGTTTTGTTACGAGAGTAAAAGACAAATAACGTTAAAATCGATATAACGAGAGTTTGAGATTTTAACCCGATAGTGCTAATCGAACACTAGATTTAAATACAGCAAGAGTGCTTTAGGATTAATTTGATTCTATTTGTTTTCAAAAAGTATTTTTAGATTTTAAATGAGACAGTGAGGGCAGACATTTAAGTTTAATAATATAGTCTGAATCAATAATCATGAGAGTGTGAGATAAAGGTTTTTAAATTGATAGTTTCTACTAAAATAGTGTTGTAATACTCAAAGCTATGCAAATGACATATTGAATCCCCAATGTCCCACATATTACATCGGTGTCCCGTTATCAAATATTTCGTTTAAATCTAAGTTTATTTTCGTCTCACCCAAAACCCGAGATTAATCATTAGCCTTAGCTTTACACAGTGACTTTAGATAGCAGTAGTTTGATTATCAGTCCTTGTGGGTTCAATATCTTTTAAAACCGCGCGATTAGATTGTGTACTTCTAGTCGCTACACCCGATAAACTCTTAAAGTTGCGATCATGATTTTGGTGCCATTTGCCAAGGACTGATTTAGTCAATATTGTGATTCTTTTGTTACGCGGTATAGACTAAGGCAACAAATTTTATACCCTTTTATCTATTGATTGTATGCCAGACACTCTCTCTCAAAGTGAAGAATTAAAACACCCAATCGACTAGGTCGAGCGTTTTGTTAGTATAAGACGCCGAATTAGAGAATACCAAATTAAGTACCATCTTGCCGAATTTAATCTTCCTAACTTATCGCTTCTTTAACCTCAACCAAGAATAGCCGAAGGAGCCCAAAATCTTCCTTTAAAAGATTCTGATGCCCCATCTCAGGAGGAACCTCACAATGGCATTGCTGACCCCGCTATTTCTCAGAACAATTTCAAGTTGAAACCTTCGTTACTACAAGCTGTCCAACAATATTAGTTTCTGGGATGTCGTACGGATGACCCAAACTTACATTTGTTTGTGTTTATGCAGTACGCAGACATAGTAAAAGCATATGGTGTCAGTCCCAAAGCAATAAGACTATGTCTTTTCCCTTTCTCATTACGAGATAGAGCTAGAGTTTGGCTCTAGTCTCTTCCATCCACGATATTTTCCTAGCACGATATTTTCCGCCGAATAAGACGGTTATGCTAAGACCCAATATCAATGGTTTTAAACAAAAGGAAAGTGAATCTCTTTTTGAAGCATTGGAAAGATATAAATACATGTTGCGACTTTGTCCATATCACGGTCTAGAAGAATGGCTGATCATCCACACCTTTTACAATGGTCTCTTGTATAACACAAGACTAAGGATTGACGCTGCAGCTGGAGGCGCACTGATGGATAAACCCCAAACAAAAGGAGGTATGTACGAAGTTAGTAGTTTAGACCAAGTTAACGATAAAGTAGAAGCTCTTACCCAAAAGATAGAAAACTTGACCTCAACTCCCGCAGCGACCGTGGCTACAGTTGCTCCAACCTGCAATTTATGTGAACTTCACGCACATGTTGCACCCGAATGTCCACTTTTAACAGGAGTACCATTTGATCAAGTGAATTATGCTAAAGGAAACCCGTACGGCAAGAACGATCCAAACTTTTTGTACAAGAACAACAATGCATTATATGCACCTGGGCAAGCTCCTACTACACCACCAGGATACCAGAAAGACACCCCAATTGCTCCAAATGTTCCTAGGAAATCCAATATATAGATCATGATAGAAAAATTTGTAGTCACTCAAGCTCAACAAAACAAATATTTTCCAAATCAAAACATACACACTATTGAACAACTAAAACAACTATCAACGAAGGTTGACGCCCTAGCCACTCATAACAAAATGCTTGAAACGCAAATGTCTCAAGTGGCTCAACAATAAGCAGCTACAGCTGCTCTAACTGGCAGTTTTTGGCCAACCACAACCAAATTCGAAAGGTCATACTAATGCTATAATACTTTGGAGCGGAACGGAAGTAGATTGACTAATTGACCCAAGAACCAAAAATCCATCCATTTACCAGAGTACTGGTAAACCAACTGGGAAAGAAGACGAACCAAAAGAAGATGAGAAGGAAGATGAAAGCGCAGTTGCAGATGAGAGAGAAAAACCATATGTACCTCCACCACTGTATAAACCACCCATACCATACCCTCAACGGTTAGCTAAATCTAAAAATATAGGGAAATTTAAGAAATTCGTTGAATTTCTAAATCGATTGAATATTACTATACCTTTTACATAAGCCATCACGTAAATGCCCTCCTATGCTAAGTTCCTTAAAGAAATCTTGTCCAATAAGAAAAAGCTCGAGGTCAATGAAAATGTTATGCTTAATGCAGAGTGTAGCGCTATAATCCAAAATAACATACCCCTTAAGCTAAAAGACCCTGGTAGATTTTCCATACCATGTGTAATCGAAAAATTCGTTATAGAAAAAGCTCTATGCGACTTAGGAGTCAATATTACTCTAATGCATTTATCAATATGCAAAAGGCTAAATATGGGAGATTTGCAACCAAAAAGAATGTTTGTGCAACTAGCTGATCATTCAGTGAAGTTTCCTTTAGGAATGCTCGAAAATGTTCCAGTACGTATTGGAAAATTCTATATTCCCACTGATTTCATTTATATGGACATCAAGGAAGACTCCCACATCCCTATTATATTAGGAAGACCATTCCTCGCCACCGCCGGAGCCATCATAGATGTAAAAAGAGGTAAACTCACATTTGAGGTTGGCGAAGAAAAGTCAAATTTATTCTGTCACAATTCTTCAAGGCACCAGCTATAGATGATTTATGTCGTTTCTTGGATGTCATTGATGAGTGCGTTAAAGAAATGGAGAAAAAATAGATCAAATATTCAAAAGCTTTAAAAATTCCAATACCTCATATCCATGAAGACGATAGTTGGTGTGATGAATACAAAGATTACAACTTAAGTGAATGACTCACGCTAACTCCTGACCCCATGCATTGCCTAAGGAAACCAGTTGTCGAACTTAAAACATTACCAAGAGATCTAAGGTATAAATTCCTAGATATAGAACTCGAACAACCCGTCATAGTCAACACAAATTTAGGATATATATATATATATATATATATATATTATATATATATATATATATATATATATATATATATATATATATATATATATATATATATATATATATATATATATATATATATATATATATATATATATATATATATATATATATATATATATAGAAACATAAAAATTATTACATGTCCTAAGGAAATACATGAATGCTTTAGGCTATAACATCTCTGATCTAAAAGGAATAAGCCCCTCAATTTGCATGCATCGCATTATGATTGAGGAAGACTACAAGACCTCAAGAGAACATCAGAGAAGAATAAATCTAGTTTTGAGTGATGTAGTGCAGAAAGAAGTACAAAAGTTATTAGAAGTGTGAATCATATATACGATATCTGATAGTAAATGAGTTAGCGAGGTACATGTTGTACCAAAAAAGGGAGGTGTTACAGTCGTTAGTAACACAAAAGGCGAATATGTAGCACAAAGTACTCAAACCGGATGGAGAATGTTCATTGACTATAGGAAATTAAACGAAGCCACTTGAAAAGATCATTTTCCTTTACCTTTCATTGATCAAATGCTCGAACGACTTGCTAAGCACTTCCATTTCTGCTATTTATATGGTTATTCGGGATTTTTCCAAATCCATATACACCCTGAAGACCAAGAAAATACTACATTCACTTGTCCTTATGGTACATGTGCCTATAGACGAATGTCGTTTGGACTATGTAACGCTCCCGCAACATTCCAAAGGTGCATGATTTCAATTTTTACTGATTTTATAGATCACATCATGGAAGTATTTATGGAAGATTTCTCTGTCTGTGGGAAAAGTTTTGAAGGATGCTTATCGAACTTAGAAATGGTACTTGAATGATGCGTAAAAGCTAATCTCATATTAAATTGGGAAAAATGCCATTTCATGGTCCGATAAGGAATCGTACTTGGACACATAGTGTCCGATAAAGGGATTGAAGTTGACAAAGCGAAAATAGAAGTTATAGAAAACCTTCAACCTCCGAAAAACGTAAGAGAAATACAAAGTTTCTTAGGACACGTCGGTATCTACCGAAGATTCATTAAAGATTTATCTAAAATTACCAAACCGCTAACTAGCCTGTTACCGAAGTTTCTTAGGACACGTCTGTTTCTACTGAAGATTCATTAAAAACAACTCTTATTACCGCACCTATTATGCAACCACCTGATTGGAGATTACCATTTGAAATCATGTGTGACGCTAGTGACTATGCTGTAGACGCAATTTTAGGACAAAGAAAGAATAAAAAGCTTCATGTGATTTATTACACTAGTAGAACCCTAGATCATGCGCAGATGAACTACGCCACCATCGAAAAGGAACTTTTAGCTGTCGTGTTTGCCCTAGATAAATTATGTTCTTACCTAGTAGGAACAAAGATAATTATCTATACCGATCATGCTGTAATTAGATACATATTAAGCAAACGGGACGCCAAACCAAGATTACTTAGGTGGATCTTACTCCTACAAGAGTTTGATTTAGAAATCGAAGACAAAAAAGACACTGAAAATGTAGTAGTTGATCACTTATCTAGAATGGAAGGAATTAAGCCTGAACAAGTGCATATTAATGATGATTTCCCTTACGAACAACTCATGGCCCAGTTTGAAAACATCACCATTGAATGCCCTGTAACTTATAATGATACGGAAACAAATGAAGTCGTGGAAGCATTATACACTAAAACCACATTGACATAGTACGTCGACATTGTCAACTACTTGGTCGCTAGAGTGCTTCCACCGGATCTAACCTATCAACTAAAGAAGAAGTTCTTCCATGATCTTAAACAATAATATTGGGATGAGCCTCTGCTTTTCAATATAGGCGGCGATGGTATTTTTCATCGATGTGTCCCAGAAGATGAAATAGAAAACATAATTTCTCGTTGTCCTGGTTCTCCCTATGGTGGACATCCAAGCACTTCAAAGACTTACGATAAGATCTTACAAACTGACCTCTATTGGCCTAACCTATATAAAGAGGTCCATATTGCAGTCATAAATTGCGACCGGTGCCACCGCACTGGCAACATCTCCAGACGCGATGAGATACCTAAAAAAGGAATTTTAGAAGTGGAAGTCTTTGACGTGTGGGGAATTGATTTCATGGGACCTTTCCCATCTTCTTTTGTGAATAAATACATACTTGTTGTTGTAAATTACGTATCAAAATGGATCGAAATCGTAGCTTCTCCAACAAATGACGCACGAGTAGTAATCAAGCTCTTCAAAAATATAATTTTTCCTAGATTCGGTGTGCCAAGAGTTATCATCAATGATGGTGGCTCCCATTTCATTTCCAAAATCTTTGAAAAACTATTAGTGAAATATGGAGTCTGACACCGTGTAGCAACATCCTATCACCCCTAAACAAGTGGGCAAGTAGAGGTCTCTAATAGAGAAATTAAGTAAATCTTAGAAAAAACAGTTTCCACTTCTAAGAAAGATTGGTCGTCCAAATTACATGAGGCGTTGTGGGCGTATAGAAAAGCCTATAAGACAGCCATAGGAACCACACAATTCAAACTAGTTTATGGAAAATCATATCATATGTCGGTAGAACTCAAGCATAAAGCTGATTGGGCGATCAAAACCCTCAATTTAAGTTACACTGCGGCAGGAGAAAAGCGAATCTTAGATATCCATGAGTTAGAAGAGCTTAGACTAGATGCATACAAAAATGACAAGATCTATAAAGAACAAAAAAATGGCACGACAAGCGCATATCTAGGAAAAAGTTCAATGAGGGTGACGTAGTGCTCCTGTTTAATTCTAAACTTAAATTGTTCCCAGGAAAACTTCGTTCTAAGTGGTCCGATTCGTTTGAAATAACTAAGGTTTTTCAAAGTGGAGCTATTGAAATTAAAGGAAAATCTAGTGAACCATTTATCATAAATGGGTAGTGCTTGAAGCACTACCATTGTATCGACAACACAGACTATTCCGCTAGTTTCCGTCTTGCAGAGCTATCCGCTCACTCCCAGATTTGATCACCTATTAAAACTATGTCGAGCTTACGACATAAAACAAAGCGCTTGGTGGGAGACACTCCACTTTCTAGTATTTTATTTTGATTTACTAATTTTAGTCTTTACATTTTCTTACTTTTCATTCTTTTTCTTTTCATAAAATTTATGCAGTATTATTCTCTAAACTTAACAACTACTGACTTAATTCTAACTTTCAACTTACTTACAGGCTAACTTAATTTTAGGTAACCGAACTAACTAACAATGCAAGAAGTTGACACAATTGGAATTGCTTTGAAAGGAAGAGCCCAGGGGAGGCGTTTTGAGGCACTGGCTGCAAGAGAGATGACACTAACTTTCTATCTCGATGGCCATACCATGACCATATTAGGTATTAGGGATAGTGTGATGTTTTTGCTGAACCTATTAGGTTGGGATACTTCTCCCTTGAGAAGGAGATTTAGTTCTTATCGTAGGCTGGCCTTAGAATTCCCGAGCTCACTCACCTTTTTGCCTAACCATGGATTATGATTTAACTGAGGCCTATTCATCTTTAGAATGTTCGGTATTGAATAACGATATAATAACCACGAGCTTGCTAATCTGTTAGAATTTCCTAGTGGCCTACATGTCTTTTCTAGTACCCAAGAAGACCTTCTTTTGGACCTTGAACTTGGATACTTTTGGGATAGCATAACTTGAGATAGCAACTCTGAGCCTAATAACATGTTTTCTGAGAATATCCATAACCCTACTATCCTTTATTTCCATAAGATCCTTGCTCACACTCTATTCGGAAAATAACAAAACACTACTTCTTTGTCCAAAGATGAACTCTTCATCATGTATCGCACCTCCTGAAACCACCATGTTAATGTTGCTACCTTTATGATAGCTAACTTTGATCTTATTACACAGACTGATCAAGCACCTATTTTAGTAGGAGCCTTAGTGACCATGATAGCCAATGCTATTATAATGCAACAACCACTTCTCGGACTCAACCCTCTGGGTGGATTCTGACCCATGAATTTACAGTTCTATTTCAACACTGGAATTATTAGAAACCTAGGCCCTAGTGAATTTTAACTTCTCATTAACAACTAGGTTATGCAACTCTTCACCTTGCCAAATCCCAGAACTAGTGTTCATGACCGAAACAACTGCCTATTTGATTTGGACGTACACCAAATTTCACCTTCAGCTTCTCCTGAGAGACCACAGATCTTGATCACAATGATGCTTTTCTCTCTGATCCTGAAACACCTCTATTCTATCACAATTTCCCATCCACCAACCAACCCAAGCACTCATGTGCTTCTGTTTCTCCAAATGTCGTGTACTTCCCTCTGTTGATCAAGCTACTGTCATCCTTTCTTTACAAACTGAGCTAAATTGCTTGAGAAAAGAATTCACTAAATTACTCATTGAGTTTCATGGTTTTATGGATTTAGTGACTGAGTAGGTGGATCATATTTTGTAGCACATCTACTCCTCTGCCCTAAATACTAATAATAGTGGCTGATGTTTCTAGAAGTCGTGCATTTTTCCAACTCTCACATTAAAACAGTGAAGACATTGTTTAAGTTAGTGTGGGGAAATGAAAACGAATTTAGGATTTCCTTGCTTTCTATAATAGATTTCTTGTTTTATGTTTTTCCTTTCGAGACTAGATTTTATGCTTTTTGTTAACTTTCTATTTTTCTTCAGAATATTGTTTGAAATACTCAAAATTTCTATATTCAGTTGAAATATTTGGCATTGTTTTTGTCATTTACATCTACATATATGCTATGTTTTAATGTTACACAAATTATTATATATGTACTGATTGAAATGTCTATGTATGTGCCTAACCCATATCCCTCTGTAGTCTAAAAGTAACATTTCTGGAAATTCTAGTTTTAGCACTGTGCCACTCGTTACACATATTGTAACAATCGTCGGGCCTGTTAGAACAAAGTTTGAATCTACTACCATAAGTTAAATTTTTGATGATAATAAAATGCAAGAATAAATAAATTGTATAATTCATATGAGACATATATGCTACCTAAAAATTATATTATGCATTTACAGAAACTCTGATGGATATCAGCATAAGAATGTCAACATCAGCATCAGAAGATGAAATATCATATGCCAGCATCAGAAGATGAAATACCATATGCCAGCATCAGAAGATCAAAGCATGTGCTTACGCTGAAGCTTGATGAACAGATTTGTGCTTAACATACTCTAAACTCTGATCAAGACCAAAACAATATCATCAGCACCTAGAAGCGTCAGAATAAGCCAAAGCCAATAACACGCTGAATTGACAAACGGTATTGTGCATTCAAGACACTTTATTACCAACGACTTTATTCCAAGACAAAGATCTTCTCAATATGGAAAGAACGTAATGGGCATTAAAATGGAATAATTTACTACAACGTATCTTTTCCAAGGCTATATAAACAAGTCAGTGAGAAATGATTTCGCTAATGCTCTACAACTCTTTACACGCCTAAAGCAAATCATCTTCATCCTCACTCATACAGCTTGCTATATCTCAAATTCCTTACTCTATAGTTATAGCATCCTAGTTTCACATAAGCTTAATTTGTGTATTATCACAGTTGTGATATAAAGTTTTTGTAGAAAACATTCAACACACATAGTATTCATTTATCTATAAGAAAGAATTTCCTTGAGAAACCGGTATGTGGTTTAGACTCAAGAAGGCTTTAGCAGTTGTTAAAGCAGTTGTAATATTCAGTTGAATATAGTGGATTAAGACCTCGTTGGAGAGAGGCGAAATCACCTTGACGGGTGGACTAGAGTAGTTTGAGATCAAACGAACCAGGATAAAAATAACGTGTTGTCTGCATTTGATTTCAAGTTTTAGAATTCAACCCCCCTTCTTGTGTTTTTCACTTCTTCAATTGGCATCAGAGCACCTGGTTCTGAGCTAAAACACTTAACCGTGTCAGTACAAGATCCAGCGTCAGAAAAACACAATGGCAGGAACATATCAACACACCAGCAATGACAACAATGAAGATAGAGACAGATTCAGTGGCAAACCTCCAGTCTTTGATGGAGAGAATTTTGATTACTGGAAAGACAGAATTGAAAGCTTCTTTCTGGCACATGATGTTGATCTGTGGGACATGGTGACAGATGGATACACGCACCCAGTGAATGCAAGTGGTCAGAAGATTGACAGGAAGGCAATGTCTGATCAACAAAAGCGTGACTTAAAAAATCACCACAAGGCCAGAACTATTCTTCTCAGCGCCATCTCTTATGCTGAATATGAAAAGATATCTAACAGAGACACTGCAAAGAGTATGTTTAACTCTCTCAGAATGACGCATGAAGGAAACATTCAGGTCAAAGAAACTAAAGCTCTTGCGCTCATTCAGAAGTATGAGGCATTCAAAATGGAAGAAAGTGAATCAATTGAAACAATGTTCTCAAGATTTCAAATTCTGGTGGTTGGTCTCAAAGTTCTGGACAAAGGGTATTCTACTACTGATCATGTCAAGAAGATCATCAGAAGCTTGCTAAAACAGTGGAGGCCAATGGTTACAGCGCTGAAACTAGCTAAAGATCTCAACAAAATCTCTCTGGAGGAACTTATCAGCTCCCTCAGAAGTCACGAGATAGAGCTAGAAGCTGATGAGCCTCAGAAGCAAGGTAAGCCTTTAGCTTTAAAATCTAACAGAAAATCTGACTCCAAAGTTTTGCAGGTTGTTGAAGAAACCTTTGATGGGTCCTTATCAGAAGAAGACGAACTTTCCCTCCTCTCCAGAAGAGTGAACCAACTATGGAAGCAGAGGCAAAGAAAGTTCAGGAATACCAGAAGATCTTATCAGAATGAGTCCTCCTCCAGATACAGAAGGTCAGACTCCTCCTCTGGATACAGAAGATCTGAAGGATCTTCAGGAAGCAGAAAGCCAAACACCAAGGACATCATCTGCTATGAATGCAACGAGCAAGGACACTATAAGAGTGACTGTCCAAAGATTTAGAGGGAAAAGCCTAAAAATAAGTTTGGAAGGGAAAAGAAGAAGAGTCTCATGGCTACATGGGATGACTCTGACTCGTCTGAAGCTGACTCAGAATCAGATGATGAGAGAGCAAACATAGCTCTCATGGTTAACATATCAGAAGACAGTGAAGCTTCTGAATCAGACTATGAATCAGACATCGAAGAGGTATTCCCTGACTTTGCAATTAATTTTACTAAGGCTGAACTTGCTGAAAGCCTTAACAAAATTCTGGAAAGATATCAGTAGATCAGAGTTAAATTCAGAAACCTGAAAAGGAATCTTGATTCTGACTCTGATAAAACTGAGAGTCTCAAATTGGAAAATACTGAGTTGAAAAATAAAATTTCAAAATTAGAAAATCTTTTACAAAACTCTCAGAAGGAACCAATTTCTGAAACTCCCAGCAGCGCTGATGAGATCATCAAGGAGTATGATCATAGCTTTCAGAAGTTCCTTGCTAAAAACATAGATAGAAGCAAAATGGCTTCATGATCTATGGAGTTAGCAGAAACGGCAGAAAGGGAATAGGATACCAAGGTAAGGTACCTACACCAAAGAATGATATGGATCTAATTATTAAACGCACTCCTCTGAATTCACACTTTGTGGTCACACACACGACATTAAATATACTAGTAGTAATTATTTTGTGAAACCAAAATTCAACCAGAGTTTTGGTAAAGCTAACAAATCAGGACCCAAGAAAATATGGGTACCTAAGGATAAAATAATACATGTTGCAGATATCTTTAGCAGCAAATCAGAAACACCAGTCATGGTACCTGGACTCTGGCTGCTCACAACACATGACGGGAAGAAGGCATATGTTCCAAAGCCTGGAACTTAAGCCTGGAGGCCACGTAGGCTTTGGAGGCAATCAGAGGGGAAAGATCATTGGCTCTGGAACAGTAGGTAATGGAAATCTTCCCTCTATAAATAATGTTCTATTAGTAGATGGATTAATGCATAATCTGTTATCCATAAGTCAATTAAGTGATAACGGTTATGATATAATCTTTAATCAAAAATCATGTAAAGCTGTCAGTCAGAAAGATGGGACTATCCTATTTAATGGAAAGAGGAAAAACAACATTTATAAAATCAAACTTTCTGAACTGAAAAGTCAGAATGTAAAGTGTCTTCTGTCTGTTAACAATGAGCAATGGATCTGGCACAGAAGATTGGGGCATGTTAGTATGAGAAGAATATCTCAGATTAACAAACTCAATCTGGTCAGAGGACTTCCTAATCTGAAGTTCAATACAGATGCTCTGTGTGAAACATGTCAGAAAGGCAAGTTTGCAAAACCTGCTTTCAAATCTAAAAACGTTGTTTCCACCTCTAAGCCATTAGAACTTCTGCACATTGACTTATTTGGACCAGTTAAAACTGCTTCAGTCAGTGGCAAGAAGTACGGGTTAGTAATCGTAGATGACTATAGCAGATGGACATGGGTAAAGTTCTTAAGACACAAGGACGAGTCACACTATGTGTTTGTCACCTTCTGTAACCAAGTTCAGAATGAAAAGGATCTTAGAATCGTTAAAAGTCAGAAGTGATCATGGTGGAGAATTTGAAAACAAAGATTTTGAGTTATTCTTTAATGACAGAGGCATTCTGCATGATTTCTCTTATCCTAGAACTCCCCAGCAAAATGGAGTTGTAGAATGAAAGAACAGAACATTGCAAGAAATGGCCAGAACCATGATCAATGAGACAAACGTTGCTAAGATCTTTTGGGCAGAGGCAATCAACACAGCATGCTACATTCAGAATAGAATCTCCATAAGACCTATTCTGGAAAAGACTCCATATGAATTGTGGAAGAACAGAAAGCCCAACATTTCATATTTTCATCCATTTGGATGTACTTGTTTTATGTTAAATACAAAAAATTATTTGAACAAGTTTGACTCTAAAGCACAGAAGTGTATTATGTTAGGATACTCTGAACGCTCAAGAGGGTGCAGAGTATACAATACAGAAACACAGATTGTGGAAGAATCAATCAGTGTTCGTTTTGATGATAAGCTTGACTCTGAAAAGTCAAAGCAGAATGAAGTCTTTGCAGGTATGGAAGTTAAATTCACAGGTTCTGAAGACAAGTCATCAGAAGCTCTCAACAAATACACTCCTTCAACATCAGAAAGAGGCACTGTGAGCAATCCAGCAACATCTGTTGATCAACCTCAGAAAAGACTACCCAGAAGCAGCATAGATCACCCAGAAGAAACAATTTTAGAAAGAAAGGAAGATCCAATCAGAACAAGAGCCAGCTTCAGAAACTCTGAAGAATCCCTCATGGGACTTGTTTCTCTGATTGAACCTTCTTCAATTGATGAAGCACTTCTGGACAACGACTAGATTCTAGCAATGCAAGATGACCTGAATCAATTCACCAGAAATGACGTGTGGGATCTAGTTCCCATACCGAAAGGATTCAACGTCATTGGAACAAAATGGGTGTTCATAAACAAACTGAACGAACAAGGTGAAGTCATCAGAAACAAAGCACGACTGGTAGCACAAGGTTATAGTCAGCAAGATGGGATAGACTATACAGAAACCTTTTCTCCAGTCGCCAGGTTAGAATCTATCAGACTTTTAATTTCTTTTGTTGTTAATAAAGGCATCACTCTACATCAGATGGATGTCAAGAGTGCATTCTTAAATGGCTATATAGAAGAAGAGGTTTATGTGCACCAACCCCCTGGTTTTGAAAGTACAAAAAATCCAGAGTATGTTTTCAAACTAAAGAAGTCACTGTATAGTCTGAAACAAGCTCCCAGAGCTTGGTATGAAAGACTAAGTAACTTTCTGTTAGAAAAGGAATTCACCAAAGGGAAAGTGGACACAACCTTATTCTGTAAGACAGTTAAGAATGACATCTTAGTGTGTCAGATTTATGTTGACGATATTATATTTGGATCTACTAATCCTTCTCTTAGAAGAAAATTTGCTAAGTGTATGCAGGCAGAATTTGAGATGAGCCTCATGGGGGAACTTAAATTCTTTCTGGGAATTCAGATCAATCAAACTCCAGAGGGAACTTACATTCATCAGAGCAAATATGTCAGAGAACTTCTGAAGAAATTTGATCTCTCAGAATGTAAGTCATCAAAGATCCTAATGCATCCCACGTGCATTCTGGAAAGAGAAGAGGTAAGCAAAAAAAGTAGAACAGAAGGTATACAGAGGTATGATTGGTTCTCTTCTTTATCTGACGGCTTCAAGGCCTGATATTTTATTCAGTGTATGCATTTGTGCAAGATTCCAATCAGATCCTAGAGAATCTCACTTAACAGCTGTTAAGCGAATTTTCAAGTATCTGAAAGGTACTACTAATCTGGGTTTATTTTATAGAAAATCTAGTGATTACAGCTTAGTAGGTTACTGTGATGCTGACTTTGCTGGAGACAGAGTAGAGCGTAAAAGTACTTCTGGAAGCTGCCAGTTTCTGGGAGAAAATCTGATCTCCTGGTCCAGCAAAAGGCAATCCACAATTGCGCTATCAACAGCAGAAGCTGAATACATAGCAGCAGCAGGATGCAGCACACAAATGCTGTGGATGAAAAGTCAGCTTGAAGACTTCCATATATTTGAGAGTAACATTCCTATACTCTGTGACAACACTTCTGCCATTTGCTTAAGTAAAAACCCAATTTTTCATTCTAGGGCTAAGCATATAGAAATAAAACATCATTTCATTAGGGACTATATTCAGAAAGGCATTTTAAACTTAAAATTTATTGATACAGACCATCAATGGGCTGATATTTTCACAAAACCACTTTCTGAAGATAGGTTCAACTTCATTCTGAAACATATCAGCATGAAGCTCTGCCCAGAGTGAAAATGTTTTAATTTTATATATTAACCTTCAGAATTTGTTTTATTTTACTGTGAACTTCTGATCAATCTTCTTTCAGAAATTTAGACATGCAGATTGTATCAGATTCTATCCATAAAGATCTGAGCGTTTCATTTTAAGGATAGATGTGTTGTTCACTAAATCAAACAAGTTTCATCCAGTCATCAGCTAATTCCTGAGGCAGAACATGCGTGCACGCTTCTGAGAAGGCAAAGCGCTGATTGGATGCATTGAGACACATGTCATAGGTAACCGTTCCAAATATCTTTCTAAATCCCCAAAATCAGCCAACATTAAATGCGAGTAATCATGATTTAATTCTCTCTCTTAAAATGTTTATGATTTCAAAACTTGTTTTGAAACCTATTTAAACGCCTTAACATCATTCATTCACTTTTTACCGTCACTTACAATCTTCAAAATATTTGTGTTCTTCTGTGTGTTCATCTTTTTTTTCAAAGAAACCCTTTTCAAGTTTTTTTCTTCAAAAACCCTTGTGTGAACATGGCATCCTCTAGCACTCCATCTGCAGGTTCCCAGCAAGATGCTTCCTCTGAATAGTATCAGATTCCTTTCAGAACGCTCCTCACTCCGGTCAAGAACTTGGAAGTTCTGTCAGAATTGATAGTAGATTTCAACAGTTTGAAGGAAAATGGCTTTGATTTGTCTGAAGAAATTAAGGCACAAGGTTGGGAAAGGTACTTTGATAGGTTGGTGGGTCCAACGTTCCCCATTTTGGTTAAAGAATTCTGGATACATGCGTCTTCCTCAACTCATCAGGTTACTTCGTATATCATGGGAAAGAAGATTGTGATTACTGAAGATCACATTGCAAGGCTGATTGGATACAATGGTGGTGGCATCCGCTGTATTGACATGGCAGATAGATGTTCAAACTCTGCCCTAGTTGTAAGAGAGATTTTCACACATGGGGTTCCCTCCAGCAAAATAAGAGATTTGAAAGATCAGCACAGAATTTGGGTAAAGATTATTCTGGGCTGCTTCAACCACAAGAAGCCTACAAGCTCTCCTGACTATATAAACATAGATCAACAATTTCTGATTTATTTTATTGCAAAGAAGTCCAAGATCAACCTAGCTCATCTTCTGTTCAATCATCTGAAGACAAGCGTCAAGGAAACGAGAGAAGAAGAAAGGACTAAAAGGGATTGGATACCCTTCGGCAGATTTATATCAGATATTCTAACGGAGAATAGGCTGATTGAACACTTGACAGAGGCACGGGAAATAAGCTCTCTAGAACCTTCTGTTGGCAAGCAGCTGAATGCCAAGAATCTGAAGAAGATGAAGCTGATAGAGAACATAAGGAAGGAGCCCAGTGTCACTCCTCATGCTGAAATCACCAACAGAAGAGTCCCTCTAGACAACTTTCCTATATTCTCTGAGATTGACTCTAAACCAGTCATTGTTCTCAGATACTTGGATGCTTGTAAAGCTGATGGCACAGATCCTGATCTGAACATTAAAGATCTGCACCAGCAAACACCAGAGGTTACTCTGAAGAAGACTAAGAAGAGAAAGGCTGTATCAGAAGGACCGTCTCAGCAGACCCCAAAGAAGAGAGGTAATATGTCTTCTGTTAATGTTTTAAATTCATCTGCTGTTCCAACATTTATTCCAACCCCAGCTTCATTTGAAATCCCAATTCCCATTCCAACCATTGATGATACTGAACCTGAGTTTGACCCTTCTGAGTCATTAACCCTCAGAAGATCCCGCACCAAACCTCATAATCCAAAACCTACAACCTCAATAGAACCAGAACTTGAAGAAGTTCTTTCTGAAATAGATCAACACTCTTCCGCTCCCCATACAGAAAATGCAAATCCTCAACCAGAAACTCCCCATTCACCACAACCAGAAACTACACTCTCACCAATAACAGAAGATCCACACTCACCAGAACCAGAAATTCCACAACCTCCATCTCCACAACCAGAACTTAATCCACCTTCACCTCAACACGAATCATCTCCACAACCTGAGTCTCAACACTCTGAGGCTCAATCCCATGAACCTCAATCATCTGAATCCTCTGAACCACAACCCTTAGCCATACAATTTCCTGGTGGTACCACTGTTAATATCCCTCAACTACCATCCTCACCAGAAATTACTCCACCTAATACCCCATCCAGTCTAATAATCATTCCTGATTCTCCTACTCCCTCACCCAAGCAAAATCCAGATGACCACAGTAAGACCTTCATTGATCTAACAGTCCTTGAACACCTTGCTGCCATTATCAATAAAACTGCCATTCCCAAACCCAAACAACCAGATGTTGGTTCTAGCATCTTGAATTTTGAAACAGATATGCAGAAGTGGATTTCTTCTCTAAAACAGGCTAGTCTGGAAGTGATTGATCCCGCTGTTTCAGACCACCTCTGGACACTCTTCAGAAGATGGGTATGCGCTGAAACCTTTAAGCTACAGGACCAAAGCTATGGACAGGCTTAACAGAACTTCAGCAATCTGCTGAAAGAAATTGAAGGTCCAGTTTTGAGTCAGTTGCTGAAGGATGAAGTTCTTCATCTGGACAGTGAGCCTTGGTCTGAAAAGCGTCCAGCTTCAACAGTTCAACCAGCAGAAGAACAGACGATTCCAGCTGAAGATTTAAGTCAAGAAGAAGTTATTGCAGAAAGCTCTCAGAAGCATCCTGATTCTGACACCTCTCAAGCTGCATTGGACAGGAAGACTCTTGAAGAGCTGAAGCAAAATGATCGTCGACTGCAGGAGAGAATGGATAAGAATGATCAACGAATGAAGGAAAGGATGGATGTTCAGGATAGTAAGATTGACTCAGTAGCCAACATGGTGCATCAGTAGAAGGAAACCACTGATCAGATTAAGAACATGCTAGAAGCTCTGTTCACACGCCTTCCACCCCATCCTTAGATTTTGTTTCTTGATGTTTTCATTGTTTTCTTTACATGTTATCTGTAATATTTTCTGAGCTCTGAACTGAATACAATCGTTTTTCTGCACTGATCGTTTTTAACTTCAATTATTTGCACTTTTTGATTGCTGACAAAAAGGGGGAGAAAGAATGATATTTTTCAATAACGGATTACTGAGACAAAAGTCTCAAACATTCTAACACTCTGATATACTTGAATGTTTCTTTGTTCTGCATAAGCTTACAGGTACAAGAATCTGATGAACTCGAATACACTGAAGCTCTGCTCTGGTAAAGGAAAGATCTGATGCTCAAAGAAAGTTCAATAAAGATCTGATGCTAAAGGACTCATGGAATTAAAGGGAGTAATAAACTCAGGGGGAGTTTTTCTGATCATAACTCTGATACCTTTTTATTCCCTATCTTCTTATCTTTGATACCTTTCTGTTTATCTCTGATACAATTTATTATTTGGTTATCTCTGACACTTTTTTCTTTAAATTTCAATTGAAAAAATCCAGTTTTTGTCATCATCAAAAAGGGGGAGATTGTTAGAACAAAGTTTGAATCTACTACCCTAAGTTAAAGTTTTGATGATAACAAAATGCAAGAATAAATAAACTGTATAATTCATATGAGACATATATGCTACCTAAAAATTATATTATGCATTTACAGAAACTTTGATGGATATCAGCATAAGAATGTCAACATCAGCATCAGAAGATGAAATATCATATGGCAGCATCAGAAGATGAAATACCATATGCCAACATCAGAAGATCAAAGCATGTGCTTACGCTGAAGCTTGATGAACAGATCTGCGCTTAACATACTCTAAACTCTGATCAAGACCAAAACAATATCATCAGCACCTAGAAGCATCAGAATAAGCCAAAGCCAATAACACGCTGAATTGACAAACGGTACTGTGCATTCAAGACACTTTATTACCAACGGCTTTATTCCAAGACAAAGATCTTCTCAATATGGAAAGAACGTAATGGGCATTAAAATGGAATAATTGACTACAACGTATCTTTTCCAAGGCTATATAAACAAGTCAGTGAGAAATGATTTGGCTAATGCTCTACAACTCTTTACACGCCTAAAGCAAATCATCTTCATCCTCACTCATACAGCTTACTATATCTCAAATTGCTTACTCTATAGTTATAGCATCCTAGTTTCACATAAGCTTAATTTGTGTATTATCACAGTTGTGATATAAAGTTTTTGTAGAAAACATTCAACACACATAGTATTCATTTATCTGTAAGAAAGAATTTCCTTGAGAAACCGGTCTGTGGTTTAGACTCAAGAAGGCTTTAGCAGTTGTTAAAGCAGTTGTAATATTCAGTTGAATATAGTGGATTAAGACCTCGTTGGAGAGAGGCAAAATCACCTTGACGGGTGGACTGGAGTAGTTTGAGATCAAATGAACCAGGATAAAAATAACGTGTTGTCTGCATTTGATTTCAAGTTTTACAATTCAACCCCCCTTCTTGTGTTTTTCACTTCTTCAGGGCCTTTACAAGTGTGCCGCGCGACACACACTTTGTGCCCCTCAGCGCAGAGTAAATCCTGCACGTATTTATTTTTATACATATATCCCTTTCGTCTTTTTTCATCTTCTTCCACTTTCACTAAAACCACATTAAAACCCACTTCCCTCATTCATCACCTTTAACCGTCCCACTTCCTCCATTTTAAAATTTTCCATTAAATCCCATTATTACCCACTCCTTTCCATCTATATTCTTCTCCTATTTAAGCACTTGTGAAGCAAACCCAAAACCCACAACATATCCTTCTGTCAGTTTCGAAACCTAAACCACACACCTTATTTGTGTCCCATTATGTCTCGAAGAATCCAACACCAATGAGCAGAACCAGACCTTTCACGAATTGTGTTTAGAAATGGTGAAGCTATGGAACATCAGGAAGCACAATACTAAAAGTTTTATCAACATTCAGTAACATCTAAAAGGCATGTCACTGTAAACTGTCTGCGTGAGTTGGGGTTGTTAGATAGTGTGCAATGAATGCTTCAAAATTATGACCTGACATATGTCTGCACACTGAATCATCCCACATATGAATCCTTAACCTTAAAATTTATGAGTTCCCTCTCTTACAACACACCTGCTGGTGAAAATATGTACCTCACCGAAACTACAAATTATAGAATGTCTAACACCGAATATTCTTTGAATCAAGAAGATCTGAGTGATTTTCTATGCTTCCATCATGGAGGAGAAGTATACTACTGAGTCCCTCCAGAGGAAGATTGGGCGTCAACAACATTCAGAATATGGAACTCTTTAACTGGTGAGCGAGCTTCTAGTTGAGAGGGACTTTTGGCTTCCTCTATTCATAATCCATTCATCTGTTATTTTCATCGCATTCTATCCAACACCATTTTCGAGAGGATGAACAACAACAAAGTGAATTATAAAGAATTGTTTTTCCTGCATTCACCTTCACTCCCAATTGGAAGATCAATGCTAATGCGTTCCTCTTGGCACATATCTGACCCGTTTGTGAAAGGGGTTCTACACCTTTCTGTATTGGAGGGTTAGTTACCTCTATAGCACTTGCTTTGAACCTGGGGGACAGACTAGAGAATTTACCTTCATTACCAGCCCTATTTATCGATATTGATAATTGTCGTCCTAGTCACCTTATCAAGGCTAGAGAGGATGGAAAATATAATCTTATGGTGCAGAATAAAGTAGTTCTGAGTATTATTTTGCCTAATCATGTGCTTACCGAGGTGGAAAATAGAGAAGTGGCATTATGATCCTAATACTCCTACTCCTGGTGAAAACATCTAGGATAACCGAGGTGGTCTGAATAATGCTAAGCCCAATGAAATAGAGCAAGTACTGGATCAAGAAGCTCCACAATCTGACATCCATCCACCTGTTGCACAAATTCCTCATAACAATTTTGCAGGTTCATCATCCGGGCATCATCCTCGAAGAAGAAGAAATCAGGGCCATCTAGTTACTCTTAATGATATTTATGCTGAAATGTTGTAACATAATGAAGCAGAAGCTCAACACTACCAAAGAATGGAAGGCCAACATAATAAGGTGATGCAAGAAGTCCGAAAACATCAGCGAGATCAACATGACTACGCCTACTGGAATGACCATAGTATGTGAGAGCTAACCAATGCGATGCGAGCGTTGACTTATCGTGTTGACGGCCTGCACAATTTTGTTACTCATGTCGGACTTCGTGGATTTGGTGTAGAGCCTTTCCAAGGTGGAGATGATGCACGTGGATGAGCACGAAAAATGGCACGTCGCAGAGCACGTGGCCAAGGCGACAAGTAGTCATCATCTCAGTTTCTTCTTTCCTTTCTCACATTACATCATTTTGTAACGCCCGTAATTTAATTGGATTTAGTTATTTTATTAAATGGTGGAATAATATTAGAAGAATGATATTATTTGATGTCGACTTGTTTTTAAAGGAATAGAAGTAATAAGGGGGGTGTAATAGTTTTAAGCCCATTAAGGAATAAAGAGAATAATAGGTTAATTTATTATTGTTAGAAAGAATAGAAAGAAGAAGTCGTAGAAGAATAAGGGTTTGAGAGGAAGAACGTGAAAGTTGTTGGAAAGGAGGAAGAACGGAAGAACAGGAATTCAACCGGAGATTATAGAGCAACCTTCAATCCAAGGTAAGGGTGGGGTTCTCACTCTATAATTGGATTTATGATAATTGGTATGTGGGGTTAGAGGTGAAATATTATTTTGTTCATGATTGAATTATATACGATGTTGTATGGTGAGAATTGGCGAATTATAGACGAATAACGATGTTTCTATGTTGTTTAATTGATGTAGAATTATAGGATAATTGTAAGTGATGATTATCTATTATTAGATTGAGTTTTTAGGGCTTAAAGTATGGAACCCGTAGTGAAAACGCAGAGAAAATCGCAGAAATTATGCAGGATATAGCAGTATGCGTCGACCCCAAATGGTATATGTCGATACAAGCAGGTCATTAGACTCAGGATGAGTCGACACGAAGGAGTATTGCATCGATACATGAGGACTTTTAGACTCAGGATGAGTCGATACGTAGGGGCATGTGTCGATACATGTTGTGTGGTAGACTCAGTATGATTCGATACAAGAGAGGATGTGTCGACTCATGTTGCAAGTTCAGTGAAGTACGCGTCGATCCAAGGAGTTATGCATCGACCCATGTTGTCTGGTTTTTGGAAGAATCGTTTAGAAAAGGCTGTAACTTGAGTTTTCGGACTCTGTTTGAGGTGTCGTTCGAAGCGTTGGATAGCTAACGCGATGAACTTTATTCTTAAGGATTACAGTGAAGAATAGGAAGTGTAATTCTAGTATCCCAATTAGGACTAGAGTTAATTCCCGCGTTAATCGTTATGTTGGTCTTTTGTGAAGAAGGATGAGGATGAGACGTTTATAGATTATTGTCTGGTTTGTAACAGTAGGATTAATGATAATAATGATGTAATATTACAGAATAGTAGTATGTAGAGATTTGGTGATTAGAAGTAAGTCTTCGTTGATTAACTAATTATAGCAATATTTCGTATAGGCCTATGGCCAACGTTGTGAAATTGATGAGTTACTGTGGATTACTGTACGACTGAGTTGTTGATGAGATGATGTTAATGAGAGTTTGTTTTGATGAATTATGATGTATAAATGATGTTTGATGATTTATGATGATAAATGATGTCGATGAATGATGTTGATGAAGAGATGTTGATATGCTTTTAAGATGTAGGCCTTTGGCCAACGATGGTGTTGTATTGAGATGTTGTCAATTATGATGTTGTCATTACATTCATGATTGTGTCGCATACATTGCATTTTGAGATGGAGCTTATGCTTGTTGAGATGGCCGATATTGGAAAATATTGAGATGAAGGCTTATGCCATGTTGATGCCTTTATTAATTGGAAATTTTTGAGATGGGAGTTCTGTTCCAATGGTACCACATGCATTTGCAAATTATTGAGTCGCATTATATGATTGCATAAAGAAGTGTGTATTGATGTTGTGAATGTGTACTATTGTTGTGATCATTGTTGATTACGAGATGAGAAGTGGTGATGTTATGTGATCTAATTTATTATATTAATTATCATGAGCTTTATTATATTGTTAGATATCTCACCCCTTTTGTTTGAATGTTTCCCTTACGTTGGTAACGTGAAGGTAATTGAGAGGGAAGGTTGTATACCTTCAATAGTTCGAGTCGGTGTCATTGCTCTGATATGTAACACTCGGGGGGATGAACGCTTGTTGCTTTTGATTGTTGATTATTCAGTTGTTGAACTTTAAGTTGATCATTATTAAATATGTGTTGTTTTGAAGTTGTTGTAACGATGACAAAGATGTTATTAAGAATTCCGCTGCGTAGATGTTTGAATTATTGAATTAAAGTATTATGCTAATGGTTCATCCGAAGTTTTAAAGTGTTATATATCCACAATAAATGCAATGATTTTTATTGATGAATTTGTGACATCCCGATTCGTTTGCGTGATTTGATTTTATAACTCTGATTTGTTTATATAATTGTCGGGGTAGAATTGGGTTGGTACACGTTGCATTGGGGATAATGCTCGGTCTAAGTATGGGGGATGAAGCTTTACCTATTTCATTCACTGCTTTCTAAGTAGATTTACGTTATTGCCTATTTCCCTTAAATAAACGTTTATGTACTATCAAGTCTTTATATGCAAATTTTTGTTTATTATTTGACGTTCTCTCTTTCTTGAGCCATAACAAAAAAATTGGTTGGTTAGAAGCATTACTTGATACATTTGAAAAGTCTATAGGTTGCTCACTCTTAAGATATGTTAGAAATTTTGAGTAAAATTTAAACAAAATTGTATCGTCTTAACACTCTAAACCCCCCGCTTACGCGAGACCGGTTTAAGTACCTATTATACCGAAACCTTAAGCTTTAAAGTAACTCCGAGTAGTTTATATAAGCATTTGAAACCGTATTAGAAACAAAATATGTAGAGAGTCGATCAATATAAGTGATTGGTATTAAAACATTTCCAAAAACATCATGCCATGATGAATTGAAAACAGGGGATGCGCTAATTAAGTTAGGTGACCCTCACCCGGTTACTTAATCCAACAGTTGCGAAACCTACAAAATATGTTATAACAACCCGATTTAAGTTGGTTCAGAGTTTTCTGGTGCTGAACATGGTAGGGCAGACTACGGTTTGATCCCGCGTACCATGCCATCGGGTAAGTAAAAGGGGTTACAAAATTTATGTACCAGAACCCCGTGCTTAAAATGACCATCACTAACCAACTACTCTACTATGTGCATGCAAAAAGATAAAGGGCTTAATGTGATTGCGCTTGAACAAAACGGGTTAAACAAAGCAAAAAAGAACTAGGTTGAGTTGTAATGGCATGACTGGGACTGGTCTGCATAAGGTGGCATTTTTTAGTGTCATTATTGTATCATTAATGTTGGTATTGAGCTTATATTGTTCTAACGAAAATACCTCGCAACCACATATGATTTTAGTTGTATCATGTATTTGCATTTAACCCATGTTTATTTGATTATCATGCTGATTTTTTTCTTGAGGACAAGCAAAGGTTCAAGCATGGGGGAGTTTGATAACACAAAAACACATCGTATATTCTGCTCGATTAGCATAAATTATGTTACCATTTTCTATTAATTATGTTGAATTTGGTTGGTTTTTTATAAGTGTGTTTTAGGTATTTACATTCCACAAGACTTGCATAAGAAAAGAGGAAGAAATGACAAAGAAATGAGTGACTCTATAGCAGAAAACAGAAGAAATTGCATCAGAGGACTGTGACGGTCGTCACAGTCTCTAGAAAGTCACCACACCT
The DNA here is from genome assembly GCA_948472305.1 of Vicia faba. Taxonomy (NCBI): domain Eukaryota; kingdom Viridiplantae; phylum Streptophyta; class Magnoliopsida; order Fabales; family Fabaceae; genus Vicia; species Vicia faba. Next base: position 92,539,503 of record OX451735.1, on the reverse strand, counting down.
TAGAATTATGTGTGCCCCTCGGCACACATGTGTTACAATTTCCACAGCTTTGACTTGTGTTCCCCACGGCATACAAGGCATGTCCCTCTCCACAGTCTGTAATGAACGTTGTTCTCTCCATGTCTGCAACGGAGCTCCTTTATTCTCTCAACCAGAACGACTGAGCATGTATTATGCTCTACTCCATGGTTACCACGTCCCTGATTATTTAGAGAAGCCGAGTCATCCGATTGCCACATGACTCCTAAATCTTCTCAAGTGGAAGTTACAAGCAGGCTATAAAAAGGAATCAACCATGCAGCAAAAAGCCCCTAACGCTTTTGTTCAATTTTCTCATAGTTGAGAACCATTATTTTAGAACTTTTAAGCAGATATTTTCATACCTTAATTAGAAATAGTTTTCCAAATCGAGAACCTATTGCACGAGTAGATTTTATTCGCATCCTTCAGACTTTGTTTTAGTTTATATTTTTCCTACATTCAATTTATTATTTTCCGCAAAACAAATCCGGCCGGCATATTATGGAGGATGCACTTGGCATTAGAAGTTTAACATTAATTTCAATTTCATTTATTAATTCCAAGTTCTTATTTTATTTATATATACTACTTTATACTTAATAATCATTATTATGTTATTGTTTGTTTACTGTAATTTTGTGATGGTACTCAATAACATGTCTGGTTAATTTTCCTTATACCAGTATGTAAGGTCATAGAATCGAAGGGATTCGATAATGAATTAGCATAAACATATATAAAATACTTTTCTGGTTTGGTTTCCAACACTTAATATTAAAATTATTTTGTTATGAGAGTAAAAGACAAACGAAGGTTAAAATCGACATAACGAGTTTAAGATTTTAACTCGATAGTGGTAATCGAACATTAGTTTTAAATACAACGAGAGTGCTTTAGGATTAATTTGATTCTATTTGTTTTCAAAAAGAATTTTTAGAATTTAAATGAGACAGCGAGAGCAAACATTTAATTTTAATAATATTGTCCAAATCAATATTCACGAGAGTGTGAGATAAAGGTTTTTAAATTGATAGTTACTACTGAAATAGTGTTTTAATACTCAAATCTATTCCAATGAGTTACTCAATTCCTGAAGTTCGACATATTACATATCGGTGTTCCGTTATCGAATATTTCATTTAATTATAAGTTTATTTTCGTTTCACCCCAAACCCAAGATTAATCATTAGCCTTAGTTTTACACAGTGACTTTAGATAGCAGTAGTTTGATTATCAGTCTTTATGGGTTCGATATCTTTTAAAACTACGCGATTAGACTGTACACTTATAGTCAATACAACCGATAGACTCTTAAAGTCGCGATTGCTTGCTCTAAAGATCACATATACATTAAGTCTTGAAGAAACCTAATTATTTATGGAATTTGGACATGCTAAGGTAAAAACATGTCTAAAATCCCTTTTGTACTTGGAGTTTATTAGCTTTAATCATAAAATCTTTAAAACAAAACACACAAAATGTTCGAACATAAAAATAGTAAATAAAAAACAGATAAACTTCAAAATAATGGTTGTAGGATGTGATAATAATTAAAGCATCATATTATTTAGAGTCATCTTCTTCTTCTTCACATTCAACACATTATTCATCTTAATTTTTTTCAATTTCCTCGTTATCCTCATATTCCTCTTCTTCTTCCTTATCCTTACCATTTCTTCTTCCACTTCCACTCACCTCACCTCTCTAACCTTTTGGATAAAATGGTTAATTCATAAGCCATTGTAAATCATTGTTAAACTCTTCCTCTACAAGTAGATGATTATATGATGAATGAGGTTCCTTAATCTAATGTCCCATATACGACTAAAATAAGTCTGTAAATTTTTATTCGCAACTTCTAGGCTTACATGTTCTTGATTATGCTATTGGGTGTTGTTGGTTAGGTGATTGGACGACTTTATCATTTAATGTTTCTTTTCATACAATAGCGCTACACAAAGTCTTCATCCATTTTTGTGAGTAGAATGTGAGGGTGCTAGTCTAGGATATGTACTTCAAACATTCTACAAAACCTAGTAATTAGTCTTGGGAAGGCTTAAGAAGGTTTCGAAATTGAGTTTATAATCTTCCCAATTCTTTATGATATGACTGTTTGGTTGCTCAGGAGTTGTTGAGTTTAAGGGTAACATTAGACAAAATAAAGGTTAACCACATTTGAGATTTGTGGAGAGGTTGGTTCATTAGAATTGTATAGCTTGGTCAGATCTTCCTACTTCATATGCTTTAATATAATTTATATTTTGATAATGATCCTATGATAATCCCAATTATCTCTCATAACTTCCCTTGAGAAAGGGTCAACTTCGTCTGGATTTTCTACAAAATATCCTCTAAGTACTCGTGTATGGTTTCCCTTTCATATGGAATTTGTTTCCCCCTCACCTAAGAAACCCTTGATATTATGGTATCACCATATAAAGTTTTTTCATTGGCATAGAATTCTCGATGATGTTAGGATAGATCTTTAAGATATGGTCTACCAATATATTTCATTCTCAGCTATAAGTTCTTGTGCAAAACATAAGAATTCCATTGAATTTTGTTGAAATATTAAATTAGATTTGTTAAAATATTAGATTAGATTTGATTAGATTTAATATTTAAATATAATTCAAGTTATGTTAACCCAAACCCAATTAGGATTATATATAAATAGTCACAGTATGTATCATTATTTGTATAATTCAATAATACAAATCTTTATTTCCTTTATTATTCTCTCTTTCTCTCCTTACTAAAAGTGTCTCACGCACTAACAAATTGGTATCAGAACTTCTGGTTATTGTTCTTGATCAAGTTTTCAAGAATTTCACGTCAGAGATCGTGTTTCTAGGACAAGTGAATTAACCGCTGCGAAGATGGCTAGTGATAAGGGCATTCCAAATTCTCTTCCAATGCTTGACGGTAAAAATTGGATCCGATGAAAAAAATAGATGCAATCCTTGTTTGGCTTCCATGACACCCTAGAAATGGTTACCGACGACGTTCCTGTGTTGGCTGCAAATGCAACCGACAAACAGAAAAAAGCCCACAACAAAGTCAAGAAGAAAGATTGCAAGGCTGCTTATTGAATTCAAATGGTTGTTGATGCTGCTAATTTCGACAGAATCTCTCATGCTGAAACGGCGAATGAGGCATGGGATATTCTGGTGAAGTATTACGAAGGAGGTGAGAAAGTCAAGGTTGTCAAATTACAAACCTTGCATCGACAATATGGGTTGTTGTCAATGGGAGAAGATGAAAAAGTTGTCGAATATGTGTCGAAGGTTCGGAAACTCGTTCATCTCATGAAGGGTTATGGTGAAACCATTATTGATAAGATGATAGTTGAGAAGGTAATGAGAATGTTGACCTCTCACTTTGATCACGTTATCGTAGCTATTCAAGAATCCAACAATTTTGAAACCACTAAAGTGAAAGGTTTGGTTGGTTCGTTGGAGGCGCATGAGATGAGGATTGTCGAAAGGAAAGGAGTTCAGGACTCGACACAGGAACTGCAAGCTCAGTCATGGAAAAAAGGATTGTGGTTCCCACAAATTCAAATGCAAGTTCGACAAGACTCGTGGCAAGAAGTCTTGGTCGAATCCCCATAAGAATAAGTTCGAAGATAGATCTTCTGAATCCTCGAAAAGGGGAGGAGGAAACTATCGAAAGGACAAAGAAGATAAGAAAGATATGCAGTGTTATAACTGTGAAAAGTGGGGACACTTGAGCAAGAATTGTTTGTACAAAAAAGACAAGGGATCGACAGGAAATGACGAAGGAGCGAACCTTGCATGCCAAGATTCAGATGATTCTGAAGGTGGTATGGTGGTTATGGCTACAATTGCAGATAACCATGTCGAATCCAAGATCTGGTTTCTCGACTCAGGCTTCTCGAACCACATGACTAGTCGAAAGGAGTGATTAACATATTTTGACGAGTCGAAGAAGAGCAAGGTAAAACTTGTTGATAATAGTTCGTTGCAAGCAAAAGGTACTGGAAACATAGTCTTTCAAATGAGTAATTGAGGGTAGATATGATAAAAGATGTGATCTATGTACCTGGAATGAAATGCAACTTGCTAAGTGTTGGATAACTAGTCAAAAAAGGTTTCTCAGTTGTCATGAAAGATGGAGTTTTGAAATTGTTTGGCATCTAGAACAACTTGGTCTTAAAATCTCCATTGTCGAAGAATAGGACATTTAAGACTATGATCAGTTCAACAGAAGTTCAATGTTTGGAAACTGTTGTCGACCACAAGGATAGTTGGTTGTGGCATTTGAGGTTTGGACATTTGAATTTTCGATCACTCAATCAACTGATTACTCAAGATATGGTTACTGGTATTCCAAGCCTTGAGATGCCTGAAAAACTTTGTGAAGGTTGTTTAGTAGGAAAGCAATCTAGAAATTCTTTCGTTTCGACTATGTCAATGAGATCATCCTGCATCCACGAAGTGATGCATTCAGATGTATGTGGTCCACGCGAAGAACATACAATTGGTGGAAACAGATTTTTTTTGTTTCGTTTATCAATGAGTTTAGTCGAAAGTTGTGGATCTATGTGATCAAACGAAAGGAAGAAGTATTCGAAATCTTTAAGAGATTTAAGATAGTTGTCGAAAACCAGAGTCAGAAGAAGATCAAAGTTCCACGAACAGATGGAGGTGGTGAATATGAGGTAACTGCTCCTTATAAACCTCAACATAATGGAATTGCTGAAAGAAGAAACATAACCATATTAGATATGGCGAGATGCATGCTGAAGCAAAAGAATTTGCCAAAGTCTTTATGGGTAGAAGCTGTTTCGATTGCAGTTTATATTTTGAACAGGTGTCCTACTAATATGTTGAAGAATAAGGTTCCTGGAGAAGTGTGGAGTGGAAAACGACCATCAGTAAGTCATTTGAAGGTGTTTGGCTCTATGTGTTAGAAGCATGTTCCTGATGCAAGGAGAAGGAAGCTTGATGACAAGAGTGAACCTATGATTCTGGTAGGATATCATAAAACTGGTGCATACAGACTATTCAATCCAGTCAATGAGAAGTTTGTGTTGATTCGAGATATTGTGATTAATGAAAGTTCTGCCTAGGATTGGAATTCTAGTAATTCAATTTACAAGCCATTAATGAACTTTGATTTTGACGAAGAAATTAATGAAGTAGAGGTCGAAGGAATTGTTGAGAATCTAGCCGAAGTCGAAGAAGAAGAAGTTGCTGAAACTCCCGACACAGTCGAAGTCGAAGAGGATGTGGCTGAAACAAGCCAAATAGCTCAAAGAAATAGAGTTCTTCCAACAAGACTTCATGATTATAAAGTGGTGGGTGATGATGAAATCACACCGGATGGAGAATTAGTTCATTTTGCTTTACTTGCAGGTGTTGAACCAATCAACTATAGCGAAGCTTTGAAGATTAACAAGTGGAAGCTATCTATGGTCGAAGAGTTACAGGAAATCGAAAGAAACAACACATGGGAGTTATTCGAATTTCCAGCACATACAAAAGCTATTGAAGTAAAGTGGGTGTTCAAGTTGAAACACAATGCCGATGGGTCAATAGAAAGACATAAAGCAAGATTATTAGCTCGAGGTTTTCTTCAAAGAGCAGGACTCAACTACTCTGAAGTATTTGCTCCAGTAGCAAGATTAGAGACTGTTCGACTAGTGGTAGCATTGGCAGGAAACCAAGGTTGGTCGACATTCCATCTAGATGTGAAAATCAGCATTTCTGAATGGTCCTTTAGACGAAGAAGTTTATGTCTTACAGCCTCCTGGGTTTGTGATTCAGAATGAAGTGAGTAAAGTATATAGATTGCACAAAACGCTATGTGGCCTCAAGCAGGAACCTAGGGCATGGAACAAGATGATCGACTCATATTTAGTCGAATTGGGATTTGTCGAATGCAAATAAGAGTATAGTGTTTATGTTCAGGTTTTAGCACAAGATATAACAATCATCTGTTTGTATGTTGATGACTTGCTAGTAACTAGAAATAGTTTGGAGAACTTGTCGAAGTTCAAAGAGCTGATGACGAAGGAATTTGAAATGTCAGATATAGGAAAATTGTCTTATTTTCTAGGCATGGAATTTCAAATGTCGAAACAAGGTATGGTTCTACATCAAAGAAAGTATGTCAAAGAGATACTCAAGAGATTCAGAATGGATGATTCGAATCCTGCATCCTCACCTGTGGAACCAAATGTGAAGATGGAGAAGAATGGAGAGGAAGACAAAGTCGATGCAACGTTGTTCAAGCAAATTGTGGGATCTCTGAGATATGTGTGCAACAGTCGACCTGATATAGGTTTCGCAGTCGGATTAGTAAGTAGATATATGGGTGAACCAAGAGTGTCACATATGAAGGTTGCAAGAAGAATCCTGAGATATTTGAAGGGTTCAATAAATTGTGGAATACTATTTCAACGAGATTCTGAAGGCAAAGAAGCAATAGTTAATTGTTTTTCAGATGCTGATTGGTGTGGAGTTAAGGAAGATCGAAGAAGCACAACTGGATATTTCTTTCAAGTATTTGGTGCCTCAATCTCATGGTGTTCGAAGAAGCAACCTATCGTGGCATTGTCATCGTGTGAAGCTGAATATATAGTAGGATCCTATGTTTCATGTAAAGCAAATTAGATCAGATCTGTACTTGAAGAAACGTTTGTCGAAGTGAAGAAACCTCTAGTATTGCAAATCAACAACAAGTCAGCCATAAATCTGGCGAAGAATCCAGTTCTGCATAGAAGAAGTAAAAATATTGAAGTAAAGTTTCACTTCTTGAGGGAAAAAGTAAATCAAGGTGAACTTGAAGTTAGGAATTGCTCAAGTGAAGCACGGTTGGCCGACATTTTCACTAAAGGATTGAAGGTCGGCAGATTCTTGAATTTGAGAAAGAAATTAGGAATAGTTCAGATTGACTATTTTTTAGGGTGTTCGACAACTTGAATTACGGAGGTGTGTTGAAATATTAAATTATATTTGTTAAAATATTAGGTTAGATTAGATTTGATTAGATTTAATATTTAAATATAATTCAAGTTGTGTTATCCCAAACCCAATTAAGGTTGCATATAAATAGTCATAGTTTGTATCATTATTTGTACAATTTAATAATACAAATCCTTATTTCCTTTATTATTCTCTCTTTCTCTCCTCACTGAAAGTGCCTCACGCACTAAAAGATTTTCCAATTGTACTTTCCTTTTCATGATTTACTATTTACTGATCAGTTTCTTGTAAAATTCCTCATGATCAGGGATTTTAAGCCTATTATGGTCATAATGTATTTGACGCGATTCAATGATTTTCTGTCTTTTTCTTCCAATGATTGATTTTTTTGGCCATCTATAACATTAAACAACATATTTTTGACAATTTTGTTAGATAGCTTGAGGGATGCAAACCCTCTTTTAGTACCAATATTAGATACCCTATTTTGAGGTTTTCTCACTAAGCAAAGCTTATAGCTCGCTTAGAGTAAAAGTTGGAATTCTCTAGCTAATCGAGGCTTGTAGCTCACTTAGTGTACAACCTTTCTAAAAGACTCGTTTTTCATCATGTAAGAATGGTTATTATGCTCATGCATGTTATATTTTTCAGTGTAACAATCATTTTCATGGCATGCATCGAATTTTTCAAAACAAGAACATGTGAATGAAATGATATGTATCCCTATAAATGTGCATGCAAAGAATGTAGATACAATTTCATAGTTGATTTTCCTTTGGTGCTTGAAGAAGAAATTTTCAAGGAACTTAATGATAGTGTGTGAAAAATGAATCTAAGCCAATTTCTTGTTCAAATGAATCTAATCTATGCAAATAGTGCTAGAGGTGTGCTGATGAATATTTTAATTTTTTTGAACTTATCAATCAATGATTCTCAACCACCTTCCAAATAAGAAGACCTATACTTGGATAACTAAGAAGTGGCTTGTTCTATGCACATGGGGTAATAAGTGGTCAATGTCAAGTGCCATTGTTCGCTTAGCGAGCTTCCATTCTTCTTTTTTTCATCTTGCTTCCATACTGTGATAATTGATAAATTTTAAAAGTTTAACTAGAAAAAATGTTAAATGGATTGGGTTTCCTCCCAACATGAGCTTGTTTAATGTCAAATGCTTGACATTTGTCAGTCTCACGTAATACCTATTAACTTAAAACACACCTCGTGGTTTCTGATTCTGATCTTTACTTGACTGGTGTCCACATCCACCAACTTTATATCGGTTTTCATGAAAGATCTTCTAAGAATGAGAGGTATCTTTAGTCCATCCTCGATATCTAATACCATAAAATCTATATAAAAATATATCTTGTTGATTTTAATTATAACTTATTTGATTATTCCTCTTGACTTCCTGCATGTTTTGTCAGCGATCTGCAATGTTGTTACAGTTAGATCTACTTTAAGGTCAACAATTTTGTGTGCCACTAACGGTGATATTATGTTCACAGGTTCTCCCAAGTTAATGAGCACATTTCAAACTTCTATATCACCAATGGATATAAGGAATATGACTAGACTATAATTTTCTTCTTTTTGGGGTAATATTATTGAGTAACTGTTACCTCATATTTTCAACACAAGACAAATGTGAGGATTAAAGGTGATCCAATAATCGTGATAAAAGGACTTGGGTTGTGTCCCAGTCAAAATGGTAAATTTTGACCATAAAGTTGAAGTTGATTATCTAAAAATCTATGTTTAGTACAGGCATGCTTGGAACCTTGGTCAAAATTTGAATATCAACAAGGGTTTAGTTGAAGACGAGATAGTCTCAAGTTTTGAGACTTAGTAAAATTTAGAGAACTTTCAGTTTGATGCTACTACTATTGATGCAAGTTTCATCGAAGTAAGATGTAAACAGATAAGATAAAATAGTTGTTGGAGGATGTGTGTAAGCTTGTTACAGGTGAAGTATCCACGGAGACGGAGACGTGTCAAACATTTCTAAGTTGATCGTTGATGACAGCTACGTTAGAACTAGTATATAAGTAGTTCATGTTTATAGGATTATAGGTTTGCAATTTTAAACAAATTATGTATACTTAAAGTACTCAAGTGTTAGTTGTAAGTATAAGAGTGCGCCTAAGAGGGGGGGTGAATTAGGTACTTTAAAATTTTTATCGTTTTAGTGATGATGGATATTATTTTTCTGGTTTAGTGCATGAGTTTACAAATGTGTTTCTTTCTTTTCTGGCTTATGACTAGTGATGAAAGCGGTAAATGCGGAAAAGTAAAGAACACAAAGATATATCATGGTTCCCCTCACAGTCCGAGAGTACTCCAGTCCCCTTTCAACATGAAAGAGATTTCCTTATTGTTAGATCTCTAGACAAGACACCCTAGTCCTTCTATACAATACTTTAACCAATAAAACCACCAAGAACAATCTTCTTGGACTAAGAACAATCCTCTTGGATTTTTCACTATATCAACAATGAGAACAATCCTCTCAAAGTGACTTTACTCGTATCCAATAATCCTGGAAAAACAAGATTTATAAAACCACTTAAACTTATTTTCAACAATCCTGAAAAATAAGCAAGTATATAGCAATATTTGATTTGAGTGAGTTTGAGTAGCAATGATCACTTTGAGTGATTTAATCAATGAATTTATCTTCTCTTTCAATGATAATAGTATACAATGACTCAAGATATATAATGCTAAAAGTTTTCTGGTTGATAATATGTGAAAGTGTGCAGAAAATTTGTGTATGAAAATGTATAACAGCTTGAGTTTGATTTTTGAAAATTCAGAAAAAAATGATTGGAAGAGGTGTTTAAAATGATTTTGAAAATGAGTATTTATATGTTCATAGCACCCTTTTGAAACAACATAAAGTTTTGTAAATGAATCATGAATAATTTCCAAGATTAAGTGAAAGTTTTCCATGAATTGGTGTTATGAACAGGCATGTGTAAAGCTGGTGTTTTTCAAAATCGTTCAGCATGCAATGGATTGCACCCTTTGTGTAAATAGATTGCACGGGGTTTCAACAGTTAGAAATTCAAATATTTTGAGTGTGCAATCGATTGCATAAGTGTGTAAATCGATTGCATTTGAAGTCAGTAGCAAAAATTGATTTAGTGCAATCGATTGCACAAACATGCAAATCGATTGCACTTAGAAACAGTAGCAAATGTTTTAAAAAATTGAAGCATGCAATCGATTGCACTAATATGAAAATCGATTGCACTCAAGTGAAAAACGATTTTTATCTTAGAAAAACTTGAGTAAGGATTTGTACAATATAAAATATTTCTTTTGACCATTGAGCATCTATGTCTTAAGTTCAAAGTAAGTATTATCATTATACCTTGAAATTTTACTAAGTGCTTGAACCAAAGACTTTATCCACAGATGCTTTTAGCTTGATCAATAATCTTTTCCTTCTTTGTCAATCATGGTTTGTCTTCATCAAAATAAAAGTGCATTTGAGAAGCTTGATTTTACATTCTCCCCCTTTTTGATGATGACAAACGATCTTGCTTGATGCGTTGTAATTTCCGGAAAGAGGCTTCTCCCCCTAAGATACATAACTCCCCCTTTTTGTACCTTAAAAGATTAAGACAAGGAAATACACAAGCATAAAGTATAACATCCTTTTCCCCCATTGACATTAACAAAAATAAGGGAAAGATGCATAAAAAAATGGACAAAATACATATAATAATATTGAAAGCTTAACCATAGCCATATTGCTTCATGATGCTTTTTCTCATCCTTTGATAAATGCACATAGTAGTTGTCTTCATCAAAACATGATGTTGAAGATGCTTGACTCTTTTAGAAAGAATGAGAAACTCTTATGTGAATGCTCCCCCTATCTTTGATAACTCCCTCTTGATCAAAGTTCTCCCTTGAACCATGGAGAATTTCATCTTTCTTTGGGCTTCAATAGTTAGAGACAGGCATACACAGACACAGACACACACACACACACACACACACACACACACACACACACACACACACACACACACACACACACACACACACACACACACACACACACACACACACACACACACACACACACACACACACACACACATATATATATATATATATATATATATATATATATATATATATATATATATATATATATATATATATATATATATATATATATATATATATATATATATATATATATATATATATATATATATATATATATATCTTCTCCCCCTTTGTCATTAAAAAAAAGGATGGGAAAATCCTTATAATACATAAAGAAATTATTGAAAGTAAAAATAATTTATACCAATGAGTTTCACCTCAAGAGTGACTTCATAAATCATTCATCTTTTGAGAACATGATGTTGAAGCCTTTGTCACAAAGTTTACTTGTACTTAGGAGTTGTCTCTTTTTCTTCAACATGAAGTACATCTTCAATGGATATGAAAGTTAGTGTATCAACTTTTCCAATGCCAAGAATTCTTTCTTTAAGGTATTTCCCATATGTGAAATAATCCTTGGACTTGAACTAGATTTGAAAGTTAGTGTATGTCTCTCGTCATATGCTTTGAACAACCACTATCAAGATACCAAAGATTGCATGTGGTCTTCAAGCATACCTACACAACAAATTATGTTTGATTTGATACCCAATGTGCTTTGGGTCCATCATAGTTAGTTCCCTTCTTAACCCACTCATAATGCCCACTTGCTACACTAAAGTTTCTAACATAGCAAGCATTAGGTGTATGGCCAACAATACCACAATAAAAATAAGTAGGTTCAAAGTTACTTCTATATCTAGAAGGGTAAGATTTCTTCTAAACAAATCTTTTCTTTTTAGGATATTGATGAACTACTTTAGGTTTGTTCACTTTCTCTTTGTATGATTGATCACTAGCTTTAACAAAGATAGTTTTATTAGAACTTGGTTTTGAAAAACTTTGAATATCCAAGTCCACTTTTATCATTGGAATATCTTTGTTGGCTAAGAACACCTTCCAATCCAATTTGACCTTTTTCATATCTTTCAATAACTCTTTTTAATTGGACAATTTGGAAAGAGAGTGATTCACAATTTTTGCATACAAAATTCTGTTTTTGCTCACTAAATTTGTATTTTTCATCTTTGAGATCTTTTTCCATAGACTCACATTTTTCTTCTAAAGATTAAATTTGTTTCTTTTGAGATGAAATATTTTTGTACAGAATTTTGCATTTATTTAATAGTTCATCTATAATACCTTGTGCATCACTATCATAAATAGAGAATTCATTACTAACCTCGTCATCTTCACTATCAGAATGGTGTGAGACCATCAATGCAAGATTAACACGTTGATTGTTTTCGGAATCGGAAGATAAACTTTCCCATGCTATATATGGTTTCTTTGACTTCTTATCTTTATTTATCTTGAAATATTTATGCTTCTTTTCATGTGTAGGACATTCAATTTTAACATGTCCCATTTCTCCAAATTTAAAGCATATAACCTTCCTTGTTGGTGATTCCCTTTTTATTTCTTTTCGTAGAACCTTTTCAATCTTCCTGATGAGATCATCATCCTCACTACTAGTGGATTCATCCTCTTGATTGCTATCATGATTTTTTATCCTTGTATTTAAAGCAATGTATTTTGAATCTTTTACTTGGATTTCATGATTTTCATGTCTTGCAAGTTTCGTCTCATATTTTTGAAGTTTTCCGAACAAAGTGGCGGAAGTCATTGTGGATAGATTCTTCTTTTCAGATATTGTTGTCACTTTTGGTTGCCATTCCTTGGATAAATATCTCAGCACTTTAAGATTATGTTCTTTATTAGTTAAAGTCTTACCGAGTGCTTTCAAATGATTTGTCAAGTAAACAAATCTTTTCTGCAAGTCGAGGATTGATTCTCGGGGCTGCATTCTGAATAGTCCGTATTCTTGACTCAATGTACTTAATCTCGATCTTTTAACTTCAGCGGTTCCTTCATGAGTTTATACCAAGGTATCCCATATTTCTTTCGCTGTTTTTCATGCCGAGACACGAAAGGATTCATCCATGCTAAGTGAACCTTGAAGAAGATTGATTGCCTTTTTAACATAGAGGACCTTTTTCTTATCATCTTCATCCCATGCAGCTTTAGGCTTTGATGAGCCAGCACCATTGATCACCGTTATAGGAATAAATGGACAATTATCTACGGCATCCCGTATTTCTTCTCCTTGTGCTTCTAGATGTGCCTTCATGCGTATTTTCAAGAAGTCAAAATATTCACCACAAAATAGAGGAGGCTTGTTGTTACTACCACCATCTCTGAAAACAGGATTTTGATTTACGGAAGCCATTCTGGATCTTTTAGGAGCTAGTTACCTATAACCTGCTCTGATGCCAATTGTAAGTATAAGAGTGAACCTAAGGGGGGGAGGGATGAATTAGGTACTTTAAAATTTTTATCATTTTAGTGATGATGGATATTATTTTTCTTGTTTAATGCATGAGTTTACAAATGTGTTTCTTTCTTTTTTGGTTATGACTAGTGATGAAAGAGGTAAATGCGAAAAAGTAAAGAACACAAAGATGTATCCTGGTTCCCCTCACAGTTAGAGAGTACTCCAGTCCCCTTTTAACATGGAAGAGATTTCCTCATTGTTAGATCTCTAGACAAGACACCCTAGTCCTTCTACACAAGACTCTAACTAATAAAACCACCAAGAACAATCCTCTTGGACCAAGAACAATCCTCTTGGATTTTTCACTATGTCAACAATGAGAACAATCCTCTCAAAATGACTTTACTTGTATCCAAAAATCCTGGAAAAACAAGATTTATAAAACCACTTAAACTTATTTTCAACAATCCTGAAAAATAAGCAAGTATATAGCAATATTTGATTTGAGTGAGTTTGATTAGCAATGATCACTTTGAGTGATTTAATCGATGAATTGATCTTCTCTTCCAATGATAATAATATACAATGACTCAAGATATATAATTCTCAAAGTTTTCTGGTTCACAATATGTGAAAGTGTGCAGAAAACTTGTGTATGAAAATGTATAACATCTTGAGTTTGATTTTTGAAAATTCAGAAAAAAAATGATTGGAAGAGGTGTTTAAAATGATTTTGAAAATGAGTATTTATATGTTCATAGCACCCTTTTGAAACAGCATAAAGTTTTGTAAATGAATCATGAACAATTTCCAAGATTGAGTGAAAGGTTTCCATGAATTAGTGTTATGAACAGGCATGTGTAAAGCTGCTGTTTTTCAAAATTGTTCAGCATGCAATTGATTGCACCCTTTGTGCACAGGGTTTCAACAGCTAGAAATTCAAATATTTTGAGTGTGAAATCTATTGCACAAGTGTTTAAATTGATTGCATTTGAAGTCAGTAGCAAAAATTGATTGAGTGCAATCGATTGCATAAACATGCAAATCGATTGCACTTAGAAATAGTAGAAAATGTTTTGAAAAATTGAAGCATGCAATCGATTACACTAATATGAAAATCGATTGCACTCAAGTGAAAAATGATTTTTAGCTTAGAAAAACTTGAGTAAGGATTTGGACAATATAAAACATTTCTTTTGACCATTGAGCATATGTCTTAAGTTCAAAGTAAGTATTATCATTATACCTTGAAATTTTGCTAAGTTCTTGAACCAAAGACTTTATCCACAGATGCTTTTAGCTTGATCAATAATCTTTTCCTTCTTTGTCAATCATGGTTTGTCTTCATCAAAACAAAAGTGCATTTGAGAAGCTTGACTTTACATTAGTTATAAATTCAGTTTCTTTTATTCATTATTTTATTTACTGCATTCAATTTTCATCTTTCATTTTGACATTTATTGTCAAATGTATTTCAAACCAATAATTATTTCACAATCTGTCCTGGGATATTTTCAAGTTTAATCCGTTACGTGAATCAAACTTATGTTTGTTTACCAAAATCACTAGTAAACAAATTGGCACGTCCAGTGGGACCTTATGTGCGAAAAATTTTCTTTTTATTAAGACATTTGTTGCCACTAAGTTCTTCATAATTGAAACTTTTCAAGGTCTTAAGTGTGTATGAGATTGAGAAGTGGTAGGATAACCAATAAATATGCTAGAAAAATGACTAGAAGAAACGTTATAATGGTTCATCCAAGAAATAACAATACCAATGAAGAATAACTATCTGTTGCTACAAACAGAGGCATGGTCGCTACGAATTTGACCAAAGAAAGTGCCTCCACTATGAGCACGATTGACATACCGTATATCGCACATGAGGGGGCAATAATTTCCCCTTCAACGATGGTGAGTCCCCCTATGACTCTAAGAATAACCATGGAAAGTGATTTCATGCCTTATGCCCCAAGTTTCACAATGTATATGTTTATTCGTGATAAGCCTTATGGAATGCCAACATCGATGATGGCAGGCTTGCAAACAAATGCGTCGATATTTGCTGATAACACGATAATTGTGTATTTTCAAATTAACCCTCAATTGGCATTAAAATCTTCTATAAGAAATCCTAATCGAATCATGCAGCTATAAGTGGGGTAGGATCTGTCTCTCCATTAATGTCAACATTAACCACAAGTTCTATGATGGTTATAAGACAACAAATTAATGAGAGTAACCACAACATGGTTAACTTTCTCACCCAAAAAATAGGCATGATATTCAAAATATGAACCATAGTTACCAATAATTATAAAATCAGATGGGTTGAATCGTTGATTTCATTGGCACCCCTCAGACGCAACTTCGACCAATTATACAACCCCGGATGGCTAAATCGATCCGAATTGAAGAGGTAATCAACGAGGAAAACACATTCAATCAAGGCCAACAGTTTGTGCTTCATGGGTCGAATAATATAGGCCTAGGAATTTCGAACAAAGAGATCCATAAGTCATGTTGGTTAATAAAAATAAGAACACTGATGAAGTAGTCCATCGAGTCCAGTAAGAAAATCTGGCAGGACAGAATAACCTTGCATCCATGGTCGAAAGAGTCCATCGAATATAGGCCTGCATATGCAAAATTATACACCCCCTCTATCGTAATTTATATTACAGACAGATTTCCCAAGGGGTTGGAAAGTCTCTAAGTTCACCAAATTTGCTGGTGCACTAGTGATTTTACAATTGAACATATCGCTCGATATTTGACTGAAGTGTGAGATATAGAAAATAATGAGAATCTAAGGATGATACATTTCCCTAATTCTCTTGCAAAAAATTCCTTTACATGGTTTACAACACTCCATGCGCATTGCATTTGTAATTAAACTCAATTATAGATATTATTCCATGAACAATTCTACATGGGGCAATCTAAGATTAGCCTGAAAGAATTGACAAGTGTGAAGTGAAAATTCGCTCAGTCGATTGATGATTATCTTAACAGATTCTGACTGTTGAAAGCAAGGTGTTTCACCCAAGTTCCTGAACATGAATTAATCGAAATGGCTGCTGGGGATTTTATTATTTCATTAGAAAAAAATTGGATACCCAATATCTAAGAGATATGGCCCAACTAGCGTTTAGAGCTCGACAAGTCAAATGAATAAAGGATTAAAAATCTAGGGCAAACAGAAATAAAAAAATAAAGAGTGGTTTAAGGCGACATAGGTCAAAATGACATAGGGTCAGACATCGAATTCAATCATGTCGAAGAGAACGAGGTTAATCTGGCCGAATTAAAGTCGAGACCCCATATGAGTGTAAACTTCTTACACTAGCAAATGGATAGAACCCTATCGAGCCTGAAAAGAATGACAAATTCCCAAAGAAAACTTATACCTTTGATGTAACCGAATGCGGAAAAAATTTCAATGTGCTGGTTGCAAACGATAAAATTTTAGTGCCACAACGCGCAAAAATGTTGCCCCTGGAACAAAGGAAGAAAATAGGTTTTTGGAAATACCGTAACTTTTAGGTCATAAAGCTTCCCAGTGTTTTCTTTTCAAGGATCTTGTCCAAAATTCTTTGAAGGAAGGAAAGTTCAAATTTGCTAACAATAGAAAGGAACAAATGAAAATTGACTCTGACCCATTGAAAATTGACGAAGCCCATTATGTTGAACCATTCGAGATCAACATGGTCGAGATTACTAAAGATATCGATATGGAGGTTGAAGAAGAAGCGGTCGAGAGTAGTGACAACCAGATGAATGAGGTCTATCCCAGAGTTAAAGATTATTTGATTGATTTCCTCAACCGTTATAAACTCAAGGACTCAGAGGTGATTATGTGCCCTAGGTGTAGTGTTGTTTTCAACAGAGGTTACTAAAAACCTAGAGAGTGCTCGACTTACTAAGTAGAAAGGGAAATGGTGAAATAACATGCCCTAATTCTTCTTCAACAAAAGGGGTGTACCCCTGGAAAAACATCAAAATTTCCTGACTTACCATGAGAGTAGACCAAATACCTATGTTCCCTAAGGAAAATGGATGCAACCTACAGGAAAAGGTGGACCTAAGCATCAGAAATGGAAAAGTTTTGAGATAGGAAGAGGCTTTTCAGTAACATATAAAGAGAATTTTCAAGTATCAAAGAAACACTCTTACGACCCTAGAACCTATAAAGGAAAAATTCTAATGTCAAGAACCCAATAGAGGTTGTTTTAGAGAAGAAAAAGGTAGATAAATAGGTTGTAGAATCGAGAAGCAAAAAACAATAACCTAATTATGTCAATCGTCAAGCAAGTCGAAATACAATTGTTTTCCCCTATCCAAGTGGAGACAAAAAGGAAAGCAGGAAAAGACGCACCACCTCTGAATGACGAGATGGTGACTGATAACTTTGACTTAGGGTCAGAATATGACTTCGACCTACTTGGTAATGTGGCTTCGATAATCAGGTGAGTATGATTGTGTCACAAAGGTGACGGAATCCCATGAATATGACGAACAAGTGATGGCCAAACATAGACCTGTATGTTATTTTGTGATGGATAATGGTTGCATCGAAGATAAAAATGTTTTTTCGAAAGACATGATGAAGGCATGAAGATCCATTTGAAGCCCTTGTTCATAAGGGAAAAAGTTGATACTGGAGTTAGCATAATACTAATTGATGGAGGTGAAACATTCAACTTGATGCCTCATTTCCTATTAAAAAGGATAGCAAAGTATACCACATATTTGAGCCCATACAATATGGTCTTGTCAAATTATGAAGGAAAAACTATACATATTTTAGGGGTTATTCAAGTTGATTTTACGGTTGGGTCGATAACTAGACCCACTATTTTCATGGTTATATCATCTGGGGCCAGTTACAACCCACTCTTGGGTTGAGAATGGATTCATGGAATATGAGAAGTTCCATCATCACTCCACCAAAGAGTCTCGATATGGTAAAATGATGGAATTGTCAAAAATATAGAAGTTGATCAGAGTTACTATATGGTGGAGGTAAATCATGTTGACAAAATGAATTTTGATATAAACCTAGAAAATATTGCACCTTGTTCTCTTGCATGGTTTGCATAAGTGCCTTTAGAAGAGGCATTATACTCTCTGAAGCTTCATCCTACCCATTGATTTGTGTGGGATAGAGATCTTATGGGATATAAGAGTATGTAGAGTATCCCACCAACTGGATGGGATGTCGAATACGAGGACTATGTTTGAGTCTAACGCTTTGGAAAGAATTTCGACTGATGTAGCCAAAAAATTACTAAAAACATATCTATAGGACAAAGTGAAACACATGGTTGTCGAAGCTAATAAAATAGAAATATATGACGTGGGACCAGAAATAAACTTAGAACTTGAACCACCAGACAAGCCACAACCAGGAAATATGGGAGGTGATAGTTTGGAGATTTAGAGGATTTACTACGTCTATGATGACGAGCCTTTGGGTTTCAAAAAATATCTAGTTGCATCGACTAAGAAGATGTAGCCCCATGACCCTTTAGAATAAATCAATCTAGGTGATGAGATGGATAAAAGGCTAACATATATCAGGGCCAATATCGAACCAGGATTGAGAACAAAGGTAATTAAATTACTTAAAGAATATAAATATTGTTTTTCTTGGGATTACAATTAAATTCTCGGATTAAGTAGAAATTTGGTAGATCCTAAGATTCAATAAAATCTAGTAAGAAACTGGTCAAACAAATTCCAAGACGATTCGCGCTAGAAATAATGTCGAAAATCAAAGAGGAGATCGCAAGACTCTTAAGAAGCAAGTTCATTAAAAAATCAAGGTGTGTCAAATGGCTTGAAAATATAGTTCCTGTAATGAAAAATAATGGAACACTAAAGCTTTGCATAGATTTCAGATATCTGAATGCTGCGATCCCAAAGGACGAATACCCAATGCATGTCGCATAAATATTGGTTGATTCGGCAGTGGGGTTCGACTATCTTAGTATGCTTGATGGTTATTTTGATTATAACCAAATTTTTATTGCAGATGGGGATGTTCCAAAAATGGCATTTTGATGCCCAGGAGCCTTGGGCAATTATGAATAAATGGTGATGCCTTTCGACTTAAAGAATTTCAGTGCAACTTACAAGAGGGTAATGAATTCTATTTTTCATTATTATATCAAAAATTTTATGCAAGTATATATTGATGATATAGTCATTAAGTTTTCATTGGGAAATGGTCATCTCGACCACTTTCAGCAATCATTCAAAAGAATGACAAAATACGGACTGGAAATGATTCCTCTTAAGTGTGCTTTCTGTGTGTAGGCCGAAGATTTATTTAGCTTCGTAGTTCATAAAAAGGGCATTGAAATCAATGTTTTAAAACCCAGACCGGTGATCGACTCGGTAAAGTTACTGGGTCACTGGGTTACTGGTCGGACTAGTGGGTCACTGGTCAGACCGCATGGCTTTTGACCCGGTTTCTATAAAAAATATATTCATTACCTGAAATTTGTAACTATAATAATATAGAAAATTATAAATTCAAATAATTTAGAATAAACAAAAGTATTAGTAACAATCAAAATAAGTGATAGAAACTTAATGTAGCAAATTATAAATTCAAAAAGGTGATAAAAACTTAATAATTCATAAGTTATAGTATTATAATAAGTCACAAAAATCCATACTCAACGATCCATAATTTTTTATGTCCATGAAATCAAATTGTCATAATCTTGATATTCATATCCATCTTCAACTTCATTGTCTTCTCCACTAACTTCATCTTCTCTGGTGTTGCTTTTTTCTTGATTCACAGTATCAACAATAGTATCTTGTGCATTACCCATATCTCCATCTTCATCCTCATCTAAATCTATTTGATCTATAACAATATTTTAAAAAATAAGTAACAAAAAAAATTTAGAGATGGTAAATATGAGACATTAAATTGATTCACAACCACAAACTATATTATACTCATATTAGAACATACCAATATCACTTGAAATTGGTTGGATGGTCATATTTGCAAGGTCATTCCGCAATGCTTCCAACTCTTCATTGGTTAAGAGAGGTGGTGAATCCTCTAATACCCAACTAGAATGGTCAGAAATTGTTTCAATATTGATAGGATCATAACTCCCATTTCTTATTTCCTAAGCACACATGAATTAAATCTAAGTATATGTGTTTAAATATAAAAATATAATGATCATAGAAAAATAACCATAATAATACCTATTTTGAAGTCTCAAGTTGTAACGAACAAACACTAAATCATTAACCTTTTAGTGCTCCAATCTATTTATTTTTTGGAATGAGTATGCTCAAATATACTACAATTGCATTCACAACCTAAAGCACTACAAGTTTGGCTTAAAATACGAATAGCTAACCTTTGCAAAGTTGGTGTACAAGTGCCATAAGTTTCCCACCATTGATCTGTTTATACCATGTGATTAAATAAATTTATAAACATATTGAAATATAAAATAAAATATATATCAAGAGTTAGAAGTTATGAAATTACCTGCCCTCACAATACATCATTCATCCACGGTTGATTTCCTTCCAAAATCTAATTCACCGTCTTTGAATATTCTCATCTCATCTGTTAACTTCAATCGAAGTTCAGAATTTCCATTAGCATGCTTTTCAATGACATCTAAAAGTCCTGATGTTATGGATGCATGTTTTTCAAATTCTACATCATTATATCTACAAGTTGGATTCAACCAATAACCGGCAGCATGAAGATTTTTGCGGAGCTGTGAATCCCAACGTTTATCTAAGATTTTCAAGTAAGGATCCACTTTCTTCTTATTTCTTTGAAACCTCCTCGCCATCTCCTCTGTAGCTTTGACTATAGATTTGTATAGAATGCCCATAGCATGTTTATCTTTACTATCAATAATACGCAACACACGCACAAGTGGTTCAGTGAGTTTAACTACATCAGCACATTTACTCCAAAATCCAGAATCTAAAACTTGATCCATAAACTGTTTTGCCTTTGCTTCTTTGGCATATGCTGAGCTTGTCCATTCTTTAGATGTTACCATGGCTCTTAGTGATTTTTTGTGAGACAAAATACTTTGCAAAGCAATGAAATTAGTGGCAAACCGAGTTGGAGCAGGACGAAGGATTTCTCTTCCACCTGTTTGCTTTCTCATTAAATACAAGGCATAACAATGGTTATAAATATATTTGGTAACATTAGAAGCATGTGACACTGTCTCACTTACTTCCTCTAATTTTCCCATGTCTTGCAACATCAAGTTAATGCAATGTGCCGCACAAGAAGACCAAAATAAAGTAGGAAACTCATTTTCTAATAACCTTCCAGTAGCAACATAATTTGCAGCATTACCTGTCACTATGTGAACTACATTTTCAGGCCCAACAAATAAAACCACCTCTCTAAAAAGCTTATACAACATATCACAAGTTTTTGAAGCATGAGAAGCATCCACGGATTTTAGAAAAATAGTACCTTTGGGACAATAAACTAGAAAGTTTATAAGAGTTCTTCTTTTTCGATCAGTCCATCCATCGGCCATTAGAGTACAACCAGTTTTCTTCCAAATATCACGATACTCATTTATCAATTTGTTCACATCTTCAACCCATTTATTTAACAAATAGCCACGAAGACTATGCATAGTTGGAACTTTATACCCCGGACTCATGTTGCAAAGTGCATCAGCCATAGATTGAAAATACGCAGAATTAGCTGCATTGAATGGCACAGAAGAATCAATGAACCATCATGCAATAGCTAGATCACACTTCTCCACCAATTCCTTACTTTGTAACACACTTTTTAAAGAAGGTTGAGCTCCAGGAGTTGTTCTAGGCATAAAATAATTACTAATACGACTAGTATTTTTTATCTTTTGAGACACAACCACCGAATTTGATCTTGATTGTTCTACATCCATTTCTACTACACTACCCTATTGAGTAGTAAGATCAACATCAAAATTTTGTGCTTGAGTCTTTGTTATCTTATTTGCACCTTCATCAAGATTTTGTTTCATTTGATATTGAACATCTGGAGGCACCTTTTTACATGTTTCAACTTGACCTTTTATTCCAGCCAAATGGAATTTAAACCTATTAATCCTCCCTCCTCTAATAATTTTATCACAGTAAATACACAAATTAACAAGTTTTCCTTTCTCTTCAATTTGTTTACAACGACCCCAAGCTATATCAGTTTTTCCCCTACTGCTCTGGAGTTGGGTTGGATTTTGAGATGTAACTTCTTCTGAAGTTATTACTTCAGCGGGTGATGCCATATCTAATATCAATCAAAATTTAAAAATACAAAACTATATTACAAAAATATTAACAAAACACAATTCTAAACAAAAATTATTGAATTTATAAAAACATTATAAGAAACATTAAATATGTAGCATATCTAAATCCAAAATATATGAATATGTTGTTGTATATTACATATAGGCTACCAAGCATCGTTACTGTGCATCACCATATATAATAAAAAAATAGAAACTTTGCTTTCCAGCCTTTGCTATATATTTTAGATTAATAACATCCTGAAACTTTTCTTTGTTATATAATTTAAATTAATAAAAAACAGAAAACTTTGTCTTACTATATAATTTAGATTACATAGTTTTAAACCCAATTTCTATCTCCATAATATATACAACGACTATTACAGTAATATATATCTATCCCAATTTCTATCTCCAATATACAACAACTTCATTAACAGTCTATAATAAGTTAATTCATAAAAGTATAAAACTGCTTCATTCATACAAATTTTATCTCAATTTGTTAAACTAAAAGACCCAATTTTATAGAAAATGATCAAATTTAATCATTTATTTTCTATATCAATTAATCAACAAAATGAAACAATAATATTCATATTGAAAAATATCAATGCAAATTAGACCAAGTAAAAAAGAAATAACCTGTTTTTGATGTTTTGATGAAAATTTTTGACGGAAAACAAGGAATATCAAATAACAGCAGCAAGTGGGAGTTTTTGTTGGTAGAGAAAATTGAGAATATGACTTCAATTAGAAAAAGAAAAGACAGAATAAAAAAGAAAACCTTTCAAATGCCTAGGTTTGGGAAACGAGGAGGCAAAGCGTTTATGTTAATTTTTTTTTCAAAAGCCCTAAAAAATAAAATAAATAGTGAAACTCGCCGGTTCAGTAAAAACCGCTGGTTCACTGGTTTAACCGGTGATCCGGCCGGTTCACACCGGTTTCATCCAGTCTAAATGTAATTCCGGTCTTATCCCTTAATCGGACTGCCTGGCCCACCGGTTCTCGGTCAGACCGGTCCGACCGGCCGGGTCGGGCTGGGTTTTAAAACACTGATTAAAATAAACCAGAATAAGACTAAAGCCATTATGGAGACCCGACCTCCTTCAACCAAAAATGAGCTTCAATCTTTATTGGGGAAGATAAATTTTTTAGGAGGTTCATATCGAACCTTAGTGGCAAAACACAAGCATTTTCGCAATTAATTTGTCTAAAGAAAGAATGGTTTGAATGGCAATAGGAAAATGAAAGGGATTTTGAAGAAATAAAGGAGTACTTGATGCACCCTCAAGTTTCAACTCCTCCTAGTAGAGATAGTTGCACGAGGTTGTATATTTTTGTATCATGCTCAACTATAATAAACATGTTAGCACAAGAGGATGATAATGGCGTTGAAAGAGATATTTATTACCTCAGTCGAGTATTGGATGACGCGGAGACTAGGTATATCCTGATAGAATAGTTGTTCCTATATTTGTATTTCTCTTGTACGAAATTAAAACATTATATAAAGTTTTTTAACCTTTACTTCTCTTGGCATTTTGATATCATTAAACACATGTTGTCTAAACCAATTCTGCATATTCCCTGAGTTATGTTCCTTTAAAGGCCAAGAATGGGAAAACTGTCAATTACTTCATTGTAGATCATGCAATAGTCGAGGCATCTCAGAATTATCTAGAGCCAAAACCTTGGAAGTTATACTTTGATGGTTCTAATCATAAAAATGGAACTGGTGTTGGAATCTTAATAATTTCTCCTAGCAAGATTCCAATGAAGTTTAAATTCAGGATCGATGTTTCCTTCTCTAAAATGAAGCTGAATTTGAGGCTTTGATAGTTGGCCTTAAAATCTTATTAAATTTATGGGAAAAAAGAGTCTAAATCAAAGGAGACTCTGAGTCGGTTGTAAAATAGATAACGAAGGAATACAAACACATTAAGGAAAATTTACTAATATACTTTGTTACACTAAATTGACTAATAAAGTGGTTTGATTTTGTTGACATTCAACATGTGCCTTGGTTTACGAATCAAGAGGCCAACGATCTCGCACATATCACCTCGGGTTATAAAGACTCAAAGGAAAAATTGGAAGATCGGATCGAAGTTCGAGAGAAACGAAATTCGACCAATATGTCTTCTTTAGATTTTTCAATGGAAAAACTTCAGGGGGCAGAAAGATTTGGGCATTGACAATATGTTGGATTTTGATTGGAGAAAACCGACTATCGAATATTTAGAAAACACAACAGGATCAACTGATCAAAAGATCAAGTATAAGGCTTTAAACTATGTCATCATAGGGAACAAATTGTTCAAGAACATCCACGAGGGTGTCCTGCTGAAATGCCTTATAGAAAGCGAGGCATATTTAGAAATATCTCATGTCCATATTGGGTCGTGTGACGCTCTTCAAGCAGGCCACAAGATGAAGTGGTTGTTGTTTCGACATGGCGTTTATTAGACCACAATATTAAAATCTACATCGGATTTTCCAAAGTATGCCAAAAGTGCCAAAGACATGCAGGCATTAAACATGTTCATGCAAGCAACTTTAATGCCATGTAAAAAGTTGGCCATTCAGATGGTGGGCTTTGGATTTGATTGGAAAAATTCGGCCAGCATCATCTAAAATCCAAAAGGTACATTTTATTTTTCAAAGATTACTTTACTAAACAGATAGAAGAAATACCCGTAGTCAAAGTAGACCAGGAAGCAATGATAAAATTTATCCAAAAACCACATTATCTACAAGTTTGGAATTCTTGAAAACATAACGACCGACCAAGGGTCCCTGCTCACTGGTCAAAAAATGCTAGAATTCACTTATGAAATATGGGTACTCGAAGGCCGCCTCGATCTGACCATCGGACACATCAGCTACAGAGGCAATGGAGGTACTCAAAGATTATGCTCCAAATTCCAATTTGTGAAGTTTCTGAAGTCTTCTCAAGGCTTCTGTATGATTTTTTTTTATGACCAAAATTTATTTGTGACTAAGAGAGGTTTTTGAAGAGGAATATGGAAAAATAAAATCAATTTTTTTCCCTTGGTTACCTCAGGTTGGCCACGTTCTTTCTCTGGTGGATTGGTTTCGATTGTAGGGCTTGATTTTACTTCATCCACCTTTTAGGAACATTGTATAGCCTTTGGTTTGTCTTTGTGAAAGTTATCCTGTACGGAAGCAAGTGTGTCCTTAAAGTCATCATTCGTTTAATAGAATTGAAAGTTATCCTGGACGGTAGCAAGTGTCTCCCCCAAGACAGGTGTTCCCGCTTACACTCGAGTTGATAGAAGTGTAGGAGTTAAATAGGCTACCAAAATGGCATTTGCTTCGGCAGAAGCAGCAACACGAGTAACACCAGGAAATCTTCTCATGAACCAACCAGGTCCAACGCATTGATCCATAAAAGGTGTCATGGTCAAAAAAAAAACATTGGTGTCGATATACATTGAATGTATTTCATTAAGGTTCTTTCAAAAAGAGTGTTATTGGGAGTGATTAGGGAAATCCTAGTACCTTCAATACTCTTATCATCATTTTTTATCATTATAGATTTTGAAATAGTAACCTCTAATTTTGGTTCGAAGGTAGCATTTATTAAAAGTTGCAGAAGCCACAAGGGTCCAAAGAGAAGGTATTTTTGTCGGTTTCAAGGAGATGTTTCAATTTGTAAGATGAAATGCCTAATTCCTTGTATAGAATATCCCATAGTAATTTTCCCAGGCATATGTTTCGACCTTCGTGAAGCTGGGTGGCTAAGCAAACATATTTCTTAGCTATTTGTGAAGAGCTTAAACAGAAGAAGAAGTAAGAAATCTAGAGGGCCAGAAAAGCAATGTGTTCCCGGTCGAAAACTTCCTTAGTGGTATTTTTTTGTTGGTAAGAAATATAGTTTTTAAAACTAGCATGGTCGAAGTTAAAATTGACATCAACGTTGTTTTCTAAAGTAGGATCGAAGGTTTCCCCTTTTGGTTGAAGGCTAGTTATGGCTACTACATCGAATAGAGTCGGTGTAATTATGCCGCAACGAAGCTAAAAAGTATTTATCGATCCTTCCCATAAGAAAATTGAGGAAAGAAACATACAAGGGTTGTATTTAGGGCCAGTCCTAGATATTTTGATACACTCGAAAATACCTAATTTTCCAATTGTCATTGTTTTTTTCTTTTCACTTTATTTAGCTGTGATCGGTGGATCTGGAACTGACTGTTTAAAGCTGGTTTCGCGAAATGTCGCGGAAGCAAGAGTCGCCACCGTCTTTTATTTTCTCCAACATGGACAGGACAAAAGCACAGCAAAATTCCTTATGAGATTATCTCTCGGTTCGGGAGGTAGATTTATAGAAAGGGAAGGTGTTAGCACCCTTTCTGTTAGAACAATGTTTGAATCTACTACCCTATATTTAAGTTTTGATGATAACAAAGTGAAAAGATATAGTATTTATATGTTTCATGTTTGAACTATCTGCTGCCTAAAATTATTATGTTCTGACTTGCAGATACGCTGATTGAAATAAGCAAGATCACATCTATTCAGCATCAGAATTTGATTTCATACACCAGCATCAGAAGTTGCTACATCAGAACGTCAAGATCAGATGATCAACTCACGTACATGCTGAAGCCTGATGAACAAGACTGCGCTCAAACACTCTGATACCGAAACACAATAGTTCATCAGCAGCGAAGCAGAATCAGAATGAGCCAAGCCAGAACTTGCGTTAAGTAAGCAACGGTACTGTGCATTGAAAGCTAATTAATTCCAACGGCCTCATTCCAGACAAGATCTGCTCAAAAAGGAAAGCTTGTTATTAGCATTGAATCAAGAATATTGCATCCAACGTTCATCATCTCAAGTGCTATATAAACAAGGCTTTGAAGATTGAAATGGTTAATGCTCTCCAAATCTCTACACGCACAAAAGCTGAACCATAATCTTCGTTCTACCAGTTTTGCTAAACCACACACTCTAATATTCCATTACTGTTTAGCAATCTAGTTTCTAAGCTTCATTTTGTGTATACATCACAGTTGTGATACAGTTTTGTAGAAAACATCCACACACATAGTTTTATCTCTTTGTAAGAAAGTGTTGCCTTGACAAACCGGGTTGTGGTTTGAATCAAGAAGGCTTTAGCAGTTGTTAAAGCAGTCTGTAATATTCAGTTGAATATAGTGGATTAAGACCTCGTTGGAGAGAGGCGAAATCACCTTGACGGGTGGACTGGAGTAGTTTGAGATCAAACGAACCAGGATAAAAATATCTTGTCAATTGCTTTAGATTTCAGTTTTACAATTCAACCCCCCCTTCTTGTGTTTTTCACCACTTCAATTGGTATCAGAGCGCCTGGTTCTGAGCTAAAACACTTAACCGTGTCAGTACAAGATCCAGCGTCAGAAAAACACAATGGCAGCAAACAATTCTCACATCAGCAATGACAACAATGAGGACAGAGACAGATTCAGTGGCAAACCTCCAGTCTTTGATGGAGAAAACTTTGATTACTGGAAAGACAGAATTGAAAGCTTCTTTCTAGCACATGATGTTGATCTGTGGGATATGGTGACAGATGGATACACGCACCCTGTGAATGCAAGCGGTCAGAAGATTGATAGAAAATCAATGTCTGATCAACAAAAGCGTGACTTCAAGAATCACCACAAGGCCAGAACCATCCTCCTCAGTGCCATCTCCTATACTGAGTATGAAAAGATCTCCAACAGAGACACAGCAAAGAATATTTTTGATTCTCTCAGAATGACGCATGAGGGCAACGTTCAAGTCAAAGAAACAAAAGCTCTGGCGCTCATTCAGAAGTATAAGGCGTTCAAAATGGAAGAATCTGAATCCATTGAAACTATGTTCTCTAGATTCCAGATTCTGGTAGCTGGTCTCAAAGTTCTGGACAAAAGATACTCTACTGCTGACCATGTCAAGAAAATCATCAGAAGTTTACCCAAGCAGTGGAGGCCTATGGTTACTGCTCTGAAGCTAGCTAAAGATCTCAACAAAATCACTCTGGAGGAACTTATAAGCTCCCTCAGAAGTCATGAGATAGAGCTAGAAGCTGATGAGCCTCAGAAGCAAGGTAAGCCTTTAGCATTAAAATCTAATAGAAAATTTGAGTCTAAAGTTTTGCAGGCAGTTGAAGAAACATCTGATGGATCATCATCAGAAGAAGACGAACTTTCCCTTCTCTCCAGAAGAGTAAATCAACTGTGGAAGCAAAGACAAAGGAAGTTCAGGAATCCCAGAAGATCTGATCAGAACGAGTCTTCTTCCAGATACAGAAGGACAGATTCTTCCTCTGGATACAGAAGATCTGAAGGCTCCTCCAGTAGCAAAAATCCAAACACAAAAGACATCATCTGCTATGAGTGCAATGAGCAAGGACACTACAAGAGTGACTGCCCAAAGCTTCAGAGGGAAAAGCCCAAAAAGAAGTTTGGAAGAGAGAAGAAGAAAAGTCTCATGGCTACATGGGATGACTCTGACTCGTCTGAAGCTGACTCAGAATCAGATGATGAAAGGGCAAACATAGCTCTCATGGCAAACATTTCAGAAGATAGTGAAGCTTCTGAATCAGACTCAGAATCAGACACAGAAGAGGTATTTCCTAACTTCGCTGTTAACTTTACAAAGGCTGAACTTGCTGAAAGCCTTAATGAGATTCTGGAACGTTATCAGCAGATTAGAGCTAAATTCAGAGACCTGAAAAGGAATCTTGAATCTGACTCTAATAAGTCTAAGAGTCTCAAATTGTAAAATTCTGAGTTGAGAGATAAGATTTCAAAATTAGAAAACACTTTACAAAACTCTCAGAAGGAACCAATTTCTGAAACTCCCAGCAACGCTGATGAGATCATCAAGGAGTATGATCACAGTTTCTAGAAGTTCCTAGCTAAAAGCATAGATAGAAGCAGAATGGCTTCAATGATCTATGGAGTTAGCAGAAACGGCAGGAAAGGAATAGGATACCAAGGTAAGGTTCCTACACCAAAGAATGTCATGGACTTAACCATTAAACACACTCCTCTAAAT
Source organism: Vicia faba (assembly GCA_948472305.1). NCBI lineage: Eukaryota > Viridiplantae > Streptophyta > Magnoliopsida > Fabales > Fabaceae > Vicia > Vicia faba. The sequence continues at coordinate 92,509,771 of OX451735.1, read as the reverse complement.
TCACACTTTGTGTATGGTCACACACATGATATCAAATATACTAGCAGTAAGCACTCTGTGAAACCAAAATTCAACCAGAGTTTTGGTAAAACTAACAAATCAGGACCCAAGAAAATCTGGGTACCTAAGGATAAAATAATACATGTTGCAGATATCTTTAGCAGCAAGTCAGAAACACCAGTCATGGTACCTGGACTCTGGCTGCTCACGACACATGACGGGAAGAAGGCATATGTTCCAAAGCCTGGAACTTAAGCCTGGAGGCCACGTTGGCTTTGGAGGCAATCAGAGGGGAAAGATAATTGGCTCTGGAACTGTAGGTAATGGAAATCTTCCCTCTATTAATAATGTTCTGCTAGTAGATGGATTGATGCATAATCTGTTATCCATAAGTCAATTAAGTGATAACGGTTATGATATAATCTTTAATCAAAAATCATGTAAAGCTGTTAGTCAGAAAGATGGGACTATCCTGTTTAATGGTAAGAGGAAAAACAACATTTACAAAATCAAACTTTCTGAACTAAAGAGTCAGAATGTAAAATGTCTTCTATCTGTTAACAACGAGCAGTGGATCTGGCACAGAAGATTGGGGCATGTTAGTATGAGAAGAATATCTCAGATTAACAAACTCAATCTGGTCAGAGGACTTCCTAATCTGAAGTTCAATTCAGATGCTCTGTGTGAAGCATGTCAGAAAGGCAAATTTGCAAAACCTTCTTTTAAATCCAAAAATGTTGTTTCCACCTCTAAGCCATTAGAACTTCTGCACATTGACTTATTTGGACCAGTTAAAACTGCTTCAGTCAGTGGTAAGAAGTATGGGTTAGTAATCGTAGATGACTATAGCAGATGGACATGGGTAAAGTTCTTAAGACACAAGGACGAGTCACACTCTGTGTTTATTACCTTCTGTAACCAAGTTCAGAATGAAAAAGATCTTAGAATCGTTAAAGTCAGAAGTGATCATGGTGGAGAATTTGAAAATAAAGATTTTGAGTCATTCTTTAATGACAGAGGCATTCTGCATGATTTCTCTTGTCCTAGAACTCCCCAACAAAATGGAGTTGTAGAACGAAAGAACAGAACATTGCAAGAAATGGCCAGAACCATGATCAATGAGACAAACGTTGCTAAGACTTTCTGGGCAGAGGCAATAAACACAGCGTGCTACATTCAGAATAGAATCTCAATAAGACCTATTCTGGAAAAGGCTCCATATGAATTGTGGAAGAACAGAAAGCCCAACATTTCATATTTTCATCCATTTGGATGTACTTGCTTTATATTAAATACAAAGAATTATTTGAACAAGTTTGACTCTAAAGCACAGAAGTGTATTATGTTAGGATACTCTGAACGCTCAAGAGGGTACAGAGTATACAATACAGAAACACAGATTGTGGAAGAATCAATCAGTGTTCGTTTTGATGATAAGCTTGACTCTGAAAAGTCAAAGCAGAATGAAATTTTTGCAGGTATAGAAATTGAATTTGCAGGTTCTGAAGACAAGTCATCAGAAGCTCTCAACACAGACATTCCTTCAACGTCTGAAAGGAGCACTGCTAGAAATCCTACAATAGCTGCTGATCAACCTCAGAAGAGATTGCCTAGAAGAAGCTTGGATCACCCAGAAGAGACTATCCTAGGAAGAAAGGAAGATCCAATCAGAACAAAAGCAAGCTTCAGAAACTCTGAAGAAACTCTTATGGGATTGGTGTCTCTGATTGAACCTTCTTCTATTGATGAAGCACTTCTGGATAATGACTGGATTCTTGCAATGTAAGAAGAGCTGAATCAATTCACCAGAAATGACGTATGGGATCTCGTCCCCAGACCAAAAGGATTCAACGTCATTGGAACAAGATGGGTGTTCAGAAACAAGCTAAATGAACAAGGTGAAGTCATCAGAAACAAGGCACGACTGGTTGCACAAGGTTATAGTCAGCAAGAGGGGATAGACTATACAGAAACCTTTGCCCCAGTCGCCAGGTTAGAATCTATCAGACTTTTAATTTCATTTGCTGTTAATAGAGGCATCACTCTGTATCAGATGGATGTCAAAAGTGCATTATTAAATGGTTATATAGAAGAAGAAGTTTATGTTTACCAACCCCCAGGTTTTGAAAATACAAAACATCCAGAACATGTTTTCAAACTAAAGAAGTCACTGTATGGTCTGAAACAAGCTCCCAGAGCTTGGTATGAAAGGCTAAGTAACTTTCTGCTTGAAAATGAATTCACCAGAGGGAAAGTGGACACTACTCTATTCTGTAAAACAGTTAAGAGTGACATCTTAGTCTGTCAAATTTATGTTGATGATATCATTTTTGGTTCTACTAATCCTTCTCTTGGAAGAAAATTTACTAAGTGTATGCAGGCAGAACTTGAGATGAGCCTCATGGGGGAACTGAAATTCTTTCTAGGAATTCAGATCAATCAAACTCCAGAAGGAACTTACATTCATCAGAGCAAATACATCAGAGATCTTCTGAAGAAATTTGACCTCTCAGAATGTAAGCCATCAAAGATTCCAATGCATCCCACGTGCATTCTGGAAAGAGAAGAGGTAAGCAAAAGTGTAGAACAGAAAGTCTACAGAGGTATGATTGGTTCTCTCCTCTATCTGACTGCTTCAAGACCTGACATACTATTCAGTGTTTGTATCTGTGCTAGATTCCAATCAGATCCTAGAGAATCTCACTTAACAGCTATTAAGCGAATTTTCAAGTATCTGAAAGGTACTACTAATCTGGGTTTGTTTTATAGAAAATCTAGTGATTACAGCTTAGTAGGCTACTGTGATGCTGATTTTGCTGGAGACAGAGTGGAACGTAAAAGTACTTCTGGAAGCTGCCAGTTTCTGGGAGAAAATCTAATCTCTTGGTCCAGCAAAAGGCAATCAACAATTGCTCTGTCAACAGCAGAAGCTGAGTACATAGCAGCAGCAGGATGTAGCACACAAATGCTCTGGATGAAAAGTCAGCTTGAAGACTTCCAGATTTTTGAGAGTAACATTCCTATACTTTGTGATAATACTTCTGCTATTTGCTTAAGTAAGAATCCCATTTTACATTCTAGAGCTAAGCATATAGAAATAAAACATCACTTCATTAGGGACTATATTCAGAAAGGTATTTTGAACTTAAAATTTATAGATACAGACCATCAATGGGCTGATATCTTTACTAAACCCCTTTCAGAAGATAGGTTTAATTTCATTCTGAAACATCTCAGCATGAAAGTATGCCCAGAGTGAAAATGTTTTAATTCCATATATTTACCTTCAGAATGTAATTATTTTACTGTGAACTTCTGATCAATCTCCTTTCAGAAAGATAGAACATGCAGATTGTATCAGATGCAAGTCTAAAGATCTGAGAGTCTAATCTCAAAGACAGACATGCTGATCACTACATCAAACAAGTGTCATCCAATCATCAGCATATCTCTGAAGCAGAACGCGTGCACGCTTCTGAGAAGGCAAAGCGCTGATTGGGTGCATTGAGACACATGTCTGGTAACCGTTTTTAAGTAACCTTCTCAAATCCCCCAAAATCAGCAAGATTGACACTGTTGTCAGCATGGTTCATAAGCAAAATGAGACTTCTGAAAAGATTCAAGCGATGCTGGAGCGCCTGTTCACACGCTTGCCTCCTCAACCTTAAATCTTTTTTTCATGCATGACCTTTTTCATGTTTTCTTGATTTTCTGATGTACTGTTTTGATTATGTTTTGTAATATTTTCTTGCTCTGATTCTGAACTATCTTAATATAATTAGTTTTTCTGATCTTAATTGTTTTAGCACATCACCAACACTTTTTGATTGCTGACAAAAAGGGGGAGAACAAGAATGATATTTAAATCAATAACGGCTAACTAGACAGAAATTCTCAAACATTCTAACTTTATTACTTGAAATGTTTTTTCTGTTTTGTTTAAAGTCTACAGGCACAAGGAAGCTCCTGGACACTCTGAAGACTAGAAGCTCTGATCAATGTTGCTCTGATCAATATGAAGTTCTGATCGTCCTAATACTCTGATCCAAAGCAAAGCTCTGACAAGAAAAGCTCTGAAGCTCTGCTCTCTGATAAGTCAAAGACTCTGATAATCTGATGTTCAAAGAAAGAAAAAGATCTGATCCTGAAGAACACGTATAATCAAAGGGAAGTAATAAACTCAGGGGGAGTATTTCCTTACTCCTTACTCTTTTACTTCTTATTCTGATACATATTCCAGATACCTTTTCACGTTATTTTAATTTAAAATATCTAGTTTTTGTCATCATCAAAAAGGGGGAGATTGTTAGAACAATGTTTGAATCTACTACCCTATATTTAAGTTTTGATGATAACAAAGTGAAAAGATATAGTATTTATATGTTTCATGTTTGAACTATCTGCTGCCTAAAATTATTATGTTCTGACTTGCAGATACGCTGATTGAAATAAGCAAGATCACATCTATTCAGCATCAGAATTTGATTTCATACACCAGCATCAGAAGTTGCTACATCAGAACGTCAAGATCAGATGATGAACTCACGTACATGCTGAAGCCTGATGAACAAGACTGCGCTCAAACACTCTGATACCGAAACACAATAGTTCATCAGCAGCGAAGCAGAATCAGAATGAGCCAAGCCAGAACTTGCGTTAAGTAAGCAACGGTACTGTGCATTGAAAGCTAATTAATTCCAACGGCCTCATTCCAGACAAGATCTGCTCAAAAAGGAAAGCTTGTTATTAGCATTGAATCAAGAATATTGCATCCAACGTTCATCATCTAAAGTGCTATATAAACAAGGCTTTGAAGATTGAAATGGTTAATGCTCTCCAAATCTCTATACGCACAAAAGCTGAACCATAATCTTCGTTCTACCAGTTTTGCTAAACCACACACTCTGATATTCCATTACTGTTTAGCAATCTAGTTTCTAAGCTTCATTTTGTGTATACATCACAGTTGTGATACAGTTTTGTAGAAAACATCCACACACATAGTTTTATCTCTTTGTAAGAAAGTGTTGCCTTGACAAACCGGGTTGTGGTTTGAATCAAGAAGGCTTTAGCAGTTGTTAAAGCAGTCTGTAATATTCAGTTGAATATAGTGGATTAAGACCTCGTTGGAGAGAGGCGAAATCACCTTGACGGGTGGACTGGAGTAGTTTGAGATCAAACGAACCAGGATAAAAATATCTTGTCAATTGCTTTAGATTTCAGTTTTACAATTCAACCCCCCCTTCTTGTGTTTTTCACCACTTCACTTTCTATCCATGGTTATCCATGGGCTCTTAGATACTTGCTCATTTGTGTTTTCAAAAATGTTTGTTTGCTTTTCAAAAGTGCGTGGGTTTGAAAAAGTTTCATTGAAAACTTCAATTCGACTCTTGTATCAGTCCTCAAGAGTGTTGTGAAGCATTTGTTTTGAAATCTTTTAGAAAGTGTCAGTGTGAAAAAGAGTTTTTGATTTGTTTTTGAATTAGAGAAAGTATCTACGAGTCATCTACCTATCCTAAGGAATTAGGCTGTGTAAATGTCCTTAAGGTAGTGCCATCCCACCATTGAGAGGTAGGTAGCACCACCGTTGGATGTGTTCGGGTCAATTCGTTTGTAGGGACAGTGTGGTCACCAGAGTAACAGTAGGACACCTTAGAAGCTACCCTTATGCCATTGATCTTTTTTATTCCGAGGCAACCGTTTCGAGGCAACTGTTCCGAGGCAACCGTTTCAAGGCAACTGTTCCGAGGCAACTTGTTTCGAGGCAACTAGATCAATGGACATAAGGACTTACTAAGATGTCCCATACTCGACGACCACGTTTCGAAGGCAAGGCAACAGTGAGGCGTACCCTAAGAGTGGTGTGTGAATTTGTGTATTGTTTTCAGTTATGTTTTATCTTGTCATGCATTTGGTGAGCTACGCTTGTTTTTATTTTAGGCCATTCATTCTTTCATGCAATTATAATTTAAAAGTGCAGAAATTAAAGTGCGGAAAATAAAGTCCTACGCTATTACAAGGCGCGGGTCTATACATCGCCAAATTAACAAAAACCCGTTTTGAATAAAAATGCGGAAAGTAAATAAATTTCCTAATTACTATTACAAGGCTTGGGCAATTACATAATATTTAAAAGAAACGTAAGAAAAAACGTGCGAAAAGAAATTAGAATCGAATGTTCGAGGGCGTTGGACCCTTTTGTAATTAAATTAAAAAAAGCTAATTAATTATTTAATAAGAAAAGGAATTTTTTTATGTTTTTGGGATTTAATGAAAATAAAGAAAATTAACTAAAATTAGAAGTTAAACGAAACCCTAGTTCTAAGTCGTTTTTAATTATTTATGAAAGATATTCAAGTTTAACCTAATTTACACTAATTAATTAATTACATGTTTATTTACAAAATAATTAATAATTAATAATAATAATAATAGGAAGAAATTATTTATTAGGAAAAAGAATAAAAATGCTAAAAACCTAATTTCTACATATTTTAGTTATTTAAGAAAAGATTAAAATTGAAAACCCAAAATTAAACTAAATTGATTACTAAAACTTATTTACAAAAATATTAATGAATTAAATATTAAATAAACATATTTTTAGTTTTGATTTTTCTGGTTTTATTATGAAAATTATTTTTGTGAATTAAATAAAACAATAAAACAAATAAAAGAATAAAAAGGAGAATTAAAATAAAAATAAATAAAAATATGCAAACCATGGGGGTGTCTGGCCCTTTTTTGGAGGTCTTTGTAGAGTAATTTGGCCCATTGAATCAGGCCTTTTTTGACTTTCCAGCGTTTGCGTGCAGATCCATTGACTGGCGTGCATGGTGGAATTCACGTGATGGCCATCAGATTGAGTCTCCTGGACACTTGGCAGGCACAGGCGTTGGGATGCATGGTGCTCCTTTGCAATGAGTGCTACGCTGGAACATGTTAATGAAAAAAAATTATGAAATATATAAGGGGACCTGGGAATCGAACCCAGGTCCCAGTACCTACAAGCCAGCGCATCAACCATCCAGGCCATTGAGTCTCTTTGTTATTATAGTAGAACGTAAATAATATACATGAAAACAAGCGTTAGTGGCCTAAAGCAAGAAATCACGCGCCAATATTTGAATCATCCAGTCAGGCTTGGACACGCTAGCATCGTCTTCCTTTTGTTCCTGCAAATAATACCAAATAGCGGGGGTTTTAAACCCCCACTAACTGCAATGCATAAAAATAGCGATTAGCATATGAGTAAACATAAAAAGGGTGCGAGGTGGTTGTTCAGTTCGTTTTGATGTCCTGATTTCAACGGTACCAGTTTGGTTGTCCAATTGTTCCATATATGTAAAACCCCAAAATTGAAGCTTCTGAAACCCTAATAAACGTTCATGGTGAATTCTTATACAGGCATGGTTAGTTCAATTCAAGGATACCATTAGCTTCAGAATGTTCATGTTAGTATAAATCAATAGTTAAAAATCACAAATGATGCATGGAAACTGAAACACGATTGTGAAAAAATTCAAGAAAAGTAAGACTTTGTTCTACCAATTCCTTGAGTAGGGAGGGCTAGTTTTGATTGGAATCGTTTCCTGGATGTCTTGGCAAGGTTTTGGAATACTTTTGCAGCCTTGAAACGTCTCCTAACTAGGTTTTCAGTTTTCAATATTTTGTGAAAAAGTGCAATGTTGTTCTTGGTTTTTCAGCGCAGCTCTTCTGTGTATGTGAGCCTTAGGTTAACTTGTGCTTATGTATTTGAATAGAATTAGGTTAAAAAACCAGCCCAAAATCCATCCATTTATGATTTTGAATATTTGATTTTCCATATCTTTTTTCAAATCTTTTTGCCGTGGAAACTTGCCAATTGTGGAAGATTTTGTCTCTTGAGAAGGCACACGAAATATTGAGCTCATAATGGACATATTTGCTGCATAAAAGGATTTAAAAAACATGTTTAGTATTTTTCTCATAATTAATTTTAATTAAATGAATTAATAGGATTAAAAAATTCAATTAATTAATTAAAAATAAGAAAATAACTCCCTTTTAGCTTAATGGGTCGTGCGTAGCCTTTGGGTAATGATTCATGGAAGAATTTGTGGCCCATTAGCATTTTTGAACCCTTTTGTGCAAAGTTGACTTTTCAAAATTCCCAAACATTTCCCAACTTCCACAAGGCATATCTTGTTCAATTTTTAAGCTTTGATCATGTTCTTGGACATTTTGGAAAGGTCTTGAAGTCCTCTAATCAATGCCTTTGGTCCCATATCAATTTGATTTACCAATCTCAAGTTATGGTCTTTGACTTAAAGTGCCTTTTTGTTGACTTTTGAAAATGACCTATAATGTTGAAATTGATAACTTTTTGTGAGAGAATTTCTTGGACTTGGAGTGTGAAGATGAGTTGTAGGAAATGTCATTATCTTCAAAATGAGCTTTGGATGGGATTTTTCTAATAAACCATGAAGAAGTTATGCCCTGGTCAATTTGCAGTTGACTTTTTCAACTGTCCAAAAATAGAAACTTTTACATCTTGAGACTTTTTGAGCCATGCCTTGAGAATCATGATCAAGAATTGATCAAATGATGTTTGTGGCTTCAAAATAAGATGTTGACCAAAATTTTTGACTTTTGACTGTCAAATGACCATTTTGCCCCTGCAGTTGACTGTGAAGCATTTAGGGTTTTTGACTGTGCAGTTTGATGCTGTGAGTCTTGAAACTTGACATATGAATGCTTGACAATGTGTGTAGGCATGTGGGACTTGATTGGACCCTTGGAAACCTCAATTTCTTTGCCAGAACCAAAACACTAATTTTTGACTGTTAGGAGGCAATTGGACTGTGCAACCCTTGGGAGATTTTGAAGCATGATCTTAGCAAACCTTGAAGAATATGGGAGGGCAAATTTTGGGGTACAACATTAGCCACGCAAGGTATTCCTTTTTTTAGGGAGGGGCTAGTTGAAATATGCGTGCAAGCACATCCATAAACCTCAAATCGAGGGCACATTTTCAAACACAGAAGGCGTAGCAGCAAAATAACAAGGAAATCATTTTTTCACTTTCTCAGGATGAGATTTTGGAGATGGAAATGGACCTAAGAATGCAAAGGTCTTATCAGAAAGAGAAAATGGAATGAGCACCTGTGAACTCCAAATTTCCTAAATCTTCGTCTTATGCTAGAATGGTGAATGCAAGTGGATGATTACCGATGATCTTTGCAGCATTTGAGGTGGAAGGCTTTGTTGTTTGATAATAGAAAAATGGGTTTCTTTCATGAGAAAGAAGATGAACTTTGAGAACTATTAGAACAAGATTAGTTCTGATCTATCTCAGAGTTTTGACGATAACAATAAATTATATTTTAGATAATTTATACTTTGATGAACGTAATTGAATGTTTCAGATAATGTTCTGACAGAAGCATTCTGAAGTGCTAAGCTAAAAATTATGAAGAAGTTCTTTGATGAAAGAACCTTTTTGTTTTAAGCACAACTGCTGACTCTGGTAAGACAATTTATTTAAATGTATCTTCTAACATTTTGCAGGATTCCTTGCTCAGAAGATTACTTGAAAGCAAGTGTTGTTCAGAAGTTATTTGAAAGCAAGCGTTGATCAAGTTCTTCGCAAGAAAAGCACTGCTTAGAATATGTGTAAAGCATGTTCTGAATACAAGACGTTGAAGCAAGTTCTGAATGAACATTAAAGCCAACTTATCTTGTCAAGCATAGGAAACATGTTCTTACAAGTTGTCGCTTGCTCATTAATGCAAAGACGGCTGCAAGCACTCAAATGTCTAAGCTAGTTTCTTGGAAAATGGAATAGTGCAAGGAAACACGCAAGCATTTAATGCTCTCCACTTTTCTGAAGGCAGCAATGGTCTTTTTGTTCTTACTATATATAGAAGGACATTTATTGCAAGCCAAAAAAAAACAATCAAATTTCAAAAGGAAGCAAGATACTACTTGAAAAATTCGGGGCTCACAAACTCTTTGTTCATACACTTTGTGCAAAATTATTCTAAGTGAAAAATCACAATTGTGATATAGCTTGATTAGAAGCAAATTTTATTTCACTATCTGTAAGATTAAACTCTTGTAATTGTTCCTTGAGAGACCTAGTTTGGTCAGATTTCTCAAGCAGACTAGGACTAGATTTAAGTCTTAGTAGTGTTAGTCACTTGTAAGATTACTTGTGCATTGTTAGTCACAACAGTTGTTGTGTGTTTGTAATCAGTTGATTATAGTGGATTAAGTCCTTGTTGAGAAAGGTGAAATCACCTTGACGGGTGGACTGGAGTAGTTTGAGTTCAAACGAACCAGGATAAAAATAACCTTGTCCTTCCATTATTGTTGAGCTTTATTTTGAAAAGAAAAAGAGTCACTTATTCAACCCCCCTTCTAAGTGTTATCTTACCCCTTCAATTGGTATCAGAGCTTGACTCTGAGCACAACACTTAATCGTGTCAGGAAAAGATCCAGAAGAAAACACAATGGCTGCTGAACAAAACAACAATAGTTACAACAAACCTCCTGTTTTTGATGGAGAAGATTTTGAGTACTGGAAAGACAGACTAGAAAGTTTATTTCTAGGTCATGATAGTGATCTATGGGATATAGTCATGGATGGTTACACATATCCTACTGACTCAGAAGGAAACAAAGTTGACAAAAAATATGGATAGACTACAAAAAGTTGATTTTAAAAATCATCATAGAGCTAGAAATATTTTTCTAAATGCTATCTCTAAAGTAGAATATGAAAAAATCACTAATAGAGATACAGCGCATGATATGTTTGAGTCTCTTAAAATGACTCATGAAGGAAACGCTCAAGTTAAGGAGTCTAAAGCTCTGGCTTTAGTTCAGAAGTATGAAGCCTTCAAAGTTGAAGAAAGTGAGTCTATAGAAGCAATGTTCTCTAGGTTTCAAACTCTGATCGCTGGTCTGAGAGTTTTGAACAAGGGATATACCAAAGCAGATCATGTGAAAAAGATCATCAGAAGCTTACCCAGAAGATGGGCACCAATGGTCACTGCTTTCAAAGTTTTAAAAGATCTGAACAATGTGTCTCTGGAGGAACTCATCAGCGCTCTCAGAAGTCATGAGATTGAACTGGATGAGCATGAGCCTCAGAATAAAGGTAAGTCTGTAACCCTTAAATCAATTAAGAAATTTGATACTAACGCTTTTCAGGCTGAAGAGGAAAACTCTGAAGAATCAGTGTCAGAAGAAGACGAACTATCCTTGCTCTCCAGAAGGATCAATCATCTGTGGAAGCACAGACAAAAGAAGTTTAGGAACTTCAAGAAGTCAGAAGATAAACCAGAATCTTTTGGACACAAAAAGTCAAACAGAAGAGAGATCATCTGTTATGAATGCAAAGAACCTGGTCCCTATAAAAGTGATTGTCCAAAGCTTCAAAAATAAAAACCAAAGAAGAGGTTTAGTAAGAAGAAAGGGATGATGGCAACCTGGGATGACTCAGATTCTTCTGAAGATGAATCTGGTTCTGAAGATGAAAATGCCAACCTAGCTCTGATGGCTATCACAGCAGATGACTCAGACTGTGAGTCAGAACAAAGAGAGGTATTTTCTAAATTCATTAGAAATGAACTTGCTGATAGTTTATCAGAACTTCTGGAAAACTATAGTAAACTCAAAATAAAATACAAGAAACTCAAGAAGAGTCTTGCATCTGATATTGGGAAACATGTAGCAGAAAAATCTGAACTCTTAGAAAATAATTTTAAACTTAAAGAAGAAATTCAAAATGTTCAAAAAATTTCTAGTTTAGAATCTGTGTCTAGTTCAAAAGATATTCTGAAAGAATATGACTATAGTTTTCAAACTTTTCTAGCTAAAAGCATAGATAGAAGCAAAATGGATTCAATGATCCATGGAGTTAGTGGGGAAAACAGAAGAGGAATTGGATATGAACCTCCCAAAGGGAAGGAGACATACATACCAAAATTTGTTGCTAAAATGACTTTCACTTACAAACCTCTGAATAAACAATTCAAGTTTGTACACTCACATTCTGGAAACTCTTATGCTAACCAAAAAGGACCCAAAAAAGATATGGGTACCTAAGGATAAAATAATATTTGTTTCAGATGTCCTTAACAGCTCAATTGAGACACCAGTCATGGTACCTGGACTCTGGGTGCTCACGACACATGACGGGAAAAAGGTCTATGTTCCAAAGCCTAGAACTTAAAGCTGGAGGAGATGTGAAGTTTGGACGTAATCAGAAAGGGAAGATTATTGGTTCTGGAACTATTGGAAACAGTAACCTTCCTTCTATCTCTAATGTTTTATTAGTAGAAGGATTAGCTCATAATATATTGTCCATAAGTCAATTAAGTGACAATGGTTATGACATTATCTTCAATCAAAACTCCTGTAGAGTTGTAAGCCAAAAAGATGGATCAATCCTCTTTTCTGACAAGAGAAAGAACAACATTTACAAAATAGATTTATCAGATCTTAAATCTCAGAACGTTAAATGCCTTTTGTCTGTTAGCGATGAGCAATGGGTATGGCACAGAAGATTGGGACATGTCAGTCTTAGAAAAATCTCTCAACTAAATAAATTAAATTTAGTCAGAGGACTTCTCAATCTGAAGTACAACTCAGAAGCTCTGTGCGAAGCATGTCAAAAAGGAAAATTTTCAAAACCTTCATTTAAATCCAAAAATGTTGTCTCTTCCTCTAAGCCATTAAAATTACTTCATATTGATCTGTTTAGGCCAGTTAAAACTACATCCGTCAGAGGCAAGAATTATGGATTGGTCATTGTTGATGACTTCAGCAGATGGACATGGGTAAAGTTTTTAATACACAAGTATGAGTCACATTTTGTGTTCATTGACTTCTGTACTCAAGTGCAAAATGAAAAAGATTTTAAAATCATAAAAGTCAGAAGTGATCATGGTGGTGAATTTGAATATCGTTATTTTGAAAAATATTTTAAAGAAAATGGTATTGTTCATAATTTTTCTTGTCCTAGAACTCCTCAGCAAAATGGAGTTGTAGAAAGAAAGAATAGAACTTTACAAGAAATGGCTAGAACCATGATCAATGAAACTAATATGGCAAAGCACTTTTGGGCAGAAGCTGTGAACACAGCGTGTTACATTCAGAATAGAATCTCTATAAGACCTATTCTTGAAAAGACTCCATATGAATTATGGAAAAACAGAAAGCCCAACATTTCTTATTTCCATCATTTTGGATGTACTTGTTTTATTCTGAACTCTAAAGAAACTCTGAACAAGTTTGATTCTAAAGCACAAAAGTGTTTTCTGCTTGGATATTCTGAACGCTCAAAAGGCTATAGAGTATACAACACAGAAACTCTGATTGTTGAAGAATCAATCAAATTCAGGTTTGATGATAAGCTTGGCCAGCAACAGCCAAAGCAAATTGATTTTTCTGTAGGTACAAAAGATCATCCCTCAAACTCTGAAACTTCAGAAGCAAAGAAAGACTCAGAAGCAAAGGAAGACTCAGCAGATCATCCTCTTGACAATGCACTGGACAGCCTCATAATCTCTGATCAACACACTCAGAAAAGGTTTCCTAGAATCTCTTCAGCTCACAAAGAAGACGTAATCATTGGAAGAAAATAAGATCCCATCAGAATAAGATCCTAACTCAGAATCAATGAAGAATCTTTGTTTGGTTTGGTTTCTCTGATTGAGCCAACTTCCATTGGTGAAGCTCTGGAAGATAATGATTGGATCTTAGCAATGCAAGAAGAACTCAATCAATTCTCCAGAAATGATGTATGGAATTTAGTTCCAAGACCCAAAGGATTCAACATTATAGGAACCAAATGGGTCTTCAGAAACAAACTGAACGAGCAAGGAGAGGTGATCAGAAACAAAGCACGACTGGTTGGACAGGGTTATAGTCAACAAGAAGGAATTGATTATAATGAAACCTTTTCCCTAGTTGCCAGGTTAGAGTCTATAAGATTATTAATTTCTTTTGTTGTACAAAATAACATTTCATTATATCAAATGGATGTTAAAAGTGCATTTTTAAATGTCTATATTGAAGAAGAAGTTTATGTCCATCAACCTCCTAGATTTAATGATTCAAAACATCCAGAACATGTTTTTAAATTAAAAAAGTCTTTGTACGGTTTAAAACAAGCTCCCAGAGCTTGGTATGATCGTCTGAGTAATTTTCTTTTAGAAAAATATTTTACCAGAGGGAAAGTGGACACAACTCTTTTCAGAAAGACTTTTAAAAATGATATTTTAATTTTTCAAATTTATGTTGATGATATAATTTTTGGAACCTCTAATATCTCCCTTGGAAAAGAATTTCCTGAGACCATGCAGGCAGAATTTGAAATGAGCGTGATGGGAGAATTGAAGTTCTTTCTGGGAATTCAAATCAACCAGACTCCAGAAGGTACTTACATACATCAGACGAAGTATGTTAAAGAACTTCTGAAGAAATTTCAAATCTCAGAAAGCAAAGATGCCAAGACACCTATGCATCCAACCTGCATTCTGGGAAAAGATGAGGTAAGTATGAAGTTAGATCAGAAGCTCTATAGAGGTATGATTGGATCCCTTCTCTATCTGACTGCATCTAGACCTGATATACTATTCAGCGTGTGTTTGTGTGCTAGATTCCAATCAGATCTTAGAGAATCTCACTTAACAGTTGTTAAGAGAATTCTTAGGTATCTGAAAGGTACTACTAATTTGGGTTTGTGTTACAGAAGATCACAAGATTACAGACTAGTAGGTTATTGTGATGCTGACCTTGCTGGAGATAGAATTGAAAGAAAAAGCACCTCTGGAAGCTTCCAGTTTCTGGGTGATAATCTTATCTCGTGGTACAGCAAGAAGCAAGCAACAATTGCACTTTCAACCACAGAAGCTGAGTATATATCTGTTGTTGGATGTAGTTCTCAGATGATTTAGATGAAAAGTCAACTAGAAGATTTCATTCTTTATGAAAGTAAGATTCCTATCTTCTGTGACAATACTTCTGCTATTTGTCTTTCTAAGAATCCAATTTTACATTCTAAAGCCAAACATATTGAAATAAAATATCATTTTATAAGGGACTATATTCAGAAGGGAATTTTAAATTTAATTTTTGTAAAAACAGACCATCAATGGGCTTACATTTTTACCAAACCCCTTTCAGAATATATATTTAATTTCATTTTGAAAAATATTTGTATGGAATTATGTCCTGAATAAAATAATATTTATCTTCTGTGTTTGACTTCAGAATATTCTGAAATTAATGCTCTGACTAACAACTCTTCAGAAGTTAGAAGAGAAGTTGCATCAGAAGCTATATGAAAAGTCCTGAAATGCTCTAACGTTTCATTTCTAAGTATAGTTCAGAAATTCATTAGAACAAACAGTTGTTACATGCATCCTTCGGAAAATGAACACGTGGTGTGTCTCTGAAAGGTCACGCGTGCAAAAGCTACTGATGACGTTCTAGGTAACTGTTAATCATTAGCCATAATCTCACGTTTTCCCTAATTTTTAGCAAAATCATTAAATGCACGTAATGATGAGATTCGTTTTAAATTCGTTTTAAATTCTTTAAAAATTCTTTTTTAATTTTATTTCTAAACCTATTTCTGAAACTTTTGCATATAAATACTTTTTGAAAAACCCTTTTTCATTCTTTATCGTCTCTTTCAAACTCAATCGTTTCTGTACTTTTTCTCTAAAACCCTTTTCTTCATCTCTCATCTCTAAGAACTTCAATGGCTTCTCCTTCTACCCACTCTGAGCAATACATAGTGCCTGAGAGAACAACTCTCATTCCTGTAGACAGTTTGGAAGTTTTAAGTGAGTTAATGGTAGATTTCGAGAATCTAATAGAAAATGGTTTTGACTTGTTGCCTACTGTTAAGTTTCAAGGTTGGGAGAACTTTTTTGATCGTCTCATTGGTCCAGTCTTTCCACATCTAATGAAGGAATTCTAGAACATGTTATTGCAACCCCTAAGGTTATCCTCTCTTTCGTAATGGGCAAGGAAATATCCATTACAGAAAACCAAATCATAAAGTTGCTAGGGTTTAAAGGACTTGGAGTTACAGGTATGCCAAGCGGAAGAATGGAAATGTCAAGGGTCTACTCAGAGATTTTCACAAACGGTCAAGGATCTTCAAAAGTCAGGGACTTGAAAGATAAATACAAGATTTGGGCAAGAATTATCCATGGATGTATTCACCATAGGAAATACACCAGCTCTCCAGATTACATTAACGCTGATCAACAATACTTATTGTTCTGCCTTGGAACAAATGTAAAAATTGATTTTCCTTATTTGTTGTTTAAACATCTCTGGAACAATGTAAAAGAGACTAGGGAAGCTTAAAGGATGAAAAACCCAAAATCCAAAAGGAATTGGATTCCTATGGGTAGATTAATATCTGACATTATGACTGAGAATGGTCTGATTGCTCACCTAGATGAAGCCAATCTTCTGGGGGAGCTAGAACCTACTTGTGGTAAGACTATGACTGGGAAGAATTTACTGAAAAGGAAAATAATTGACAAGCTGCTGGTGGAACCAACTCCATATGTGTCAGCTGTTGTGAAGAGAAGAAGCATGCCTATTGCTGATTTCCCTCTGTTCAATTCAAGAGATCATCCACATATCATCCTGCACTACATTGAAATCTGCAAAGAGACTGGAACACCTATTGATCTAGCTTGGCTCCAAGGAAGAAATCAAGCTGCTCCAGATGTTGTTCTCCAGGAATCTTTGAAGAGGAAAGATGTTGAAGGACCTTCTGCCACTCCTCAGAAGAAGAAAAAGAAGACATGTAAACATGCTGAAACTATCACTATTTATGATTCTGTCAATGTATCTACATCTTCTGAACCCTCCCAAACCTTAAGAGATATAGATGTTGATATTGACCTGACCTTACCATCTGACTCTCTTGCTGACAACCCTCAGAAAATTCAAGTTTTATCAGATTTGAGTGACTTTGACTCTGATGAACACTCTAAAACCCAATCAGAACCCTCTCAATTAGAACCCTCACACTCAGAACCCCCTGAACCATCTGTTTCTCAACCCATTCCTACTGAACGCTTTTCAAGACCTCCTCCCAGACCTCTATCACCCAGACCCACTTGATGGTATGATGCTGGCTCTTGGAGAATTCCAGGGATAAATGAACCGCTGGCCACTATAAAGCCTCCTTTCAACTTACCATCTGAAAACATTTTTGTTATGAATCGACCACAGCCTCAGAACCCCATTCCCACTCCTGAAAATACAATAATAATTTCACCTGACATCACTCCACCTACTTCACCACAACATCCAACACCAAACTCACCTATACTCTCACCCCCTCATATTCCAGAACAACAATCTTTTGAACCACCTGAAATTGTTGAATCATCTGAACCTCATGAACAATCAACACCACCTAACTTTGTTGACCAACCTGATCATTCAGCCACTCCTGAACCAACCAAAAATCCTGAACCTGCTAGCTTTTTAAGAACTGTAGTGGATTATGAATCTCTACAATTCTTGAAAAACAAAACTTTCAAGAAGGCTGTCCCAAAACCTGTTCAGCCAGATGTGAATACATTGTTTCAATTTTTTTTAACAAATGTTCAAGCATGGTTGAATCTGCTGAAAGAAGATTTCTCCATAAGCGTGAACCCAGCTGTAACGGATCTTCTATGGGAAACCTTCAGAAGAACTTTTGATGCTGAGTCACTGAAGCTACAGGACTTATGCCACTTTCAGGTGCTGGACAACTTTTCCAAACATCTACACGCTTTCAAGTCAGAAGCTGCTGACATTTGGAATAAGAAGTCTTCTTTAATGATTGTTGATACACCAACTGATACAATGGACATATCAGAAGATGAATCTGAAGATGCCTCTAACGATTCAAACCCTCTGGCTATTGTTCTATTGAATCAACCTTCTGTTAAGGCTGAACCTGAACTACTGCCAACTCTTGCAATGGATCTGGGAACTCTGCTTTTAACCTTCGTGCATTCTAACTCAACGGTTGCTGCTTCTAAGCCTGTTTCTACTGAAGCTTCGTCATCCTCTGCTCCTACCTCACTTATCATGGACACTCTGAACGAGCTCAAAAGGGAGAATGAAGTCATTCATGAACGCTTGGATAAGAAAGACCAAAAAAATCAAGAAATCAAGAACTGGATGGTGAAACAAGAAGAATCTGCCTCTGAGATCAAGAATCTTCGGATGGCTCTTGTTACTAATAAATCCTAGTGTCTTTCTATTTCTTGTCTTTTGTTTGTTGTTTTGTACTTTTGGATATTTCTTTTTTGCTATTTTATGAACACTTTTTAACTCTTCAACTATTTTATTTATACACTTTTTGATTATGCCAAAAAGGGGGAGAAAATGAGTATTTTGAACTAATCACTGTTTAACAGTTATGGGACTAAGTCTCAGATATTCTAACAAAATACAAAAAAAAAATTGTGCAAAAGATTTTTTTTTCAGGTATCACTTTAACTCTGAAAGAGTATTCCAGCTAAACATTATCTTCATAAAGAGGTTCTGAATAAATCTAAGAAGATTTTTTATTACTCTGATAAATAATCTCAGGAAGTTTTATATAGAGAAATATTTATTTCAGGGGGAGATTCTTATCTCTTATCATATTTTATTTCTATATCTGATCTATCTCATAGTTTTGATGATAACAATAAATTATATTTTAGATAATTTATACTCTGATGAACGTACTTGAATGTTTCGGATAATGTTCTGACAGAAGCATTCTGAAGCGCTAAGCTAAAAATTACGAAGAAGTTCTTTGATCAAAGAACCTTTTTATTTTAAGCGCAACTGTTGACTCTGGTAAGACAATTTATTTAAATGTATCTTCTAACATTTAGCAGGATTCCTTGCTCAGAAGATTACTTGAAAGCAAGTGTTGTTCAGAAGTTATTTGAAAGCAAGCGCTGATCAAGTTCTTAGCAAGCAAAGCACTGCTTAGAAGATGTGTAAAGCATGTTCTGAATACAAGACGTTGAAGCAAGTTCTGAATGAACGTTAAAGCCAACTTGTCTTGTCAAGCGTAGGAAACATGTTCTTACAAGTTGTCGCTTGCTCATTAATGCAAAGACGGCTGCAAGCACTCAAGTGTCTAAGCTAGTTTCTTGGAAAATGGAATAGTGCAAGGAAACACGCAAGCATTTAATGCTCTCCACTTTTCTGAAGGCAGCAACGGTCTTTTTGTTCTTACTATATATAGAAGGACATTTATTGCAAGCCAAAAAAAAACCAATCAAATTTCAAAAGGAAGCAAGATACTACGTGAAAAATTATGGGCTCACAAACTCTTTGTTCATACACTTTGTGAAAAATTATTCTAAGTGAAAAATCACAGTTGTGATATAGCTTGATTAGAAGCAAATTTTATTTCACTATCTGTAAGATTAAACTCTTGTAATTGTTCCTTGAGAGACCAAGTTTGGTCAGATTTCTCAAGCAGACTAGAACTAGATTTAAGTCTTAGTAGTGTTAGTCACTTGTAAGATTACTTGTGAATTGTTAGTCATAACAGTTGTTATGTGTTTGTAATCAGTTGATTATAGTGGATTAAGTCCTTGTTGAGAAAGGCGAAATCACCTTGACGGGTGGACTGGAGTAGTTTGAGTTCATACGAATCAGGATAAAAATAACCTTGTCCTTCCATTATTGTTGAGCTTTGTTTTGAAAAGAAAAAGAGTCACTTATTCAACCCCCTCTTCTAAGTGTTTTCTTACCCCTTCAAGAACGTGAATGGAAGAAATGAAAGGAGAAAGTTGAAGTTGGTATTTATATGGGTTTTCCTCTGAGGAATTGCGACAATGGCAAAACATGTGGTGTTGAGATATGTTTTGTTTTTTTAGAAAGTGAAAATGATAGTAGGAAGTTGTGGAAGTTATGGCTCACAATCTCCTAAAAACTAGGGGTAATGATGACTAGTTGCAAAATCCATCAGAAATGATGTTTTGCAAAATGGTGCAATGATGACACTGACTTCGGCCTAGTGATTTGACAGTTTCGAAAAATGGAATTTTGGGAGGAAATTTGTTACCTCATATTTTTGACACAAGACAAATGTGAGGATTAAAGGTGATCATATACTCGTGATAAAATGACTTGGTTGTGTCCCAGTCGAAATGGCCAATTTCGACCATAAGGTTGAAGTTGGAATTATCTAAAAAGCTACGTTTATTCAAGGCATATGCTTGGAACCTTGGTCAGAATTTTAATATCAACAAGGATTGAGTCAAAAAAGAGATAGTCGATCTCAATTTTTGAGACTTAGTAAAATTTAGAGAACTTTCAGTTTAATGCTACTACTATTGATGCAAGCTTCATCGAAGCAATATGTAAACAGATAAGATCAAACAATTATTGGAGGATATATGTAAGCTTGTTAAAGGCGAAGTATACATGGAGATGGACACGTGACAAATGTTTCTAAGTCGACCGTTGATGACGATTACATTAGAACTGTTATATAAGTAGTTCATGTTTGTAGTATTAAAGGTCTGCAATTTTACACAAATTATGTGTACTGAAAGTATCTGTGTTAGCGAGAAATGAGTGATTTAAATCAATGCATGCATTTGAATTCCATTTATAAATTTGGTTTCTTCTACTCATTGTTTCATTTACTACGTTTAATTTGCATCTTTCATTTTGACATTCATTGTCAAATGTGTTTCACTACCAATAATTTTTAACCAATGTCCTAGGATATTTCCGAGTTTAATCTATTGCATAAATCAAACATGTCTTTGTTTACCAAAATCACCAGTAAATAGTAACCTCACATCATTTCTACTGCGACTTTTCTTCATCGGGACTTTCTTTTTCCTCTTCATTTACTTTAACAACAACGATCTTATCATCAATAACAAAGATACAATGCTATTTTGTAATCGTCTTAGTATTGGTATTAAATGTGTCTTTTTGTTGATCATCAAATTGTTTTGCTAATTGCCAACTTGTGTCTCAAGGTTTCTCATGGAGGCTTCAACTTTATTGTGACTAGCCATAGACAACTACATAAGTTGATTAAGCGTTTCCTCAAACTTTGTTGCTTTGTCTTGTTGTGGAGGTTCTTGTGAATAATGCTAATAGGATTGTCTATTTGTTGAATCAAATTCAATCTCCATTCTTGATTGAAGTTGTTATTTCTTGGGAAGTTATTATTTGGATATTACTCGGGCCTTTGTTGATTACCTACATAATTGACTTTTATAACAATTGGGAGGAAAAATCCAGTTGGATGATCACCGATGCATAATTCACAAAATGCAATATGTCTTTGTTGTGGTGATTTGTATATTTTCTTTAATTGTTGTCAGATCATCCATTTCTTTGCCTCAATCTCCCTCTCCTATTCTCCCTTGTTTTCATTTTTGGTGAGAACCTATTTTCCCTAGAAACTACCCAGAATCCAACAATATATCTAAGTGAACTGTCTGGCCGCCAATTTATAAGATTTAAAAGGGTAGGTTCGTTAAGAGCACCACCCAAGCTCACTTAACACACATACTTTCTTCTTGGTTAAGTAATGTCCTCTCACATGCAACTTTCCTTTCCACTCTAGCTATCTAATCGCACCACCCAAACTTGCTTAGCCACCAAACTCTTCCTCCACCTTGAAGTAACACAATCCTGAAGTTATAAACTTCATTTGCTCGCTAAACACACCTGTATTTTTGGATTAGCGAGGTTGACATCATTATTCGCTAAGTGCGCCTATGTTCTTGGCTTAGTAGGTCTTGATTTGTTGGAAAAATACTTTGAATTTGTCTTTGTATTGCTTTGGTGATTTCTTCATCTTTTTTACATCTTTTTAATCAATATACAGTTAAAAAAAGTCCAATGTATCGTCTTTCATTGATAAATCAAAGTGTTTTTTATTAATTATTTATAAAATAAGTTTAAAGTGTCTTTGTTTTATATCTTATTATTTTTAATAATTTTCATAAAATATTGATTTTGTTTCATTTATATTATGAGTGGGATTCAACTTATTTCAAGAGTAATTTTTTTTTAATTTATTCTAAATCATATCTTTTAAATTGAATCTAATATAATAATTAACATTTTTATTTAATTGTTATTGACATTTTAACTTAATTAATTATTTGATTAAATCTAATTTAAAGAGTATGATTTGGACCCACTCTTATATTATTTATAAATTAATTTTTACTAAAATAATAATATTTCACCATTGAGCTGTTTTCAAAATCTGTAGATTTGATTGACTCTAAGTAATTGTACTAATAGTTGACAAAGAGTTTGATTATATTTTCTTTGATGCTGTTTGGCTTGGATCCGTTAACTCCATGTGATGTGCTCAGTTATTAAACTTTTGTAGATGTCGATAAAGTGTGTACTCTAGCCACTTTTTGGTGTGTGTAACAATGGTCCCCTTTTTAGGGTTTTACTAACTTCATGATTTTCACCCCTTAAGTAACATCTTATACATAACACCCAAATATAAACATGCTGATAAAGATTGCTTACATTTTCAAATAAAATTGATGATGATAACATAAAGGATAGTGATATTAGCTAATTTTATTAAAACCAATAAAACTAACTAGTTTGTGTCTAAATTTGATAATATTAATTTCATATTGAAAAGATTACTCTCGAATTTAAAGTTTTCTTTCAAAGATTTAATGCGATCAAATTTTTTTGAAATCCAAATTCAAAAAAAGTATTTTAAGATTTTTTAATCACCTACTATGACATTAACAAATCGTGCCTAGATATTTATTTCTTTGAGTTAAGATATTTTAAATTTTATTCTGCATTAGTTTTTTGGCTGACTCAAGTCTAATACAATTTTTCAATATAAGTTCAATATATCACGAGGCATAAATATGTTCCATTCAAACTATCAAACATATTTGTTTTACTTTCGTTTTGGTTACATGTTTAGCTAAGATTTTAACTATGTACCATATACTATCTATTATGTATGTTCCTCTCTATTTTTTTAAAAAAAAAAATTTGTGAGTGTGATTATTAATAAAAAAATTTACAATTTTGTATTAATGTCTGCTTTATGAAGCAAAAGCTTATGTCAGTATATCTGATTTCCTGAGTCATACTTTTTTATTTGATCTTTGATTCTTGATTTCTATCTTAGATTCTGATCTTTAATTCTGATCTTAGATTTGAGTTGGAAGCACAAAGTTTGTGTCAGCTACTTCTTGGTTTCTGGTCTTGAATTCTTTCCTTTCTAATCTCTTGAATTCTGATCTTTGGATTGAATTGAAAACAAACAACTTATGTCAGTTTCATCTTGATTTCTGATCATGAATTCTTTCTTTCTAATATCTGAGATCACCGTTTCTGATATCTTTAGATGTTCTATCTAAGCTCTGATTACTGATATCTTCATTCTTGATATTGAGCCGTAAGCAAAATCTTTTATCAACTACTTCTTTGATTTTTGATATCTTGACTTCATAGTTCTTGATACTGATCTTGATTCTGATGTTGAACTTTTCTTTGAAACTCATCAAAATTCTTTTCTTGTCGAACATTAAGCATTCAACAGAACACTGATGTTTCATTATAAATGAACTCAATGGTTCTTCTTCTGAATAATAAAGTGATTCTGATGATATCTTGATTAAGACTATCTCAAATTCTAATATCTACACACTCAATGAAACTATTAGAATTAAAATTGTTCAACTACATAAAATATATGCATTATTATCTTCAAAACATAGAGATTTAAACACATATCCAAATCTTGTTCTAACAATTTCAATATTTTGATCGAGTTTAACATTTTAAATATGAACCATCTACTATCTATTATGTAACGTATCACTCTTAATGTCACTCTTAATGAAAGATAGACAATTTTTAAAATTATAAATATTAACTTCAATGTCATAATGTTTACTAATACAACTCCTATAACTATCGAAGCCAAGAATTCCAACCAAACACCACTATCAAATTACGACACTTTCGTTTATCGAAGTTATGAACCTGAATTCTTGATTAGAACCAATCTTAAATTGAATAAGATATTCAAACTAACCAGCCAAATTTTAAGAATAAATATAAACTATATTTGTACATAATGATAATTATGAATGAAAAGATTGTCCATTATGCCTCACCATAAAATGATAAGATGTAGACTTTCATATTCATTTGACAAATAGGGATGCATGCCACGTGGCAACTCATGCACCTTTGCTTTATCTTTTAGTGCGCCATGGTTTTTATTCAATTCCGGCATCTTCCTTTTTCCAACCTTGAAGGTTCAAATCTACTTCTTCTTCTTCTTCAACATTATTTTCATACCTATCAAATCCAAAACCAAGCTTCTAAATTTCAAACTTTTCTCTACCTTCAATCTTCATCATTCACTCACTACTTATAAGGTTCTTATATTATCATTTATAGCTTTACACTTCTTCTTATTACTTATCTCGATGTGTATATATAGTTCTTGATATATGATATCCATAACTAGGGTTTCTAGTTGTATTTTCAACTTTAACATGTTCTTTTTCTTTCTTTCTTTCTTTATGGTTTAATCAACTTTAACATGCTTTAGTTGTGCATGCTTATTCAAATTTTAATTTAATTTTTATAAATACTTACAAAACCCCTTATCCTTTATTTTTATTTTTATTTTCTATATATTTTTTTAATTTATTATTGTTTCCTCTTTTAAATGAAACTAAATTTGATGCGAATTTATATGTATGACTATATGTTTCAATTATTTATACTATTTAGTAATGAATTATATTTTTTAGAGAACATTTAATGCAATAGATAGTAACTATACCCCCCTTTAAGTTTTTCATTAATTCTCACAAAATCTTAGTTTATTTACATATATTGAAAAAATTATTAAAAAAAATAGTTCTACATCAATCTATGTCATTTTTTTTCTTATTATGTTTATTGTTGATGTTTGAACAGAATGAGCCTACTAAAAGTGGAAGGAAGAGAATCTTCACCAAGCAACCAACAATGAAAGAAATTAGAAGATGAGTAATAATTCAAAGGAAGTTGAGTTTCCATTGAAACAAGAGATTCACCAAAACTCAAATGATCAACAAGAAAAAGAAAAGGCTTCATCATCATCATTAAACTCGTTATCTTCGACGCAGTGGCCAAGATTGAAAGATCCAAGAATTGTTAGAGTATCAAGAGCCTTTGGTGGAAAAGATAGACATAGCAAAGTTTGCACAATAAGAGGATTAAGAGATAGAAGAATAAGACTTTCAGTTCCAACAGCTATTCAACTCTATGATCTTCAAGATAGGTTAGGGCTTAATCAACCTAGTAAAGTTGTTGATTGGTTACTTAATATTGCAAAACATGAAATTGATCAACTTCCACCATTACCTAATTTTCCACCTCTAGGAGCAAATTTCAACTTCGGTTTTCCTCTTCCGGCTAACGAATCGATCACCATCGCCAACACGGACGCTAACACTTGTCAAACTCATCAACAATTGTTGAATTTCAATAGGAGTAACAATATTCATTGGGACGGTTCGTCTTCAAGCCATGAATCGAAAGAGGTTTCGAGAGAAATGGTTATGGAAAAAGGGAATTATTGGATGAATAATAGAAGTACTACTCAAGAAGAGGTAAATGTTAACACAAAGCAAGGTAGTAACAATGTTGAAGTTCCTAGTGCAATTGCTTTACCTAATAGTAACAATTTGTTGCAAAGACCAAATCACCCTTCATTTCTTGGTTTGTTAAATACAATGCCATTTGGTTCTAGTTACAATTGGGGAGTTTCTTCAAATGATCATGCTTTTGCAAATCAAGAAGTTGTTAGTGCAATTACATCTTTGCCACCAATGTTGTCTTTATCAACTGGAAATTCTTCTCAAATGTTGTTTGGAACATCACAATCATATTTTTCTTCAAATGTAAATGCAATGGAGATGGAACATCATCAACAACATCAACATCAACAGCATCAAAGACAAATCAATAATCATTATCATCAAATGTTGAGTTCGTCGAGTTCGCAAAATCCGTTGAATAATTCTCTCAACAATCCATCTTTCAGTTTGGCCAAATTTCTAGAAAACTCATCAAATAAAGAACAAGGCTTCTCTCCAAAGTGATCTTACTCAAAGACACAAATACAAAAGGTTATCTTATTTGAATTCTCCTCTTCTCAAAATTTGCATGGTTCTTGAAGATTGTGTGATGAGAAAACTAGTTTCTTTAGTTATAGTTATATATTGAGATTTGAATAATCATCACTTATTGTTTTTTTTTTTTTGTGAGTGCTTGTTTGGATTTTCTATATAGTTTCTTGCAATTTTAGGCAAACCCTTTAGTTTGAATCTGTTGTTTTTCTAAGAGAGAGTAATTTAGAAGCTCTTTTTCATTTGATAATTTAATGTTTGACTCATAATAATACATTTGCAAATTGGTTTATTCTCTAATCTAGATAACATGTAGCAGAATTTTTAGATTGATACTATCTTACAATTTCATGGCCAAAGTGTAGTATTTAGCCTTTTTTTAATTAGTTATATATATTATTGCTTCATTCTTAGACCTTTGTTTGAAGATTCAACTTATTTTTTTGTAAATAATCAAATTATTCTCTAAAATTATAAGAAATTATCAATTATTATATGTTTTAAATATATTTCAAAACATACTTCATCAGAAACTAAACTGGGTGACATTAAATAAATCTAAAATAATTTAAAAAAATATTAAATGAGAGTAAAAATCATCTGTTATGTAATAAACATATTTTAAAAGTTATGACATTTTGTTATATATAAAATTTTAAAAAATCTATTATTGTATATTTTATGATTTAAAAATGTATTTTATTCAAATGTTAATAGATTAACATTTTGAAATTTAAGAAATTATTTTAGTAGCTATAATGTAGAGAACTATATTAATATTGTCCTACCATTCAGAGGTCTTTCCAGTTTGACAGTTATTTTTAATTAATCCTATAAGTTTGTTTTTTTATGAATTAGTCTTTATGTTAAATTGGATTTTTAACTTTTAAAAAATGCATTCATTACATTGGTATCCTTTAAGTTATATCTTTAGACTATGCAAAAGACAAATTTTGTTCAACATGCTTCATACTAAAGCTGAGTTACTTAGGTGAATTCAATGATTACTTTTAAATAGAGATTTGATGGAAAAAAGTATTTAGGTTTTAATGTTTTTGGATTTAAGAATTTATGTTTAGAGAAAAAGTAGTGAATGAAAAAAACGATACTAATTTAACATGTTTATGTTAATTATAATTAGCTCATCCTAAAAATATCAAGCATTCTTTTTCTTTTTAACAGAACATTTTTAACAGCATAAACAATATAGAACATAAAGAATCAATTCAAGAAAAAATAATATTAAAGGTCCAATTCAAGAATTTTGTTAAATTTAAATGACAACATACTTAATTATAGTTTTAAATAATAGTTAAATTACTAATGCAATTGCAATTACGAACAAAATTTAAATCACCACCTACATAATTATAATTTTAAATATTAGTTAAATTATTAATATAATTGTGATTACGGTCATTCCAATTGTGCAATACACATTATCGCAGTTGAAACATAAATAATTTTAAATTTCCATAGTATTCAAAATGAAACTTTTTTTTGGTTAGTTTAATCAACTAATTTCAATCTTTATAGTGAAAATTAACTTAAATAGTATCCAAACAATTTGTATTCAATCGAAATTCATTTTTCACTAGAGTCCAAATCCTTAATTTATGATCTTAAATTATTTACTAATCATAATTATAAACTTATTACTTTCCATACATTTAAAATCTATAAACTTAAATTTTCCATTTTTAGTAATGAAAATTGCACAAATATAGTCAAAATTTAAACTCTATTTCTTTTTATTTATTATTTATTATTACTAATAATTCGTTATTAAATCATGGAGTTTTTTTTTTTAATTTAGTCAATCGTATTTAATCCACATACTAAACTGACTAATATAATTTTGTGATTCAGAAGTACGATTTAGTGACTAAACATTATTTCTACGAGAATTTAACTCGCATAGTACCGAATCATGGAGAATTTTGAATACAATAAAGACTATAAATTCAAAATTTTCCATATTTAGTAATAAAATTTGAACAAATATAATAAAAAAAAGAACAATATTTGTATTTATTCATTATTACTATTGCTTAATTATTAAACCATGTAGATAATTTTTACCTTTTGTACATTACTTTCCCTTCATTATTAATCTTTTTTCATAGATAGATTCGTACTGGTGCATGCGCGTTTGGAAGCACATCAACATGGATTATTAGTCTTCTAAAAAACAGTACATGTCACTGTTTTCCATCAGACACTAAAAAAAGCTTACACATGAAAATAACTAAACAAAAATCTCTGTCTAAAGTAACGAAATTCAAAAGACTAGATTGGTTATTGTTAGACATATTAATCACATTATGGATAGTACTATACGTCCTTTTAAAGATAACTGAACATACAAGACAGAAGTTTCAGACTGTACTTACACCTTCTGGTTACTTTGTCTCTAAATAAAGCTTAGGGTTATGTGTGTATGTGTGTGTAAAACTTTTTACTGAATTTGTTAACTTGGAAAATAAAACAGTAAATTGAAGGAAAAACAGAATGCCAGAATGTTGTGTTATTTATGTTTATTTTTGAAGTTTAATGTAAGGTGTAATAATATTGAGTTTGCGATATCAATCATTAGTTAGTTTAGTGGTGTTTCAGACTTAGTAGGAGTATTAGGGTTTCATCTTCACAATCACGATTATGAGCGGATTTGAACCATTTGATGATATAACTGACCTCTGAACCAGATTATATGGACTATGAAAAAAAATAAATGGTAGAGTTTGCATAAATTTTTTCCTCAAGAGTTTAATAAATATTTATTTTGAAATTCTATAAATGGTAATATAATATACAACAGTTATTAAGTGTTTCAGTTAGGTCATAGATTTAACCTAACAAGTCTTTAGATAATGTTGTTCTTAACTAGCTGAATAAAATTTCCACCTTTTAAAGTTACTAAGTGTTGTGTATAGATTTATTTATAATTCTTTTGAGTAATTATTCTTGCTCTAATGGTGTCACCTCTAATTATAAGTTATTGTACTATTTCTACAGGTTTTTATAATATTGATCTTGTTAAAAGTGGATTTTTTTAGTTTTAATAAAAAATTGTGATTTTATAGTAATTAAAAAAATGTAGAGATATAGTATTTTATTAAAATTTATTAAATATATTAATGGTTATGGTTTATGTTTTTTTAGATGACAATTAATATAAGATGCATTTTATTTTTATTTATTTTTGGTGAAGTTTTTACTAGCAATATATATGAAAAATCAGACGTATTTCAATCAGTAAAAGTATGATTAAGTATATTTTTTTCATTATATATATATATATATAAGAATCTATTAATTTTCTGTATTATATGTTTAAAAAAAAATTATATTTAATCTCCATGTCATATGAATGATAAAGTAGTGATGAAAACTTTCATTAAATGAAATTGAAAATAAACATTTATAATGAGAATTAGGTATAATGACTAAATTTGGCAGAAGCTATTTTAGACACAAATCATATATTTAACTCTTACATGTAAAATGTTGAAATATTTTCTCTTTCTCACAATAGTAGTCACTTCAAAGAAAATGTCACTTTTTATTTTTCTATTGTGCACTTTCTTTTCTTATTAATGTTATGTACACGAATCTAATGTTATTATCCTACATTTTAATTTATGTTATGAAAATACATCTATAAGATTAACTAAGTCAAGAGTTTGAAGAAATAGTCCTTCATTTTAAATGGACTTTTAAAAGGTCATGATTTTGTCACTTGGTTCTTCATTGATTATATGATAAGAATGTTCAATCATAGAGGTGGAGAACCTAAATCAGAGCTTGTGACTTTTCGATGATTTTTTTTGTCTTGGTTAAGGGGGGTGTCCATATTATAATAAATAATATTTTTTATGATGAAATTTTTACATAAAAAATTGCGACTATATGTGAATGAAGCCAACTTTTTTTAAAAATAATAATAATAATAAGTCTATTACATTGGCTTTTAATATATATATATATATATATATATATATATATATATATATATATATATATATATATATATATATATATATATATATATATATATATATATATATATATATATATATATATATATAAGTTTTGAGGTTTGATTCCCACTTGTTGTAATCGGTTTTAAATTGAGAGTCGTCACCCTTAATTTTTATCTTTGAGAAGGGAATATAAAGGATAACTCTAATTTAGTCGGAGATTCTAGGTTGTTGGACTCGTTCTTTGACGAAGGGAAGGTTTTAGGCACCCCTCATCTACCTTGTTCACAAGGATACTAGGGTTTAGAAGCGCGATGTTTGAAAAATAGGGTTTTAGTTTTTATTAGGGAAACTCTAATTTTAATCGTATGTCTATGTATTCTTTTAAGAGAAATCAGAGTCTCAATTTGTAGTTCACAGTGTTGGTTAGTGTTATAAGATTGAGTAGAATTGCTTTCGAATTATGCTTGAACCTTGTCTGAGTTGTAAGTTGAGTGATCGTAGACGCAGTTCACAGTTAATTTTGAAAGCAATTCTCCTTAATCATTTTTCAAAAATATCTTGATTTTGATTACGTTAGTAGAAAATGATTTGATGTTGGTTAGATGTTTTAAGTTTCAATTTGATTAAAGAGTATACAAAGATACAGAGTGGAGGGAGTCTGATATAGTATCCTCGTCATGTGGCCAGATATTTGTCACATGTTGCTCGTCATGAAGAATGCGGAGGGAGTCTGATATAGTCTTCCTCATCACGTGGCCAGATATTGGCCACGTGTCGCTCGCGAATGAAGTATTTAGTGAATTAGGTGGATTTTAATATCTTTGTAAATTATTGAATTAATTATTGTGAAAAATATTTGAATTAATATTTCTTTATGAAATAAATGATCTAATTACTTTAATTAAATTAATTATAAAACAAATTAAAACAACCCCATGATATAACCTAATGAATAAATTAACCAAACTTAATTATATAAATTAATCTAACTAAAAAACTAATTTAAATAATTAAAAGGGGTGCAGACAAAATTTGATTCTAGTATGAATAAAAATAGTGTCTAAGTCCAAGAAGCCTCACATCACAAAAAACCTTAATTCTAATTATAGCTAATTATAATAAATAAAAAACGAAAGAAATAAACATGAACCTACTTGTAAAAGCGTTCCATTATTTATCATCTTCAGAAGACCAATAAGTCTTTACTCCATTTCTTCGAAAGGCCCATTCACCGTGCGACACATGGCGGAGAGAGGGATTAAAAGAAAAACCAAACAAATACTTCAAACACTAATAACTCGTAAAAGGGACAGAGACTTTATTTCAGTTTTCTCTCCCATATCTCGAATCCCTTATCTTCCTTTTTACTCCATGCCTTTTCCTTCTTTGGGCGGTGATGAAGTAGTTCGCGGAGGAGCGCCGCGAACGAATTTCGCATCTGGTGGTTGTCGGATTGGGGGAGACAAGGGCGACGACAGAAGAAGGCCGCTACGGGCAGTGCTCATAGCATTTCCGGTGATGATGTGGGGGTAATTATCACCGATTTCTGGGCGCGTTTCTCGGTCTGGTGGTGTTCAAATCGGTTGCATGAGAGTTGTTGAGAATCAAGTGTGAGGAAGAAGTCTCATATTGATTATAAAAGGGAAGATTGATCACTTATATATGAGAGAACCCACTCATCTATCACCTTAAGGTTTTAGATGGACAAGTGGTGTGTCTCTCACAAAGGTGTGTCCCAAGTAAAATGCTCTCTCCTCGGAATTGCCCCTACAGTGGTATCATGAGCCTTTTGGTTTCGAGATAGGGATCGGCTTACTTGTATCGAGTGATGGTACAAGTGTATGTGGAAGAGAGTCATTCCACATGAGGGGGATCATTGTGACTCACACTTGAGGAGGAGTGTTGAGAATCAAGTGTGAGGAAGAAGTCCCACATTGATTATAAAAGGGAAGATTGAGCACTTATATATGGGAGAACTCACTCATCTATCACCTTAAGGTTTAAGATGGACAAGTGGTGTGTCTCTCACAAAGGTGTGTCCCAAGTAAAATGCTCTCTCCTCGGAATTGCCCCTACAAGAGCGAGGGTAATGGTCGCAGATCTTGCTGTCATGGATTGGACAAATCACGGTGGTATCAGTTTTATTTTGATGGCGTGGTGGTCTGAGAGGGCCCTTGCGGCTGCGCGGAGGAAGTTTGGGTGTGAGTCTCGGGTGTTGTGGCGTAGGTGCTGAAGAATGGAAAAATACAAGAAAGGGGGGTTTGAATTGGGGTTTTTTAAAGTTAAAGTAAAAACACGTTGGTTATCTTGGTTCGTTTGAACTCAAACTACTTCAGTCCACCCGCCAAGGTGATTCCGCCTCTCTCAACGAGGTCTTAATCCACTAACCAAACTTGATTACACAGTTACTATGACAACCGTCAAAGTATTCTTGAGTTTAAACCACAACCCGATTTTCTCAAGGAATTACACAATACAATATTTGAAAGAGTGTACAAGAAGTGTTTTCTAACAAAACAGTATCATACAAGTGATGTTTTACACAAAATGAAATTCAGTATGTTGAAGGTGATGAAAAAATCTCGTTTGTTGTGTGCATAAAATCGCAAACGGTTTCTCCTTCAAGCTTTGTTTATATAGGAAACGCATGTGGGAGCTTTTGGAATGTTGATAAATTGTAATTAAAGAGCTTCCCAAATATTGAGATTCTTGTCCCCTTTCAGCCGTTACTTTTGAATAGCTATAAGTGAATTATAATGCTTCAGAACATGCTTGCTTCAGAAGATGAAAGTTACTGTTGCTTCTTTCCAGAACGTATGAATCAGAATAAAATAGTTTCTGTTCGCAATGTTTAGGCACTCAGAAGTTGCAACTTTAGAACTTCTTTATAAAAGATGTATTGAATCAGAGTTTGAACAACAATCTAACTCATCTTATGTGCTTCTTCCATCAGAACTTCTCTGCAAAATAAAATACTTATTTAGGCAGCATAATTGTTCTTTGAGTGTTTGTTATCATCAAAACTCATACAAGGGTTATAGAATCAAACTATGTTCTAATAATCCCCCCTTTTTTTATGATGACAAAAACTTGGATATTTCGATAGAAACTTAAAGAACATAAAGCATTTAAAGTATCCCCCTGAGTTGAATACTCAGATAGAGAAGAAATACTTCCCTGAAGATTATTTTGATAAGAGTTTTTGAGAAAAATATTTTTGATGCATCCACTTCTCTCCTCAATTGGGTTTGTTCATGTTTTGCTTTCAGAAAAAAACAGTAGAAGTTATGATATTCAAAATGTTTGAGACTGAGTCTCGATACTATTATATTAGAAATATCTTACGTTCTCCCCCTTTTTTTGTCAAGAATCAAAAACCAATAAAAACACTTTAAGCAATAAAAGACAGTTTGTATTCAAAAGGATTTCAATAAAACACATTATGAAGAAAACATAAAAAAATAAAGAAAACAAATTTGATAACTAAGTTTGAGGTGGTGGAAGTCGTGTGAACAGGGCTTCCAATTAACTCTTGATCTGACTTTTTGATTACTCTTGTTTTCCAAGCATCCTCTTGATTTCCTTGCACGTATCGTCCTTCTTGTCTAGCCTTTCCCTAAACACAACATTCTCTTTCTTCAACTCCTCCAGAGTTTACTGCACAAGAGATGAGGAGGGTATGTCAGCAGAAGGAATCACTTTTCCATAGCAAGCTGCGGCTGATTCTGACTCAGGAGCTTTTTCAACTTCCTTGCTTTTGTCTTGAAATATAACCAGAGGAAGAGGATCAGAGGATGGTTCACCACATTCTATTGGTTGATGATCTTCCCAAGGGACATTATCCAGCAGAAGGAGTGGGTTCTTTTCCCAGTGACGCAGAACATGATCCTTGAAGATATTCATATGATCACATACGTTCTGTTGAGAAATTTCATAACTTAGCTCCTTGAGTTTCAGGGATTCAGAGTTGAACCATTTTGTGAACTGGTTTAAGATTCTCTATGTAAGCTAGCTTTAGAGAGTTAACCCATTCTTGTATTTCTGTTTCAAAAATCAGCAGATATTTGCCAACATCTGCTTTGGAAATTTTTGTTTTTGGTTTGGGAATGGCGATTTTCTGAGAACTTGTGACGAGATTGTCCAAGGCTTCTAAGTCTATAATTGTTTGAAGGGGGTCTTCTGGGTGATTATTGGGAGATGAAGAGTCAGAAATAACAATGGGTGAATTTGGTGAGTTTGGTGGAGTGGGTTGATAGGGAGATGGGATATCTGGGATGGACAGGTTTTGTGAGGAAGTTGAGGGAATTATGGGTGGTTGAGAGACCATGAGAGGGCAGGTGTTTCCAGGAATGGATGTTGTTGTATCAGAGTCAAAGTCTGTGTCTATAAATTTTAATGAAAGAATTCCTTTCTGAATATAGTCCCTAATAAAATGATGTTTAATTTCTATATGCTTAGCCCTAGAATGTAAAATAGGATTTTTTTGAAATATATATAGCAGAAGTGTTTTCATAGAGTATATCAATGTTACTCTCGAATATGTTTAAGTCTTGAAGTTGAATTTTCATCCAAAGCATCTGTGTGTTGCATCCAATTGCTGCTATATATCCAGCTTCAGCAGTTGACAATGCAATGATGGATTGCCTCTTGCTAGACCACGAGATTATATTTTCTCCCAAAAATTGGCAACTTCTAGAAGTACTTTTCCTTTCTGTTCAGTCTCCAACGAAGTCAGCATCACAGTACCCTACTAATTTGTATTCTTTGGTTTTTCTATAACAAAGACCAAGATTAGTAGTACCTTTCAGATACTTGAAAATTCGCTTAACAACTGTTAAGTGAGATTCTCTAGGATCTTATTATAATTAGCACAAAGACATACACTATACATAATATCAGGTCTTGAAGCTATTAAATATAAGAGAGAACCAATCATACCTCTGTAGATTTTCTGTTCCACCTTCTTACTTAGCTCTTTCTTTTCCAGAATGCATGTGGGATGCATGGGAGTTTTGGCTGGTTTACATTCTGACAAGTCAAATTTCTTCATAAGTTCGTTGACATACTTGCTTTGATGTATGTATGTTCCTTATGGAGTTTGATTGATTTGAATACCCAGAAAGAACTTGAGTTCTCCCATCAAGCTCATTTCAAACTTTGTCTACATGGATTTAGCAAATTCTCTTCCCAAAGAGGTTTTAGAAGATCCAAAAATAATATCATCTACATAAACCTGACAAACTAGAATGTCATTTTAAAATAGTTTATAGAATAAAGTTGTGTCCACCTTCCCTCTTGTAAAATAATTTTCTAACAAAAAACTATTAGTCTTTCATACCAAGCTCTGAGAGCTTGTTTCAGACCATATAGTGATTTCTTTAGTTTATATACATACTCTAGATATTTTGAGTTTTCAAAACTAGGGGGTTAGTGCACATAAACTTCTTCATCAATGTAACCATTTAAAAATACACTTTTAACATCCATCTTATAAAGAGTGATTTCATTATTTACAATAAAAGAAATTAAAATTCTGATAGATTCTAACCTGGCGACTGGAGCAAAGGTTTCTGTATAGTCTATCCCCTCTTGCTGACTGTAACCTTGTGCCACCAGTCGTGCTTTGTTTATAACGACTTCTCCTTGTTCATTCAGTTTGTTTTTGAATACCCATTTGGTTCCAATGATGTTAAACCCTTTTGGTTTACGAACTAGATCACACACATCGTTTCTGGTGAATTGGTTTAATTCTTCCTGCATTGCAAGTATCCAATCGTTATCCAGAAAGGCTTGTCAATGGAAGTTGGCTCAATCAGAGACTCTAATCCCTAGAGAGATTCTTCAGAATATCTTAATGTAGATCTTGTTCTGATTGGGTCTTCTTTCTTTCCCAGAATTTTGTTTTCCAGATGAGCTAAACTGCTTTTAGATTGTTTTTTCTGGAAAGGCTCTTCAGATGTTGCTGTAATGTTTGTGACATCTTCTTCTGGAGTTGACTGTGATTCTTTGTGAGAAACTTTTGATGCAGTGTCTTCAGTACCTGTAAATTGGAGTTCTATATCTGCAAAAGTTTTACCCTGCTTTGACCTTTGAGAGCCAAGCTTATCATCAAATCTGACACTGATGGACTCTTCAACAATCCGTGTTTCTGTGTTATATACTCTATAGCCTTTTAAGTGTTCAGAGTATCCTAACATGAGACACTTTTGTGCTTTAGAGTCAAACTTGATCAGATGTTCTTTAGTGTTGAGAATAAAACAAGTACATCTAAATGGAAGAAAATAAGAAATGTTGGGCTTTCTGTTCTTCCACCATTCATATGGAGTCTTATCCAGAATAGGTCTTATGGAGATTCTATTCTGAATGTAACACACTGTGTTTATTGCTTCTACCCAGAAGTTCTTAGCAATGTTAGTCTCGTTAATCATGGTTCTGGCTATTTCTTGTAAAGTTCTATTCTTTCGTTCTACAACTCCGTTTTGTTGAGGAGTTCTAGGACAAGAGAAATCATGAGAGATGCCATTATCATTAAAAAATAGTTCAAATTTTTTGTTTTCAAATTCCCCACCATGATCACTTCTGACTTTAACAATTCTAGGATCTTTTTCATTTTGGACTTGGTTACAGAAGGCAAAGAACACAGAATGTGACTCGTCCTTGTGTCTTAAAAACTTTACCCATGTCCATCTGCTATAGTCATCTATGATCACTAATTCATACTTCTTACCACTAATGGATGCCGTTTTCACTGGTCCAAATAAATCTATATGAAGATGTTCTAATGGTCTAGAAGTAGAAACAACATTTTTGGTTTTGAAAGAAGGATTTGAAAACCTTCCTTTTTGACATGCTTCACACAGAGCATCTGAGATGAACTTTAGATTAGGAAGTCCTCTGACCAGATTCAGTTTGTTAATCTGAGATATTCTTCTCATACTAACATGCCTCAATCTTCCGTTCCAGACCCATTGCTCATCGTTAATAAACAATAGGCATTTTAAATTCTAACTTTTTAGTTCATAAAGTTTTATTTTGTAAATGTTGTTCTTTCTCTTTCCATTAAAGAGGACAAATCCATATTTCTGACTAACTGCTTTACAGGACTTCTGATTGAAGATTATATCATAACCGTTAAAAATTGTTTCTTTAAGCTCATATTTTTCTGATCTCAGTTTCTTAGTTTCTCCAGTGTCAGAAACTAGATCCTTTTTCAGGTTCTTGTTTATGACTCGAAGTTTCTGATATCTTTCAAGAATTTATGACACACTTTCTTCTAATTGAGATCTAGAAAATTTAGAGAATACCTCTTATGCCCCTGAGTCTAATTCTAATCTAGATGATCCAGTGTCATCTGACACGTTGGCCATTAGAGCTATGGTTGCTTTATCATCTTCTGATTCTATTTCAGCTTCAAAAGAGTATGAGTCAGCCCATGTTGCCATGAGACTTTTCTTAGTTTCCGTAAATAACTTATTTTTAGGTTTCTCTTTTTGAAGATTTGGAAAGTCGCTTTTGTCATGTCCTTGTTCATTGCATTCGTAGTAGACAATGTCTTTGTTACTTGATTTTCTGTATCCAAAAGATGGTTCAGAATGATTCCCTGTTCTTATGGAAGTTCTGAACTTCCTCTGCATGTGCTTCAACAACTTATTGACTCTTCTGGAGAGAAGAGATAGTTCGTCTTCTTCTGATGAGGATCCACCAGAGTTTTCTTATTTTGCTTGCAAAGCTTTCAGTTCATATTTTTTGTTAGATTTAAGAGCTAAAGACTTACCTTGCTTCTAGGGCTCATCTTCTTCTAACTCCATCTCATGACTTCTCAGAGAGCTGAAAAGTTCTTCGAGAGAGATTTTGTTCAGATCTTGGCCAACTTAAGAGCTATGACCATGGGTCTCCATTTCTTGGGTAAACTTATGATGATCTTCTTTACATGATTAACAATTGAGTATCCTTTATCCAGAACTTTTAGCCCAACAAACAACATTTGAAATCTTGAGAACATTGTTTCAATGGTTTCATCTTCTTCCATTCTGAAGGCTTCATACTTCTTAGTGAGCACAAGAGCTTTGGTTTCTTCGACTTGCATGTTGCCTTCATGCGTCATTCTCAAGGAGTCAAACATGTGTTTTGATGACTCTCTGTTTGTGATCTTCTCATACTGTGTATGAGATAGCACTTAAGAGAATAGTTTTGGCCTTGTGATGATTTCTGAATTCTATCTTTTGATGATCTGTCATTCTTTTTTTTGTCAATCTTATGACCATTTTCATCAACAGGAGGTATGTACCCATCAGTCACCATATCATAGAGATCAGCGTCACGAGCTAGAAAGAAACTTTCGATTCTGTCTTTCCAGTAATCAAAGTTTTCACCATCAATGATTGGAGGTTTGTCGCTGATTTTGTCTTTCACATAATGGTAATCATTGCGGATGTTCTGGCTTGGTCCCACCATAGTGTTTTTCTTGTTTGGATCTTTTTCTGACATGGTTAAGTACTTGTACTCAGAACCAGGCGCTCTGATACCAATTGAAGAATGGAAAAACACAAGAAGTGGGAGGGGGTTTAAATTGGGTTTTTTAAAACATAAATTAAAAATATGTTGGTTATCCTGGTTCGTTCTAACTCAAACTACTCTAGTCCACCCGCCAATGTGATTTAGCCTCTCTCAACAAGGTCTTAGTACACTAACCAAACTTGATTACACAGTTACTATGACAACCGTCAAAGTATTCTTGAGTTTAAACCACAACCTGGTTTTCTCAAGGAATTACACAATACAATATTTGAAAGAGTGTACGAAAAGTATTTTCTAACAAAACAGTATCACAAAGGTGATTTTTTTACATAAAATGAAATTCACTACATTGAAGGTGATGAAAAAATCTCGTTTGTTGTATGCACAAAATCGTAAATAATTTCTCCTTCAAGCTTTGTTTATATAGGCAACGCATGTGGGAGCATTTGGAATCTTGATAAATAGTAATTAAAGAGCTTTCCAAATATAGAGATTCTTGTCCCCTTTCAGCCGTTACTTTTGAATAGCCATAAGTGAATTGTAACGCTTCAGAACATTCTTGCTTCAGAAGATGAAAGTTATCGTTGCTTCTTTCTAGAACATATGAATCAAAATAACGGAGTTCTTATTCGCAGCGTTTAAGCACTCAGAAGTTGCAGCTTTAGAACTTCTTTATAAAATATATATTAAATCAGAGTTTGAACAACAATCTAACTCATATTTTGTGCTTCTCCCATCAGAACTTCTCTGCAAAGCAAAATACTTATTTAGGGAGCATAATTTTTCTTTGAGTATTTGTTATCATCAAAACTCTTACAAGGGTTGTAGAATCAAACTATGTTCTAACAGGTGCGTCTTGGAGGAGATCGTTGACAGCGCATGGAGGGTGTTGGTGAGCTGTTGGAAGTTACTGGATCTGAAACTGCAACTTATATTCTTACTCTTCTTCTTTCTGCTTTCTACATTGTTTCCCTTTTCCTGCAAAAAATTAAATCACCTTATTGAATTTGTAATAATTGTATTTACAATAATAATGCAATTATGATTCATGAACTTTGAAAATTTATGTTGTGTTGTTAATGTTGAAGGATGGTCAGTGATGATTTGTAGTTAATATGTTAAGGGTAATAATAATGGTAATAGGATTGCGAGTTGTGGAGGTTTGGTTTAAAAATTGGTGGAAACTTCACATGTTGAATTTGGTTTATTGAGGTTTATGGTGAAAGAAGGAAGGTTAGAGATGGTAATGGTTGTAGTTGATGCTTTGAAAGGTTAACTTGTTAAAAAAAAGCTTACAATACTATAAAAAAGAAGGGGGTTAGAAATTGTGTAATGATGGATTTTTTGTACATGCAGGTGTTAGTGTATGTGAATGGTCTATGAAAATATGTACCGTGAAAGCCAATTGTTAGTGTGGGAAAACATAAATGGAAATATGTCATCACGTGGTAGAAATAAAACAAATAAAATACATGTTTTGTAAAAAACTAGTGATTAGAAATAGATAATTGTTGCTTCCAATAAAAATATAGAAAAATGCACCATCATGTTCATCATTTGGTGTACGCATATTAAAATAAAATAAAAGGGGGTCTCATATAAAATTCTTGGTAAAGAATAAATAAATTGTTGTTGTTGTCTGATATAGACAACAACAGGTTTATGAATCTTAAAATAAATCAAAACAAAATTTTGTGTCTGTAATTGAAATTTTTTTGTGGATCTGTAAATGATTGTTGATTTGTAAGATGAAATTGTTAATTTAAAAATAAGGACAGCAATGAGTCTTATCTATATACTTAGAATTAAGTTAAAAATACTTGGAGACTAAGTTATCCAAAATGAATGTAAAGCCCAAAGCCCGATCTCTAAAAAGGAAAGAAAATTAGTAACAAAAAATTTTAAAAAAGAAAATGTTAAAAGTGTGATGCAAGAGATTCAAACCTGTGACCTCATACTTGTAAGCTTAACTCCTTACCAAATGTGCTATATTACTTATTCGAAATAAAAATCCAATTGAAAGTACATAAAGACGGGCAAGTATTTGTTTATTCAAAAATACAAATGACCTGAAATAAATTATTATATTTTTAAATAGGTTTGGAAGCGAATATTTATAAAAATCAAAGAATATTATAAAACTAATGTTGAAAATGTTTTTGACTGTAGAAGTAAAGGGCGTGCAAATTTAGGGTATGACAGCTGCCCATATTTAATCACTCTTCAATTTGCAAGTCTCGCACATTTGAATCAGACCAATGATATGGACCAAAGATTATTAAAAAAGGATACATTGATATAGAATACCCAAGAGCACCGAGAAATAGGCAAAGATGATGATGTATTATCCTACCAGAATTTGAATAAAAGTATATAGGCAAGGATGATGACGTATCATCCTACCAGAGTTTGAGTAGAGAGTAAAAATTGAAGAGTAAGATTGATCCAGATATGACGACGCGAATGATTTGTCAATACCTAGAAAAAGAGATTGTAGTTTTTGCATATTTACCATAACTTATGAGGTAAACAACAACAGTTTAAAGATTGATAGCTTATTGTTGCATGGAGACTGGTGCAGCAAGTTACATCACGGTAATATACTAGTTTGAATTTTCGACTTACCAAAGCTTCGAGACTAACATAGCAAGCTTAAGACGTGGATTTCACATATTCATCACAACCTAGGGGATGAATAATATAGAGTTCGATAATCCATTGCCGCATGGAGACTAACACACCGAATTACATCGGTGAGAGAAAGATAA
This sequence comes from Vicia faba, assembly GCA_948472305.1. Taxonomy (NCBI): domain Eukaryota; kingdom Viridiplantae; phylum Streptophyta; class Magnoliopsida; order Fabales; family Fabaceae; genus Vicia; species Vicia faba. The sequence goes on along the minus strand of OX451735.1, from coordinate 92,468,317 downwards.
CTTATTGCAGCTTCGAGACTAACGCAATGAGTTATATCGCATGTGTCGTATATGTAATACCCCAAATTTTCCCTATCATTAAATTATATTTAGGCTTCTAATTCTAAATCATGTTGTAGATTTTATTTCTATAAGGGTTTAAAACAAGAAAAAGGGGTGTACTAATCTAAAACAGACCATCAATATCTGATGGCCCATTAAGGTTTCTTTTTTTAGAGAGGGTTCATTTTATAGAAGAGGTATATTATTTTGAAAAAATCACGGGCCTTTCTAAACCAGAAAGGGCCCATGTAATTCATTTAGTCCACTTCATAAGTTAAAAGAGGGGGTTTACATTATTGAAAATAAATGAGCCATTCTAAATAATAAAGGGCCCATGTAATTCTTTAATGCATTTCAGATATTGAAAAAGGGGGGTGTGTATTGCAAATCAGAAAGTCTCGTTTGAATCTTTTGGCCCATCAAGTTATTTTCATATGACCCATTAAGGTATTTTAAGAGTCCATTAAAAATATGGGTTGACTTTTGTTTAAAATTATCAGGCCCAATAACTAAAATGCAATGAGGCTCGTTCAATATTTGTTTTGTTTGGAGAATTATTTTGTTTTAATTATAACATTATTATTGTTATCATCAATATCACTATTATTCTTAATATTATTAAATTATACTAATATTGTTACACTTAAATTATCATTTTTGAAAACTTCATTAAAAAAGATCTTCTTGTTTTATTAAGTAAGATGTGGACTAATAAAGTCAGATTGAAAGATGTAGAGGCCTTTACTAAATGGCATAGCCCAAACAAACATGTCCAGAATCGGGAAAATGAATGACCCAAAAACATTAAACAAACCTTTACTGTATGAATTAGAGGAGAATTATGTGTGTTTTACAATGAAATCAAATCGGATCTCGCATTCAAAGCTTTTCCAGAACACAATCAAACCTAATACATAAACTAATAAATACAAATCAAAACCTTATACATAAACGATTCAATACAATTACAAAGGAATCAATATTTTTCCTAATTAAATCAAAAATCAAGAACAACATAAATATGTTTCCTAAAATACCTAAATTTAAAATTGCTATAAAACCTAAGCTAAAAATAGAAGAACATGAGAGGAGAATTGACAGAAAAAAAGAAGTTACAGAGAAAGGGAATTTTTAGAAGGTTTGTGTTCATCACCGCCGAGATTTGCCTCCGTCACTACTGCGGCTTAGGGTTTCGGATACCGAAACCCCATTTCTTCAAAGCTCCGTTGGGCCTTTGTCATCACCATTACCATCACCTACAATGCAAATAAAGGAGAGAGGTTTAGCACAATGAGATCAGAAGTAAAAAAACCCATAACAAGGTAACCGTTTAAACTATAGCTTAAAGCTTTTAGGTTGCTGTGGTTGATCTGAGGGTTGGGGCTTGTGGGATGTTGTTGTATCGGAGAAGGAGGGGGATGTCCAGAGTCGTTGCTGCTTGAGGGTGAACTAGGGTTTTTATTTGTTGCTGGAGAGAGAGTATACATATGAGATAGAGATAGAAGTATGTAATAAAATAAGTTGTTTGATTTTGTAAAAACAAATTATATTTTGTCTGATAATCCTATACGCGCACGCTCACGATCATTATCGTACTCCTTCAATCACCATCACCAGATCTCAGTCACGCGTCCCTCATGCGCGCACCCACAGTATCATGGTGTACCCACCCGTACATAGTCCAAGACGACATCCTCCCAAACCATCATGGGCCTAGCCCATTAACTAACTACACCACTCTTCAAATTTTTTTAGCACGCGTGTATTCACATCTCTCTGGCCAAACGGTCCAAGTCCAATATCTGTACTTAGACCCATACTTCTTGAACACCCCAAATTTACTAAATCATGCAATTTCGAACCCCCTGTCTTATTGAGCCTGAATTCAATATCTGAATTCAGGACCCTTCTATTAACACCCCCCCTTTTTACTACCTTAACTTAATTTACACTCCCACGTTTTTTAAATTGTTTTCTTATTATTTTGCTATATTAATTTTTTATATATTTTATATTTTATATATTTAGCATATTTTTGTACCCCAAAATTTTCCCTCTCTATTCTCAAGACATTTCTCACTAAAGACCTCAAATGCTTAAGGATTCTTAAGACTTGGTCAGACAAGCTCACCTCTTAAGCATTTAGTCTCCAAACTAGGGTTTTGATTTTCTCAAGGAAAATTGGACTTTTGATGGCTCAAATAAATTTCATGGTTCATGATAGACTTACAAGAATGCTCATGCCAAGTTTCAAGTCTTGCATCTTAAAATTACTCAATCAATTGCTCAGATGACTGAAAATCAACTATATTGGGTAAAAAGTCAACTGTGATCAATATATAGTCAAACTTTATGATTTTTGGCCAACATCAACTTATTAAAGTCATATTCATCAATTTATCAAGTGTTGATCACAATTCTTAAAGAAAAACACTCAAATCATCAAAAATGCAAAATTATCAAAATTAGGGTTTTGAATGAGAATGATTGATTAGTGATTTTTGACCTAGTTCACGACCTAATGTTTTGAAGCATGATTTCAAGGAATTAATAAATTCATTACATTTTTTCACCAAGATGCAAGATGATTCTTATAACAACCTATAATCCCACATAGCATAAATAGAATAATCAGAGTAAAATAACATGCATCTCAAAGAGGGCGTCAAATTTTTAATTCACAAAATATCCAAGAAATTCAAACATGCAAACTGGTCATGATCATAACACGTATTCAAACTTCATGTTTTCAAAATCATGCACATCACAGCGGAATAATTCTTTACTCAAATAATAATAATAATAATGATTATATCCCATACTATAATCATAAATTCTCATAACAAGTCATGGATCTAAATTCATTAGGCACTGAGGCCACTCAACATAAACTCTCAAGATACAATTCAAATAAGAGAAATAACAATATCTCTTCAAATAAACATGAGTTCACCCCCCCCCCCCCAATGTTACATAGACCAAAGCAATGACTCACTACCTAGGGATAAACGAATTGATAAGGATCTAACTCCTCTGACTAATCCTGTCAAGTATCATTGTTATCCTCGGTACCTGCGCGATGTCACATAGAACATCATTACAACAGAAGGGTGAAAATTCACATCATTATGGATATATATTTATAATATAAACAATGTATATAACACGCATACATTCCGATAATTCATCACATTTGTATAATTATCTATACAACATGGCCTCACCAATACAAGTACCAAGAAAATTATATCCAAGTAGAATAAACCACACAATCATCACATACATTGCAATCATCATCAAAGTCACGATTAAACCAATTATCACACATATTGCACATTCAAATCAAAACATCACATAATAATAAATGCGACTCCAATGCGACTCATGCATGTGGTACCATCGTGAACATCAAGTTCACCTCGCTCCCGATTCAATATTTAAAACCAGAGCCATGCTTCCGATACGGACAAGACCAAAGCCCACCAATATGAACATATAGTTCACCACTTCTATTTCCACACAAGGATCAAAAGCAACAAATATGAACATATAATTCACTGCTTTTATTTCCACATAAGGATCAAAGAAACCAACCAGAGTTCAATCTCCCCATGCGTGCATGTGCAAACATAACCAATGATATGCAAATTAAGATTATCACTGAACCTTATTCATACCGCATATCACAATAATCCATTAAAATGAATTATCCACCATTTCACAAACACACATATATCATCAACATAATGATATCATTTAACAGTCATCAATCACACATATCACGAATAGCAAACAATGCCAAAACATGTTATTTCAATTCATCATCCATTAGCTAGTTATATCTTATATTTTATTGCGTTAGCTTTCTAACGATTCGAACAACGCCTAAAACGGAGTTACTGTTCAAAAGTTATGGTCGTTACAAAATTTTCCAGAAAACTTGTTGTATGAGTTGACGCAAAACCCTATATGAGTCGACGCAGAGAATGAGTCCATGCAAAAGAACTATGAGTCGACGCAAAACTGCGTGACAACACTTCCTTTCCTAAAGGGTTGTCTCGCACCGATCCCCCTTCAGTTTGAGTCGACTCAAACTTCTAAAACATGGTTTTTCCCCCTACATTTTAACTTAATTTCCACATTATTTTTCTTATCAAAAAACACTACCCATCACTACAAAACATCATGTTTGCCAATTTTATCAATAATCCATCATCCTAACATGAAGGACTCATTCTATTCTATTCAACACATCAATTTCTATCAAATCCATAGATTTCTACATAAACCCTAACATGTGAGAGTTTAGATCTAGAAAATGAAAATGAAATCACACCTAGCATGTTACTACCAATTACATACCATACACACCCATAATAATAAGGATTCTCCCCCTTACCTCTTGAAGATTACCTCTATATTTTGCCTCTTCTCTCTTCCTCTTTCTCCTCTTCTCTTCTTGTTCTTCTCTTCTTTTCACAAAATGTGAGTTCTAATCTATTATCTCTCATAACCCTTACTAACTATAATTATCTTATTGGGCTTAGTAATTCACGCCTCCTTATTACTTCTATTTCTCATTATTAGGCCCAATTAGCTATTTTCTATTCTTACAGATAAACTGAATTATTCAAATAACACATATATTCTAATAATTCAAATGTTCACCAAATCACACAATTAAATTAATTACCATAATATATAATAATTAATAAAATAATTAAATAATACTAAATATAAATCGGGATGTTATAACTCTCCGTCACTAAAAAGATTTATGTCCTTGAAAATTACCTCAAACGAACAACTCAGGATACGAATCCTTCATCTGACTCTCAAGCTCCCAAGTCACATTACCATCTTTAGATCCTCTCGAAATTAATCTTACCAAAGTGATTTCTTTACCTTGAAGTTTCTTCACTTCCCTATCCTCCATCCGCATAGGTGATGTCTCAACGATCAAACTATCCCTTACTTGCACGTTATCTAATTGGAAAAAATGGGACGGATCTGCAATGTATTTCCTCAACTGAGATACATGAAACACATTGTTGTACCCCAAAATTTTCCCTCTCATGTTTCCCAAGGTTTTTTCTCTTATATGGGTGGTTACAAGCACTTGCCTAAAGAAAATGAAATTTTTTAATGTTAGCAAAGTGTCTTTAGATTGGCAATTCAGCAATGTCCTTCGATTGGCATCTGAATAGGGCGCTTCAATTGGCATCTGAGAAAGCTTCGATTAGGAACTGAACTTCCTTTGACGCAAGCCTAATTCACAAGCTTCGATTGGATGTTGGGCCCCCTTCAATCAAGTTCAAATCACAAGGATTTCAATTGTGCATTGGTTGCTTCAGGCTTGCCTTTGATTCACAAGGTAGGAACTTCCTTCATGCTAGCAAGCACAAGGAAATGGCCTCGTGCATACATCCTTCGATTTCACCATTGCCTTTAAATGTCGGCTTGATTCATAATGCAATGGATACCTGCATACAAGCTTAATTCCTTCTTCGATTGATTATTTGATTTCTTTAGAGCAAGCTTGATTCTTGCTTCGACTAGGCAAATTCTCCCTCTGTGCGTTCCTTCAGTGCACAAAGCAAGAATCCCCAACAAGTTTGTTTCGATTCACCAGCAATGAACTCATGCATACCAACTTTGATTAGGCGTTGAGTATCCTTCGGTCAAGCCTAGTTCACAAAGCTCCCACTGGGCAAAAGGCCCCTCAGCTTGTCACCAGCGCACGTATGCCTCTTCATGCTTGCCTTGGTTTCATAAGGAAAAGACCCATCAACATGCCTTTGATTCACAAGGCAAAAGGCCCCTCTCACTGGTCTTTGATTCACAAGGCAAAGGCCCCCTCTTCAGCTTTCCCTCAGCACACAAGGCCAAAACTCCTTCAGATTTGCCTTCGATCCACCAGGAAAAAAGCTTCTTTTGATCCACCAGGAAAAAAAGTTTCCTTCGACCCACAAGGTATTGGCTACCTTTGTGCCAGCTTCGCCGGGGCAATGGCCTCTATGATTCGGTGGAAGAACTGACTTGAGGGTTTTGCATTTTATCGCAAATGTTGCAGTTAGCAAGAGTCGCCACCGACTTTTCTTTTATCCAAAAGGAAAGGTGAAAAAGAACAGGAAAGACCTTTGAGATTGTTTCTTGAGTTCGGGGGTTAGATTATGAAAAAGGGAAGGTATTAGCACCCTTTTCATCCATGGTTTTCCATGGGCTCTTAGTTACTTGCTAGATCACTTGCTTTTGTTTTTCAAATTATGCTTTGTGTGGTTTAGAAAGTATTTTGTAAAAGAGGCCATTGTTTAGGCAATATTTGTAATGATTCTCATTCGTAAGAATGTCTATAAAGATGTTTGTCTTTTTGAAAATGTTTTCAATGTTTGTAAGATGTTTGGAAATGTGTGTGTTTGTTTTGAAAAGAGCAAGGATAGTTGTTTGAAATGGAGCAAGTAACTAGAAGTAATCTACCTACTCAAATGTCTTTCTTGTTCATTTTCTTTTCTTTTTGATATTGTTGTCTTACCATTGATTTGGTAAGAAACCCTATCTTTGGATGTAAACGGGACGGGCGTGGGTTATCGTATAGCCATAATTAGCAATGTTGCAAAGTATCTTAGCATTTTTGAGGGACATGATCATTTTGCAAGGCAACTTTAAATAGCGTCATCGAGGGACTATGATCTTATACTTGTTTGTTTTACTAAGATTACTTCACATGCGTAATATGGCCAATTTTGTATAAGACAACCAAATGGAGTAACCCTAAGGGTGCTTGTGTGCAAGTGTGTTATTTTCATGCTTGATTTTGTCTTGGATTAAGGTTTTCTATTTGATTTGTTTTTATCTTGCTATACAAATCCTAATTACTAGCATGGTATATAAAAGCGGTAAATTGCGTAATTTAAAGATTACTACGCTATTACAACATTTTACGGGAGAGGGGTATACAAATTATGAATGGGGATTTGCAATAATGTAAACCTAATTTAATCTATTACAACCAAATCGATTTGTACAAGTATTTGAATAAATAATATACAATATAAATTAAATATGCAATGTTATGTATATGCAAGAAAAAAGAATTTTGTTTTGTTTTTTATATGAAAAAGAGTTTTGAAATAAACCTAATAATTTAGGAAAAGGAAGTTATTTTTTTTTTAGAAATTGGTCAACCCTTATTTTAATTTGTTAAAAAATAAATAAAGTTCTTTAAGTAATATTTTTGTGTATTTTTGTCTTAAAGTAATAAATAAATATTTACAAGTATGAAGGAAAAGATATAAAAATTAATCTAAGTCTGTTTTATTTTACAAGTTTATTTAAGAAAGAATAGTTAATATACAATTTAATAAAAATATTTTTTCATGAGAAAATAAAATAAAATGAACAAAATGAAATATTTAACATTTTTATATTTTTTTTATGATTTTATAATATTTAAGAAAAATATTTAATGAGGTAAACAAAAATAAAATAAATAAATGAAAATAAATTGGGCCAGGGGTGTCCTGAGTAACCAGGAGGTAAAATGTTAGAAAAAAATAAGAAGCCCAGTTGCTGAGCCCACGTTGCAAAAATGACAAAAATGAAGCTGAAAAATATGAAAAATGCAAAAGGCAGCGCCAAGGTTCAAACCCATGACCTATGCATTTTCAGCGTGCTGCCTTGCCACTGGGGTGGCTGTACATCAGTTAGTTCAAATGAAACAAAAAACACATAACACATAATGCCTCTTTGCCCTGTACTCCATCTTCTTCCTCAAGCCAGCCAGACCCCCTGTATCTTTCTCATTTCTCCATGAAAATGGAAACTTCAAACATAAAAATGGTAGTACTCTTTCCCACGATTTCAACCATGTAACTCATGTAAACTAACATTCAATGATCAAATACAATTTCAATGGCCCTAATTTTAAACCTAATTTTTACAGAAATTTGAAATCTAAAATTCTTCATACACAATAAATATAAATGAAATCTATGAACATGGTTGGTTTTAACACAAGGATATCTACATTTTATCTTCACAAATCGAGACCAATGGATGTCTGTATGAAGAGATAGAAGTTAGAGTTCTTACCTACTTCAACTGAGATCGTGAATGGAGTTTGAGTGAGTTTTATCAAGGCCTGAAGATCCCTTTAGCTTGCCTGGACCTCCCTGAGTATGTTCCAATCTTTACCTTGTCTTGAAAGGGCCTGAATCTCCCTATACAAGTCAACCTGCAAGCTTGAAAAACAAAAATGGCAGATGGAGAAGGAGGAGTTACAGTGGAGGGATGATGGTCTGGAACACTTAGATATGATGTAGGTTAAGTGTTTAGGTGATTAGAACTTGAAACACACAAGTAGATTTTTGGATTGCTATGCTTGATGCAAAACTGCAAGTTATGGCAGGTTTTTGGTGATAGAGAGTTTGGGAGAGTTTCTGGCCTTTAGCAATCGTGTGTTGGGTTGTAATATGTTTGTGTATAAGTATCGAGAAGGTTTCAAATCAATTCCACAACAGGTTTCTGAGTTATAGACTTTTTGCTCTATTGCTTGCCTTTTATGAAAAGTGAAAAGACAACTCTCTACATGCTTGTACATGCCTGGTTTGAGTTGCTACAAGTCCTAGACACTTTGCTTTTGATTTATAGGACTTGTGTGTGGAGAGAGAACAGGTGCAATGCTCAATGAGTTGACAAATGCAAAAGTTGTGCTTTTCTAAAATGGCAATGGCAACTTTGTGCCAATTATGGAATTAAAGCTTGGACAAAGAATCTTATGCTCGGATTAAGGCTTTATCAACTGTGTAAGCATTAAATTATGAAGTGAGAAACAAGTTCTAGGCCTTTAGAGCAAGGATTATGTAACCTAGGTTCAAATTTGAATTTTGTTCTTCATGAAATGGCTTGAAATCAAAGTGAGAAATTGCCAACTTCATCTCTTCGATTCTCCCTACTCAAGAATGATCTCAAGTTGTTCTAGGACATTTTGGAAATTATGCAATGTGCTCTATGATTCATATTTGAAATGCTTTTCAAGATTCCTCTTGGAACTAGGTGAAAAGTTGCCATGAAGTTAGGTCAAAAACCTGCCTAAATTAGGGTAAAATTTTACTAAGTTATTTTGGTTCATGGGCATGTATTCACAAAATTATATCTTGAGATCCAAGCATCTTTAGGGAAAAATGTGTGAAGCAAAGTTGTATATTTCATGGAGATCTACAACTTTCATGTTGGGAACTTTCTTTGAATCATCTAGCATCATGGTGGAAATTTGGCTTAAAGTTGAGAAAAAATAAGAAATTTTCTATACTTAGAAAAATTTCTAAGTTAAGGAAATTTAAAATTTCAATACAAAATATTCAATCTTTGGTTTCTTGATGAACAAGTTTCACACTTTGACATATTTTGATCAATTGTGGTCCTTGGCATTTGAAGTTGAATAAAAAGTCAAAGTTTGGCTTTTCAGTATACAATTGACTTTTGATCAGTTCACTGGAAAATTCATCTGTCAATCCAATGGATTTGCAATGTTTTGAACCATGGCCTTAGGCCAAGATGATGCAATTGAACCCTTGAAATCATGCTTCAAATTAATTGGTCATTAGCTAGGTAAAAAAAATCAGAAATTGCTCTTTCTCAATCAAAACCCTAATTTTGACCATTTTGCCCTTTTGATAATTTGATCACATGATTCATATGAGTCTAAAATGTTGATGTGGATAAAAAATTGTGAAGTTTGACTGTAAATTGGCCATGGTTGACTTTTTCCCCAATCCAACTGATTTTTAGGTTACCTGTCCAATTGACTGATCAAAAGTATGATTCAAGGCTTGAAACTTGACATGAGTAATCTTAGGGGTCCATAATGATGTTTGAAATTCATATGAAGCATTGATAGTCCAAAAATCCTTGTGTAATCTAAAACCCTAATTTTGGGTTATCAGTGCAAGATGAGATGTCTTGAGCTGATCAAACCCTAATCTAGTCTTGAGTCAAAGAGATCTTGTGAGAAAAGTCTTGATAAATGAGAGGGAAAATTTTGGGGTACAACAACCTCCTTTACGCTTGATTTGACCTGCCTCATGCTAGCATCCACAAGGAATATGCTTCCTTTGTGCCAACTTTGACTGGGCAATTGCTCCCTTTGAAACAGTTGTACTCACTTCAATACGCATGATAGCCCATTCGAAGGATACACCTTAGTGTCCCATTCGATGAGGGCACAAAGAATACATATGAAAGACACTCAAAAAGTCCATTCGAAGGGTACACAAAAGATCCATCTAAAGACCCATTCGAAGGATGTACAAGAGGTCCAATCGAAGGGCAGGAACTGAAGGAATTAGGAAGAAATTGATGTCCACATTTATTCAAATTCAAAAAAAGAGACAAGTTTGCATGCTTTTGGAAAAGTTAAAAATTTTCATTCATGGATCTTAAAGAATATAATGGAGTATGCTTATTTCCCTCCTACCTTGTCCATTCTTTATACTCTATAAATACCAAGCATCTTGCAAGCATGAGGGACACCTACACAGCCTAGAGAGTTCTACAAATTCTGCCAAAAATTGTCATAGTTGCAAAATTCGCATCTCCAATTCCAGCCATCATCTGTCCAAACCAAGGGTTCAAACACCTTCCCGATCCTTCCAGGAACTCAACCTAACCATTATTCAAGCAATTTCACGCCCAGAATCCACGAACAGAAACCCTTATTGTTGGTAATTTTCTAGAATTTATATTTGTAATTTCATGATGTATTAATACTTTTCCATGCTTGCTTCATGATCAGGTTGATCTATAGGACATATCCAATGTAGAACATGCAAGAATAAGGGAAATAATAGGATCATGCCATTTTAGAGCACGATTTGAGTTTCTTCATCATATCTCAATAACCAAGGGTTTTCAGGTCAAAAGGACCTCATTTTTGAAATCAGGAGGAAAAATTAAGGGGGGTAGGATCAATTTGGATCTTTAAATCGCATTGTTTTGGCAGGTTGATTTTCCAGCCCACCAGAGAAGATGACTGGAGAGTTGACTCCGGTGGGCTGACTCCGGCGCACACTTGTCTCACTCTCATTGGCCAGTCCAAGTCAGCATGCGCGCTTTTTTGAATTTCAAATATTTTCGTTGTTTGGCTAAATATTATTATTGTTTCATATATATAAACAAATGAAATGGAAGTTTAATTGGCAAGGCAACGCGTATGTGAGGGAGAGGACCTAGTTTCAAGTCCCAGGTCAAGCGTTTTGTATTTTTCCTAATATATTCATGAAAATCCCATGCTTCAATGACCAGGAGCATACTATACGCCTTTAATTTGAAACCAATAGATCATGGATGATCTAGATCAAAGGGCTTCAACACGCAGATCCAACATATGCCCTCAAGGATTCATTTCACCAGATCAAACACAAATCTAGGCCCAGCGCCAATTTAAATCAGCACCCATTGTCTCTTTTACATACTTAGGCCTATTTATAATTTTTTTTGTATTGTTTTAATTTTTAATTTTTATTATTTTGTTTTTCTTTATTTAGTTAATTACACAAATAATCAAAATCACAAAAATATTAGTTTTAGGTTTTTTTATTATTAAACTAATTTTGTAAGTAAATTAATAAATAATTTTAACTATTTTCTTAATTTAAAATAAATTAGAATTTAGGATTTAATTTAATTTTAATTATTTTCTTTTCATAATACAAAAACCAAAAAGAACTTAGACTATTTTTTTTAATTTCAATTTTAATTATTTTCTTAAATAAAAAAGAACAATAAAAAGATTTTCTTATTTCATTTTTACTTACTAGGTTTTTAGATGTACTTTTAGCTTTCGCGCGTTATTTATTTTCTTTCGTATTTTTATATTATTATATTTGTACACTGCAATAGTTAATAGGATTTTATCCTCTTTCTTTATTTTTTCTTCCCACAATTTTTGTACATTGTAAATCCCCTTCCCGAAGCCATGTAATAGTGTAGGTTTATACTTCCGCACTTTATATTCTGAACATATTTACTGCTAGTAACTAGGCATGTATGACAAGACTAAAATTAAAACGCTAGCAAACCTAAATGCGCAAGATAAATACTTGGCCTAAACGCAATTGCACATGCGCACCTCTAGGTTATCCCACTTCGGTTGCCTTCGGAAAACGGTCACAATTCTCGACACGTGAGAATTTTTAGTGGCTGCCCTCTAGTTTGAAAGATCACAAGTCCCTCGATTACCCTTTCGACTTTACCTCAGTTAAAAGTGATCTTAAAACCTTAGGAAAGTTACTAAAATTTCATGCCAAGTTGCCTTCGTGACCGCATCGTCCCTTTGATGTCTCTCATACATCCAACGATAGGGCTACCTACTCACTAATAGTAGGATATAACTGTCTAAAGGTTAAGAGGAAAAGAACTACCTTTTCGAGTATAAAGTAGATAGTTGTTAGAAGTTTTCTCAAAACAATTTGCACTTACACAAATACTACTTTCCAAAAACATTTTCAAAACACTTTATATACTTTCTCCTCTATCCTGAGAAACATTACAAAGTTCGTCGTACTAAATCATTTTCAAAACATTTCCAAACACACAAAGCACAAAGGTATTTCAAAATGAGAAAACCTCTAAGAGCGTGTAGATAACTACAGATGGAAAGGATGCTAACACCTTCCCTTTCCATAATTTACCCCCCTTACTCAGAATAATCTTGAAAAGGTCTTTTTCTATTCTTTCCACCCTTTCCTTAATTTGGATAAAATAAAAGTCATTGGTGTCTCTTGCTTACCGCAAATTTGCAAACATATACGCAAAAAAAACCCAGTATTAACAGTCAGTGCTGCCACCGTATCGCCAGAACTGGTGACTCTGCTGCGGATCTTGTCAAAAGTGTGTTTACCTTAGAGCTTAGTTCATTTTAAAATAGCTTTCATTGTGTGTTTTTATGCTTTACTTTTAAAGGATTGTTTGGGTTGTTACTATAGATCCTACACCCGGATCTGGAGAATGAAGGGGTGAAAAACACAAGAAGGGGGGGTTGAATTGTAAAACTGGAAACTTAAAGCAAATGACAAGGTATTTTTATCCTGGTTCGTTTGATCTCAAACTACTCCAGTCCACCCGTTCAAGGTGATTTCGCCTCTCTCCAACGAGGTCTTAATTCACTATATTCAACTGAATACAAATCTGTTTCAGCAACTGCTAAAACCTTCTTGATTCAAACCACAATCCGGTTTGTCAAGGCAACACTTTCTTACAAAGGAATAATCAAATGTGTGTGAATGTTTCTACAAAAACTATATCACAACTGTGATGTTTACACAAATGAAGCTTAGAATACTAAGTTGCTAAACGCTAATAGAGTATCAGAGTTTGGTGGTTTAGCAAAACTTGTAGTGTGAAGATTATTGATCAGCTTTGTACGTGTAGAGAGTTTGGAAGCATTAGCCGTGATAATCTTCAAAGCTTGGTTTATATAGCACTTGAGAAGATGAACGTTGAAGCAAATATTCTTGATTCAATGCTATTAACAAGCTTTCCTTTCTTAGCAGATCTTGTCTAGAATGATGCCGTTGGTATTGATTAGCCTTCAATGCACAGTACCGTTGCTTCTTCAATGCACGATCTGGCTTGGCTCATTCTGATTCTGCTTTGCTGCTGATGAACTGATTTGATTCTGTATCAGAGTATTTTACGCGCAGTTCTGTTCATCAAGCTTCAGCATGTGCAAGCGTTGATCTTCTGATCTTTGACGTTCTGATTCAGCAACTTCTGATGCTGATGCACACACTCATATTCTGATGCTGAAAACGTGATCTTGCTTATTTTAATCAGCATATCTGCAAGTCAGAGCATAGTAATTTTAAGTAGCATATAATTCAATCATGAAATATTTAACTACTATATCTTTTCACTTTGTTATCATCAAAACTTAATTATAGGGTACTAGATTCAAACATTGTTCTAACAATCTCCCCCTTTTTGATGATGACAAAAACTAGATATTTTAAATGAAAATAACGTGAAAAGTTATCAGATCTATGTATCAGAATAAGAAGTACGGAGAAGTCATAGTTAAGAAATACTCCCCCTGAGTTTGTTACTTCCCTTTGATATGCGTGTTCTTCAGAGTCAGATCTTTTTCTATCTTTGAGCATCAGATTGTAAGTCTTTGACTTATCAGAGAGCAGAGCTTCAGAGCTTTTCCTGTCAGAGCTTTGCTTCGGATCAGAGTGTTAGGTTGATCAGAGCTTCGTATATCAGAACTTCATATTTGATCAGAGCAACATGAGCTTCTAGTCTTCATTGTGTTCAAGAGCTTCCTTGTGCCTGTAGACTTAAAGACAAAACAGAAAAACATTTCAAGTAATAGAGAGTTAGAATGTTTGAGAGTTTCTGTCTAGTTATCCGTTATTGATTTTAAATATCATTCTTGTTCTCCCCCTTTTTGTCAGCAATCAAAAAGTGCTGGTGATGTGCTAAAATGATTTAGATCAGAAAGACTAATAATATTAAAGATAGTTCAGAACCAGAGTAAAATAGCATTACAAACCATAGACAAAACATAGTCAAAAGTACATCAGAAAATAAGGAAAATATAGAAAATGTTATGCAAAAAAAAATTTCAAGGTTGTGGGGGCATGCGTGAGAACAGGCTTTCCAGCATTGCCTGAATCTTTTCAGAAGTTGCATTCTGCTTCTGAACCATGGTGACAACAGTATCAATTACAAGGAGATATGCAGAAAAATTCTTAAGAGATTATGAGTAAGCGTAAAGATTAAGAATGAAGAGTAATGTGCTTAAATAGGATTTTTCAAAAATTATTTTGAAAAATAAAACGTTTTTAAGAGAGAGAAAAAAAATAATGATTGCAATTAACAAGCGTGATTACTTTTGCATTTAATGCTTGCTGATTTTGGGGGATTTGAGAAAGATACTTAAAAACGGTTACCAGACATGTGTCTCAATGCACCCAATCAGCGTTTTCCTTTCTCAGAAACGTGCACGCGTTCTGCTTCAGGGATTTGCTGATGATTGGATGACACTTGTTTGATATAGTGATCAGCACGTCTGTCTTTGAGATTAGACTCTCAGATCTTCAGACTTGCCTCTGATACAATCTGCATGTTCTAACTTTCTGAAACAAAGATTGATCAGAAGTTCACAGTAATATAATTACATTCTGAAAGATAAAAATATGGAATTAAAGCATTTTCATTCTGGGCATACTTTCATGCTGAGATGTTTCAGAATGAAATTAAACCTATCTTCTGAAAGGGGTTTTGTAAAGATATCAGCCCATTGATGGTCTGTATCTATAAATTTCAAGTTTAAAATGCCTTTCTGAATATAGTCCCTAATGAAATGATGTTTTATTTCTATATGCTTAGCTCTAGAATGTAAAATAGGATTCTTACTTAAGCAAATAGCAGAAGTATTATCACAAAGAATAGGAATGTTACTCTCAAAAATCTGGAAGTCTTCAAGCTGACTTTTCATCCAGAGCATCTGTGTGCTGCAACCAGCTGCTGCTATGTACTCAGCTTCTGCTGTTGACAGAGCAATAGTTGATTGCCTTTTGCTGGACCACGAGATCAGATTTTCTCCCAGAAACTGGCAGCTTCCAGAAGTACTTTTTCGTTCCACTCTGTCTCCAGCAAAATCAGCGTCGCAGTAGCCTACTAAACTGTAATCACTAGATTTTCTATAAAACAAACCCAGATTAGTAGTACCTTTCAGATACTTGAAAATTCGCTTAACAGCTGTTAAGTGAGATTCTCTAGGATCTGATTGGAATCTAGCACAAATACATACACTGAATAGAATATCAGGTCTTGAAGCAGTCAGATAAAGGAGAGAACCAATCATACCTCTGTAGACTTTCTGTTCTACGCTTTTGCTTACCTCTTCTCTTTCCAGAATGCACGTGGGATGCATTGGAATCTTTGATGGCTTACATTCTGAGAGGTCAAATTTCTTCAGAAGATCTCTGATGTATTTGCTCTGATGAATGTAAGTTCCCTCTGGAGTTTGATTGATCTGAATTCCTAGAAAGAACTTCAGTTCCCCCATGAGGCTCATCTCAAATTCTGCCTGCATACACTTAGCAAATTTTCTTCCAAGAGAAGGATTAGTAGAACCAAAGATTATATCATCAACATAAATTTGACAAACTAAAATGTCACTCTTAACTGTTTTACAGAATAGAGTGGTGTCCACTTTCCCTCTGGTGAACTCATTTTCAAGCAGAAAGTTACTTAGCCTTTCATACCAAGCTCTGGGAGCTTGTTTCAGACCATACAGTGACTTTTTCAGTTTGAAAACATGTTCTGGATGTTTTGTATTTTCAAAACCTGGGGGTTGGTGAACATACACTTCTTCTTCTATATAACCATTTAAGAATGCACTTTTGACATCCATCTGATACAGAGTGATGCCTCTATTAACAGCAAATGAGATTAAAAGTCTGATAGATTCTAACCTGGCGACTGGGGCAAAGGTTTCTGTATAGTCTATCCCCTCTTGCTGACTATAACCTTGTGCAACCAGTCGTGCCTTGTTTCTGACGACTTCACCTTGTTCATTGAGCTTGTTTCTGAACACCCATCTTGTTCCAATGACGTTGAATCCTTTTGGTCTTGGAACGAGATCCCAAACGTCGTTTCTGGTGAATTGATTCAGCTCTTCTTGCATTGCCAGAATCCAATCATTGTCCAGAAGTGCTTCATCAATAGAAGAAGGTTCAATCAGAGACACAAGTCCCATCAGAGTTTCTTCAGAGTTTCTGAGGCTTGCTCTTGTTCTGATTGGATCTTCCTTTCTTCCTAGAATAGATTCTTCTGGGTGATCCAAACTGCTTCTGGGTACTCTCTTCTGAGGTTGATCAGCAGCAGTTGTAGGATTTTTAGCATTGCTTCTTTCAGACGTTGAAGGAATGTCTGTGTTGAGAGCTTCTGATGACTTGTCTTCAGAACCTGCAAATTCAATTTCTATACCTGCAAGATTTTCATTCTGCTTTGACTTTTCAGAGTCAAGCTTGTCATCAAAACGAACACTGATTGATTCTTCCACAATCTGTGTTTCTGTATTGTATACTCTGTACCCTCTTGAGCGTTCAGAGTATCCTAACATAATACACTTCTGTGCCTTAGAATCAAACTTGTTCAAATAATTCTTAGTATTTAACATATAGCAAGTACATCCAAATGGATGGAAATACGAAATGTTGGGCTTTCTGTTCTTCCACAATTCATATGGAGTCTTTTCCAGAATAGGTCTTATTGAGATTCTATTCTGAATGTAGCACGCTGTGTTTATTGCCTCTGCCCAGAAAGTCTTAGCAACGTTTGTCTCGTTGATCATGGTTCTGGCCATTTCTTGCAATGTTCTGTTCTTTCGTTCTACAACTCCATTTTGTTGGGGAGTTCTAGGACAAGAGAAATCATGCAGAATGCCTTTGTCATTAAAGAATGACTCAAAATCTTTATTTTCAAATTCTCCACCATGATCACTTCTGACTTTAACGATTCTAAGATCTTTTTCATTCTGAACTTGGTTACAGAAGGTAACAAACACAGAGTGTGACTCGTCCTTGTGTCTTAAGAACTTTACCCATGTCCATCTGCTATAGTCATCTACGATTACTAACCCATACTTCTTGCCACTGACAGAAGCAGTCTTAACTGGTCCAAATAAGTCAATGTGCAGAAGTTCTAATGGCTTAGAGGTAGAAACAACATTTTTGGATTTAAAAGATGGTTTTGCAAATTTGCCTTTCTGACATGCTTCACACAGAGCATCTGAATTGAACTTCAAATTTGGAAGTCCTCTGACCAGATTGAGTTTGTTAATCTGAGATATTCTTCTCATACTAACATGCCCCAATCTTCTGTGCCAGATCCACTGCTCGTTGTTAACAGACAGAAGACATTTTACGTTCTGACTCTTAAGTTCAGAAAGTTTGATTTTGTAAATGTTGTTTTTCCTCTTACCATTAAATAGGATAGTCCCATCTTTCTGACTAACAGCTTTACATGATTTTTGATTAAAGATTATATCATAACCGTTATCACTTAATTGACTTATGGATAACAAGTTATGCATCAATCCATCAACAAGCAGAACATTATTAATAGAGGGAAGATTTCCGTTACCTACAGTTCCAGAGCCAATTATCTTTCCCCTCTGATTGCCTCCAAAGCCAACGTGGCCTCCAGGCTTAAGTTCCAGGCTTTGGAACATATGCCTTCTTCCCGTCATGTGACGTGAGCAGCCAGAGTCCAGGTACCATGACTGGTGTTTCTGACTTGCTGCTAAAGATATCTGCAACATGTATTATTTTATCCTTAGGTACCCAGATCTTCTTGGGTCCTGTTTTGTTAGTTTTACCAAAACTCTGATTGAATTTTGGTTTCACAAAGTGATTACTACTAGTATATTTGATGTCATGTGTGTGACCATACACAAAGTGTGAATTTATAGGAGTGTGTTTAATAACCAAATCCATGACATTTTTAGGTGTAGGAACCTTACCTAGGTATCCTATTCCTTTCCTGCCGTTTCCGCTAACTCCATAGATCATTGAAGCCATTCTGCTTCTATCTATGCTTTTAGCAAGGAACTTCTGGAAACTATGATCATACTCCTTGATGATCTCATCAGCGTTGCTGGGAGTTTCAGCAATTGGTTCCTTCTGAGAGTTTTGTAAAGAGTTTTCTAATTTTAAAATTTTATCTCTCAGCTCAGAGTTTTCCAATCTGAGACTCTCAGACTTATTAGAGTCAGATTCAAGAGTCCTTTTCAGGTCTCTGAATTTAGCTCTAATCTGCTGATAACGTTCCAGAATTTCATTTAGGCTTTCAGCAAGTTCAGCCTTTGTAAAATTAACAGCGAAGTTAGGGAATACCTCTTCTGTGTCTGATTCTGAGTCTGAGTCAGAAGCTTCACTGTCATCTTGAATGTTAGCCATAAGCGCTAAGTTCGCCCGTTCATCATCTGATTCTGAGTCAGCTTCAGACGAGTCAGAGTCATCCCATGTGGCCATGAGACTTTTCTTCTTCTCTCTTCCAAACTTCCTTTTTGGCTTTTCCCTCTGAAGCTTTGGACAGTCACTCTTGTAGTGACCTTGCTCATTGCACTCGTAGCAGATGATGTCTTTTGTATTTGGCTTCTTGCTACCTGAGGAGCCTTCAGATCTTCTGTATCCAGAGGAAGAATCTGTCCTTCTGTGTCTGGAAGAAGACTCGTTATGATCAGATCTTCTGGGATTCCTGAACTTCTTTTGTCTTTGCTTCCACAGTTGATTTACTCTTCTGGAGAGAAGAGAAAGCTCGTCTTCTTCTGATGAGGATCCATCAGATGTTTCTTCAACTGCCTGCAAAACTTTAGATTCAGATTTTCTGTTAGATTTCAAAGCTATAGGCTTACCTTGCTTCTGAGGCTCGTCAGCTTCCAGCTCTATCTCATGACTTCTGAGGGAGCTTATAAGTTCCTCCAGAGTGATTTTGTTGAGATCTTTCGCCAGCTTCAGAGCAGTAACCATAGGCCTCCACTGCTTGGGTAAACTTCTGATTATCTTCTTGACATGGTCAGCAGTAGAGTACCCCTTGTCCAGAACTTTGAGACCAGCTACCAGAATCTGGAATCTAGAGAACATAGTTTCAATGGATTCAGATTCTTCCATTTTAAATGCCTCATACTTCTGAATGAGCGCCAGAGCCTTTGTTTCCTTGACTTGAACGTTGCCCTCATGCGTCATTCTGAGAGAGTCAAAGATGTTCTTAGCCGTGTCTCTGTTGGAGATCTTCTCATACTCAGTATATGAGATGGCACTGAGGAGGATGGTTCTGGCCTTATGGTGATTCTTGAAATCACGCTTTTGTTGATCAGTCATTGATTTTCTATCAATCTTCTGACCAGTTGCATTAACAGGGTGCGTGTATCCATCTGTCACCATATCCCACAGATCAGCATCATGTGCTAGAAAGAAGCTTTCAATTCTGTCTTTCCAGTAGTCAAAGTTTTCTCCATCAAAGACTGGAGGTTTGCCGCTGAATCTGTCTCTATCCTCATTGTTGTCATTGCTGAAATGAGAGTTGTTTCCTGCCATAGTGTTTTTCTGATGCTGGATCTTTTACTGACACGGTTAAGTGTTTTAGCTCAGAACCAGGCGCTCTGATGCCAATTGAAGGGGTGAAAAACACAAGAAGGGGGGGTTGAATTGTAAAACTGGAAACTTAAAGCAAATGACAAGGTATTTTTATCCTGGTTCGTTTGATCTCAAACTACTCCAGTCCACCCGTTCAAGGTGATTTCGCCTCTCTCCAACGAGGTCTTAATTCACTATATTCAACTGAATACAAATCTGTTTCAGCAACTGCTAAAACCTTCTTGATTCAAACCACAATCCGGTTTGTCAAGGCAACACTTTCTTACAAAGGAATAATCAAATGTGTGTGAATGTTTCTACAAAAACTATATCACAACTGTGATGTTTACACAAATGAAGCTTAGAATACTAAGTTGCTAAACGCTAATAGAGTATCAGAGTTTGGTGGTTTAGCAAAACTTGTAGTGTGAAGATTATTGATCAGCTTTGTACGTGTAGAGAGTTTGGAAGCATTAGCCGTGATAATCTTCAAAGCTTGGTTTATATAGCACTTGAGAAGATGAACGTTGAAGCAAATATTCTTGATTCAATGCTATTAACAAGCTTTCCTTTCTTAGCAGATCTTGTCTAGAATGATGCCGTTGGTATTGATTAGCCTTCAATGCACAGTACCGTTGCTTCTTCAATGCACGATCTGGCTTGGCTCATTCTGATTCTGCTTTGCTGCTGATGAACTGATTTGATTCTGTATCAGAGTATTTTACGCGCAGTTCTGTTCATCAAGCTTCAGCATGTGCAAGCGTTGATCTTCTGATCTTTGACTTTCTGATTCAGCAACTTCTGATGCTGATGCACACACTCATATTCTGATGCTGAAAACGTGATCTTGCTTATTTTAATCAGCATATCTGCAAGTCAGAGCATAGTAATTTTAAGTAGCATATAATTCAATCATGAAATATTTAACTACTATATCTTTTCACTTTGTTATCATCAAAACTTAATTATAGGGTACTAGATTCAAACATTGTTCTAACAGAGAACCTTATTAGGTAAGTAATAATAAATCATGGAAGCTGTATAACGTAGATCGATATGAACGAAGTGATAGCTACGTTAGCATGATACTTTGGTTTGTACTAATGTTCCTTGAGTCAGTCATGGATAACATTAGGCTTCCTTAGTGTCATTAAGCGCTAACTGACCTTTAGAACATATAATTGACTTATCCTAAGCCATTAGAAAGTAGTGAGATGTTTGGCTTTGGTTCCAACCGAAGATTGGTTGATACTCAATACTACACTTATTGAGACTAGACTTTTGGGATATTCTGGCCGCAATACTTCGGTGCTTGAGCTAGAACAATGCCTAAAAGAAAGGCCAATGATATGATACTCCTTAAAACCCGGTTACTATTAATAGGACAGGTTGAGCCAACTGAAACTTCAAGAGGGGACTTATCTTTAAAACTCATGCAAGCCTTTAAACCTAAGGTCTCTGTGTGACTTGTTTGTGTTTGATATACTTGTGGTTTTAAAGCATAATCATAACATCATAAACATCATAACATGTCATGTACACTAACCATTTCAAGGGCCTGTGGATTTATCTCTTATCTGTTTTGTAGGTCATGGATTCAGCTCGCAGAAAAACCATCAGAATCAATCTTGTAGAGATCCCTCCTAAACTCAAAGAATTGGTTTCAGAGGTTCCTGAGAGTTCCTCATTCAACAAGAGATAGGGTTACTTGCTCAGTTTTATTGCTAATGGTTTTGACAAAGGTTTGATGAGTGTCTTATTCCAGTTCTTCAACCCTAAGCACCACGACTTCACATTTCCATACTATCAGTTGTTGCATACGTTGGAAGAATTATCCAAAATACTCGGTTTTCCTATATTGGAGCAGATATCCTTTACCGGTTTAGAACAAGATCCAACTGCTGAAGATGTTGTCATAGCTTTGCATTTGAAGCCATCTGACATTGAGTCCAATTGGGAAAGAAGGAGTGGAGTTAAGGGCCTCCTCTTAAGTTTCCTGTTGAAGAAAGCCCAGGTATTCCTAGACGCTATGAGTTACTATGCATTTGAAGATGTTTTATCTCTTTTGATCTACAGTTTGGTTCTGTTCCCCAATTCAGACCAGTTTGTAGATGTCAGTGCCATTAACATTTTCCTTGCTCACAATCCAGTGCCTACATTGCTCGGGAATTTCTGTATGAATAGATAGAAGTTAGAGTTTTTACCTCCTTCAGCTGAGATTGCGAATGGAGTTTGAGTGAGTTTTATGAAGGCCTAAAGATCCCTTTAGCTTGCCTGGACCTCCTTGAGTATGTTCCAGTCTTTACCTCGTCTTGAAAGTGCCTGAATCTCCCAATCAAATTCAACCTGCAAGCTTGAAAAACAAAAATGGCAGATAGAGAAGGAGGAGTTACAGTGGAGGGATGATGGTCTGGAACACTTAGATATGATGTAGGTTAAGTTTTTAGGTTATTAGAACTTGAAACGCACGAGTAGATTTTTGGATTGCTATGCTTGATGCAAAATTGCAAGTTATAGCAGGTTTTTGGTGATAGAGAGTTTGGGAGAGTTTCTGGCCTTTAGCAATAGTGTGTTAGGTTGTAATGTGTTTGTGTATAAGTGTAGAGAAGGTTTCAAATTAATTCTACAACAGGTTTCTGAGTTATAGACTTTTTGCTCTATTGCTTGCCTTTTAATAAAAGTGAAGAGACAACTCCCTACATGCTTGTACAAGCCTTGTTTGAGTTGGTACAAGTCCTAGACACTTTTCTTTTGATTTATAGGACTTGTGTGTGCAAAGAGAATAGGTGCAATGCTCAATGAGTTGACAAATGCAAAAGTTGTGATTTTCTAAAATGGCAATGGCAACTTTGTGCCAATTATGGAATTAAAGCTTGGACAAAGAATCTTATGCTCGGATTAAGGCTTTATCAATTGTGTAAGCATTAAATTATGAAGTGAGAAACAAGTTCGAGGCCTTTAGAGAAAGGATTATGCAACCTAGGTTCAAATTTGAATTTTGTTCTTCATGAAATGGCTTGAAATCAAAGTGAGAAATTGCCAACTTCATCTCTACGATTCTCCCTACTCAAGAATGATCTCAAGTTGTTCTAGGACATTTTGGAAATTATGCAATGTGCTCTATGATTCATATTTGAAATTCTTTTCAAGATTCCTCTTGGAACTAGGTGAAAAGTTGCCATGAAGTTAGGTCAAAAACCTGCCTAAATTAGGGCAAAATTTCACTAAGTTATTTTGGTTCATGGGCATGTATTCACAAAATTATATCTTGAGATCCAAGCGTCTTTAGGGAAAAATGTGTGAATCAAAGTTTTAGATTTCATGGAGATCTACAACTTTCATGTTGGGAACTTTCTTTGAATCATCTTGCATCATGGTGGAAATTTGGCTTAAAGTTGAGAAAAAATAAGAAATTTTCTATACTTAGAAAAATTTCTAAGTTAAGAAAATTTCAAATTTCAAAACAAAATCTTCAATCTTTGGTTTCTTGATGAACAAGTTTCACACTTTGACATATTTTGATGAATTGTGGTCATTGGAATTTGAATTTGAACAGAAAGTCAAAGTTTGACTTTTCAGTATACAGTTGACTTTTGATCAGTTGACTGGAAAATTCATCTATCAATCCAATGGATTTGCAATGTTTTGAACCATGGCCTTAGGCCAAGATGATGAAACCTTGAAATCATGCTTCAAATAAATTGGTCATTTGCTAGGTTAAAAAATCAGAAATTGCTCTTTCTCAATCAAAACCATAATTTTGACCATTTTGCCTTTTTGATAATTTGATCAAATTTCTTGAGGAATTATGGTCCAAACTTGATCACATGATTCATATGAGACTAAAATGTTGATGTGGATCAAAAATTGTGAAATTTTACTGTAAATTGGCCATGGTTGACTTTTTCCCCATGGTTGACTGTAAATTGGCAATGGTTGACTGTATCTGAAAGTTGTATCTGAATGAGTATCAGAATGGCATCCGTGTCTGGAGCGTATCTGAAAGTTGTATCTGAATGTTGTATCTGAATGAGTATCAGAATGGCATCCATGTCAGGAGTGTATCTGTACTGTATCATGATTGCATATTGTTAATGGTAGATGTTAATCTTATCCTGAAAAGGGTAAAATGTTAGCTAAAATACAAAGTTATGTTTGTATGAAATGTGTGATCGGTGGGAATGAGAACTGACTGTTTTTGGAATGCTGGTTCGCGTTTGCGTTTGTTTTCGCAAAGTGTCGCGGTAAGCAAGAGTCGCCACCGTCTTTTATTTTATCCAACAAGGAAAGGACAAAAGCACAGAAAAATTCCTTTTCGAGATGTTTCTCGGGTTCGGGAGATAGATTATAGAAAGGGAAGGTGTTAGCACCCTTTCTATCCGTGGTTATCCACGGGCTCTTAGGTACTTGCTCATTATGTTTTCAAAAGTTTGCTTTTCTTTGTGTTTGTGGGTTTTGAAAAGAGTTTTGTTTTTGAAGAGAGTGTAAGTGCGAAAAGTTTTGTTTTGTTTTTTTAAAAGGAGCAAGTACTTAAGAACCTCTACCTACTCAAAAAGGAATTAAACTATTCAAATGTCCTTTAGACAGTGCTATCCCACTATTGAGGAGTAGGTAGCACCGTCGTTGGAGTTTTTTGGGTCAATTCGATTAAGGGACGTGTGGTCACTAAAGCAATGTTAGGACGCCTTAGTGGTAACCCTAATGTCTTAGATCATTTTTCCGAGGCAACCGTTTCGAGGAAACTTATGATCTTTTGACAAAAGGACGACCTCTAAAACTTCCTATACTCAATGACCACGTTCGAGGCAACCAAGTGAGGCGTACCCTAAGAGTGGCATGTGCGAGTGTGTCAATTTTCAGTTTATATTATCTTTGTACATGTTATGGTGAGCTACGGTTGATTTTAAATTAAAGGTTAATCTTGTCATGCATAGCCTATTAGTCAAACATCTAGCAGTTAATGGTTGCGGAAAATAAATTGCAGAAAATAAAACTAAGCTATTACAAGGCGTCAGGTATTTTCATCGCCAAAAACAAACCCTTAAAATTAAATGCGAAAAAGTAAATAAAAGCGGTAAATAAAATCCTAAGTTAAAACTATTACATCCTCGGAGCAATTACAACTATATGGATCAAAAATAAAATGTACGCGAGAAAATTGAATCGGAGCGTCCTAGGGTTTTGACCCTTTTTTCATTAAATAAAGCGTAGTTTTGATCTTTTTTGACTTAAGAATTAAGTCTAAATTAATAATGGAATTAATTAATTAAAAGAAAATATTTTTTGAGTTTTATTTTAATTAAGGAAATAAAATTAGAAAGTTAAAAATATGTCAAAACCC
This sequence comes from Vicia faba, assembly GCA_948472305.1. NCBI lineage: Eukaryota > Viridiplantae > Streptophyta > Magnoliopsida > Fabales > Fabaceae > Vicia > Vicia faba. The sequence goes on along the minus strand of OX451735.1, from coordinate 92,442,787 downwards.
TAATTCTAAATCAATTTTAATTTAATGCAAAATATGTTAATATTAAACCTAATTAAAAACTAAATTAATTTGCTGCAATTTATTTACAAAAATAATAAAATAATGAAATTAAAAAATATTATTTTTTGGGGTTTTCTGATTTTATGAAAAGTTAATTAGTTAATAATAACAAAATAGAAAATAGAAAATAGAAAGTAGTGAAAAGAAAAAATAAAATAAACAAACTCAGGGGGGGTGCTGGGCCTGAAGTTGGCATTTGAATGGTAATTCCCAGGCCCAGACGTCCAGCCTGTTGGACTTTTTGTGATTCCATGCATGTTTGTTGACTGAGGACTATGATGGGCGTGCAATCTGGGTCACTAAATCTGCCTGGTGGGTAACTTGGCATGCTGATCCCTGGGGCATATGGTGAACCACGCCTGGAATGCTGCACCTGAGTACCTGAAGAAAAAATGTAACAAAGTTTTGGGGGACCTGGGATTCGAACCCAGGTCCCAAGGGACAATTCAACTAGCGCGCTACCAACTGAGCCATGATGTTAACCTGTTAGTGGAATAAGACACAGATAATATATTCAAAACCAACAATTATTCCCTGTAAAAAATAAAAACGCGCTAATAATTCAAATGGGCCAATAGACGCTAGCCACGTGATCGTCTTCTTCATATCACCCTGGTTCATTTACCTGTGGATTTTATTCCGCAGGAAGATTCATAGCACCTCTCCAAAATCCTCCCTAGGCCATATAAACGCAAGTTAAGAGTGCCAATGCACTCGTCTCTTTCCCCTGAACTCATCCATGGCCGTTATTTGCATTGATTTTGCCTGCAATTAAAAACCCCAAAAACGAGATACACGAACCCTAGAACTGGGTATGGCGTTACAGGATATGAAAATATAATTCAATGATGCCAAAAGTTTCAGAATACAACACAGAGTATGAATATGCAATTATTTCAATGAAAGGATGCAAGATTGAAGCTTTACGATTCCATGAGTATGGCGGTTCAGAGCGATACTTACAGGGCTTTTTGGGGCAGGAGAGCACACGATAATGATTGGTACTGCTTCAGTGAGGTCCAAGGAAGCGATTGGAACCTTTGTTTGATCCTGAAAAGGTATCTAAGTTCAATTTCAGATCCAAGGTTCTCAAGCTTTTTTCTCAAAGTTGTGTGGCCGTTTCTGCAGAGTTTTTATGAATTTTTTCGTGTGTCTTTGATTTGTGAGGCTTACTTGTATATAATGGAATGAATTAGGGTTGAAAACCTGGCCTCAATCTTCCTCCATCAATGTCTTGATTCTTGATTTGATTTACTTTGAATATCATTCCAAAAATAGCCTAATTCAATCTTTTTGTCCACACCATGCCTTTACACGGATTTGATTTGATTTCTTCATAAAGACTTTCTATTTTTGATTCAATCACGTGCCAATTTGCTTTCATGCTTTATTTTCAGCCTGTTATGAGCTGTTTGGGCCTCCAACATGATGAAAATCGAAAGCTGACTTACAGATCCACTTCCCTTCGATTGACACTCCCCCTGCTTCGATTGCTTCGAAGTCCCAATTCGAACTACTCCAGTTTCGATGTCACAGCCCCTTCGATTGAGACTCCCCCTTCTTCGATTGCATATTTGCAAGGGACACATGCCATTGTGAACTTTGGGTGAACCTGGACAGGTTAGGATATGTGTTTTTGCTTAGTCATGCCAGCCTACTTCATTCCTTCGAATCTGCCTTCTTTGCCAGCTTCAAAGTCCAATTCGATTCTATTTAGAACATTCCCTTTTAGACAACTTCGACCAGCCCTTGGCCTTGTGATAAGTCTAAGTTCTGATTCGAAGTGTTCAGAGCTTCCTTCATCAGAGCATCTTAGATTAAGAGAAACTCTGCACTGAAATGCCATTCGAAGGTCATTTCATTTTGATGTTCTTATTAAGGGAAACTCTGAAGTTCCAGTCGAAGGACACTCTGAAGTTCCAGTCCAAGGACCTTTTGAAATGCCAATTGAAGGGTATTTTTCCATATACCAATCAAAGGGTACTTGTTAAAATTCCAATCGAAAGGCTTTGTTAACAGGCCAATCGAAAGGTGCTGTTCATGCTAATCGAAGGACATGGTTAACATGCCTGTCGAAGCTGCCTTGACACAATGCTAAATCGAAGGATCCCTTGGCATGCCAATTGAAAGGCTTGGCCCAGGGTGCCAAACGAAAAGGTCTTTCAGAATTCCAATCGAAGGCCTTGACACAATGCCAATCGAAGTGTTTGTCCATAATGCCAATCGAAGGGAATTATCCATGCCAATCGAAAGGCTCCTTCAGAATACCAATCTAAGGGAATTATCCATGCCAATCGAAAGGCTCCTTCATAATACCAATCGAAGGGTATTTCAGAATGCCAATTGAAAGGTACTTAACGCACCACTCAAAAATTTTCTTTTTCCTTAGGCAAGGGTTTCTGGTCAACCATGCAGGGGGAAGACTTTGGAAAACATGAGAGGGTAAATTTTGGGGTGAAACAGTTGCCCCTGTTCAATTTTCTTAAACCTGGGGATATAGATTGGCTTTCGAGCCTTTCGTGATCCGAAGGTGGAAGATAATTGAACACTAGAGTGCCCAGAAATTTGCACTCGCATGGTGTAGCATCAGCATTGTGACGTCGGGAATGGGCTTAAAGATGCCATCCTGGAGATAGAAGATTTTTCGGAGATGGGCTTAAAGATGCCATCCTGGATGTGGCGGAGAATTGTCTGAGATGGACTTAAAGATGCCATCCTGGATGTGGATTTCTTGAGATATTCCTTTGACGAGAGTCCCTGCTCCTGTCGTTGAGGAGGAATTTATTGAGGAATGTTAGTATCTGTCTTGAGAGAAATAGATTTTTAGGAGCTTCATTTGTCCGTTACTCTACCGGGGAATTAACTCCGGAGGTGAACTGCATATATGTTCCGTGTATAGGCTGCATCGCGACCTACTGGGGAAAGGTGAAATCGATCGTGTTTGATCAGGTCCAGGTCTTACAGTATTGTGGATTGCTGTCTGGAGATAAGAGAAAAGAGACCTGGATGGTAAGGTTATGAGAAGGAACCTGGATAGGGTTGCTTCGTGAGGAGTTTGGATAAAACTACATCTGAACTGAGAAGGAACCTGGGTAAGGTTGCTTTATAATGAGTTTGGGTAAAACTACATCTGAACCGAGAAGGAACCTGGGTAAGGTTGCTTTGTGAGGAGTTTGGGTAAAACTATATCTGAACCGAGAAGGAACCTGGGTAAGGTTGCTTTGTGAGGAGTTTGGGTAAAACTACATCGGGAAAGAGAAGGAACCTAGGTAAGGTTGCTCCAGGATGAGTCTAGGTAAAACTACATCGGGAAAGAGAAGGAACCTAGGTAAGGTTGCTCCAATATGAGTCTAGGTGAAACTACATCTGAACTGAGAAGGAACCTAGGTAAGGTTGCTCCAGGATGAGTCTAGGTGAAACTACATCAGGAAAGAGAAGGAGCCTAGGTAAGGTTGCTCCAATATGAGTCTAGGTGAAACTACATCTGAACTGAGAAGGAACCTGGGTAAGGTTGCTTTGTGAGGAGTTTGGGTAAAACTACATCTGAACCGAGAAGGAACCTGGGTAAGGTTGCTCCAGGATGAGTCTAGGTAAAACTACATCGGGAAAGAGAAGGAACCTAGGTAAGGTTTCTCCATGATGGGTTTAGGTAAAACTGCATCTGAACTGGGAAGAAACCTAGGTAAGACTGCTTCATGAGGAGTTTAGGTAAAATGCATCGGGAAATTGTAAGGAGGAACCTGGGTAAGGTTGCTTCAAGATGAGTCTGGGTAAAACTACAGGAGGAACCTAGGTAAGGTTACTCTGTGATAAGTTCGTGTAAAACTTCAAAATGAACCAGGGTAAGGTTACTGTGAGATAAGTTTGGGTAAAACTTCAGGAGGAACCTGGGTAAGGTTACTGTGTGATAAGTTCGTGTAAAACTTCTGGAGGAACCTGGGTAAGGTTACTTCGGGATAAGTTCGTGTAAAACTTCTGGAGGAACCTGGGTAAGGTTACTTCGGGATAAGTTCGTGTAAAACTTCTGGAGGAACCTGGGTAAGGTTACTTCGGGATAAGTTCGTGTAAAACTTATGGAGGAACCTGGGTAAGGTTACTTCGGGATAAGTTCGTGTAAAACTTCTGGAGGAACCTGGGTAAGGTTACTTCGGGATAAGTTCGTGTAAAACTTCAGGAGGAACCTGGGTAAGGTTACTTCGGGATAAGTTCGTTTAAAACTTCTGGAGGAACCTGGGTAAGGTTACTTTGTGATAAGTCTGTGTAAAACTTTATTCAGAAATATATGAGAAAGGACCCGTGTAAGATTCTTCAGGATAAACCCTTGTGAAGCTGCATTTAGGAGAAACCCGTGTAAGATTTATTCGTGACGAACCCGTGTAAAGTTGCATTTGATCGTGCAGATAATTACTCTGTTTAGCTTCTGGAGTTAATCTTGAACTTGCTGGAAGTTGTTGATGATAACCATCTTTCCTGAAAAGGTACATGATTAATCATATATGATGCATGACATGCATTGTAGGATGATGTTCTCAAAATAAATGAGATTATGTTGTATGCAATATGTATGCACACGTCATGATGTATGAACATGAAATGCTATTGTGGTACGTCCGAGTTTGGGGAAAATAAATCCCTGACTGTTGTTGGAGAATAAAGAGTTTCACTCGCTGGAGATAACGACCGAAGATGATTGGGAGAATAATCCTGCAGGAGAGAATAACTCCGCTGGGGATGAATTATTGTTGCTGGTGACAGTGAACCCTGTCGGGGATAAAATTTCTGTCTGTGGAAGAAATAAACTCCATTGGGGATGGTCTTCCATTGTTGGTGAAAGATGAACTCTGCTTGCGGAGAATTAACACCACTGCTTTGGGATATTTCTTACTCTGCAGGGAGTGTAGATGTTACTGGGACGCGTGCTAAGGATATGACAATGACTTTGCACCAAGACTTTTCTGCCCCTGTACCTGCTAGAGAAAGTGCATGCGGAGGCCTTGTGGATTGAGTGTCATCCCAACTTATGAGGTGCTTGGTAACTATCGATCGGAATGATAAGTCTTCTACTGATAGGCAAGTGACAAGATAACGGGACATAGTCGTACGCTTTAATCCCTAACTTTTGCCTGGACTGTCTTTTCAGATTTTCAGTCCACCGGGATACCCATTTTTGCTCAAGCCGCCTTTTCAGGTTTTCGACTTGCCGGGTGTACATATTTTTTTATTTTCATCCCTTATTTTTGCCCGAACCCTTTTGGTTCGCCGGGAAGCCCTTATTTGCCTAGGCCAGTCAACCTAGCGGGTCTTTGATTATGCGTAGTACTTTTTGACTATGTCCACGCTCTCAGGATGTAGGGAGGTGTCACTGTCGGTAGTGTTGTGTTGCCATACTACCAGAAGATGTTCGTTTGATCATACAAGATTCATTGCTGGAATTCATGTCCAATGGCCCAAGTGATTCAGATGGAGATTTGCCCCTGGCTATTTGGCATTTTGAGAGATTCCTTGAATCTTGACATGACTTCCCTAGATGATAGACAACTCTCATGTCGTGCCCCTTGGTTGGAAGTGTTTTTTCCACTTGAGGTGACCCTTTTTATTGAAAAGGTTTTTGTTCACTAGATATTCGTCGTGCGAATTTCTCTGTTGTTTAACAAATAGTCATATGCAAACAATGTTATTTTAAGAATGCAAATCTTATGTCTGTTTTGAAGTTTTTGAAAATGCATTTTTCCAGTAAAACAAGCGAATTTTTGTAAAATGTGATGTCAACTCAGGATTTTACAGCGAGCCCTACAGGAGTCAGGATACCTTTTGTAACAGTATGCTTTTGAACTAACCCATGCTTCAGCTATGAATTTTAAGGGTTATAACGTGGCCTGGTTCATGGTTTAAGAAACAAAGGATAAAGGCTCAAATTTTATTTGTACCCACCCGTTCTTCGTGATGTTCTTCGATCCTAAACTCAGCTAATCGTGCATTTAGATCCCGTTTGAGTCTTTGCTCTGATATTCCGGTGATGGTTCGGATACTGACAGTTTATTTTGAACAGGCAGTCATTTTTATAAGAGTCTGTAGGACCTCTTTCTTTTTGATTGCGTTATCCCTGTCTTTTTTCCTGAACTGTTTCTTTTGTGATTACAGTCAGCGGGATGCCCCAATTTTTTGTAAGTCACCTTCATAGGTTTTGACTTATTGGGCTTTTATTTTGAGAGGTAATGACTGCCCGTCCTTACGATTATATGGAACCAACACCGTCTTTTGTTTCAGAAGGACTTCTTTGATGCCATTTATTGTGCACCTGGATCAACTGAGAGAACTACCCTGCCCCAGGTTATTATTAATGGTTTTAATTCATGAAAAGAAAAACTCCAACTTCTTTGGCTCAAAGGGGTTGACTAGGGATTATCTTCCTTATAACTCCACTGTTTAGGATTTGAAACAATGCCTGTACCTCATCAGCGGGGTCTATTCAAAAGCATACTGTAAAGATCATGGTATCGTTTTCGTCATCCTCCCTCTAAAGGCTTAGAGTTTTTTTAATCGAGAGTTGAACATCACAAAAAGGAAATATGAAGTAATTTAAGCATAGTGAAAACAATTAATTCAAAACAGACACGTGTAATGAATTAATGAAATAAAAGAGTTCGACATGATAATAATTGTTTGAATAAGCAAAGAAAAATACAATTTCAGAATTCAAATGAACAAAAGTGCTTTCAATCCTAGCCATGTTTTGGCAAGGGAGCAGTGATCACATTGGGAGTCTCAGGAGGGTCGAATTTGATCTCCTTAGCGTCAATCATATTTTGAATCTTGTATTTCAGCGCCCAACAATCGTTAGTATCGTGCCCCAGGCTACCGGAATGATAAGCACACCTTGCATCTGGATTGTAGTTAGGAGAAGAAGTCTTAGGGTTCGGATGAGGGTTTATCACTGTAATCAGATTCATCTTCAACATGTGCTGCAATGCTTGTGACAATGGCATGTTGATTTGGGTGAACTGCCTTTGAAGTCTTTCCCCTTTTGGCTGATTATTTCGTTGTTGTAGTCGTTGTGTGCGTGCCGAATTAGAGATCAACACTGCCCCCACAGATTGGTGGTAGTCTGCCTGGCTACGCCTCTTCTGGCCGTGCACAGCATTGGCTTCCCTCTTGCCACCAAATGACTTCTTCTCTGTACTCGAAGAGGTATCTTTCTGGATCTTACCACTCAGGATCCCAACTTCTACTCTTTCTCCAGTCAGAATCAGTTTGGTGAAATACACTGACGAGTTGCCGATCAAATGATTGAAATAGGGACCAGACAAAGTCCCAAGAAACATATCCACCAACTGCCTATCAGACAGAGGGGGTTGGACTCTTCCGGCAAGATCTCTCCACTTCTGAGCGTAGTCCTTAAAGCCTTCGCCTGTACCCATAGACATACCCTGAAGCTGAGTACGCGTGGGAGAAAGGTCGGCATTATACTGGTATTGCTTGTAAAAAGCAGCAGCAAGGTCCTCCCAGTTGCGGATGTTAGCTCCTTCCAGTTGACAGAACCATTCCAGTTGAGTCCCTGACATACTATCTTGAAAGAAATGAACCCAGAGATTTCTATCAGCAGTATAGGGTTGAATCTTCCTCACATATGACCATAGGTGTAACTTTGGACAGGAAGCTCCGTCGTACTTGGAAAAGGCAGGTGCCTTGAATTTATGGGGAATCACCACCCCAGAGGATAAACCTAGATCTCCGAAGTCCAGACCGGGCACCTTCTGTATTTCCATAGCGCTCAAACGGTCTTCTAGTTGTTTGTACTTATCCTCAGCAGGAGGATACTGTTCTTCATCATAGTCCGTCTCGTTGTCGGAGACTTCAGGGCTAGGAGCCCTCCTTACTTGTGGACTGTCTTTCCCTCCAGATGAGGTGGTCAGGTCAACTTCATTCTGCAGCCCGTTTCCAAACCTGCGTCTAGTGTTGAACAGGATGGTCCTCTTTTTCTTCTTCTTTTTCTCTTTTAGAATCAAGGTCTTCAGGTCCTGCTGACCCTTAGCCAGATTCATGAACAACTCTTGAAATTGGGCATTCTGGGCCTAGAGGGCCTTGATAGCTTGCTCAGTTGAAGGTTCAGTAGACATGATGATTGCTGAAATAAACAGCGAAGAAGATGAGAAACCTGTAATGGTACCTGTAATGCAATGATATGTATGCAATGTTTTTCAAGGATCTCGCGGGGTAAACAAGAAACTTGTTAGAATTTGAATTTTGCTGCTTTGATTGAAGAAACTTCATGTAGTTAAGAGTCCTTCTTCAAGAGTCAAGCTCACCATATCGAGTGGGTCATAGCCCCTGACTCAAGTTATCATGTTTTGATCTCTAGACGACATTGGCTAGAGGAAAATAAATCCCCTTTCCCCTGGCTAGACATTTGATTTACCATAACCTGCATCACAAACCCTTGAGATCCTTGAAATGGTTAAGGAAATGTTAAGGCATGATGTTATGATGAGTATGCTATGCGTTTAAGCAAAAGTGTGAGGTGATGTAAGTAAACCCTGCAATAAATCCAAATTATCGGATAAGGACTGTAAACAAAACCTGCAAGGAACTCATGTTGTCAGATAACAAGAATGTGCAAGTAGTTCAAGTTTGAAGGCACACAAGTCACACATATAGCCTTAAGTTTAGGCTGACATGGAGTTTAGACATTACCCTCTTTCAGTTTAGTTGGTTTAAACCTGTCCTAAAAATAGTAACCGGGTTCTAGAGGATCCCAATATCACTGACTACCCTCAATCGGTCATAATTCCAGTTTAGCAAACTTTTCTTGCAGCCGGAATCATCGCGAGAGTTTAGTCTCAATGAGTGTAGCATACTGCTACTGTTCTATGGCCAAGTTGGTCAATTTAAGGTTCTAAGGTCATTTGGTGCTTAATGACTCCTCAGAAGACCCATATTCTCCTCGTTTCAACACAAGGGATATCGGTACAGACCAAGGTGCCACACCAACGTAGCTACTGTTTCATCCGTGTCGGTCTATGCCGGACAGATCCCTCACAGTTTATTGCTACTTACCTAAAAGGGTATCCCCAGATCCGGGTTAGGATCTATAGAACTCCGATACAAGCCCACAAAATTAAAGCATACAAAGCATACAATTGAAAACAAAAGTGATCTAATCCTAAGGTACACCTCACTTATAATAATCCCCAGCAGAGTCGCCAGTTCTGTGATCGGTGGGAATGAGAACTGACTGTTTTTGGAATGCTGGTTCGCGTTTGCGTTTGTTTTCGCAAAGTGTCGCGGTAAGCAAGAGTCGCCACCGTCTTTTATTTTATCCAACAAGGAAAGGACAAAAGCACATAAAAATTCCTTTTCGAGATGTTTCTCGGGTTCGGGAGGTAGATTATAGAAATGGAAGGTGTTAGCACCCTTTCTATCCGTGGTTATCCATGGGCTCTAAGGTACTTTCTCACTATGTTTTCAAAAGTTTGATTTTCTTTGTATTTGTGGGTTTTGAAAAGAGTTTTGTTTTTGAAGAGAGTGTAAGTGCGAAAAGTTTTGTTTTGTTTTTTTAAAAGGAGCAAGTACTTAAGAACCTCTACCTACTCAAAAAGGAATTAAACTGTGCAAATGTCCTTTAGACAGTGCTATCCCACTATTGGGGAGTAGGTAGCACCGTCGTTGGAGTTTTCCGGGTCAATTCGATTAAGGGACGTGTGGTCACTAAAGCAATGTTAGGACGCCTTAGTGGTAACCCTAATGTCTTAGATCATTTTTCCGAGGCAACCGTTTCGAGGCAACTTATGATCTTTGGACAAAAGGACGACCTCTAAAACTTCCTATACTCAATGAGCACGTTCGAGGAAACCAAGTGAGGCGTACCCTAAGAGTGGCATGTGCGAGTGTGTCAATTTTCAGTTTATAATATCTTTGTACATGTTATGGTGAGCTACGGTTGATTTTAAATTAAAGGTTAATCTTGTCATGCATAGCCTATTAGTCAAACATCTAGCAGTTAATGGTTGCGGAAAATAAATTGCAGAAAATAAAACTAAGCTATTACAAGGCGTCGGGTATTTACATCGCCAAAAACAAACCCTTAAAATTAAATGCAAAAAAGTAAATAAAATCCTAAGTTAAAACTATTACATCCTCGGAGCAATTACAATTATATGGATCAAAAATAAAATGCGCGCGAGAAAATTGAATCGGAGCGTCCTAGGGTTTTGACCCTTTTTTCATTAAATAAAGCGTATTTTTGGTCTTTTTTTAATTAAGAATTAAGTCTAAATTAATAATGGAATTAATTAACTAAAAGAAAATATTTTTTGAGTTTTATCTTAATTAAGGAAATAAAATTAGAAAGGTAAAAATATGTCAAAACCCTAATTCTAAATCAATTTTAATTTAATGCAAAATATGTTAAGATTAAACCTAATTAAAAACTAAATTAATTTGCTGCAATTTATTTACAAAAATAATAAAATAATGAAATAAAAAAATATTATTTTTTGGGGTTTTCTGATTTTATGAAAAGTTAATTAGTTAATAATAACAAAATAGAAAATAGAAAATAGAAAGTAGTGAAAAGACAAAATAAAATAAACAAACTCAGGGGGGGTGCTGGGCCTGAAGTTGGCATTTGAATGGTAATTCCCAGGCCCAGACGTCCAGCTTGTTGGACTTTTTGTGATTCCATGCATGTTTGTTGACTGAGGACTATGATGGGCGTGCAATCTGGGTCACTAAATCTGCCTGGTGGGCCACTTGGCATGCTGATCCCTGGGGCATATGGTGAACCACGCCTGGAATGTTGCACCTGAGTACCTGAAGAAAAAATGTAACAAAGTTTTAGGGGACCTGGGATTCGAACCCAGGTCCCAAGGGACAATTCAACTAGCGCGCTACCAACTGAGCCATGATGTTAACCTGTTAGTGGAATAAGACACAAATAATATATTCAAAACCAACAATTATTCCCTGCAAAAAATAAAAACGCGCTAATAATTCAAATGGGCCAATAGACGCTAGCCACGTGATCGTCTTATTCATATCACCCTGGTTCATTTACCTGCGGATTTTATTCCGCAGGAAGATTCGTAGCACCTCTCCAAAATCCTCCCTAGGCCATATAAACGCAAGCTAAGAGTGCCAATGCACTCGTCTCTTTCCCCTGAACTCATCCATGGCCATTATTTGCATTGATTTTGCCTGCAATTAAAAACCCCAAAAATGAGATACACGAACCTTAGAACTGGGCATGGCGTTACAGGCTATGAAAATAAAATTCAATGATGCCAAAAGTTTCAGAATACAACACAGAGTATGAATATGCAATTATTTCAATGAAAGGATGCAAGATTGAAGCTTTATGATTCCATGAGTATGGCAGTTCAGAGCGATACTTACAGGGCTTTTTGGGGCAGGAGAGCACACGATAATGATTGGTACTGCTTCAGTGAGGTCCAAGGAAGCGATTGGAACCTATGTTTGATCCTGAAAAGGTCTCTAAGTGCAATTTCAGATCCAAGGTTCTCAAGCTTTTTTCTCAAAGTTGTGTGGCCGTTTCTGCAGAGTTTTTGTGCGTTTTTTCGTGTGTCTTTGATTTGTGAGGCTTGCTTGTATATAATGGAATGAATTAGGGTTGAAAACCTGGCCTCAATCTTCCTCCATCAATGTCTTGATTCTTGATTTGATTTACTTTGAATATCATTCCAAAAATAGCCTAATTCAATCTTTTTGTCCACACCATGCCTTTACACGGATTTGATTTGATTTCTTCATAAAGACTTTCTATTTTTGATTCAATCACGTGCCAATCTTCTTTCATGCGTTACTGCCAGCCTGTTATGAGCTGTTTGGGCCTCCAACATGATGAAAATCGAAAGCTGACTTACAGATCCACTTCGCTTTGATTGACACTCCCCCTGCTTCGATTGCTTCAAAGTCCTAATTCGAACTACTCCAGTTTCGATGTCACAACCCCTTCGATTGAGACTCCCCCTGCTTTGATTGCATATTTGCAAGGGACACATGCCATTGTGAACTTTGGGTGAACCTGGACAGGTTAGGATATGTGTTTTTGCTTAGTCATGCCAGCCTACTTCATTCCTTCGAATCTACCTTCTTTGCCAGCTTCAAAGTCTAATTCGAATCTATTTAGAACATTCCCTTTTAGACAACTTCGACCAGCCCTTGGCCTTGTGATAAGTCTAAGTTCTGATTCGAAGTGTTCAGAGCTTCCTTCATCAGAGCATCTTAGATTAAGAGAAACTCTGCACTGAAATGCCATTCGAAGGTCATTTCATTCTGATGTTCTTATTAAGGGAAACTCTGAAGTTCCAGTCGAAGGACACTCTGAAGTTCCAGCCCAAGGACCTTTTGAAATGCCAATTGAAGGGTATTTGTCCATATACCAATCAAAGGGTACTTGTTAAAATTCCAATCGAAAGGCTTTGTTAACAGGCCAATCGAAAGGTGCTGTTCATTCTAATTAAAGGACATGGTTAACATGCCTGTCGAAGCTTCCTTGACACAATGCTAAATCAAAGGATCCCTTGGCATGCCAATTGAAAGGCTTGGCCCAGGGTGCCAAACGAAAAGGTATTTCAGAATTGCAATAGAAGGCCTTGACACAATGCCAATCGAAGTGTTTGTCCATAATGCCAATCGAAGGGAATTATCCATGCCAATCAAAAGGCTCCTTCAGAATCTCAATCGAAGGGAATTATCCATGCCAATCGAAAGGCTCCTTCAGAATACCAATCGAAGGGTCTTTCAGAATGCCAATCAAAAGGTACTTAAAGCACCACTCAAAAATTTTCTTTTTCCTTAGGCAAGGGTTTCTGGTCAACCATGCAGGGGGAAGACTTTGGAAAACATGAGAGGGCAACTTTAGGGGTGCAACAAAATGTATGATGCAATGTATCTGTTTCATCAATGTTTATGATATTTAAATGCAATGTATGCACATGTGAGTTGATTTGCTGTATTGCTGTCCGATTGAGGAAAATAAATCCCTGAGTGCCACTGAGGATATGTGAATTGTCATGTCTTGAAGTGGAAATACTGGTGAACTTTTGTTGAGAGAAATAAGTTCTGTTGTAAGGGCAATGCCATGTACTGCTTGTAAGATCTGCTTTGGGAATCCTGAGAAATTTGATGACTTCTATTGGGGATTAATAATTTGAAATTTTGTTCCGCTGGGGATTTAAATGACGTACTGTAGGGGATTTCTTATGGAATAGCCTAGAGACATTTTCCTATTTTTCAACCCATTAGTAATTGTCTTCCTCATTTTGTTTATTTGTAAACAGTGATCATGTTCAAATGCATATGTTCAACAATGAATCATTGGACGTTTTTGTAAACAAAACACAAGCGTAAAGAAAAAGATAAATAGTTTTTGCACTTTCAAAGGGATATCTTTGTATTGACTTTGAATAAATATTTTATACAAAGGGGACAAACATTCTAGTAAGAGAATGTTGTCGTAAAACAAGAAAAATTTATACAACGAAAGATAGATACGTGTAATAATCCCATGGGGTTCCCATTCTACTATAGCCTTTGTATCTCTGAGCATCCTGTCTATTTGTTGCTTCGTCCAAAGATGATTAAATTGATCAGAAACTCTGATTTTATCAGTGGAAGTCAAAGGTTGTTCGTTAAGTGATCCGACGGGACATAGTCATACACTTTAATTCCCTAATTTTTGCCTGGACCACCCTTTCGAGTTTTCAGTCCACCGGGAAACCCTTTTTTTCCCAAGTCTCCCTTTCGGGTTTTCAACTTGCCGGGTGTACAATTTTTTTCCCTTCATTTTATCCCTAATTTTTTCCCGAACCTTTTGGTTTGCCGGGATGCCCTTATTTTGCCTATGTGTGTCAACCTAGCGGGTATCTTATGTGTAGTATCTTTTGACTATGTCCGTGTTCACAGGGTGTGGCAGGTCGTCGCCATCCATGGTGGTCAAGATCATTGCCCCACCGGAGAATATGTTTTTGATTACAATTGGTCCTTCATAGGTAGGAGTCCATTTGCCCTTGGGATCACTTTGTGGCAAGATGATACATTTGATCAGTAGATCCCCAACTTGATATACTTGGCACCTGAATTTCTTGTTGAAAGCCTTGATCATCCGTTTTTGATACATTTGATCATGGCAAATAGAAGTAAGTCTCTTTTCATAAATCAAATTCAGTTGATCAAGTCGAGTCTGGATCCAATCGTCTTCATTTAACCCTGCATCCTTCATAATTCTCAAAGAGGGGATCTGAACCTCAATAGGTAAGACAACCTTCATGCTGTAAACCAAAGAATAGGGTGTTTCCCTGGATGACGTGCGAGCCTTGGTACGATAACCGTGGAGAGTGAACGGTAACATCTCATGCAAGTCTTTGTATGTGACTGCCATTTTTTGTATGATCTTCTTAATGTTTTTATTTGCAGCTTCGACAACACCATTCATCTTTGGCCGATAGGGAGAATAATTATGATGTTGGATCTTGAATTGCTCGCTTAAAGCGGTGATTATAGTTTTATTGAGATTTGTGCCATTGTCAGTGATGATACTTTCCGGGATACCATACCGGCAAATAAGGTTTTACTTGATGAAACGAGCAACAACATTCTTGGTAATGGAAGCGAAGGAAGCTGCTTCAACCCATTTTGTAAAATATTCAATGGCCACTAGGATGAAGCGGTGTCCATTGGAGGCTGTAGGCTTGATCTCTCCAATCATATCAATTCCTCACATAGCAAAAAGCCAAGGAGCCGTCAAGACATTAAGAGGAACCGGAGGTACGTGCACCTTGTTAGCATAAATTTGACACTTATGACAGGTTCAGGAGTGTTGATAGCAATCTGCTTCCATGGTAGACCAGTAATAGCCTGCCCGTAGGATTTTCTTCTCCATCGTATGCCCATTGGAGTGGGTGCCAAAAGTACCTTCATGTAATTCAGCCATGATCTTTTTAGCTTCAACTTTATCCACACACCGAAGCAAAATGGAGTCATGATTGCGTTTATACAGGATGCCATTACTAAGGAAGAATTTAGCAGAAAATCTCCTTAAGAACTTCTTATCATTGATTGAAGCTTCTTTTGGATATTCTTGAGCCTCGAGATACCTCTTAACTTCATGAAACCAAGGATGGTCCACTACCTCTTCAGTATTAATCTCGTGACAGTGCGCTGGTTCATCCATCTGTTCGATGGTGATTTGGGGAGCCTCGTTATCCCAATTAAGTTTAAACATATATGACATTGTGGCTAAAGTGTCTACTAGCTGATTTTCTTCTCACGGGAAATGCTCGAAGGTAATATTCTCAAAATGTGGTAGCAATGTCAAAACATGTTCTTTGTAAGGGATAAGGTTTGGGTGTTTAGTGTCCCGTTCCCCTTTGATCTGACTGATGACCAAAGCTGAATCTCCAAACACTTCTAAATATTTGATTCCCAAGTCTATGGCAGCTTTCAGAATAAAAATGCACGCTTCGTATCCTTCCATGTTGTTTGTACAGTTGAAGCAAAGTCGGGCAGTAAAGGGAGTATGACACCCTTCCGGAGATATGAGTACAACACCGATACCATTGCCGAGTGCGTTGGATGCCCCATCAAAGAACAGGGTCCATCGAGATCCTTGTTCAGGCCCGTCATATGGCCTGATTTCCTCACAATTGTCTAATATCATGATGTCTTCATCCGAAAATTCAAACTTTATGGGCTGATAGTCTTCTACAGCTTGGTGAGCAAGGTGATCAGCTAGCACACCACACTTTATAGCTTTCTGGGGAGTATACGGTATGTCGTACTCTGTTAGGATCATCTGCCATCTCGCTATTCTTCCAGAAAGAGCAGGCTTTTCGAAAATGTACTTTATCGGATCCACCTTAGATATCAACAAGGTAGTATGAGTCAGCATATACTGTATTAGCCGGCGAGCAGCCCATGCCAGAGCGCAACAAATTTTCTCGAGCAGTGAATATCTGGTTTCACAGTCGGTAAACTTTTTGCTCAGGTAATAAATAGCGTGCTCTTTTCGGCCAGACTCGTCATACTGCCCCAATACACACCCCATTGAGTTTTCTAAAACAGTCAGATACATGATCAATGGTCTTCCCTCGTCTGGTGGCATCAATACAGGAGGTTCTTATAAGTATTCCTTGATTTTGTCAAAAGCAACTTGGCATTCATCATTCCATCTGACTACTTGATCTTTCTTTAATAGTTTGAAGATTGGCTCACAAGTAGCTGTTAGGTGAGAAATGAATCTGACAATATAGTTCAAGCGTCCCAAGAATATTTTGACTTCCTTCTCGGTACGAGGAGTAGGAATCTCTTGTATTGCTTTAACTTTGGCAGGATCGACCTCAATACCTTTGTTACTGACGACAAAGCCTAGGAGTTTACCGGACCGTACTCCAAATGTGCACTTGTTTGGATTTAACCTCAGCTTGTACTTCTTCAGTCTTTCAAACAACTTTTGTAAGTGATCAAGGTGTTCTTCTTCTGTTTGCAATCTGGATATCATATTGTCTATGTAGACCTCTTTTTCATGATGTATCATGTCGTGAAATAAAGCTACCATGGCGCGTTGATAGGTTGCCCCAGCATTCTTAGGTACCATTTTGATTTGGTTATAACCCGAGAATCCTTCCATGAAGGAAAACACTTTGTGTTGTGTCGTATTGTCAACCAGGATATCAATGTGGGGGAGTGAAAAATCATCTTTAGGGGTCGCCCTATTCAAATCTCTGTAATCCACACACATTCGTACTTTGCCATCTTTTTTAGGTACGGGAATGATGTTGGCATCCCATTGAGGGTAGGAAGTGACAACCAAGAATCTAGCATTGAATTGCTTCATGACCTCCGCTTTAATCTTTTCTGACATATCAGGTCTCATGCGGCGAACCTTTTGTTTTACCGGCGGGCAATCTTCTCTTGTAGGAAGACGATATACCACGATGTCTGTATCAAGTCCTGGCATGTCTTCATATGACTAGAAAAAGATCTCAACATAATCATGCAACAGCTGAATCAAACGCTCCTTAACACTGGGTTCCAGATTGACACCCACCTTGACCTCTTTTTTATCCTCCTCGGTGCCCAGGTTGATTGTATCCACATGTTCCTCGTGAGGCTGAATGGTTCTTTCCTCTTGTTGTAGCAGTCTGGAAAGTTCCCCTGGTACTTCATAATCTTCCCCACCTTCGTCTTCGGCTTGGTAGATTAGATCCTCAGAGTCACAAAAGGCCATAGCAGTATCGTTACCCATGGGATCCAGAACGGATGGGTACCTACATTTGTGAGCGTGGATGTGCGTAAGGGTATGGCTATCTTTAAAAGAAAATAAAATGTAAAAGAAAAACCAATGAGCACAAATGTTTGTATGCAAAAAATGTCCATGATTCATTGAATGTCATATGAAGATGAAATAATAACCCTTACAAATGGACCATTGTGCCTCGGGAAAGACACAAGGTTTTAAAAGTGCGAATCGTTTTTGAATATTACAGGTCCAACAAAATGTAAAGATAAATTACTGAGGGATGAAAGTTATTGGGACAAATTCTCTGGCCTCCTAATTGCAGAGTCCTCCATTGATATTCAGAAAGATCCAATCCTCCAAGCTGCAATCCTCTTCACTATCTTCTACCGCGTTGACCTCTCGGTTGCTAATCTTCAAGGGTGGCCCTCACGCACGGGCACGACGTACAACCTTTTGAGCACTTGAAGTAAAACCTAAGCCAAACTTTTCAGACTTATACAGGATATCCGTAAGTTTCCCCTAGATGGTGCATCCACCTTCCTCTACTACTGCTTTGGCGTCCTTCAGAGATGACATCTAGAGTGGAGGTCTTGTAATCTTGGGAATCTGGGACATAGTCTTGGTCACTGCTACCTATTAGGGGACCTCTTCGAAGTGTTGAAAAGGAGTTTCAATGAACTTGTTGTCCAATTCCACATACCTGAAGGAATTTAGATGGATAATCATGTATTCTTCTTCTTCGTGGATAATGATAATCTTTCCTTGAACCGGATACTTCAGCATCTGGTGCAATGTAGAGGTGACAGCGCCAGCATTATGGATCCATGGCCGTCCTAGCAGACAAGAGTATGAAGGGCGGATGTCCATTACATAAAAGGTTGAATTGAAAGTTTGAGTCCCAACCTTTATGGGGATATCCACCTCTCCGCGTACCATCCTCTTCGAGCCATCAAATGCCCTTACAACTATGTTACTTGGCTTTAACATCAGTCCTCCGCATTCAAGTCTGTCAAGAGCTTTTTTTGGTAAAACATTCAAATATGAGCCAGTGTCCACCAACACATGGGACAGAGTTGTTCCTCTACATTCCACAAAGACATGTAATGCCTCATTGTGCTTTCTTCCCCTTGGCGTCAAATCAGCATCTGAGAAGCCTAGGGCGTTATCCGCTGTCAAGCTGGCCACGCAGTCTTGAAATTGATCAGCAGACGTCTCTTAAGGCACATGGGCTATTTTTAGGAACTTCACCAAGGCTTTCGCATGTGCCTCGGAACACAGCAGTAATGCCAGCATGGAGATTTTGGAGGGAGTTTTCCCCAACTGTTCAACTACATCGTAGTCGGTCAATTTTATAATTTTCAGGATCTCCTCCATTTCTTTCTTGGAGGTCTCTGGGATAGTCAGTGATTGAGCCTTCGTCCGGACAGGCTCCACTTGAATACTTTTTCCTCGAGTTTCAGCAGTAGGAATGTTGGAAGGAATGGCAACATGGATTGTAACGGCTTCGTTAATAGGAGCATTTGTAGAGATGATTATTGGTACGAAAGTAATCTTTGGAGCAACCACGGGTCCAAAAACTGCCTTTGGGGGGGGGGGATTTCTGGATAAAAGATCCTACCGCTTCGGGTAATTTTACTAGTTCCGGCAATATTGCTAATGTCAGAATCTTCTTCTTCGGAGTTTATCTCTTCGGCGGCCGACCCATCTTGTTTGATGCCATGGTAGTAAATGTCCCCACCGTAATTCTACGACACCGTTTTGTCTGATTCATATGGGACTGGTCCAGGCATTGTGATTATTAAAGGAGTATTTTTTGGAATCGATGTAATTCTAACGGGTCTTTTGGGGACCCTGGAAGAATTGGTGGAGATGGTAATAATTGAAATATCTTCAATAGGAACAGGTGAAACATGAGTACTTTCAAACATAATCTCTTTGTTGTCTATCAAGTGCGGAATGCCTATTTTCAACAAAGGGCAATCAGTTGGTGAGGATAAGAAGAGGTGGCAGTCTTCATTACAACCCGGGAACGCACCGACTTTCAACAAGTTTATCTTAATGGTTAGAAGTGGAGTCACGAGTTCATCAACTTTGGTAACAAACAAATCTTCTTCAATAGCATTGGTGTTGTGACCATGTCTGAGCATAGGAGCAGAAATGACGTTTGGATTCTCGGGCGCATCAAACTCAATTTCTTTTGCTTCAATGAGGTCTTGTATTTTTTTTCAAGGCCCAACAGTTATTAGTATCGTGAACAGGACTTTCAGAGTGATATGCGCAATGGGCATTGGGGTGATAATGAGGGGACGCGATGTTTGGGTTTTTTGGAGCTTCTTTCAAAGTTGCCAAATTGGATTTCAGAAGATGCGATAATACTTGAGACAGAGTCATATTGATTCTGGTGAATTTCCTGACTGGCCTTTCCACCCTTGGTTGATTACTTCTTTATTGATCAGACGTAGGCTTCAGAATCATAACAGCCCCCACCATTGGTCGGCGTTCAACTCTCTCTTGGTTTCTTCACGGATATATAGCAACTACCTCTTTCTTACCAATAAAAGGCTCCCTCACAGTTGTAGAAGAAGATGAATCCTTCTGAATCTTTCCACTTTTTATGCCAGATTCCACCCTCTCTCCGGTCAGTATTAACTCAGTAAATCCTGCAGATGAGCTCCCAATCAAATGGTTGAAGAAAGGGCCAGATAAAGTGCCTAAGAACATGTCTACCAATTCCCTTTCAAACAGAGGGGGTTGAACTCTTCTAGCTAGATCTCTCCATTTCTGCGCATAATCCTTGAAACCCTCTAAAGTTGAGTACGGGTAGGTGCCAAATCAGCATTATATTGATGTTGCTTGTAGAAAGCTGCGGCAAGATCTTCCCAACTATGGACGTTGCCTCTTTCTAGTTGGTAAAACCCGTCGAGTTGTGTTCCAGATAGACTATCTTGGAAAAAATGTACCCACAAGTCTTTATCAGTGGAGTGTGGTTGGATCTTTCTCACATATGATCAGAGATGCATCTTAGGACATGACACCCCATTAATTTTGCGAACAAAGGCACTTTGAATTTCAGAGGAATCACAATCCCCGACACTAGCCCCAATTCTTCAAAGTCTAAGCCTGGCACCTTTTATGTTTCCATATCGCTCAAACGTTCTTCAAGATGTCTGTAATTGTCATCAGCTGGAGGATATTGTTCCTCAAAGTAGTCTTCCTCTTCTTCCTCCTCTTCAGATTCTGATGGGACCACTGTTTCCTTTCCTTTCCCCTCTCCTTCACCGAATGTTGTTGCAAAATTCAAGGTTATTCTAGTCTGCCCCCGAAATCTTCTCCCCATGTTTAAGACCCCGGTGACCTTTTTTGTTTTCTTTTTCCTCTCTTCATCCAGTAGAGTCTTCAACTCTTCTTGCCCCTTGGGTAGGGTCATGAGCAACTGTTTAAACTGCGTGTTCTGAGCTTGGAGATCTTTGGCTGTTTTTTCGAGATCCATCTTACTGAAATAAACAGTAGAGAGATGAGGAAAATTGTTGCAAAAGACCTGTTTATGTTATGATGAATGATATGTACATATGCAATGTTTTCAAGGATTTCAAAGATTCAAGTTCGTTTTAGACAAAAAGAAAACATACGTTATATTAATAAGATAAAGTTTGAGTACATCAATGCCCCTTGGGGCAAAATAATACAAAACTCTAAGATAAAAAGTAGTGCGCATCCTCTTTGGTGCAATGTAGGCATTTAGTGTCTGCTCCTCATGAAGTAGTCTAGTGAGTTCCAAAACCTTCTTCTCACTTACGTAGAATTGGGCTTCGAAAGTATCTCGCTCTCCTTTGAGCTGTACCCAATCCCTTTGTAGGTCTTCAAGAGATGTGGGCATGTCAGGATGTAGGATAGTGTATGGAACATCTCCCTCCTTAACAGGCTCAATAATTACCGGAAAAATGGAAGGATAAGGCATCATAAGACTTTGAGCGCGGGTTCGTACCCATTTGAGGTAAGGCTCAAGAGGGATGGAATTCTTGTGTCCCAAAGTCTTGCTATCCACCTTGTTTAGCATCCTCCAAGCTCAGATGAATCTCTGGCGAAGACCTTGATCGTCGTTGTCGTAGTCGAATACCAAACCTTGAATCATCATCTCGTGCGGGCCATCCCTTCAGGCGTAACCAAACTGTCTTAGAGCTAAACATGGGTTATAGGTGATGACCCCCCCTAATGCCAAGTATGGGGACATTATGGAATTCCCCACAAAGGTCAACAATGATAACATTCTCTTTGGATCGAGAGCACCAATGGATATCTTAATGTTTGAGCGTCATTAACCTTTGTGACCACCTTGAACCTTGCTCATTCTTTAAGACTGATTGGGGAAGATGAGAAATAAACCATCTTGCCAGGAGAGCAGTGCAACACATAAGGACACCTCTTTTCCTCATTGTGCGAGTGTGAAAAGAGTGTAGGATACCCCCTAGCAATGTAGGCACCAGATTACATGACATAAAGATTTTGATGGCGCTCACATCTATGAGTTGGTCAGGATTGGAAAACAAGACCATCCCATAGATAAGAAGAGCCACAATTTCCTCAAAGGCTTGCAAGTCTAAGGAATTCCAACAGCTTTTGGCTTTCTCAAATAGGAACTTTGCTAAGAAGCCTTTGACACCACTTCTAGTTTCCCAATGAGTTGTGACATCAGATGAGTGCAAGTGCAGAGCTTGAGCAATCTCTTATGGATTTGGGTCTCTTTTCGTACCGTTGAAAGGTAGTTGATTGAGAATTGGAATCCTCAAGAGTTGGTAGAATTCTTCCAAAGTAGGCACAAGCTGATAGTCGGGAAATGTGAAGCAATGGTGCAAAGGATCAAAGAACTGAAAGAGAACCTTCATCATATCCTCATCTGTGTTGGAGGTGACCAAGTTGAGTATACGACCATGTCTCCCGGTGAATGGATAGTTCTCAGGGATCCTTGAAGATAGCTCCTTAAGTTGTGGAGGAATTCTTACAAGGTTGAGTTGGATAGTTTACCTGCGAAGTGAATCCATATCCTACAAAACAAGAACAAAGATGAATCTCCAAAATCCTTGAAATGGTTAGTAGATGTATATGATGTTCATGATGTCCATGATGTTATGTACAAGTATGCATATACAAGAAAAGCAAACAAGTCCTTAGTTTAGGCTTGCACGGAGTTTTATAGGTAAGTACCCTCTTGAAGTTTAGTTGGCTTAAACCTGTCCTAATAATAGTAACCGGGTTCTAAGGAGCTCAATATCACCGGATTGTTGCCTTGGTCGTTGTTTCAGCTCAAGCCTCTTTAATGACGACCGAAATATCCCAAGAAACCAACCCTTAATGAGTGTAGTATCGAGTATCTACCAACTTCAGACTGCACCAAAGCCGGTCATCTCACTACATCCTAAAGGACAAATTGGTCAAGTAATGGTTCTAGAAGTTCATTACTGCTTCATGACATCACTCAGCGGCCCTGTATTCTCTTTGATTAACTCAAAGGCTACCGGTACCCACAAATATGTGGCACTAACATAGCTATTTCTTAGACCATGTCGGTATACCCCGCATAGTTTCCACAATGTATTGCTACTTACCTATAATGTATCCCAAATTTGGGTAGAGGATTCAAACCCAAACAAAGAACCATAAAGTAAAGCATACAAATCAAACAATGTAAGCAAATAAATGTGATCTAGCCCTAAGGTAACCCCACTTCTATAAAAATCCCCAGCAGAGTCGCCAGTTCTGTGATACGGTGAGAGAACTGACTTGAGGGTTTTGTGTTTTATTGTAAATGTTGCGGTTAGCAAGAGTCGCCACCAACTTTTCTTTTATCCAAAAGGAAGGTGAAAAAGCACAGGAAAGACCTTTGAGATTGTTTCTTGAGTTCGGGGGGTAGATTATGAAAAAGGGAAGGTATTAGCACCCTTTTCATCCATGGTTTTCCATGGGCTCTAAGTTACTTGCTAGATCACTTGCTTTTGTTTTTGAAATTGTGCTTTGTGTGGTTTTGAAAGTATTTTGTAAAAGAGGCCATTGTTTAGGCAATCTTTGTAATGATTCTCGTTCGTAAGAATGTATACAAAGATGTTTGTCTTTTTGAAAATGTTTTCAATGTTTGTAAGATATTTGGAAATGTGTGTATTTTTTTTGAAAATAGCAAGGATAGTTGTTTGAAATGGAGAAAGTAACTAGAAGTAATCTACCTACTCAAATGTCTTTCATGTTCATTTTCTTTTCTTTTTGATATTGTTGTTTTACCAATGATTTGGTAAGCAACCCTATCTTTGGATGTAAACGGGACGGGCGTGGGTCATCGTATAACCATGATTAGCAATGTTGCAAAGTATCTTAGCATTTTTTAGGGACCAAGATCATTTTTTAAGGCAATTTTGAATAGCGTCATCGAGGGACTATGATCTTATACTTGTGTGCAAGTGTGTTATTTTCATGCTTGATTTTGTCTTTGATTAGGGTTTTCTATTTGATTTTTTTTATCTTGTCATACAAATCCTAATTACTAGCATGGTATACAAAAGCGGTAAACTGCGTAATTTAAAGATTACTACGCTATTACAACATTTTATGGGAGGGGGGTATACTTATGAATGGGGATTTGAAATAATGTAAACCTAATTTAATCTATTACAACCAAATCGAATTTGTACAAGTATTTGAGTAAATAATATACAATATAAATTAAATATGCAATGTTATGTATATGCAAGAAAAAAGAAATTTGTTTTGTTTTTTATATGAAAAAGCGTTTTGAAATAAACCTAATAATTTAGGAAAAGGAAGTTTTTTTTTTTATAGAAATTGGTCAACCCTAATTTTAATTTGTTAAAAAAGAAATAAAGCTCTTTAAGTAATATTTTTGTGTATTTTTGTCTTAAAGTAATAAATAATATTTATGAAAATATTTAGTCTTTTTATATGTCAAAATAAATATTTACAAGTATGAAGGAAAAGACATAAAAATTAATCTAAGTCTATTTTATTTTACAAGTTTATTTAAGAAAGAATAGTTAATATATAATTTAATAAAAATATTTTTTCATGAGAAAATAAAATAAAATCTACAAAATGAAATATTTAACATTTTTATATTTTTTAATGATTTTATAATATTTAAGAAAAATATTTAATGAGGTAAACAAAAATAAAATAAATAAATGAAAATAAATTGGGCCAGGGGTGACTTGAGTAACCAGGAGGTAAAATGTTAGAAAAAAATAAGAAGCTCAGTTGCTGTGCCCACGTTGCAAAAATGACAAAAATGAAGCTGAAAAATATGAAAAATGCAAAAGGTAGCGCCAAGGTTCGAACCCATGACCTATGCATTTTTTGTGCGCTGCCTTGCCACTGGGGTGGCTGTACATCCGTTAGTTCAAATGAAACAAAAAACACATAACACATAATGCCTCCTTGCCCTGTACTTCATCTTCTTCCTCAAGCCATCATGACCCCATGTATCTTTCTCATTTCTCCATGAAAATGGAAACTTCAAACATGAAAATGGTAGTACTCTTTCTCATGATTTCAACCATGTAACTCATGTAAACTAACAGTCAATGATCAAAGCTAATTTCAATGGCCCTAATTTTAAACCTAATTTTTACAGAAATTTGAAATCTAAAATTCTCCATACACAATGAATATAAATGAAATCTATGAACATGGTTGGTTTTAGCACAAGGATATCTACACTTTATCTTCACAAATCGAGACCAATGGATGTCTGTATGAAGAGATAGAAGTTAGAGTTCTTACCTCCTTCAGCTGAGATAGTGAATGGAGTTTGAGTGAGTTTTATGAAGGCCTGAAGATCCCTTTAGCTTGCCCTCAAGAATAATCCCAAGGAGTTCTAGGACATTTTGGAAATCTTGCAATGTGCTCTATGATTCATCTTTGAAATGCTTTTCAAGATTCCTCTTGGAACTAGGTGAAAAGTTGCCATGAAGTTAGGTAAAAAACCTGCCTAAATTAGGGCAAAATTTCACTAGTTATTTTAGTTCATGGGCATGTTCACAAAATTATATCTTGAGATCCAAGCATCTTTAGGGAAAAATGTGTGAAGCAAAGTTGTAGATTTCATGGAGATATACAACTTTCATGTTGGGAACTTTCTTTGAATAATCTTGCATCATGGTGGAAATTTGGCTTAAAGTTGAGAAAAAAAAAGAAATTTTCTATACTTAGAAAAATTTCTAAGTTAAGAAAATTTCAAATTTCAAAACAAAATCTTCAATCTTTGGTTTCTTAATGAACAAGTTTCACACTTTGAGATATTTTGATGAATTGTGGTCCTTGGCATTTGAATTTGAACAAAAAGTCAAAGTTTGTCTTTTCAGTATACAATTGACTTTTGATCAGTTGACTGGAAAATTCATCTGTCAATCCAATGGATTTGCAATGTTTTGAACCATGGACTTAGGCTAAGATGATACAATTGAACCCTTGAAATCATGCTTCAAATGAATTGGTCATTTTTTAGGTAAAAAAAATCAGAAATTGCTCTTTCTCAATCAAAACCCTAATTTTGACCATTTTGCCCTTTTGATAATTTGATCAAATTTCTTGAGGAATTATGGTCCAAACTTGATCAAATGATTCACATGAGTCTAAAATGTTGATTTGGATAAAAAATTATGAAGTTTGACTGTAAATTTGCCATGGTTACTTTCTCCCCAATACAACTGATTTTTAGGTCAACTGTCCAATTGACTGATCAAAAGTATGATTCAAGGCTTGAAACTTGACATGAGTAATCTTAGGGGTCCATAATGATGTTTGAAAGCCATATGAAGCATTGATTCTCCAAAAATCCTTGTGCAACCCCAAACCCTAATTTTGGGTTATCAGTGCAAGATGAGATGTCTTTAGCTGATCAAACGCTAATCCAGTCTTAAGTCAAAGAGATCTTGTGAGAAAAGTATTGATAAATGAGAGGGAAAATTTTGGAGTACAACAACCTCCTTTACGCTTGCTTTGACCTGCCTCATGCTAGCATCCATAAGGCATATGCTTCCTTTGTGCCAGCTTTGACTGGGCAATGGCTCCCTTTGAAACAGTTGTACTCACTTCAACACGCATGATAGCCCATTCGAAGGACACACCTTAGTGTCCCATTCGACGAGGGTACAAAGAATACATATGAAAGACACTCAAAAAGTCCATTTGAAGGAGGCAACCAAAGGCCCATTCGAAGGGTACATAAAAGATCCATCTAAAGACCCATTCGAAGGATGTACAAGAGGTCCAATCGAAGGGCAGGAACTGAAGGAATTCAGAAGCCATTGATGTCCACATTCATTCAAATTCAAAAAAAGAGACAAGTTTGCATGCTTTTGGCAAAGTTAAAAATTTTCATTCATGGCTCTTAAAGAATATAATGGAGTATGCTTATTTCCCTCCTACCTTGTCCATTCTTTCTACTCTATAAATACAAAGCATCTTGCAAGCATAAGGGACGGCTACACAGCCTAGAGAGTTCTACAAATTCTGCCAAAAATTGTCAAAGTTGAAAAATTTGCCTCTCCAATTCCAGCCATCATCTGTCCAAACCAAGGGTTCAAACACCTTCCCGAGCCTTCCAGGAACTCAACCTAACCATTATTCAAGCAATTTCACGCCCAGAATCCACGAACCGAAACCCTTATTGTTGGTAATTTTCTGGAATTTATATTTGTAATATCATGATGTATTAATACTTTTCCATACTTGCTTCATGATTAGGTTGATCTATAGGACATATCCAATGTAGAACATGCAATAATAAGGGCAAGAATATGATCGTGCCATTTTAGAGAAGGCTCTTAGTTTCTTCATCGTATCTCAATAACCAGGGGTTTTCAGGTCAAAAGGACCTCATTTTTGAAATCAGGAGGAAAAATTAAAGGGGGTAGGATCAATTTGAATCTTTGAATCTCATTGTTTTGGAAGGTTGATTTTCCAGCCCACCAGAGAAGATGACCGGAGAGTTGACTCCGGCGCACACTTGTCTCACTCTCATTGGCCAGTCCAAGTCAGCGTGTGCGTTTTTTTGAATTTCAAATATTTGCGTTGTTTGGCTAATAAATTATTTTTATTGTTTCATATATATAAACAAATGAAATGGCAGCTCAATTGGCAAGACAACACGTATGTGAGGGAGAGGACCTGGTTTCAAGTCCCAGATCAAGCGTTTTGTATTTTTCCTAATATATTCATGCAAATCCCATGCTTCAATGGCCAGGAGCATACTATACGCGTTCAATTTGCAACCAAAAGATAATGGGTGATCTAGATCAAAGGGCTTCAACACACAGATCCAAAATATGCCCTCAAGGATTCATTTCACCAGATCAAACACAAATCTTGGTTTCACAATTTGGGCCCAGCGCCAATTCAAATCAGCACCCCCTTGTCTCTTTTACATACTTAGGCCCATTTATCATTTTTTTGTATTGTTTTAATTTTTAATTTTTCTTTTTTATTATTTTGTTTTTATTTATTTAGTTAATTTCACAAATAATCAAAATCACAAAAATATTAGTTTTAGGTTTTTTATTATTAAACTAATTTTGTAAGTAAATTAATAAATAATTTTAACTATTTTCTTAATTTAAAATAAATTAGAATTTAGGATTTAATTTAATTTTAATTATTTTCTTTTCATAATACAAAAGCCAAAAAGAACTTAGACTATTTTTTTTAATTTTAATTTTAATTATTTTCTTAAATAAAAAAACGAACAATAAAAAGATTTTCTTATTTCATTTTTACTTACTAGGTTTTTAGATATACTTTTAGCTTTCGCGCGTTATTTATTTTCTTTCGTAGTTTTATATTATTATATCTGTACACTAGATGTAATAGTTAATAGGATTTTATCCTCTTTCTTTATTTTTTCTTCCCACAATTTTTGTACATTGTAAATCCCCTCCCCGAAGCCATGTAATAGTGTAGGTTTATACTTCCGCACTTTATATTCTGTACATATTTACCGCTAGTAACTAGGCATGTATGACAAGACTGAAATTAAAACGCTAGCAAACCTAAATGCGCAAGATAAATAGTTTGCCTAAACGCAATTGCACATGTGCACCTCTAGGTTATCCCACTTCGGTTGCCTTCGGAAAACGGTCACAATTCTGGACACGTGAGAAGTTTTAGTGGTTGTCATCTAGTTTGAAAGATCACAAGTCCCTCGATTACCCTTTCGACGTTTCCTCAGTTAAAAGTGATCTTAAAACCATAGGAGAGTTAGTAAAATTTCTTGCCAAGTTGCCTTCGTGACTGCATCGTCCCTTTGATGTCCCTCATACATCCAACGATAGGGCTACCTACTCACTAATAGTAGGATATCAATGTCTAAAGGATAGGAGGAAAAGAACTACCTTTTCGAGTATAAAGTAGATAGTTGTTAGAAGTTTGCTCAAAACATTTTGCACTTACACAAATACTACTTTCCAAAAACATTTTCAAAACACTTTGTATACTTTCTCCTCTATCCCGAAAAACATTACAAAGTTCGTCATACTAAAGCATTTTCAAAACATTTCAAACACACAAAGCACAAAGGTATTGCGAAATGAGAAAATCTCTAAGAGCCCATAGATAACTACAGATGGAAAGGAAGCTAACACCTTCCCTTTCCATAATCTACCCCCTTACTCAGAATAATCTTAAAAAGGTCTTTTTCTGTTCTTTACACACTTTCCTTAATTTGGATAAAAGAAAAGTCGGTGGAGACTCTTGCTTACCGCAAATTTGCAAACATAAACGCAAAAAAAACCCAGTATTAACAGACGGTGCTGCCACCGTATCTCCATAACTGGTGACTCTGCTGCGGATCTTGTAAAAAGTGGGTTTACCTTAGAGCTTAGTTCATTTTAAAATAGCTTTCATTGTGTGTTTTTATGCTTTACTTTTGAGGGCTTGTTTGGGTTGTTACTATAGATCCTAGACCCAGATCTGGGGAACCTTATTAGGTAAGTAGTAATAAATCATGGAAGCTCTATGGCGTAGATCGATATGAACGAAGTGATAGCTACGTTAGCGTGATACTTTGGTTTGTACTAATGTTCCTTGAGTCAGTCAAGGATAACATTAGGCTTCCTTAGTGTCATTAAGCGCTAACTGACCTTTATAACCTATAATTGACTCATCCTAAGCCATTAGAAAGTAGTTAGATGGCTGGCTTTGGTTCCGACAGAAGATTGGTTGATACTCGATACTACACTCATTGAGACTAGACTTTTGGGATATTCTGGCCGCAATACTTTGGTGCTTGAGCTAGAACAATGCCTAAAAGAAAGGCCAGTGATATGAGACTCCTTAGAACCCGATTACTATTAATAGGACAGGTTAAGCCAACTGAAACTTTAAGAGGGTACTTATCTTTAAAACTCATGCAAGCCTTTAAACCTAAGGTCTTTGTGTGACTTGTTTGTGTTTGATATACTTGTGATTTCAAAGCATAATCATAATATCATAAACATCATAACATGTCATGTACACTAACCATTTCAAGGGCCTGTGGATTTATCTCTTATCTGTTTTGTAGGTCATGGATTCAGCTCGCAGAAAAACCATCCAAATCAATCTTGTAGAGATCCCTCCCAAACTCAAAGAATTGGTTTCAAAGGTTCCTGAGAGTTCCTCATTCAACAAGAGATAGGGTTACTTGCTCAGTTTGATTGCTACTAGTTTTGACGAAGGTTTAATGAGTGTCTTATTCCAATTATTTGACCGTAAGCACCACTGCTTCACATTTCTAGACTATCAGTTGGTGCATACGTTGGAAGAATTCTCCAAAATACCTGGTTTGCCTATATTGGAGCAGATACCCTTTACCGATTTAGAACAAGATCCAACTGTTGAAGATGTTGCCATAGCTTTGCATTTGAAGCCATCTGACATTGAGTCCAATTGGGAAAGAAGGAGTGGAGTTGAGGGCCTCCTCATAAGTTTCCCGATGAAGAAATCCCAGGTATTCCTAGACGCTATGAGTTACTATGCATTTGAAGATGTTTTACCTCTTTTGATCTACGGTTTGGTTCTGTTCCCCAATTCAGACCAGTTTATAGATATAAGTGCCATCAACATTTTCCTTGCTCACAATCCAATGCCTACATTGCTCGGGGATATCCTGCACTCACTCCGTACACGTACCATGAAGAAGAGAGGGACTTTTATGTGTTGTATACCTCTACTCTATAGGTGGTTTATTTTGCACCTTCCTTGGTCAGTAATGAAGAATGAATTAGGTTTAAGATGGAACAAGAGATTAATGTCTCTTTCTCACTCTGACATCTATTGGTGCCCTCGCTCCCAAGAAGACATCCCTTTTATTGATCGTTGCAGAGAATTTCCCAATGTGTCACTCCTTGGAATTAAAGGAGGCATCATCTACAACCCCTCTATAGCTTTACGTCAGTTAGGATACACCCGGAGGGATGGTCCTCATGATATGCTCATTCAAGATATTGTGTTCGACTATTCAAATGATCTGTAAGGTTATCATTAGAGGTTCATCCGCGCATGGGGAATGGTTAAGAAGACTGATAGCAGGACTCTAGGATATAAGAACTCCATCCCTTTGGAGCCATACCTCAAATGGGTGCGAGCTCGTGCTAAAAATCTTATGATGCCGTATGCTGCTATTCTACCAGTGATTTCAGAGCCTATTGTTCAAGGGGTCAAGTATCACATCATTCTTCATCCTGATATGCCAACAAACTTCAAAGAATTGCAAAAATCATTGGATACAATTCAAAGAAGAACGAGATACCTTTGAGTCCCAATTCTAGGCCAGTGAGAAAAAGGTGTTGGAACTGACAAAGCGGCTTCACGAAGAGTAGTATCTCAATGCCTACATTAGCACCAAAATGAAGCATCCTTGGGAGACTTAGAAGTTTTAGAAGTTTCTTATTTGTTATTCCTTTGTAAACTTTGATTTCATTTGAGATTACTAATAAAAAGTCTTTGTTTTTGTTTTAGTTAAAAGAGTTTAAATCCAATGAGGCCCTTGAAAACATTTCATACATATATCATACATATCATCACATAAATAGGTTTTCAGAACATGTTTCTTACCTTCTTCGCTGTTTATTTCAGCAATGGCTCTTGAACAGACAGTAAAGGATCTCCAAACTCAAGATGCTCAATTCAAAAAATGTTCCTGAATCTAGCCAAGGGGCAAGAAGAATTGAAAACATTCCTCACCGGAAATCTGACCAAGAAACATCCTGACAACAAAAAGGATGAACTGTTGGAACAACTGCAAGCTGAGGTAGAAGAAATGAGAATCCAGATGCTGGGGCAAATGGCTCTTATCGAAGGCCTAGCCCGGGGACAAGAAGAGCTAAGAGGCATTGTCAACAAGCTTCATCAAGACGGATGCAACCGTATGAGGCAAACAGTCAAGGCTAGGGATCAAGTCATTCATCAACCCTTGATGGGACACAAAGTTGGCTTAGAGAGTAGAGCTTTCCAAATTGCTGCTATGTCACAAGCCCAACCATAACCTCGCCAACAACGACAGGGTAATCAGCAAAGGCAAGATAAGCCCAAGAGGCAGTTTACCAAAATTAACATACCATTGTCTCAGGCATTGCAATATATATTATGGATGAATTTGGTTACATTGATAAGACCTCATCCAAACCCCAAAAATTCTTCCCCTAACTTCAATCCTGATGCAATATGTGCCTACCATTCTAATAGTCCTGGACATGATACAAATGATTGTTGGGCATTGAATAATAAGGTTCAGGACTTGATCAACGAAGGAGTGTTGGAGTTCACATAAGATGGCCAAACTGAATTCTTCTGCCCTCCCTCAAAGACACACCATCTGAAGTGACAAGTTCAGACAAAGAAGCTTTTTGTTCATTTGAATTCTTAATTTGTGATTTTCTTTTGATTGTTAGAACATTTGTTTCATGTCAAACTTTGTTACTTTATCAATGCATTGCATATGTCTTTTTTGAATAAATTCATTCGTATTCACTATATTTAAACTGCTTCCCTTTTTGTGATATTCAACTCTCGATCAGAAGCTCTAAGCCTTTAGAGGGAGGATGACGAAAATGATACCACAATGTCTACAGTATGCTTTTGAACAGACCCCGATAATGATGTACAGGCGTTGTTTCAAATCTTAAACAGTGGAGTTATAAGGAAGATAATCCCTAGTCAACCCCTTTATGCCAAAGAAGTAGGAGTTTTTCTTTTAACACAAATTAAAACCCTTAATCATAACCTGGGGCAAGGTAGCTTTCTCAGTTAATTCAGAGGTGCGTTCAGTCGCAAGCTCATCCTTCACACACGACAAATAGTGTAGAAGGTACCTTCCAAAATATGGTGATGGTTCCGCATAAACATCAAAGAAGGAAGTCATTATTTTTCAAAAGAAAAGCCCGCTAAGACTAAACCTATGAAGGAGACTTAAGAAAAAAACCGGGGGCATCCCGCTGACTGTAATCACAAAAGAAACAGTTCAGGAAAAAGCAGGTATAGTAAAAAAAAATAGGTCACAATAATTCTCAACAAAAAGAAAAGGTTATAAAAATGAATGCCTTCTCAAACGAACGTTCAATTTCTGAACCATCACCAAGTATCAGAAAAAAGATCCCAGATTCAATTAGGATCTAAACGCACAATTAACTAATCATGGGACTGAAAAACATCACAAAGAACGGGTTGGGTACAAATAAATTTTGAGCCTTTATCCTTTGTTTCTTAAAACCGTGAACCAGGCCACGTTACAGCCCTTAAAAGTCCTAGCTGAAGCATGGGTTAGTTCGAAAGCATATTGTTGCAAAAGATATCCTGACCCCTATAAGGTTTGCTATAAATACTGAGTTGATATCACACTCTAATAAAATTTGTTTGTTTTACTAAAAAATAAATTTTCAAACTTCAACACAGACATAAGCTTTGCATTCTTTAAATGACATTGTTTACATATGGCTAATTGTTCAAACAACAGATAAATTTGCACAATGAATATTCAGTGGACGAAGATCATATCAATGGACAGAATCACCTCAGAAGGAAAATAAATTATCTATAACAAGCCCTTCATAATCAATGGGCATGGCACGATATCTAGCTGATCTGGGGCAGTCAAGTCAAGATTCGAGGAATCTCTCAAAAATTCCAAATAGCCAAGGGCAGACCTCCGTCTGAATAACTTTGGGAATTAGATATGAATTCCAGCAACGAATCATGTGCGATCAAGCAAACATCTTCTATGAGTATGGCAACACTTACTACTATGGACAATGACAACTCTCTACATCCGGTGAACGTAGACATAGTTAGAAAATACTACGCATGAACAAATACCCGCTAGGTCGAATGGCCTAGGCAAAAATAAGGGCATCCCGACGAACCAAAGGTTCAGGAAAAAATTAGGGATATACATATGAAAAAATATGTACACCCGGAAAGTCGAAAACCTAAAAAGGCGGCTTGGATAAAAAAGGGTATCCCGGTGGATTAAAAACCCGAAAGGGAGGTCCAGGAAAAAGTTAGGGATTAAAGCGTACAACTATGTCCCGCCATCTTGTCGTTTGTCTCCCTGATCAACATCTACTAAAAACCCCAACAGTTGGGATGACACTCAAACCATCCATCAAATATTTGCAACTACTTTCTCTAGCAGGTACAGAGGCAGGGGCATTCTACTAAAAAGTCACTGCCATATCCTCAGCCTACAACCTAGTGATGTCAGGTGTTCTTATATCCCCGGCAGAGAAAGAATCTCTAATTACTGCTCCGACATCTTAAATAATTTTGTAGCCTGGTTCACAAGCTTTTCATGTTCCCTAGCGGATTTCTTCTCAAAACAACAAAACAGGAATTCCCAACAGAAATATTCTAAACATTCCAGATACAGTTCAGATATGCTCCAGATACGGATGCCATTCTGATACTCATTCAATACAACTTCCAGGTACAATTCATATACTCTCCTGATACAGATACCATTCTGATATTCATTCAATATAGCCTTCAGATATAGTTCAGATATGCTCCAGATACGGATGCCATTCTGATACTCATTCAATACAACTTTCAGATACAGTTCAGATACGCTCCAGATATGGATTCCATTCTGATACTCATTCAATACAGCTTTCAGATATAGTTCAAATACGCTCCTGATACGGATGCCATTCTGATACTCATTCAACATAACTTCCAGATACAGTTCAGATACTCTCTCGATACGGATAGCATTCTGATACTCATTCAATACAACTTTCAGATACAGTTCAGACACGCTCCAAATACAGATTCCATTCTGAGACTCATTCAATACAGCTTTCAGATACAGTTCAGATATGCTCCAGATATGGATGCCATTCTGATACTCATTCAATACATCTTTCACATACAGTTCATATACACTCCAGATACGGATTCCATTCTGATACTCATTCAATACAACTTCCAGATACAGTTCAGATACTCTCTCGATACGGATACCATTCTGATACTCATTCAATACAACTTCCAGATACAGTTCAAATACGCTCCAGATACGGATGCCATTCTGATACTCATTTCGGATTTATCTTTCATATAGAATTTAGATATGCTCCAAATATGGATATTACTATGATACCCATTCGATACATCTTCACATACAATCAAGGTATGGATTTATTCTGACACTTCTCAGCTTGAGTATGTTTCTACCACAAATCACTGGCAAATCCCTCTCTCCAGCAAAGTTCCCCCAGAGAGCTGAAATCAAAGTATTCCACAATAGAGTTTTATAAATCTCAAGTAGTTTATAAAGCCTTATCCCCAGTAGAGTTTATTTCTCTAGCTACGGAAGTTCATCTCCCAGCAAAGTTTATTTCTCCAAATTAGTGAAATCTTCCAACAGAACTCTTCCCCTCGGCAAAGTCATTCTCAAACAGAAGTCCAAGATCCTCGACATAGAAAAGGAATTGCCAACAAAACTATCTCCATTCATTATCCCCAGCGGAAATTGAAGAGCCACTTTCTTCACTCACCAACAGCAGTCCGGGATTCAGCTTCCAGGTACTTTTCAGCAGTAGTCAGCGATTTATTTTCCCAGACAAAGATACTGCAGAACATCATTACATGTTCATACATCATGGCATGTGCATACAAATACATATATCATAATCTCATTTATTTTGGGAGCATCATGCAATTCATACATCATGACATCACATGAAACTAATTTTACCTTTTCAGGTTAAATTAGCCGACATACAAACACTATCAACTTTTACAACAGGTCAAAGATTAATGCCCGAAACCAGACAGGGAAACTATCTGCACGACCAAGTGGTATGAACTCCCGAAACAAGATGGGTTTACCAACAAATACAACAGGCCACTGATTAATGTCTGAAACCAGACCGGAAAACTATCTATGTGACAAGCAAAACAAGTTCCAGATTAATACCTGTAACAATACAGGAAAATTATTTGTGGACGACCGACTGTGGATTAATACTTATAACAAGCCAGAAGAACTATCTATATGAAGAGATTGAAGATTAATACCTGTAACAAGCTAGGAAAACTATCTTTCTTTCTCAGGTCAAAGATTAATACCTGTAACAAGCCAAGACAACTATCTCAACGACCGATAAATTTTTCATTCCAGATTAACACCTGAAACCAGATAGGACAACTATTTGTGAACAACCTGATTGTAGATTAACACCTGATACCAGACATGAAAGCTATCTACATGACCATACGAAGCAATCTTACATCCAGATGCAGTCTCATCCTGAAACAGCCCTACACAGGCTCTTTCTAATACATTTCAGCTAACAGTTAAGTCCATTATCCCCAGCAAGTTACTGTGAAGCCTGGACTTCAACCATAAAACAATAAACTTCCATCTCTCTAGTACATAGATAACTCTTCAGCAGAGCCTTGGACAACTGAAGTTCCATGACTCTATTCCCCACAGAGTTTTCCTCAAACAGGAGAATAACAGAAACCCATATTCCCCAACAGGCTCCTTCTCAGACAGCAGAAACAGGAACCCCTAAAGGGACCATGTGTGAAATCAACATCTACTTTAGACGGTATATTTAAGCCCATCTCCGAAGACTCTCTGTCATCTTCTCTAAATGGCATCTGTAATCCCATTCCCGTCATCATCAACTAAAAGTGTTATTTCATGCGAGTGCAAATTTTTTGGGCACTCTAGTATTCAATCATATTCCACCTTCAGATCACGAAAGGCAGACAAGCCAATCTAAATACTCAGGTTTAAGAAGATTGAACAGGGACAACTGTTGTACCCCAAAAGTTGCCCTATCATGTTTCCCAAGGTTTTTTTCTCTTATATGGGTGGTTACAAGTAATTGCCTAAAGAAAATGAAAATTTTTAATGTTATCAAAGTGTCTTTTGATTGGCAATTCAGCAATGTCCTTCGATTGGCATCTGAATAAGGTGCTTCGATTGGTATCTAAGCATGCTTCGATTGGGCGCTGAACTTCCTTTGACGCAATCCTGATTCACAAGCTTCGATTGGGTGTTGGGCCCTCTTCAATCAAGTTCTAATTACAAGACTTTCGACTGTGCATTGGTTGCTTCAGGCTTGCCTTTGATTCACAAGGCAGGAACTTGCTTCATGTAAACAAGCACAAGGTAATGGCCTCCTGCATACATCCTTCGATTGCACCATTGGCTTTACATGCTGGCATCATTCACAATGCAATGGCTACCTACATGCAAGCTTAATTCCTACTTGGATTGGGCATTTTATTTCTTTAGAGCAAGCTTGATTCCTGCTTCAACTAGGCCAATTCTCCTGTTGTGCGTGCAACGCACAAAGCAAGAATCCCCTACAAATTTGTTTCGATTCACCAATAATGAACTCCTGCATACCAGCTTTGATTAGGCATTGAGTATCCTTCGATCAAGCCTAGTTCACAAAGATCCCACTGGGAAAAAGGCCCCTCAGCTTGTCACCAGAGCACGTATGCCTCTTCATGCTTGCCTTGGTTTCATAAGGCAAAGAGCCATAAGCATGCCTTCGATTCACAAGGCAAAAGGCCCCTCTCACTGGTCTTCGACTCACAAGGTAAAATCCCCTTCTTCAGCTTGCCTTCAGCATACAAGGCCAAGACTCCTTCATATTTTCCTTCGGTCCACTAGGTAAAAAAGCTTCTTTTCATCCACCAGGAAAAAATGTTTCCTTCGACCCACAAGACATTGGCTACCTTTGTGCCAGCTTCACCTAGGCAATGGCCCCATTTATGCTTGCTTTGACCTGCCTCATGCTAGCATCCACAAGGCATAGGATGCCTTTGTGCCAGCTTTGACTGGGCAATGGCCCCCTTTGAAACAGTTGTACACACTTCAACACGCATGATAGCCCATTCGAAGGACACACCTTAGTGGCCCATTCGAAGAGGGTACAAAGCATACATATGAAAGACACTCAAAAAGTTCATTCGAAGGAGGAAACCAAAGGCCCATTCAAAGGGTACACAAAAGGTCCATCTAAATACCCATTCAAAGGATGTACAAGAGGTCCAATCGAAGGGCAGGAACTGAAGGCATTCGAAAGCCATTGATGTCCACATTCATTCAAATTCAAAAAAAGAGACAAGTTTGCATGCTTTTGGAAAAAGTTTCAAATTTTCATTCATGAATTTTAAAGAACATAATGGAGCATGGTTCTTTCCCACCTACCTTGTCCATTCTTTCTACTCTATAATTACCAAGCATCTTACAAGCATAAGGGACGCCTACACAGCCTAGAGAGAGTTCTATAAATTCTGCCAAAAATTGTCAAAGTTATCAAATTCGCATCTCCAATTCCAGCCATCATCTGTCCAAACCAAGGGTTCAAACATCTTCCTGAGCCTTCCAGGAACTCAACCCAACCATTACTCAAGAAATTTCACACCCAGAATCCACGAACCGAAACCCTTATTGTTGGTAATTTTCTGGAATTTATATTTGGAATTTCATGATGTATTAATACTTTTCCATGCTTGATTCATGATCGGGTTGATCTATAGGACAAATTTAACGTAGAACATGCAAGAATAAAGGCCAGAATAGGATCGTGGAATTTTAGAGAACGATATGAATTTCTTCATCATATCTCAATAACCAGGAGGAAAAATTAAGGGGAGGTAGGATCAATTTGGATCTTTGAATCTCATTGTTTTGGCAGGTTGATTATCCATCCCACCAGAGAAGATGACCGGAGAGTTAACTCCAGTGGGATGACTCCGGCGTACACTTGTCTCACTCTCATTGGCCAGTCCAAGTCAGCGCGCATGTTTTTTTTAATTTCAAATATTTGCGTTATTTGGATAATATATTATTATTGTTTCATATATATATAAACAAATGAAATGGCATCTCAATTGGCAAGGAAACGGGTATGTGAGGGAGAGGACTTGGGTTCAAGTCCTAGGTCAAGTGTTTTGTATTTTTTCTAATATATTCATGCAGATCACATGCTTCAATGGCTAGGAGCATACTATACGCCTTCAATTTGCAACCAATAGATCATGGGTGATCTAGATCAAAGGGATTCAACATGCAGACCCAACATATGCCCTCAAGGATTCATTTCACCAGATCAAACAC
The DNA here is from genome assembly GCA_948472305.1 of Vicia faba. Classification (NCBI taxonomy): domain Eukaryota; kingdom Viridiplantae; phylum Streptophyta; class Magnoliopsida; order Fabales; family Fabaceae; genus Vicia; species Vicia faba. The sequence continues at coordinate 92,403,851 of OX451735.1, read as the reverse complement.
AAATCTGGGCTTCACAATCTGGGCCCAGCGTAAATTCAAATTAGCACCCCCCTTGTCTCTTTTACATACATAGGCCCATTTATCATTTTTTTGTATTATTTTAATTTCTCTTTTTTATTATTTTGTTTTTCTTTATTTATTTAATTACATAAATAATCAAAATCACAAAAATATTAGTTTTAGGTCTTTTTATTATTAAACTAATTTTGTAAGTAAAAATTAATAAACTATTTTAACTATTTTCTTAATTTAAAATAAATTAGAATTTAGGGTTTAATTTAATTTTAATTATTTTCTTTTCATAATACATAACCAAAAAGAACTTAGACTATTTTTTTAAAAAATATAATTTTAATTATTTTGTTAAATCAAAAAAAGAACAATAAAAAGATTTTCTTATTTCATTTTTACTTACTGGGTTTTTAGACGTACTTTTAACTTTCGCGCGTTATTTATTTTCTTTCATATTTTTATATTATTGTATCTGTACACTGGATGTAATAGTTAATAGGATTTTATCCGCTTACTTTATTTTTTCTTCCCCCAATTTTTGTACATTGTAAATTCACTCCCCGAAGCCATGTAATAGTGTAGGTTTATACTTACGAACTTTATATTCTGTACATATTTACTGCTAGTAGCTAGGCATGTATGGCAAGACTGAATTTAAAATGCTAGCAAATCTAAATGCGCAAGATAAATACTTGAACTAAACACAATTGCACATGCGCACCTCTAGGGTATCCCACTTTGGTTGCCTTCGGAAAACGGTCATAATTCTCAAAACGTGAGAAGTTTTAGTGGCTGTCCTCTAGTTTGAAAGATCACAAGTCCCTCGATGACCCTTTCGACGTTGCCTCGGTTAAAAGTGATCTTAAAACTTTAGGACAATTACTAAAATTTCTTGCCAAGTTGCCTTCGTGACCGCATCGTCCCTTTGATGTCCCTCATACATCCAACGATAGAGCTACCTACTCACTAATAGTAGGATAACACTGACTAAAGGATAGGAGGAAAAGAATTACCTTTTCGAGTATAAAGTAGATAGCTGTTAGAAGTTTGCTCAAAACATTTTGCACTTACACAAATACTACTTTCCAAAAACATTTTCAAAACACTTTGTATACTTTCTCCACTATCCGGAGAAACATTACACTTTCTCCACTATCCCGAGAAACATTACAAAGTTCGCCGTACTATGGAATTTTCAAAACATTTTCAAACACACAAAACACAAAGGTATTTCAAAATGAGCAAACCTCTGAGAGCCCGTAGATAACTACGGATGGAAAGGATGCTAACACCTTCCCTTTCCATAATCTACCCCCTTACTCAAAATACTCTAGAAAATGTATTTTTCTATTCTTTTCACCCCTTCCTTAATTTGGATAAAATAAAAGTCGGTGGCGACTCTTGCTTACCACAACATTTGCAAACACAAACGCAAAAAAAAACTAGTATTAACACTCGGTTCTGCCACCGTATCACACACATCATGAAGATTATCAAGTGATGATGGAAAATCAATCCGATATGCCACTTCACCTACTTTCTCGGAAATCTTATAAGGACCAATAAAAGGAGGCGTCAACTTATGCGACTCTAAAGTTCAACCAACACCAGTTACCTGAGTAACCCTCAGAAATACATGATCATCCTTCTCAAACTCAAGCGATTTCCTCCTCTTATCATGATAACTCTTTTGACGACTCTGAGAAATCCTCATATTTTCTCGAATCATCTTGATCTTATCTGTAGTGTGTTGAACTATCTCAGGTCTAACCACAACACTCTCAGCAGATTCATACTAGGGTTGACCAGACAAACTCTCTCCTAAGGCTGTGTACCTCAAATTAGGGTTTTCATTTTCAAAAAGATGGGTGAACCACAAAGGCCTCATATTCTCTCCATGGTCCTAATATGTTCTCAAGACCCTACATGTCAAGTTTCATGTCTTGCACAAGAAGTTTGCTCAGTCAACTGCTCAGATGCTTGAGAATCGACTATATTAGGTCAAAAGTCAACTGTGACCTACATACAGTCAAACTTCAAGATTTTTGGTCAACATCAACATTTTTAAGGGACTTTCATCATTTGATCAAGGGTTGATAATGATTCCTCAAGGGATGCTCTAAATTCATCAAAACCCAAAAGTTGCTAAATTAGGGTTTCTCAGTAAAAGTCAACCAAACTTTGACCAAGCATAACTTCCACATGCTTTATCATAAATTTTCCATACAAAGCTCATTTTTAATAGGATCCAATTCCATACAATTCATCTTAATCCCACAAGTTAAAATATGCACCCACAAAAAGATATGAGTTTCTACATTATGGGTCCTTTTGAAAAGTAAACAAAAATACCTTTTGGGTCAAAGCTTCTTACATGAACATGGAAGACTCAATTGATATGAGACTAAAAGGGTTGCTTAGGGGACATCCTAAGCTTTCCAAAAAGTCAAATAACACCTCGCTAGGGTTAAAATTGGAGGAGATATGCCTTGTCAAAGTTGACCCTTTTTGCAAAATTGCCAAAAGTGAAATGTGCTCCAAAATGCATTTTTTGCTAAATGAGCCTTACTTTTTATGCTTGCACCTCACTTATAATGTGGTACACGACTCAAATATTCACCCACACATTATTTTCTTCATTTTTCAATTTATTTTTGTTTTTTATTAATTAAAAATTGAATTAAATAAAATAATTTATGAATAATAGCAAAGATATGATTTGATGTGGTTTTTGGACAGGTTGGCAATAAAAATATGCTGAATTATCAAGGCCAAAAAGATTCAAGCATAATTGGTACAAGAAAGGGAAGATTTGGCTCAAAATAGCAAGTTTATATGTAGCATGAAAATCAAATCAAATATCTCATAATTGCAAAGATTCAATCCAAGTTTGTAACCCTAATTCATTCCTAGATATATATTGGACGTATACAAAGCAAAAGAGAGGGTTTTGGCACTCGTGAAAAGCATCAAACAAAACGTGGATTTCTTACAAAAAGTGGGATTCAGTTTTCAGTTTATAGGGCGATTCAAGGCAATTTGAAGCTAGCAATCTCTTCCTGGGCATGTATAGAAGCTATTCTAATCATTCCCAAGTCATCAAACCAACAGAATCCCCAACTATACATCACAGTTTGTGTCCTCTGAACTCAAACTTGTTCCTCTAGTTTTACGCATTTTTAATAAAATTTGCTTGCTTATACATATTTAGGATCACGCTCGGAAGCTTTTTGATAGCCTGGATTTGAGTTTTGATGTAGGAATAACTACTTGCCATAGTTAGGGTTTTTGAGCTCCAAATTGGGGAACCCTAGCTAGAGGCAAAATTAGGCCGAATTAAGGGTCTCTTCATGTTCAGGGGATGAAGTACAGTTGATTCATGCCCTTGAATAAAGTTTATGTCTCTTGAATTTCGTTTTAAGATTTTTGCAGGTTTTAGCCACGCATAAGAAACCGTCATTATAGCCTATAGCGACGAGTTTGTCCGTAGGTAAAGGGTTAATGTCAAAAGCGACAGTCCTGGGGAAATAGACGATGGTGTGGCAATCATTCATTCGCCCGTTTGAAAATTCACGCGCGTGGAGTTTGGCCATTTGTTTTCTTTATATCATATTTTGTTTTTGTTGTATTAACAACAAGTCATAATAGCGCAACTAGCAAGGCAGGTGGTTGGTAAACATAAGGACCTGGGTTCGATCCCAGGTCCCAGCAACGCCTATTTTCTTATTTTTTGTACACAGATTGCATTCAATTCTTATCAAAGGGCCTACCGTGCACTTCCAATAGCCAACCAGTGGATCTATCACCCAACCAGATGTACGCTCTAGCAGTGAGGGACTATGATACGCCCTCAAGTCAACGCTACAAGGAGTCAAATACTGACCGGGCTTGAAGGGTTTTTGGGGTTAAAAAATTCAGATTAGCACCCCCCTATTTGCTAGTACACAGGCCCAGTTTGCATTTTCTTTTCTATTTTCTTTTTCATTTCTTGGATTAATTTCTTTTCTTTGTTTTAAATAATTAACCCAAAAATCATTTTCTTTGTTTAATAAAAAAATCACAACAAACTACAAAAATCTTTTTTTTTTAATAAAAATATTTTATTTCTTAATTAATTTAGTTTAATTAACTTAGGGAAATTTAATCTCTTTTTATAATTAAAAATAATTAGACTTAGGATTTGAATTGTACATAATTTAATTAATTTTCTTTAAAAATACACCAAAACCATTTTTTCATTAAAATATTTATTTTAATTAATTAGGTTAATTATGTTAACTTAAATACTTTTTTTATAATTAAAAAGAATTAGAAATTAGGGTTTTATTTAATTTGCAATTTCATTGTTTTCTCCAATAAAAAATGTACAAAAATCTTTTTTCTGTCCATTAGGGTTTAGGTTATTTTTCAACATCCCTCGTATTTAATTCGCCGCGCATTTAATTATTTCTTTTCCATTATTTTTGTAACTTCCAATGGTTTGTAATAGTTAAACTAGGGTTTTATTTACTGCTTTAATTCCCGATTCTTTGGTTATGTAATTAATCCACATCCCCCGAAGCCTTGTAATAGCTAGGTTTATTTTCTCGCACTTTTAAATTCCTGGAAATATTAAACTGTCTAGATGTATGCTAATAGGATTGTATGGAAAGAATATCTGGAAATTTAAACGGCATATCATCTAATATGCAAAGATTAAATAACTGAAACAATTCATCTGCACATATTCACTCCTAGGGTTTTACCTCACTTCGGTTGCCTTCGGTAAACAATCATTAAGCATAGGAGATTTTAGTGGTTGCCCTCCTGTCTAAGAGATCAAAATGTCCCATTCGAATCTTGCCTCGGAAAGATCTTAAGACTCTAGGGTTACTACTAAAGTTTTATAACCACTGCTTTAGTGATTGTATTTGTCCCTTTCGAATGTCCCTTAAAACTCCAACGACGGTGCCACCTATTCTGTAATAATAGGATAGCTCTGTCTAAAGGAAAACGAACAGACTTTTTTAGAGTAGGTAGAATCTTAAGTACTTGCTCAATAAAAGCTTTTCACACAAACATATTTCAAAACAAATTTTCAAAACAAACTTCGTCACACTCTTGAGGATTGATAAAAGGGTTATCACGAAGTAAAACATTTTCAAAACAAGCACACACACAAGAAATTTTTTTAAAAATGAGCAAGTACCTAAGAGCCCATGGAAAACCATGGATAGAAAGGGTGCTAACACCTTCCCTTTCTATAATCTACCCCCCGTACTCAAAATATATCTCGAAAAAAGGTTTTTTCTGTTCTTTTTCCTTTTCCATGATTGGATAAAATAAAAGTCGGTGGCGACTCTTGCTTACCGCGACATTTTGCAAACAAAAAACACAAAGCAAACCAATAAAAATAGTCAGTTCTACCACCGTATCATAAAGTTGGCGACTCTGTTGGGGAAAAATAAGTGGGGTATACCTTAGGATCTAGGTCATTAAATTGCTTCTCTTGATTGTCTTAATTGCTTTACTTTTGAGGGTTTGTTTGGGGTTACTATAGATCCTACACCCAATATTGTTTAAGCGATGGCTGTGTTGGTGTGGCATTTTGGTTGGTACCGGTATCCTTCGTGGGGAAACGAGGAGAATACGGGGCCACCACGTGGTGTCATGAAGCACTAACGAACCTTAGAACCTTAGTTGGACAAACTTGGCCATTAGGAAGTAGTGAGATAGCCGGCCTCGGTGTAGAGCTGAGGATTGTTTGATACTCGTGCTACACTCATTGAGATCAGACTTTTAGGATATTTCGGCAGCAAGAAAAGATTTCTTGAGCTGAGACAATGCCTGATAAAGGACGGTCAGTGATATTGAGATCCTCTAGAACCCGATTAATTTTTAAGATAGGTTTCAAACTAACTAAACTTCAAGAGGGTACTACCTTTAACCTCATGCAGGCCTTAAACCTAAGGACTTTGTGTGATTTGACTGTGTTTTCTATACCCGTGGTTTCTCATGACATCATGTATCATAACATAACATCCATTCTTCTTGCACTAACCATTTCAAAGACCAAGGGAATTTATCTTTGTTCTGTTTTGCAGATCATGGCTTCCGTTCGTAGGAACACTATCTGAATTAGCATTGTGAAGATACCTTCCAAACTCAAAGAGCTAGCATCAAGGGTTTATGAAACTTCTGCATTCACTAAGAGGCATGGTCAACTTCTCAACCTGGTTACTTCAAACTTTGATGAAAATATGATGAGTTTACTTTTTCAGTTCTTCGATCCCAAGCACCACTGCTTCACCTTTCCAGACTATCAGTTGGTGCCTACCTTGGAAGAATTCTCTCAGCTATTGGACATACCCATTCCGGAAAAGTTACCCTTCACAAGTCTAGAAGAAGTTCCTAAGCCAAAAGTCATTGCCTCAGCTCTGCATCTGAAATGGGCAAATGTGGTATCCAATTGGGAAACAAGAAGCAGAGTCAAGGGTTTTCAAGCTAAGTTTCTGATAGACAAGGCCCAACTGTTTTGGGATGATATGGATTTTCAGGCTTTTGTGGAGGTTTTGGCTCTTCTAATCTATGGGTTAGTCCTATTCCCTAATCCGGACTCGTTCATAGATGTGAATGCCATCAAGATCTTCCTCTCCCGCAACCCCGTGCCTACCTTGCTCGGAGATATTTTGCACACTCTCCATACTCGTACCATGAAGAGAAGAGGGATTCTTATGTGTTTCATGCCATTTCTGTCGAGGTGGTTTATTTCTCACCTCCCTAAGTCTGTACTGAAGAATGAAGAAGGTTTGGGTTGGTCGCAAAGGATAATGTCACTCGCTCATACGGATATTCTTTGGTGTTCTCGAGCTATGGAAAACACTGCTATTATTGACCGCTGCGGGGAGTACCCTAATGTCCCATTGCATGGTATCAGAGGAGGTATAACCTACATTCCTTGTTTAGCTCTGCGAAAATTTGGTTACGCTCGAAGGGATGGTCCCCATGAGTTACTTATCTAGGGCATTGTATTCAACTAAGAGGATGACACTCACGAGCATCACCGGAGGTTCATACGAGCTTGGGGCTAGGTAAACCGATATGCTGCCAGGGCTTTGGGGCCAAAGACTCCCATTCCTATGGAACCTTACCTCCAGTGGGTACGAGCTCGTGCCTAGAAACTTATGATGCCCTATGTAGCCGTTTTACCAGTGATTGTGGAACCCATTATTGAAGAAGGTATTCCTTACACGGTTCTCTATCCTTACATGCCAAATGATCATGGGGAATTATAGAGGTCTTGGATTCAGTTGATGAAGGAGCGAGATACTTATAGGGATCAGTTCCATGCTCAGGGGAGGAAGGTTTTAGAGCTTACAAAGCAACTGCATGAAGAAAGAGGGCTCAATAATTATCTCAGCACAAAGAGAAAGCATCCATGGGAATTTTGATTTCTTTTCTAGTTTTAGATTTATTTTTAATTGTAACTCCTAAAGGGCATTTTTGAACCTTCAAATTCAGCTAATAAAATCTTTGTTTATTTTGGTTTGCAAATTTAAATTTCCCAAAGTCTTTGAAATCATTGCAGACGCATCCCATTATCATACACATCATTACAGGTACAATTACAGGTTTCTCATCTTCTTCGCTGTTTATTTCATCATGAAATGTCTTCCGAACAAACCATCAAGGACCTTCAGGCACAAAACGCCGAGTTCTAACAAATGTTCATAAGTCTGACAAAAGGGCAGGAGGATCTGAAATCCCTTATCCTGAAAGAGAAAAAGAAAAATAAGAAGGCTGCTGTTATTTTGAATATTGGAAGAAGGTTTGGAGAGCGGTTGAAGCGACGATTCGATCTGGCCTCTTCAACCAAGGAAGGGGAGAATCAGGAAGAAGAGAAGGATCCTAGTCCTGCAGTTTCTGACAATGATACCGACTACAATGATGAACAATATCCTCCTGCTAAGGATAGATACAAACAGTTGGAAGATCGTCTGAGTGCCATGGAAGTTCAGAAGATACCTGGACTGGATTTCTAAGAATTGGGATTGGTGTCAGGAGTAGTCATCCCACAGAAGTTCAAAGCTCCAGTTTTTGCTAAGTATGATGGGGTGTCCTGCCCAAAACTCCATCTCCGTTCTTATGTCAGAAAGATCCAGCCCCACATCGCTGATAGAAATCTGTGGGTTCATTTCTTTCAAGATAGTCTATCAGGGACTCAACTCGAATGGTTCTACCAGCTGGAGGGAGCCAATGTCCAAACTAGGAAGATCTGGCTGCTGCTTTCTACAAGCAATATCAATACAACTCCAACCTTTATCTTACTCGTACTCAACTCCAGAGTATGTCCATGGGTGCAAGTGAAGGATTCAAGGATTATGCAAAGAAACATAGAGACTTGGATGGGAGAGTTCAACGCCCGTTGTCTGATAGGGAGTTGTTTGACATGTTTCTGGGGACGCTATCTGGTCCATTTTTCAATCATTTGATCGGTAGCTCGTCAGCTGGCTTCACGAGCTGATTCTAACTGGAGAAAGAGTAGAAGGTGGTATTCAGAGTAGCAAGATACAAAAGGATGCCTCTTCAAGCTTAGTAAAGAAGCCTTTTGCTGGTAAGGAAGTGAGTGCCAACTATAGCCCGAGGGGCCAAAATAGGGTTGAACATCGTCAGACACGAAGTTCCGTGATGATACCTAGACCTGAAGTTGCTCCACAATGCAACAATCAACAAAGGGTGGAAAGACCACAACGAAATTTTACCCGCATCAATATGACATTGGCTGAAGTGCTACCTCATCTGCTGAGATCCAACTTGGCAACTTTGAAAGAGGCTCCCAAGAATCCAAATACTACATCTCCTCAATATAATCTGAATGCCCAGTGTGCTTATCATTCTAAGAGTCCTAGCCATGATATAAATGACTGCTGGGCTCTGAGGAACAAAGTACAAGACTTGATTGAAGCCAAGGAAATAAAGTTTGATGCTCCGGAGAAACCCAACGTCATAACTTCTCCCATGCCCAAGCACGGCCGTGGAGTTAATTTTGTTGATACTGATTTGTTTGTTACCTCTATTGATGAAGTTTCTACTCCTCTCATCATGATCAAGAAGAATTTGTTGTCGGCCGGTTTATTTCCGGGTTATGGTGAAGGTTTCCACATGTGTTCATCTCTGCCTTCTGGTTGCTATTTGCTGAAGTCAGGTATTCAGCACCTGATGGATAGCAGAGTGATTTTGTTCGATAAAATTATGATTCCTGTTGTTCCAATTAAAGACTTTGCCATTATAACCATTTCCACCAATCCTTCCATGGTTTCCTCGAGAAGACCTGTTAGGATTACATCTGCTCCAAGAATTGCTCCACTGATAATCACTGTTCTCGATCCTGTCTCGTATGTCTCGGACAAAGCTTTCCCATGACATTATGGTGCCGATGTGTACTATCATGGCATCAAACAAGATCTGAAAGATGAAGAGGGCTGATCCTGATGTTGATAACATTGACAGAACCAACAAAATTACCCGAAGTGGAAGGGTCTTCTCTCCCGAGATTTCCCCTAAGACTGTCAACAAGCCTATTGTTATTCCTTCTGCTGTTCCTGCTAGTACATCCACTATAGTTCCTGTTCTTACTCTAGTTATTACCCCTTTTGGTGAATCATCTGATAACCGCGACAAAGGAAATTATAGGTGAGCCTGCCCGAACAGAGGCGTCTAAGAAAATTGTTGTGGAAGCCTCTAAATAAGAAATAGAGGAAATACTGAAAATCATTAAGAAGAGCGACTGTAATGTGGTAGAGCAGCTGGGGAAGACCCCGACGAAAATATCCATGTTGTCTTTGCTGTTGTGTTCCGAAGCCCATGAGAAAGCTTTGACCGCATTCCTCAAGACTGCGCATGTGCCGCAGGAAACTTCATCTGACCAGTTCAAAGATTGCATGGCCAGCCTGACTGTTGATAATGGGCTGGGTTTTTCAGATGCAGATTTGACACCAAAGGGAAGGAAGCATAATGATACTCTGCATGTCTCGATTGAATACAGGGGCACCACTATGGCTCATGTGCTGGTAGATACTAGGTCTTCACTGAATGTTCTGCCGAAGAAGGCGTTGGACCGGTTGGATTGCTAGGGCTTAACTCTAAAGCCTAGTAACATTGTGGTAAGGGCTTTTGACGGATCGAAGAGAACGCTGCACGGGGAGGTGGACATCCCTGTCAAAGTGGGTTCTAAGACTTTTGGGTTCACTTTCTGTGTGATGGATATCGGGCCGTCATATTGTTGTTTGCTGGGTCGTCCTTGGATCCACGAGGCTGGGGTAGTTACTTCCATACTACACCAAATGCTGAAATATCTGGTAAAAGGGAAGATTGTCACTATGCGGGGTGAAGAGGAGTATATGGTGAGTCACCTCAATTCCTTCTGCTACGTAGAGATGGACGGGGAATTCATAGAAACTCCTTGTCAAAATTTTGAAGAGGTCCCTCAGATCTTGGCATCAACGAAAACTACTACCAACACACCTCCTTTGAAGATGGCTTCTCTCAAGGACACCAGGGTTGTGGTTGAAGAAGGTGTGTGTGCCAATTGGGGTCGGCTCCCTGATTTCACTCAGAAAACTGACAAATTTGGTTTGGGCTTCACTACAGGGGCTCAAAGGGCTATTAGACGTGCTCGGGCTGGAGGACCTCCCCTACGCATCAGAAATCGGGGAATTAATGCCATTGAAGACAACGAGGAAGACTCAGACATCGACAGCTGGATCTACCTAACAACTAACGGTGGACCGAGTAACTGGACGAATGGGGACTTTATACCTGTTTCTTTTATTCCGCAGTAATTGAATTACTTATTTTGAGATTTGTAATAAACAATTTGAAACTTTACGGCTCGGTGCCTTGCCCGAGGCACCTTGGCTTTGCTTGTGAGGGCTGTTATTTGTCATTTCATATATCATTAATAAAGCATTGGACATTTTTGTATACAAATTTTGCGCTCTCTGTTTTTCACTTTATCAAAACAACTATTCTCTTACACACACTCATGTATCATAATGCAGATCGATATCCACTCTGGATCCCATTTATAACAGCTCTGCTATTGCTAATTATAACTTCAAAAATCTGATCAACCAAGCCAAGGACGAAGGTGAGCATGATTGTGAGGTGCCTGGAGAACTTTCTAGACTACTATGGTAGGAAGAGATGGCCATACAGCCTCATGAAGAGCCGGTTGAGACAGTGAATTTGGGTATTGAGGAAGACAGAAAAGAGGTTAAAATAGGTGCAAATGTGGAGCTTAGCGTCAAACGAAGGTTGATACAGATGTTGCACGACTATGTCGAGATCTTTGCCTGGTCCTATGAAGACATGCCTAGTTTGGACACGAATATTGTGGTACATCGCCTGCCAACTAAAGAAGATTGTCCTCCGGTTAAACAGAAGGTCCGCCGTATGCGCCCTAAAATGTCAGAGAAAATCAAGGCAGAGGTCATGAAGCAATTCGAAGCAGGATTCTTAGTTGTCACTTCCTATCCACAGTGGGTTGCTTATGTCGTTCCGGTACCCTAAAAGGATGGTAAGGTACGGATGTGTGTGGATTACAGAGATCTGAACAGGGCAAGCCCCAAGGATGACTTCCCACTTCCTCACATTGACATTCTGGTCGACAACACCGTGCAACACAAAATCTTCTCCTTCATGGATGGTTTCTCTGGCTATAACTAGATCAAGATGGCTCCTGAAGACAAGGAGAAGATAACCTTCATTACACAGTGGGGCACCTTCTGTTACAAGGTGATGCCTTTTGGGTTGAAGAATGCTGGGGCAACCTATCAGCGTGCCATGGTCGCTTTGTTCCACGATATGATTCACCATGAGATCGAAGTTTATGTTAATGACATGATAGCCTGGTCTCAGACTGAAGAAGAGCACCTTGATCATCTCCAGAAATTGTTTGACAGGTTATGATCAAGAGTTTAAAATGTTAATTCTAAAGCATGTTGCACACGTGCATTTAATATACCTCAAACATTCAAAAGGAAAATGAAAGGAACATCAAATTCATATATGAATGAAATTGGTTCAAGCATAAAAGGTCAAGTGATCTCAAGTATTTATGAGACTATCCTTGATGTATCATTCCTTGACATGTTATCATTGGTCATTTGATGACCTCAAACTCACCCCAAAATTTTAAAGTTCAAAGCAAAAACAAGAAAAGAACGTTAGTTAAGGGACATGAATCAAAAGGGCTCATAAACCAATTATGGGAAATCAAGTGGATTGATTTGAATTGGTGTGAGGAAAACAGTAGAAACATGATCATTAAGTGCCAAATTATAGACCTCACACAAGTTCATTGGCCATCAAACAAATTGCAACACGATATGCAACATCAATTGGGAACTTTCACTTTGAAAAATCATCAATAAAAAAAGAAATGGACTTCCATAATTCAAACAAAACATTTCTCAGCATCTTTACAATGCATAAAAGTCATAAAGTAAGTCTCAAGTTCATTGATGGTTGAGGAAAGGATCAAATATGATTCAAACATCAAAACTAGTTGATGAAACCACCAATCTAGGCATGTTTTCAAAATAAATCAATGGAAAATACCAAACCTCATCAATTAATTCAAGAAGAATATTTTTGAGATCCTCAATCCATCCATGAACTTCAAATAAGAGCTGAATTCAATTGAAACTTGAAGTAAATTGCTTTTTGGAATCAAACCAAACAAGGGGATTATCAAAACCCTAATTACTTAGAAAATAAACTTAATTATTGATCAATTAAGTTCCAATTCTAAACAACTCAAACTAAAGTCATACAAAAATAGAGAAAACTCCAAGGATCAGAAAACTTTTTTTCTTCATATTTTTAGAATTAAAGAAAAGTCAAAAATAAAATCAAATTCAAGCAATTAATCAATTAAAAACATATTCACATCTTTAAAATAAAATTCTAATCAAGAGTCAGAAAAATATTCAACCAAAATTATATTCAAATATTAGAATTAAAAATAAGCCTCAATGATTTTTTGTGGAATTTTTGGAGTAAAGGAAATGTCAAAATAAAATTGAAAATTAAACAAACAATTAATTAAACACACAAATTTTTAAACTAAACAGGACATTTTCAAAAATTCCAAAAAAAATACACAAGGTCATAAATATTGTTCTTAGGTTTAATGAATTGTTTCAAAATTTTCATCCATTTTTGAGCAATATACAAAATAATGAAAAATCAAGTTATAAAACAAAATTCATATAAATGCAAAATTCAAATGGACCAATCAGAAGGTTACACGCTTCGTCTTCAACCTCTATCCCTAACCAAAAACGCGCGAAAAACAGATGCTAGGCTCAATGTTCAGATCCACACCACATACTCATTTCCACAACATTTTTCATGAAATTTCATGCAAATTAAGGCCAGAAATAAGATCTACATCATGCTATTCGAATCACATAGAGAGATTAACCATAGATCAAGAACGGATCTCATGAAGATTGCAAAAATACACTGAGCAAGATATTTCAGAATCATTATACATGCATATTTCATCAAATCAAAAGCTCTAAAGCTGCAGAAACACTCAATGAACATCAAGCAACATGATTCCAAACTCAAATCATACAATTCATGGCCAGAAATCAAGATCCAAAGTTAAGGATTCTAACCTTTGTGGAAAAAGTGTATCTACTATCTTCTTCACTCTAGCTGCAAACTAAGCCTCGATCTACAACCCTTAGCACTTGGAGAAGATAATGCATGAAGAATCACTCAAAACTCACGAGCAAATTTGGAGAATCGAAGAAATGGATTTTTGAGAGAAAAAGTGGTTTTAAATCTGAACTTCCTCCAATGAAGCCTTTCGTTCTTATCCTTCTGTCCCCTCACTTTTAAATGAGCAATGCAATGTTTATATAGAGTGTTTATAGTGATGGAAATAAGGTCATAACTCATAGAAATCCGTTGGAGGGTGATTTGGCCAAAACATGCAAATGGAAATGTGAGATCATGTGCTTGCGTTTTATTTTTTATTTGGCATTTTATGCTGCGTTTTGATGAGCTCAGGTTAATGAAATGAGGTGAGTGAAGCGTGAGGGGGTGAGGTGGAAAAGATTGCACATGGTGTGATTTTGCTTGAGGTGAAAGTTACCAATTTTGGAAAAAATGTAGAAAGCGTGGGGAGGCAAGGAAAGTGTGATTGTTTGGCCAAAAGAAGTAAGAAATGAGGTGAGTGTTTCGTGCCAAGCATGTGCAATATCAATCCCGAAAACAAACAGAATCTAAGCGTGCACAAAATCTTCAACCCACGCATGCACCAAAGGTCAATTAATTTCTAATCGAGGCCATAGAAAATGTGTTCGTGCATTCTCCAACTTTCCTTGAGCCAATTAAAGAACACACTCTAAGCTTCGAAGCAAGCTGAGGTTCAAAAGAAATGATGGAGGGATGAGCCAGATGTGAGGCTTAGGATTTCTGGGCAACTAAAGCCAACTTGTCCAAAATTGCGCGTGCGCTGGCTTGCTTAAGATAACACTTCGATTGGTCCAAATTGAGAGGAAACGAAGAGAGAAGGAATGAGATTTCAACCTACCTATAAGGCTACTTCGAATGGTCCAAGTTGAGAGAAAACAAAGAGAGAAGGGATGAGGCTTCAACCAGCCTATAAGGTCCCTTTGAATTGTCCAAATGAAAAGAGCAGGAATGAGGCTTCGACCAACCCTCATGATGACACCTTGGCTGTCCAAACGAAGAGAGAAGAATGAGGCTTTGACCAACCCTCAAGATAACACTTTGAATGTCCAAACTAAAAGAGAAGAGTGAGGCTTCGACCAACCTTCAATATAATGCTTCGAATGTCCAAACTAAAGAAGAACAAAGTAAGAAGCAAGAGGCTTTGACCAGCCCTTAAAATGGCACCTTGGATTTCCAAACGAAGACAGTAGAATGAGGCTTCGACCAGCCCTCAAGGTAACACTTTGAATGTTCAAAGGAAGAAGATCGAAGTAAAAAGAAAGAGGCTTTGACCAGCCCTCAAGATGGCGCCTTGAATGTCCAAACTGGAGAAGAACAAAGTAAGAATCATGAGGCTTCGACAAGACCTCAAGATGGCACCTTGGATGTCCAAACGAAGAGAGTAGAATGAGGCTTTGACAAGCCCTCAAGGTAACACTTTGAATGTTTAAACGAATAGAGGAGAATGAGGCTTCGACTAGCCTACAAAGTTACTTCGAATGGCCCAAGCTGAAGGAAATCAAAGAGAGCGAAGGAGTCTTCGACCAGCCTACAAAACTACTTCGAATGTCCCAAGCTGAAGGAAATCAAAGAGAGCCATTTGAATCCTTAGTTTCAATATCCAACTTCCTCAAATCATAGTCTCTTCGATTTTAAACCAAATTGATAGATTCCTAGTTTAATGAGAAGCTTTCGTAGCCCTCTTTAAAGTGCACGAGGCACCTTTTTGAATTATTCCTTGAATTAAAAATTATAAGCATGTCACCAACTGTTTGATGAATTTCCTAGGCCAAATGTCTTTCCTGGCCAGTTGCTCAAGATTGCCCAAAAAAATGCTCAACTTGCCTAGAACTTCAAAGGCTCATAACTTTTGATTTTGAGTAAGAAGTGTGCTTTTATCCTCTGTGGGGCCTTGTATATATTTTTAATCTCTTTAATTGGAAAAAAGAACCACCAAAATCTTCTGAAAAATGAGAAAGTTATTCCCTTGTAAAGTCAGGCCTAAACCAAGAACACTTAGTGAAATTTTCAATCACCAAGATAACTTTAAATCCAAGTAACCTCTCAAACTTGCAATTCTTATCAAAATAAATCATCAATGATCATACCACATGAAAATACATGTCAAATTCTTCATGTTAACCAAAAGTCCACTTGGTCAACTTTGACTTTTTTTACTTTGAGTAAAATGACTATTTTGCCCCTTTGATTCAATTGAACCACTTCTCTTCAAAATTGATGATCAAAACTTCAAACATATGATATTCTAAATACATAGAGGACGTGGAAAGAGTATCTACTAAAAAATTCCAAAGAATCCCTAATTGAAACTCAAACCCTAGTTTTACACTCTACACATGGAGATAACTGGTAAAGCTTCAAACCCCTAATTCCTCTGGGCATCAAGAGAGGATTTTTGCACAAAATTGATTTCAATTATGATAAAAGAATGATGCTTCAATATTTGGATCGTCGAGACCCAAATAACTCCAACTTGGGCAAAACCCTAATTTTGACTGATGCATCCAAAGGACGTGATTCTCCTTATAAACAGCATAATACTCAATATTCTGATGATCCAATGAGGTGTGTAAGATATCTTGAGATATGTGGTACCTTTGAGCTTGAAAGATCCAATGGTTTAGATAATATGGCCCTCCTTGAGCAACTTGTCAATAAAATCAATCTTCCAAAGCTTGAGGGAGACTTGACAACTACAATACTTTGATCCCTACACAATGCATGAAGGCAATGCAATATGATGTTTATGATGAAACATAAGCCTAAACCAAGAGAGTAAATTTTGTGGTGCAACAACTGCCCCTATTCAATTATCTTTAACATGATAAGTGAGAAAAGTGACAACTTTCGAGTGTTCAGAGTTGAAGATGATTGAATACGAAACAACTCGAAAATTTACACTCTTGAAGAAAAAGTAGAACCCCTCAAAGACAAAGAAAACAAGCAGACGCAGGATTAAGAGCATACCAAACGAGATTGAATTTAGCAAACAAGGGGTTTAATGAACATTGGACCTCCCAAGACATGCATCAGTATAAAATTGTAACGCAGTTATAAATAAATTTGAAACAAAACTAAAACTTAGAAGATTAGACGAAACTAAACTTCATAATGAATGCGCCAGGACAAAATTGGACCATAAAAGGGGTGAGATAAGACTCAAAACACAGAGAATAGGCAAAACTACCTCTGAAAAAGAAAATTACACGGGGCAAAGTGGCTAGAGTGCGTGATTCTAAGAACACTTTCTAATCTCAACCTAAGATAGATAGTGTGAAGGAACTGAAAGAATCCCAGTAGTCAGGAACAAAACGAGACGAAACTCGACCCGATAACTAGTTAGACGAAACTAAACTAGATGAGTACCAGGACGAAACTGGATTTTACGCATGGGTAACAAGGTGAAACTTTACCCATAGCAAAAGTGATGAGAGTGCAAGTTTCTCGAAGCACCTGCTGGTCTCAGATCAATGGATAACAGTGACGAAAACAGATAGAAGAATCCAAGGAACAAAAGAGACTGATTTCAACCAGGGACGCAACACGAACACTGCAAAGAGACTCGATAAACGAAAACTGTCAAAGGGTCCAAGGTATGAAAACAAAAATGAGGCGAAACTCGACTCAATTACTAGTTAGGAGAAACTAATCTAGATGAGTACCAGGAAGAAATTGGATTTCAAGCACAAGTGACGCGATCGAAACTCTACCCAAAGAAAGATGATGAGAGTGCATGTTTCTCGGAGCACCTGCTGGTCTCAAATCAACGGATAACAGTGACGAAAACTGATAGAAGAATCCATGGAACAAAAGAGAATGATTTCAACCAGGGACGCAACACGAACACTGCAAAGATACTCGATAAACGAAAACCGTCAAAGGGGTCCAAGGTATGAAAACAATAAACGAGGAGAATTTTGAATCAATAACTAGTTAGGAGAAACTAAACTTATGAGTACCAGGACGAAAATGGATTTCATGCGCGGGTGAGGAGACAAAACTCAGAGCTCGACCCAGAGCAAGGTGATTAGGGTGTAAAACTAAAAACCTACTGAAAGTGAATACCAGGGAGAAACTCGTATTCAAACAGTACATAAATAGACATTGAAATGAACCGACGAAGGTAGTGAAGACCCGAGAAGACCGTTCCAGGGTGAAACTGAACTTCAATCAAGAGTGGACACTCAACCAGTCAAATGATTAATCATCAAAAGGATATTTGTATGGTGAAACTGAGATAATAAGGGTGAAGACCTCGCTGGGGATATAATCTGAAGAGTCATAAAAGCACTGGGGAAAACAGAAACAACAAGGGCTTATGTTCCGATGCATGTTTGAATTTTTTTTTATATAGCCTAATGCTACGCGTTTAAGTAGATGCAATGTAATGATGCATGCTTGAATGCTTCACTAGGTAATGGCCAATCGAGAGGCCAACAACCAAGATGTCAAAATCTGACAAGACTTGCAAAAATAAATTGCAAAATATGTTGTAGAAGAGAAGATATAATGAACCGCTAAGGAGGAACCCTTGAAGAGCTGGAACTCCACGGGGAGTAATAACTGAGCGACCAGTAGAAATAGGCCACGAAAAATAAGAGGAGTTACAAAAATAAATTGCGAACTCTGCTGGAGAAGATCGGGTCGAAACTGTGAATCTCTAGAAAAGACAACGTGTAGTTGCTTTGAGGGTGATACCAAGAAAATGGATCAAATGTGGGGAATGAAACCTTTGTTGAGGAAACAAAAATTCATTGAAGAACTGAGACTTCACTGAGGAAATAAAACTCTGCTAAAGGGTGTTTCGCTGGGGATTTATGAGTCTCTAGTACGCAACCATAAAAGAGACCACGAAGATAGTCGAACATCATCAACTTTACTCGGGAAGTGAAAATTTCTTTTAATCATCATCACTACTATGAATGGTAAGGGATTATTTTGAAACCAACGCCTTTCATGACACGAAATGCCTTTATGCAACGGAATAGTCAAGTCTTCCCCTCCTGACAATATTAAGCTCTTCACTGGTGTTCATTGTGTTTGCTCTTCTTGGTGTCAAACAATTGTTTTGTATGCAGGAGAATGTTTATCATGGGAATGACAACTCTGATGCGAAAATTATGTAAACCTTGAAATTGAAAACCTTGAATGAAAAGATGTCGCATCTCTGTTGTGAATGAATCACTAGCTAGAGTGTAAAGTTTCAAAACTTCTCCTCTCTCTTTTTTTTTGACAAAAAAAACATGATGTAGGCGATAAGATAGCAACATGGATATGCAACACATATTTGGGAATTTAGGAAAAGCTATCCTGTTGTAGTATGCTTTCGAGTTAAACCTATGTTTCAGTTAGGACTTTTAAAGGTTGTAATGTGGCCTGGTTCAGGGTTTTTTAGAAAAAAGTTATTAAGGCTCAATTTATTTGGTTCCCACCCCCTTCGTGATGTTCTCTAGTCCTAAATTCAGTTAATCTTGACACGAGCATTCATCTCACAAAAGAGTTTATGATGGTTGAGGAACCACAAAAAAAAATTTGGACACGGCAGTCACTTAACCTATGGTTTTTGGGTGTTCGATCACATGACTTTTATTTTGATGAGGATTTTTTATTGGATAATCCTTTTCTGCCTTTCAGGCTTTTCAAATTTTCCACTTTCCCTAATTTTAACCTGGACAAATTCTTTTGGATTTCAATTTGGAAGTCCAACGGGATGCCCTAACATTTGCCTAAATGACTTTTTCATGTTCTGACTTAACGGGGCTTTTTTGTTTCTTTCTTATTTATACTTTCCATTTTGAACAAGTCGTGTGACCCTAAGTCTTTGAACTTTTTTTGGAAGAAAGTGATTGCCTCATTCCTTGGTCGGCGAGGGATAACCTTTGTTGTATCGATTTGATCTTGACCTTAGGATTTTTGTTTTGTTGTTTGTTGTTGTTTGTTTTTTTTCACTGGGGAAATAACCATTGTTGTTTTGATCTTTTTCTGACCTGATAATGCGAGGGATAAAACATGGTGATCCTCAGAGGGGACACTCCTTCTGAAATTTGAATGCTTGATCAAATTAACTGAATATTTACCCTTCCCTGGGTTAAAATAAGGGTTTTCTTTTGTGCAGAATAAAAACTCCTACTTCAAAGGATCATAGGAGGTAACGAGGGTCTATCTCCCTTATATATCAGGGGTTTTGGGATTGAAACAAGGCTTGTGCATCGTCAACAAGGTTTTACCCAAAAGCATACAATCAGAGATATCTCCCTTCTTCCAATATTTTGACTAAGTAAAAGAGTTGGCACAATTGGTATCAAAATGCCAGAAAATCGTTTAAAGAGTGATAATGAATGGTTTAAGTAAAAACAAAATAATTTCTTCAAGGCCAACATATTCATCGCATCAAGGTTGACACTAAAAAATAGACAAGTTCCTGCATGTAGACAATACTAAAACGGTCAATCAAGATACACATGAAAATGCAGCAGAGAAAAATGCCACCATGGAAGAAGATCGTCTCCATCCAGACTTATCAATCTGGACGATGCACTGCAATCTTCACCGTATCCTGACCCACAACTTCTACATTATGAAGAGAAGTTTCGAATGGTTTTTCTTTTATTTGTCTTTTCAAAGAAATGAGCATTAAAAAGGGGAGAGATAAACCTTTTCCCCTAGTATGGGGCCGTGGAATAACTTAGCAAAGTACCCATAAGAAAGTAGTTGAGTATCAACAAGAAGAAAATTAGCATGCCCCTTGCATAGCATGAAAATTATATTTATTATCCGTATTTCAAGATATTATAACTTAGATCACCATGTTCATATAGGGCCAAAAAAGATTATATGCATATGTTTAGCAAAAATATTGGACATTTTTGCAAACAAAACAGTAAAAGGGAAGTTATGTGAACATATAAAAGAGGATCTTTTATTGATTTGAGAAATCAGCCTATGGAAAAGGTGTTTACATTTAGAAGCATACAATTGAAAAATCCAAACAAACAAGTGTTTACAAATGGAAATGTGAATACGAATATACATCAAGTTCCGATTGTGCTATAACTTTTATGACTTTAACGTCTTCGTCTTCCTGCTTTTGACACAACCATCAAGGATTGGCTCTGAACCTCTGCCAGGTGACCGAAAGAAAGAAACAAAGGAAATCATGCTGAATGTAGCCATTTGCTTTATGTCCCTAAATTTTTCTTAAATCTCCCTTTCAGGTTTTCGATTCACCGGGACACCCTCTTTTTGCCTAAGCTGCCCTTTCGGGTTTTCAACTTAGCTGGTTCTCTTTTTTTATGCAAAGTATTTTTTAAGTACGTCAGCAATCATAGGAAAATGGAAGTTTTCTCTATCCATGGTTGTGCATCATCGCTCCACCAGAGAAAACGTTTCTGACCACGAATGGTCCTTCATAAGTCGGATCCCACATGCCTCTGGGATCCCCCTGAGAAAGAATTATCCTCTTGAGCACAAAGTCACCTGGCTTGTAACACCGAGGCCGTACCTTCTTGTCAAAAGCTTTGCTCATTCTTTGTTGATATTCCTGACCATGACATACAACTGTCAACCTCTTCTCATTGATAAGTTCTAACTGATCCAGCCGATTTTGCACCCATTCACCTTCATCAAGCTCAACATCCCTCATGATCCTAAGAGAAGGAATTTCGAATTCTACAGGTAACACTACTTCCATGCCATAGACAAAGGAAAATGGGGTTTCCCCAGTTGAAGTACACACAGTGGTACGCTAACCATGTAAAGAAAATGGAAGCATCTCGTGCCAATATTTATAAGTTACTACCATCTTCTGTACAATCTTCTTGATGTTCTTATTGTCTGCTATGACAGCGCCATTCATCTTCGGTCTATACGGGGAAGAGTTATGATGCTTGATTTTGAATGACTCGCAAAGCTCCTTCATCATTTTGTTGTTTAAATTAGACCCATTATCGATAATGATCTTTTCAGGTGCTCCATAATGACAGATAATATTGTGTTTGATGAACCGGGTTACCACTTGTCTGGTGACATTGGCACAAGACGTAGCTTCGACCCATTTAGTGAAATAATCAAGGGCAACCAGAATGAAACAATGTCTGTTGGATGTTGTTGGTTTGATCTTACCAATCATATCAATTCCCCACATCGCGAACAACCAAGGGTAAGTCAAGACATTCAGTGGTACGGGTGGCACATATACCTTATCATCATAGACTTGACATTTGTGACAAATCCGTGCATGATTATACTAGTCGGTCTCCATGGTGGACCAATAATAACCATCTCGCAAAATCTTTTTGGCCATGGTATGCCCACTAGAATGAGCCCCAAAGTCACCCTCATGTATCTCTTCAATGATTCTAGATGCTTCTCTTTTGTCAACATATTTGAGTAGTAAACCATCATGATGCCTCTTATACAACACACCACCACTAAGAAAGAACTTGGATGAAAATTTTCTCAAGAACTTCTTATCTGTGACGGACGCCTCTTCAGGGTATTATTGCATTTCAAGATATCTTTTGATATCATAAAACAAAGGTATATCGTCTAATTCCAAATTGGCTTCAAAGAAAAAAGCGGGCTCATCCAACATTCTGATGGTAATAGAAGGTTCTTTGTTAGCCAACTTAATTTGAACATGGAGGACAAAGTTGCCAGTGCATCAGCTAAATTGTTCTCTTCTATGGAAATGTGTTCAAATGTGATCTCTTTGAATTACGGAATCAACCTCATAACATGATCACGATATGGAATCAGGTTTTGATGACAAGTCTCCCAGTCTCCATTAATCTGGTTGATAACAAGATTGGAATCCCCGTAAACTTTCAAATATTTGATCTGCATGTCGATTGCTTCTTCAATTCCATAAATGCAAGCTTCATTTTCGGCCATATTGTTAGTACAATCGAAGGAAATGTGGGACGTGAAAGGAATGTGGAATCCCTCAGGGGAAGTGATAATAGCTCCGACGCTGTTGCTCATGGCATTGGAGGCACCATCGAACACAACCGTCCAACGTGATCCTGGCTCGGGTCCTTCATCTGGGATTGGTATATTACAATCCCGAATGTACATTATTTCCTCATTTGGAAAGTTAAACTTCATCAGTTCATAATCGTCCATGGGCTGATGAGCAAGATGATCGGCCAATATACTACCTTTGATCGCATTTTGTGTAGTGTACTGGATATCATATTCAGTGAGTATCATCTGCCAACAGGCTACCCTTCCTGTAAGTGTCGGCTTCTCAAAAATGTACTTGATTGGATCCATTTTGGATATCAAGTAGGTGGTGTGAGTTAACATGTATTGTCTTAAACGTCAGGCAGCCCAAGCAAGCGCATAACACGTCTTTTCCAGCAATTATAACCTTGACGCGCACTCCGTAAACTTCTTACACAAGTAATAAATGGCTTGTTCTTTCTTCCCTGTCTCGTCATACAGACCGAAGACACAACCCATATATTTTTTCAACACAGTTAAATACATGATTAACGACTTTCCTTCCACCGACGACACGAGTATCGGGGGTTCCTGCAAATACTCCTTTATTTTATCAAATGCCTTATGACAATCTTCATTCCACCTTACCTTATAATTTTTCTTTAACAATCTAAATAAAGGTTCACACGTGGCTGTGAGATGAGAAATAAACTGGGAAATATAGTTTAGCCTCCCCAAGAAACCGCTGACTTCGTTTTCTGTTTTTGGTTCGGGATTTGTATCACCTTCACTTTAGCTGGGTCAACCTCGATGCCTTTTTCACTTACAATAAATCCCAACAACTTGTCGGACCTCACTCGAAGGTGCATTTATTTGGATTCAGCCTCAATAGGAATTGCCTCAGTCTCTCATACAACTTTACCAGATGAATTAGATTCTCCTCTTTCGTGTCAGACTTAGCAATCATATCGTCCACATATAACTTGATCTCCTTGTGAATCATATCATGAAAGAGAGTAACCATGGCACGCTGATATGTTGCCCCAACATTTTTCAAGCCAAACGACACCACCTTATAGAAAAAGGTTCCCCAAGGCGTGATAAAAAATTTCTTCTCCATATCCTCCGGAGCCATCTTTATTTGATTGTAACCCGAAAAACCATCCATGAAGGAAAACACTTTAGAGTGAGCAGTATTATCGACCAACAAATCAATATGAGGAGGAAGAAAATCATCCTTAGGGATGGCTCTGTTCAAATCCCTATAATCCACGCACATCCTGGCCTTACCGTCTTTCTTAGGCACAGGCACAATATTTGCAATCCATGGAGGATAATTGATGACTTTTAAGAAATTCACATCCAACTGTTTTTGTACCTCTTCTTTAATCTTTTGGACATCTCAGGAAGAGTTCTTCAGATCTTTTGCTTGACAGGGGAGCAACCTTCTTTGAGCGGTAGTCGATGCACCACAATCTCTATATCCAAACCTGGCATGTCTTAATAAGACCAAGCGAAGATATCAGCATATTCACGGAGTAGCTCAATCAATCTGACTTTCATACTTTCCTCGAGATCTGCCACTATTTTGACCTCTCTTTTTACTTCTTTTGTGCCAATGTTCACAACTTAAATTGACTCTTGATTTGGCCGGATAACCTTTTCTTCTTGTTTTAACAACCTTTCTAGCTCCTTGGGAAGATCACAATCCTTGTATGCCTCCTCTTCATCTTGATAGATCGGATTTTCAAAGTCATAGTGATCGATAGCAGAGTCATTATCAATTTAATCCATGGTGGAAGTGCTTCTGCATAAATGATATTTTTCTGTTTTAGTGACGGTGTGTGAAAAGGGAAACATTTCCATTAAAAGAGAAAAAAAGAAAAGAAAGGGACAAAAAATTTTGAAAGCAAAAATGTCCTTTATTCATGACACACTTTTTGAAATTAAACATGGTGGCCCTACATAAATGATTCACTACGCCTTGGGCAGAGCACATGAATTATGTCATGATAATAAAAGAAAACAAGAAAATTACTCCTCATCACTTGAAACTTGGATAACATCTACAGAAGTCCAATTGTTGAGTGCTTGGCCTGGAATGCTTGGACGAATCTAATCTTCAATATTGTATCCATCAACCCTATCGTCACCAATTGCATTAGTGCATCCTTCTTGAGTAGCACTAGGACGGGAGAATTTCACAGGAGTGGATAATACAGAAGCTCTGGAAATTGCACTTTGTTGACCCGGGATGAAACCCGGACCAAATTTATTGAATTTTGGTGTAACATCCAGCACCCGACCACAACCTTCAGGGTTGTTGTTCTCCACCACCACTTTAGTATCTCTGAGAGAAGACATAACAGTTTCCAGCTTCTTTTTCTGTTCTGGAGGAGGAAAATTAACCGCATGGACTGTCTGAAACGCATGAAAAGGAATCTCATGTATTTCACCTTCAACCTAAACATAGTAGAATGATGTCAAATGACTCACAATATACTCTTCCTCGCCGCATACAATTATCACTTTTCCCTCTGTAGGATACTTTAGCTTCTGGTGAAGAGTAGAGGTGATTGCCCCTCCTTTGTGAATCCACGGCCGCCCCAACAAACAACAATACTCTGGATGTATGTCCATCACAAAGAAAGTAGCAGTGAAAGTTCCGGGACCAACCTTGATAGGTAATTCCACCTCCCCAAATACTTCTCTTCGGGACCCATCAAAGGCTTTTACCATCAAATCGCTAGGACGTAGTTCCAGGCCAGAATAATCAATTTTTATCAATGCTGACTTGGGTAGTACATTTAAAGATGACCCTGTATCCACCAAAACTCTAGATAGAGTAGTTCCCCTGCACTCTATAGAAATATGTATCTCTTTGTTATGGTCTCGTCCTTCTGGAGGAAGATCAAAATATGTGAAGCCCAGACCGTTCCCATCAGATTTGTTAGCACAAACATTCTCGAACTGATTGATTGTTATCTCATGCAGCACGAATGCATTCTTCAACAACTTCATCAAAGCATTTATGTGAGGTTCTGAATATATCAACAAGGATAAGATAGATATATTATAAGGGGTATGGCTTAACTGATCAATTATGCTATAATCACTTTTCCTAATAATTCGCGTTAATTCCTCAACTTCATCAGGAACTGAAGAAGTTTCTGGTACCAGAATTGGTTGAGTCACATTGGCTGGCGTAACTTATGGATTACCATTCATCACTTGTTTCTTTCCTCTTTCTCTTGCAAAATCATTTTCTGCATCTTGTATATTAGAGGGACCAAACACTCTCCCGTTTCTAGTTATTCGACTTTCACCGGAGAAATTATGAATATCCCCTTTGTTGTCTTCAGTAATTTCTTCCTCAGAAGGACATGGATTTACCTCTTGCCTCACCCCGTGGTAATAAACATCATCACCATAATGCCATGGGATGGCCTTCTCACTGGTATACGGCATGGGTCCAGGTACCCGAAACATCAAAGGAGGCGCCCTAGATGGAGTAGGAATGCGCGCAGGGGTGTAAGGAATAGATACCACAACGACATCGTCTTCGGTAACCATTCGATATATTCGTCTTCTATTGAACTATGGGAAACCTTCATTCATCATGAATTAGATGCCAGCTTTCAAATCATCACAACCCTTCGGTTGCTCTCTACACTTGGCACAGTTTAAAGCACATCCCAATAAAATAGAATTGTCAAGCAAATACCTCCTAACATACCACAACAGATTAGTTATCTGTTCCACATTTATAACTAAATTCCGCATTTCTCCATTATCATCGATCATATTAACAACAACCCCTCCATGTCTAGGCATTGGGTTTTGGGTAACATTCGGACCAGTCACTGGAGTGAACTCAATTACTTTGGCATCCAACAAGTCTTATATTCTTCATTTCAACGCAAAATAATTGTCAGTTGAATGACCAACTCCTCCAGAATGGAATTCACATCTTGCGTTAGCATCATAATTAGGAGGAAGTCTTCCAGGGGGTGGTGTCATATTTCTCAAGCTGATCAACTTAAAATCGAGCAAATGGTGGAGTGCTTTGGTAAGTGATACTGGTAAAGGATCGAATTTTCTTAACTGTCTCTGTTGTTGATTATTATACTGACGGGGAGCATCTTGTTGTCTTTATTGAGGCACCAAATTTTGTCTCTGCTGTGGAGGAGAATTAACAGGAATAAAAACAACATTGATTTGTTGGTGTTAACGATCCTCTCCTATTCCTCTTTTAGAGTAAACCGAAATTATGCCACCTTCCTTTTTCTTGGGGTAAGTATTGAATGGATTCTTACCACCCCCTGATGAACCGTTAGAACCACTGATTTGAATCTTCCCTAATTTCAAACCCACCTCAATTCTTTTGCCAACCATAACAAAATCCGTAAATCCTGTTGAAGCACTTCCTATCATGTGATCATAAAACGACCCTTGCAAGGTAATCATAAACATATCAATGAGTTCTCGCTCCATGAGTGGAGGTTGAACCCTCGCAGCCAACTCACGCCAATTCTGAGCGTATTCTTCGAAAAATTCTTTTTCCTCCTTGGACAAATTCTGTAATTAAGTGCGGTTAGGCGCCATATCTACTTTGTACTAATAGTGTTTAACAAAAGTCCGAGAAAAATCATTTCAGCATTCAATATGAGTTTTCTCTAACTTCATGTACCACTCCAGGGATGCCCCAGATAAGATATCCTGGAAGAAATGAACCAAGAGCCCCTGATTCTCGGTATGTATTGACATCTTCCAGAAATAAGAAGTTGCATTGGTAACATGACATGATGAACCGTTGTACATTTCAAAGACCGGTGGTTTGAACATTGGAGGAACATTCACCCCAGATACTAGCCCAAAATCATTAGCGTCCATACCAAGGACTCCTTGCCCTTCCATAGCCTTCAAACGCTCTTCCAACAACTGAAACCTTCTATCCTCAACCTGAACTTCTGGCTCAGAACACCGTACAAAGAAATGATTTTCATTCTGATCAAACTCAAAGTCTTGCTCTTGAAAATTTCTTACACTACCCAGATTATCTCTTCAGTTCCCCATAAGACGAGGTCCCGGAGACGGGGGAAATTTCCTCATGTTGCGCAGGAAAGGATTGCCAAGTGACCTGTGAAAGTTCCCAACGGGCTGGTCTTGTACATCTCCCAATCCAACAGAAATGTCTTGATAGAGCCCTTGATTCCCATCATCCACTGGATAGTGGCGTTGATTGTGGACAATGGTAGCCAAATCTTCCTATCGACGATTCAAATTAGTGATAAATTCCATGAACTGGGTCATCTGAGTAGCCATCTGTGCTCTCATTTCAGCGAGTTCAACTTGGACTTGTTCCATCTGTCTTGGAAAATTGTTTCTGGTGGAATACCGATGAGTAGTCGTCTAGAATTCTGGATAAGAAAAGCAGAATTAAGATGAGAAAATTATCCCTAGATGACCTGCAATGTATGAGATGTATGATATGCATGATATGTTTGTGTTATTTCCAGGAATTTACATGTTTTGTTAACCACTAGGAATAACAATCGAGCTTAATAAAATACAAATGACAAAATAAAGATACAAGTTCAAAAACAAACTTCTTTATTTACAAAAACATCAAAACACCAACTCTTAAAATCCACGGAACTTGTACAAGATAAAAAGATCCCAACCAACAAGACTGGTGGTTATCACTTTAACAAAAACAATGAAATGAAAAAAAATCAAAGGGGTAAGTCCCCCATCCCGACATGAAATAAAGGTCCCTCCTCTTGGAAATACTCCTTGCTCCACTCCTGGGTCTCTTGAAATAGTTGTCTTGTCCTTGGGCAGTCCCACTCTTTAACAAGGCTCTTAATCACCACATCCTTTCGGAAATTGTTGTTCTTCTAAGTACTGACATTGCTCCAGAAAGTGATCACATTTTTTTCATTCTGGAAAAGAAATAGGTATAGGTGAACTCTCCAATTCTTCTATCTAATTTCTGAGCTTAGCATTTTCTTCCATCACATGGGCCATCTGCTCTTCGCGCTTCTGATCTTGCATTCTGACTTCAAGAAGTTGCCTTTCTAATTCTTTAACCTTTTCGCCTTGACATGCTCTTAACTTTGCTTCTGCTACTTGGAGATTCTTTTTCAAAAATGCATTACCCTTGAGAATGGTTAAGCTGGAATTCTGAATCCTTGACCTCTTTGACTATTCACATGATCCGCGACCCTCTAGTAGACGATCTTTCTCCCGATTCTCCCTCCAGTGTCTTTTCTTTTATTCTAAAGCAAAGGAAGTCTCAATATTTTTATCTTTCAGATCAGCCTGTAGCTTAATATTCTCAACTTTAGTATTTTTGAGGTACGTCATTGGTACAACTTCGGATTCTCCCAACGCGGGTTACTTAGAAGACATCCTGCCATGAGAAATATGATCATCTTCCAGATCATACACAGGCTGTGGGTACAATGGTTTTTACCTCTTATAAGGAAACAACAACACCTTTACCCGACTCTAAATCCATTTTGAGTAAGTGTCAAGAGCCACACTTCTACTTCTATAAAAAGAAAGCTTTCCATTTTGATGAATATGTTTTCGGGCGACCTTCACTCTTTCAAACATAGCAGCATCTCCTCCTTTGATGAAATAAACGGTTTCCTTCACTTCCCGCTATGTAGGTCCATTTGTCATTACGAATCCAAATTGACGCTGTACCAAGATGGGATTATAGTTAATGCAACCTTTCGTTCCCACGAGTGGAACATTAGGATATTCACAATAACTCATAATGAACTCCTTCAGAATTCCCATGCTGTGCCAAACAATGTCGTAAGAAGTGAGTCCCATAATCCGT
Organism: Vicia faba; assembly: GCA_948472305.1. Taxonomy (NCBI): domain Eukaryota; kingdom Viridiplantae; phylum Streptophyta; class Magnoliopsida; order Fabales; family Fabaceae; genus Vicia; species Vicia faba. The sequence continues at coordinate 92,374,291 of OX451735.1, read as the reverse complement.
GGGGCCCAAAGAGAAGTCTCAGCACTGTCGACAAATAGTCCCATGGTAGGTAAGTGCATCATTAAGCACTTGTAAAGAAAATTTGTACCGCATACCACACCCCCTCTCTTACCATGCCGAGAATGAATAGTATAGTAAGTATCATCTAACAATGTTGGTACCGGGTTGTCATTCATAAAGACACAAATTGCTGCCAAATCCACCAGCCTTTCTGCCATAGGTAAGAGGACTAAACCATAAATTAACACGGCCAGTAATGCATTGAAATCCATCCACATTCCTTCTTCTGCAAACCCCTTAGCTTTGCTTATCAGATAATCCCTAGAAATACCCTGCATGTCACATTTCTTGATCCAATTTCCTTCCACTTCGCTAACATTCAAATGAAGAGCTTTAGCGATAGCTATGTAATTGGGAGTTTCACGTACTTGAGTAAAAGGAACACTGTTTATGATCTTTATATCAAGAATATATGCATACTCTTCAAGAGTTGGGGCTAATCGGTAATCTTGGAAAGTAAAACAACATAGTTGTGGATCGTAGAACTGAAGAAGCACTCTTAACGCCCATTCTTCATAGAAATCATTCACTAGTGGCAACAAGTTCCCATACCGTTTCCTGAAGATGCTTTCATTCAGACCATTCACAAGGGCTTCCAACTCTCTCAATCGTCCTCCATAAAACATAAACTGGTAGACAACCTTCTTCCTAAGACTTTCTACACTTGTGATCATGTTGTTATTCATCCTTGTGACAACTTCTAAATACCCTGGAAATAACATGCATATGTGAATTAGACATACATACTTTTTCTTGCATTTTGTTTTAGAAAATAAATATGCCATGAGGTGATGCAAACACATAGGAATCAAAGGTATCTACTGAGTTGTTCTGAATATGTTAGCAAACCAAGATCAAGAACTTTGTAAAATAACCAGTCATTCCTTTTTTAGAAACTCAGTCACCAACAGAAAAGAGTCACCAACGGTATCTTTAAGAATCAAAATTCTCTCCCCACTCACAGGTGTAAACTAGCTCAGGGAAAGGCAAGGGTAACTCAGAATCATGGGTACACATGAAGCCACTATCGTCGAAACACTGATGTGAAACAATAACACCCCATTTGTGCTTTCATATGAGCATGTATGACATGATCACACTAGCATACCAAAGTCGAGTAGCCGTTCATGTTCCACTCTATTCCTAAGTTTCTAATGGTTGTCACTTGGCCTGGGTATTGGGCCTTTTACCTCAAGTAACACCCACCCAACATGATAGCAGAACCAGCACAACAGATAACCAAATATATGGAAAGCGGTAAAACACATGCACAAGCATATGCAAACAATATATACAAAGCTGAAAATACATAAACACCCAAAGAAACAAACAAACAAGAGATAGGATCGACTCCGGGATGGACCAACAATAGATCAATCTGTCCCCAGTGAAGTCGCCAGCTGAAACAACTTGTCAGACCGTCATCTGATAATATGAAATATGAACGAAGTCGCCACCGAACGTCTTTTATCCCGCCGAATGGGAAAAGTAAACATCGAGAAAACCTAAAGAGGGTGAAATCATGATCTTGTAATCGAGAGATCGGTTAAGAGATTACGTTACGCTAGGGGAAGGTATTAGAACCCAACACGCCTGTAGTACTCTACAATATCCACTCTTGTTGTTCTATTCTATGGGTGTGTAAAAATCTATATCTAAGCTGTACAAGGAATGCATGCAAAAGAAAGGAGAAAAGAATGTAGGGAAAATAAAGGTTGTGCTCGGTCGGGCCCTACCCCAATGCATATGTATCCCTATTTAGGAATCACAGTAGCCGTAGTTTGGCTCATATACTTTTGTTGGTTTGTGTTTTTTAGTTAAGGAAATAAAAGCAACATACAAGATGGAAAAACATCAGATTGAACAACAAAAAATGTGAACAATGATGATAAAATTGAAAAAAGAGATGACAAGAGATCACATGGAAACACAAACTCAAATAAGGTGGTAAGACGCCAACATGATAGCAAAATATCATACAAGATGATGAAACATTACACCTATAAATGATATTGAAAATCAAAGTAGGATAATAAACATGTGCGATGGCGAAACATCGACTACAAACATGTGCGATGGCGAAACATCATCTAAGAGATAGGAAGATAACATAGAAAAGATCAATAAACCAGAGGGTAAAACATCACACCTAACAATAATATTGAGAATCAAAGTAGGATAACAAACATGTGCGATGGCGAAACATCAGCTAAAAGAATGTGCGATGGTGAAACATTGGCAAAAGAATATGCGACGGTGAAAAATCGTCTAAAAGATGGCAAGACAACATGGCAAAGATGGAAAAACATCAATAAACTAGAGGACAAAACAACACACCTAACACTGATATTGAGAATCATAGTAGGATAACAAACATGTGCAATGGCAAAACATCGGCTAAAAGAATGTACAATGACGAAACATCGGCGAAAGAATATACGATGGTGAAACATTGGCTAAAAGATAACAGAATAACATGGAAAAGATGGCAAGACAACACTTTGACAAGATTTAAAACAAAGCCAAGAGGCTAACAAAGAGATAATATTGGTTTGTATTTTTTACCTTGAAGAAGGATTTGAGTTTATGATAGATATTTTATGATTTTCCAAGAAGAGGTTTTAGTTTTAAAATGCAATATGCAAAGAAAGGAGAAACAATTAAGGGATACTAGCCTAACACTACCCCTAATATTATCATACAAAGATTGATCCTAAGGTTGAGGATGAAAGAGGGAAGTTTCTACCCTATGTTAGCATACATGGATTTCTATCCTAAGGTCTAGCTCGAGGACTAACCCTACACGAGCAATCCTAAGGGGTATGGTAAATACCAAACAAGTAAACAAACAAGTTTTTAAATATGAATAGAAAGCAAGTTACATATGCAGAATCACCTTAAACAGGTCTTTAAATAAATCAGAAGGACTCCTGACATATATCAACAACGGAGGTCCCATCATGCAATAGAAAGCAATGAGGAGTGGAAAACAATAAAGGGAAATAGTGCAATACCAAACGAATAACTATCCATAGCAAATGAGCAAGCAAAAAAGAAACCCAGAGAACTTCAAGAAAGCTAGCATCAGTAACAAGTCAAGTCAGAAATCACGCCATCAAATATATGCACTGAGGCTTCAAGAGCAAGACTATAGTAGTCACAATCACATATATGTATCCTGCAAAAGAATGACAAAAATACCAATCACAGGAATAGTGCAAACATAACCAATTGTGTTCCACAAATAAAGTGGAACACTACAGTACCAAGTCTAAATGGAAATTTTTTACTCAGAGTACCTCGCACATTCAACAGAAAAATTAGTGATTCCAAAGAGAAATGATGAACCAATAAAGGATGGATGATGATATAATCATGAGAATGTAAAATGAATATGATGGAAAACATCAAAGGAAATAGATGTAAGAAGAAGTAAGCAAACTCAAACATCAAATAGGTCAAAACTAAATAATTGTTGCTTCTTTCCTGTCACCATGTTGAATTGACAAGTAAATATCAATCAAGGATCAAATGAGCAAGAGAAGGAATTCAAACAAAGACAAAGTTAGAAGACTTAAACCATTCAAAGACTTGAAGTCAAGCTTCTAAAATTCTATGAGGATATGATCAAGAGTTTAAAATGTTAATTCTAAAGCATGTTGCACAAGTGCATTTAATATACCTCAAACATTCCAAAGGAAAAAGAAAGCACATCAAATTCATATGAATGAAATTGGTTCAAGCATAAAAGATCAAGTTATCTGAAGTCTTTAAGAGACTATCCTTGATGTATCATTCCTCGACATGTTATCATTGGTCATTTGATGACCTCAAACTCAAGCCAAAAGATTAAAGTTCAAAGCAAAAACAAGAAAAAGAACATTAGTTTAGGGACATGAATCAAAAGGGCTCATCAACCAATTATGGGAAATAAAGTGGATTAATTTGAATTGGTGTGAGGAGAACAGTAGCAACATGATCATTAAGTGCCAAATTATAGACCTCACACAAGTTCATTAGCCATCAAACAAATTGCAACATGATATGCAACATCAATTGGGCACTTTCATTTGAAAATTCATCAAAAAAAATGGACTTCCATAATTCAAACAAAAATTTTCTCAACATCTCTAAGATGTATAGAAGTTAGAAAGTAAGTCTCAAGTTCATTGATGGTTTAGGAAATGATCAAATAAGCTTTAAACATCAAAACTAGTTTATGAAACCACCAATCTAGGCAAGTTTTCAAAATAAATCAATGGAAAATACCAATCCTCATCAATTCATTCAAAAAAAATATTTTTGAGATCCTCAATCCATCCATGAACTTCAAACAGGAACTGAATTCAATTGAAACTTAAATAAAATTGGTTTTTGGAATCAAATCAAACAAAGGGATTATCAAAACCCTAATTAATTAGAAAATAAACTTAATTATTGATCAATTAAGTTCCAATTCTAAACAATTCAAACAAAAGTCATAAAAAAATAGAGAAAACACCAAGGATCAGGAAACTTATTTTTCATATTTTTAGAATTAAAGAAAAGTAAGAAATAAAATCAAATTCAAGCAATTAATCAATTAAACACATATTCAAATATTTAAAATAAAATTCTAATCGAGACTTAGAAAAATATTCAACCAAAATTATATTCAAATATTAGAATTAAAAATAAGCTTCAATGATTTTTTGTTGAATTTTTAGAGTAAAGGAAATATTAAAATAAAATTGAAAATTAAACAAACAATTAATTAAACACACGAAATTTTAAACAAATCAGGACATTTTCAAAAATTCGAAAAAAAATACACAAGGTCAGAAATGTTGTTCTTAGGTTTCATGAATTTTTTCAGAATTTTTCATCCATTTTTGAGCAAGAAAAAAAATCAGGAAAAATCAAGTTATAAAACAAATTTCAAATAAATGAAAAATTCAAATGGACCAATCAGAAGGTTACACGCTTCGTCTTCAACCTCTAGCCCTAACTAGAAACACGTGAAAATAGATGCTAGGGCTCAATGTTCAGATCCACACCACATACTCATTTCTGTACCATTTTTCATGAAATTTCATGTAAATTAAGGCCAGAAATAAGATCTACATCATGCTATTCGAATCACATAGAGAGATTAACCATAGACCAAGAATAGATCTCATGAAGATTGGAAAAACATACTGAGAAGGATATTTCAAAATCATCATACATGCATATTTCATCAAATCAAAAGCTCTAAAGCTGCAAAAACACTCAATGAACATCAAACAACATGATTCCAAACTCAAATCATACAATTCATGGCCAGAAATCAAGATCCAAAGTTAAGGATTCTAACCTTTGAGGAAAAAGTGTATCTACTGTCTCATTAACTCAAGCTTCAAACCAAGCCTCGATCTACAATCCTTAGCACTTGGAGAAGAGAATGCAAGAAGAATCACTCAAAACGCACGAGCAAATTGGGAAACTCGAAGAAATGGATTTTTGAGAGAAAAAGTGGTTTTAGATATGAACTTCCTCAAATGCATCCTTTCGTTCTTCTCTTACTGCCCTCTACCTTTTGAATGAGCAATGAAATGTTTATATAGATTTTTTAGAGTGAGGGCAATAAGGTCATAACTCATAGAAATCCGTTGGAGGGCAATTTGGCCAAAATAGGCAAATGGAAATGTGAGATCATGTGCTTGCGTTTTGTTTGTTATTTGGCATTTTATGCTGTATTTTCATGAGCTTAGAGGTTAAGGAAATAAGATGAGTGAAGTTTGAGGGGGTGAGGTGGCAAATATTGCAAATGGTGTTATTTTTCTTGAGGTGAAGTTACCAATTTTGGCAAAAAATGTAGAAAGTGTGGGGAGGCAAGGAAAGTGTGATTGTTTGGCCAAAAGAATTAAGAAATGGGGTGAGTGTTTTGTGCCAAGCATGTGCAATATAAATCCTGAAAACAAACAAAATCGAAGGGTGCACAAAATATTCAACTCACGCGTGCACCAAAGGTCAACTAATTTCTAATCGAGGCCATAGAAAATTGGTTCGTGCATTCTTAAATTTTCCTTGAGCCAATTAAAGAACACACTATATGCTTTGAAACAAGCTGAGGTTCGAATGAAATGATGGAGGGATGAGCTATATATGAGGCTTAGGATTCCTGGGTGTTGCTCCCCAAAAGTTTCCCTCTCATTTTACTCAAGACATGTCCATTGAGATCCCTAACTTTCCCTAGGATGACTAAGAATTGGGCAGACAAACTCCCCTCCTAAGGCAATAAATCTCTAACTAAGGTTTCAGTTATCATCAAGAGGTGTGAGCTCCAAGGGTCCCAAATGTTTTCCACGGTCTTAATATGTCCTCAAGATCATCCATGTCAATTTTCAGGCCTTGCACAACAAGATTGCTCAGTCAACTGCTTAAATGCTTGAAAATCAACTATACTAGGTCAAAAGCCAACTGTGGCCTATATACAGTCAAACCTCAAGAATTTTGGTCAACATTAACATTTTGAAGTAATATCTATCATTTGATCAAGGGTAGATCATTATTCCTCAAGAAATGCTCCTAATTCATCAAAAGTCAAAAATGGCATATTAGGGTTTCTATAGGAAAAGTCAACCAAACTTTGACCAGGCATAACTTTCTCATACTTTATCAGAAATTTTTCCACCAAAGCTCATTTTGAAGAGAATCCAATTCCATACAACTTCTCTTCATCCCTAAATATGAAGAAATGCCCCAGTTAAATTATACAAGCTCAGACATTATAGGTCCTTTCAAAAAGTCAACAAAAACACCTTTTGGGTCAAAGCTCCTTACATGAACATGGAAGATCCAATGGAAATGAAACCAAAAGGGTTGCTTAGAGGACATCCTAAGCTATTTAAAAAGTTCAAGAACACCCTCTTAGGGTTATAAATGAGAGAGATATGCATTGCTAAAGTTGACAAATTTTTGAAAAGTACATGAAGCCAATATTGACTAAGCTTTAGTTTTTTTTCCAAATGGGCCCATCTTTTCATGTTTGAAACTTGTTTCTAGCATGGTCCACGACCTCTAGGCCCACCTAAGAATTATTATATTATTTATGATATTTATTTTTGATATTTTATTCATTAAAATGAAAAATTAAATAAATAATAGAAATAATGAAAGATATGATTTGGAATCTTTTTATCATCAAATAATGGGCAAGATGTGCTGGCATGTCAAGGGAAAAACGCACAAGGCAAGAGGAGGGAAAATTTTTGTTGTTTTAGAATTTTTGGATCAAATCTTCATGACTTTAAAAACATGATTATATTTGATCTCATGGATGTTTTTGTTGAGCTAATATGGTCTCATATATATGCACAACAATTTCATACATAATACATACACACAGTAGCCTCAAAAGAATCCTAACACTTCTAAAAAAATTTCAAAGAGTGGTGCAATCCTCGTATTCACCTTTGCATCCAGCTTCAAAGCATTCTAACCGTTCCTTGGTATTCCTGAGGTATGCTTGGGTAAGTATGGATCATCATCCATAGCTATAACACGCTGAAACTCATCATACATAACTCACATTCTTCATAATTTTTTTGTATATTGTATTTCAAATTATAACACGTTTCAATTCTTTCTAACCCCATTAACATGATCACATGATGATAAGGAACAAATCTGAGCAATCGTTGATAAGCTTTGATGGCTAAATAGCCATCTTCCATAGTTAGGGCATAATGAACTGAAAGCTTCATATCTCCGTGTACAGGGACTTTCAGAGTAAACAGACACTACCACTGGATTCACAACCCTCGAATTAGGGGGGTAGGGTCCTTCTATTGAATTTAACGTGGCTATTTTGCAGGTTTGGTGATTGAGGCCCGTCGGAGAAGACGACCGGAGTGTTGACTCCGGTGTCTCTAGGTTTTGACTCAGGCGAGGCATGCGTGGCACAATCCAATCTTTTAATTGGTCCATTCAAATTTTCAGGGCCTACTGAAGGACGCGCAAGGACAATTCAACATCTGCTCTGGTTTTCATATTATTTTGTTTTATTTCATTTATGTACACGAATGAAGAGTTAACACAGATGTCAAAGCAAGGCACGTGGGAAAGGGAGGACTCGGGTTCGAATCCCAGGTCCAACATTTTATTTTTCTAACTGGCTATTTGCAGATTTAGTGTGCCCAGATTCAAGGAATGTCGCATAGGACCTCAAACTCACACCATCAGATCCCAGCTGACCTAGATCCAGCACCTCCAAGAGTGTAGCCCCACCGTAGGCTCTCCAGATGCCTCCTTACCAGATTCAACACTGTAGTGGGCCAACATATCTGGGCCTTAATAAAAATTCAGCTCTACACCCCCAAATTAGCTTCTTACTCCAGGCCCATTTCCATATTTTTTAATTGACTTTATCTTCCTTTTTTTTAATTATTTATGTTTTTTTTAAACTCTTTTTTTTAATCATAAAATCAACAAAAAATCACAAAAAATAGATTTAGTTTTTTTTAAATTAAAATCAACTCTTGCAAATTAATTTAATTGATTTTAACTTGTTTTCTTTAATTTAAAATTAATTAGAAACTAGGTTAATTCTCAATTTTTTTCATAAAATACCAAAAAATATTTTTATTAAGAAGTTAGATTTTAGGGTTTCACACTTGTTCCCATCTTAATCTTCGCGCGCTTATTATTTTCCGTTTTATCATTTTTCAATTCATTGTAACTGTTTCCCAGATTGTAATAACCCTAATTAGGATTTTTTTACTTTCCTCACTTTACATTTCAGTCATATATAATTGTAACTTCCCCGAAGCATTGTAATAGCTGTAGGTTTCACTTTCCGCATTATATTGTATGCCTGTATATAAACTGCTAGTAACTAAACATGTATGGCAAGAACTAACCAATCAATCTTAGATCACTAACATCAAGATAAAAATACCTGAAAAAAGCACACTACTGCACACTCTCACCCCTAGGGTATTTCCCACTTTGGTTGCCTTCGGAAATGGTCACGTCCCTCAAACGTAGGGATACCCTTAGCAAAGACCCTCAGTTTAAAGTCATCATAAAGATCATAGTCCCTCAATGTTCCTTGATTTGCCTACGAGAAATGATCTTGTCCCTCGATGTTGCCTATGAATATATGATGACAGTCCCTTCAAACTACTAAGGTATCTCCACATGTTGCTTTCAATGACCATAAAACGTCCCTTTTGATAGTCCCTCAAACATCTAATGACAGGACTACCAACTCACTAATAGTAAGATAGAATTATCTAAAGGAAAGAAGGAAAAGAACGCCTTTTTCGAGTAGGTAGATATTTGTTAAGTACTTGCTCCAAACCAATTCCTTTTTACACCACACTTTCAAAATTCATTTCAAAAACGCTTTATCACACTCTTGAGGACTGATACAAGAGTTATCATAAAGTAAACAAAACTTTTTAAAACACACAAACACAAAAAGAAATTTTCAAAAATGAACAAGTACCTAAGAGCCCGTGGAAAACCACGGATGGGAAGGGTGCTAACACCTTCCCTTTCCATAATCTACCCCCTTACTCAGAAAATATCGAAAAAAGGTATTTTCTGTTCTTTTCACCCTTTCCTTTGTTGGATAGAAGAAAAGTCGATGGAGACTGTTACTTACCTCAAATTTGCGAATACAAAATGCAAAACCAGTATAACAGTCAGTTCTGCCACCGTATCACAGAATTGGCGACTCTGCTGAGGAAATTATAAAGTGGGGTTTACCTTAGGATCTAGATCATTTTAAAATTTCTTTCTTTGTTTGCTTTGACTGCTTTATCTTTGAGGGTTTATTGGGGTAATCTTGTAAAAGATCCTACACCCGGATCTAGGGCACCTTTTAGGTAAGTAGAAATAAACCATGGAGGTTGTATGGTGTAGACCGATACATACAAAGTGGTGGCTACGTTAGCACGATACTCTGGATTATACTGATGTTCCTTGAGTAAGTCAAGGATAACATTAGGCTTCCTCATAGTGTCACTAAGCGCTAACTGACCTTTAGAACCTTTAATTGACTCATCCTAGCCATTAGGAAGTAGTGAGGTAACCGGCTTTGGTTCCGACCGAAGATTGGTTGATACTCGATACTACAATCATTAAGACTGGAATTTCAGGATTTTTTGGCCGCAATACTTCGGTGCTGAGCTGAAACTATTTCTGAAGGGAAGGTCAGTGATATTGAGGCTCCGTAGAACCCGATTATTATTAATAGGACAGGTTGAGCCAACTAAACATTCAAGAGGGTACTTACCTTAAAACCTCATGCAAGCCTTTGAACCTAAGGTATATTGTGTGATTTGATTGTGTTTATATGTGATTTTAAACATAATCATGACATCATAAACATCATGAAATTCATATATACTAATCATTTCAAGGGCCTGTTGGATTTACCTCTCTCCTGTTTTGTAGGATATGAATTCAGGTCGTAGAAAAACCATCCGGATTCACTTCACAGAAGTTCCTCCCAAGATCAAGGAATTAGTCTTGAAAGTCCCTGAGGGCTCATCATTCCACAAAAGACATGGTAACTTACTAAGTTTGGTTACCACCGGATTTGAAGAGTGTTTGATGAGTGTCATATTCCAGTTATTCAACCCTAAGCACCATTGCTTCACATTCTCCAATTATCAACTGGTGCCTACACTGGAAGAATTCTCTAATTTACAAGATTTACCTATATTGGAGCGAGTACCTTTCACTGGTTTAGAACAAGACCCAGCTTCTGAAAATGTTGTCATAGCCTTGCACTTAAAGCCATCTTACATTGACTCCAATTGGGAAAAAAGAAGTGGAGTTAAGGGTCTCCTTGCAATTTTTTTGATGAAGAAAGCTCAGATTTTCCTGGATGCTATGATTTATCATGCCTTTGAAGATGCCTTAGCTCTCTTGATCCATGGATCGGTCCTGTGTCCTAATTCAGATCAATTTATAGATGTGAAAGCCATCAACATTTTTCTTGCTCACAATTCGGTCCCTACATTGCTCGGGGATATCCTACATTCTCTCTATACTCGTACTCTGAAGAAGCAAGGAACTCTCATGTGCTTCACCCCTCTGCTATATAGGTGGTTTATTTCGCACCTTCCTCTGTCAGTAATGCAGAATGATTTAGGCTTAAGGTGGAGTCAAAGACTAATGTCTCTCTCTCACTTCGACATCCAATGGTGTCCTCGCTCTCAAGGAGACATCTCTTTTATTGATCGCTGTGGAGAATTTCCTAATGTGCCACTCCTGGGTATTAGGGGAGGCATCACCTACAATCCTTATTTAGCACTATGTCAGCTTGGCTATGCATGGAGAGATGGTCCACCAGATATGCTTATCCAGGGTATTGTGTTCAACTACTAAGATGATTTGCAAAATTATTGTCATAGGTTCATCCGCACTTGAGGGATTATTAAGAAGACTGATAGTAAGACTTTGTGGAATATGAACTCCATCACTTTAGAACCTTACCTCAAATGGGTGCAAGTTCGAGCCCAAAGTCTTATGATGCCATACGATGCCATCTTACCGGTGATCTTGGAACCTGTTGTTCAAGGGGGCGAGTCCCGCATTATTCTCCATCCTGATATGCCAACCAACTTCAAAGAGTTGCAAAAGTATTGGATCCAACTCAAGGAAGAACGGGATACTTTTGAGGCTCAATTCTATGAAAGTGAGAAGAAGGTGTCGGAGTTAATAAAGAAGCTTCATGAAGAGATGAACCTCAACACCTACCTCAACACCAAGTGGAAGAGCCCATGGGAGACTTAGAAGTTTAGAATTTCCTTTCAACATTATCCTGTGTAATCTTTTGTTTCTCTAAAAAAGTAATAATAAATAGTTTTGTTTCCTATCTTGTTTAAAAGAGCTTAAATCCAATAAGGTCCTTGAAATCATTGCATACATATATCATACATATCATTTCATAAACAGGTTTCATAGCAGGTTTGTCATCTTCTTTGTTGTTTATTTCAGAAGTAAAGAAATGGATCTCAAAAAAATAATGAAGGATATACAAACTCAAAACTATTTGTTTCAACAAATGATCATGGCTCTGGCCTAGGGGCAAGAGGAGCTGAAAGCCCTGATTGTCAAAGAGAATACCAAGAAGCCAAAGAAGCCAGCTGGTGTGGTGAATTTTGGAAGGAGGTTCAGAGGACCGTTAAGGCAAGTTGTAGAACTAGCATCTTCATCAAAAGAAGGAGACATTCAAAAAAGGGAAACAAGATAGGAAGACCCCAGTCCAAGGGAATATGATAATGATACTGACTATAATGAAGAACAATATCCTCTGGCAAATGAAAAATACAAACAATTAGAGGATTGTCTGAATGCAACGGAAATCCAGAAGGTACCTGGGTTGGATTTTGAAGAGATGGGTTTGGTTTATGAGGTTGTCATCCCACATAAGTTCAAGGTTCCGGTATTCGCTAAGTATGATGGGGTCTAATGTCCCAAGATGCTTCTCCAGTCTTATATGAGGAAGATTCAGCCTCACACTGCAGACAAGGACTTATGGGTCCACTTCTTTCAATACAGTTTATCTGGGACTTAACTAGAGTGGTTCTATCAGCTGGAGGGGACCAATATTTGTAACTGGGAAGACCAGGTTGCTGCTTTCTACAAGCAGTATCAATATAATGCAGACCTTGCTCCGACACGTACACAACTCCAAAGTATGTCTATGGGTTCGAGGGAAGGTTTTAAAGACTATGCTCAGAAGTGGAGGGACTTAGCAGAAAGAGTCCAACCCCCCCTTTCAGATAGGGAGTTAGTGGATATGTTTTTGGGTACCCTATCTGGTCCGTTTTTTAATCATCTGATTGGAAGCTCCTCTGCTTGCTTTACTGAGTTGATTTTGACGAGAGAAAGAGTGGAAGCTGGGATTAGAAGTGGCAAGATTCAAAAGGAGGCCTCTTCAATTGCGGGAAAGAGACCTTTCGTAGGAAAAAAAGAGGTCAGTGCTGTTTACAATCAACGAAATCAGGGCAGAACCGAGCACTGTCCGACGGTAGGGGCCGTTATGATATCCGAGCCTACAGCTACTCAACAACGAAATAATCAGCCTAGAGCAGAAAGACCTGTAAGGAAATTCACCCAGATAAATATGACTTTATCTCAAGTATTTCCTCACCTACTGAAATCCAATCTAGTTACCTTAATGGAAGCTCCCAAGAATCCCAACACCGCATCTCCTCTCTACAACCTAAATGCTCGATGTGCTTACCACTTAGAAAGTCCAGGCCACGATACAAACAATTGTTGGGCTTTGAAAAACAAGGTGCAAGACTTTATCGAGGCGAAGGATATTTAATTTGACGCTCCCGAGATTCCCAATGTTATAATTGCTCCCATGCCAAAGCACGACCATGGCGTTAATGCTGTTGACAATGATACATTTGTTACTTCTGTTGAGGAACTTGTTACTCCTCTGATGATTGTTAAGTGGAATTTGTTGCAAGCCGGTTTATTTCCGGGATGTGGTGAAGATTTCCACTTATGTTTATCTCTACCGACTGGTTGTTATTTGTTGAAAGCAGGTGTTCAACGCCTGATGGATGATAAAGAGATCCTATTTGAGAAGACTCTCGTCATAACTATTTCTTATAAGAATGTTTCGATTATAACCATTTCCGCCAATCCTCCCAGGGTCTCCACCAAAAGACGCGTCAGGATTACATCTGCTCTGAAGTTGGCTCCCCTGATTATTACTATGCCAGGGCCAATCCCATACTCTTCGGACAAGGTTATTCCCTGGAACTATGGGGCTGACGTCTATTACCATGGCATAAAGCAAGATTTATTGGCTGTTGAAGACCAAGTTTCTGGAAATACCGATTGTGACATTGGCAACATCGTTGGGACCAGCAAAATAACAAGAAGTGGAAGAGTGTTCTCCCCTGAGTTTTCTCCTTCAAAATTCGTTACTACTCCTGTGTTCATTCCTACTGTTGTTCCTATTGATGCTACCACCGCAATTCCTGTGATTACCCCTGTTGCCACCCCTATTACCGAGTCGGTCGAGACTCGGGGCAAAGACATATTGATTGAGCCTGTCCAGATGAAAGCACATTCAGAATCTATTCCAGAAGCTTCCAAGAAGGAAATGTAAGAAATCCTAAAGATATTTAAAAAGAGCAACTACAACGTGGTCGAACAGCTAGGGAAGACCCCTTCTAAGATTTCAATATTAGCCCTACTATTATGATCCGAAGCTCATGCAAAAGCTTTGGTGAAATTCCTCAAAACCGCCCATGTGCCATAGGAATCCTCCACTGACCAATTTGAAGATTGTGTGGCCAGTTTGACGGCTGATAAAAGTTTGGGTTTTTTGATGCTGATCTGACACCCAGAGGAAGTAAACATAATGATGTGTTACATGTCTGCGTCGAATGCATGGGCAATACTTTGGCCCGTGTTCTAGTAGATATTGGTTCGTCTTTGAATGTGCTACCCAAGAAGGCTATGGACATATTAGACTGCGAAGGTTTGACCCTGAAGCCCAGCAACATTGTAGTGAGGACTTTTAATGGTTCCAAAAGAATGGTGCACGGGGAGGTGAACATCCCCATCAAAGTTGGTTCCCAGACCTTTGACTCCACCTTCTACGTGATGGATATCACACCATCTTATTCTTGTTTGTTGTGTTGCCCTTGGATCCATGGGGAGAGAGCTGTCACGTCCACTCTGCATCAGATGATGAAGTACCCAGTGAAAGGAATGATTGTCACGGTACATGGTGAAGAGGAATACACGGTAAGTCACCTGAACTCTTTCAGGTACGTGGAAATGGATGGAGAGTTCATCGAGAATCTGTGTGAGAACTTCGAAAAGGTGCCCCAGACCATTGTTGCAACTGAGACTTTTACCAATATGCCGAAGATCACTAGACCTTCCTTAAAGATGGCTTCTCTCAAGGATGACAAAGCAGTTATTGAAGAAAGTGGGTGTAACATTTGGGGCCAACTACCTGACATTCCATACAAGTCTGATAAGTTTGGTTTGGGTTTCTCTTCAGGGGCTCAAAGGGTTGTTCGTCATGCTCGTTCTGGAAGACCTCCCCTACGCATCAGCAACCATGGGGTCAACACTCTAGAAGACAATGATGGTAACTATGACATAGATAGTTGGATCTTCCCTACT
Organism: Vicia faba; assembly: GCA_948472305.1. Classification (NCBI taxonomy): domain Eukaryota; kingdom Viridiplantae; phylum Streptophyta; class Magnoliopsida; order Fabales; family Fabaceae; genus Vicia; species Vicia faba. The sequence continues at coordinate 92,359,087 of OX451735.1, read as the reverse complement.
ACCAATGGTGGACCCAATAACTGGACGACTAAAGACTTTGTACCGATTACTTTTGTTCAGAAGTAATTGTTTTTCTTGTTTCGAATATGTAATAATTAAAAAATATAAACTCTATGGCCATGTGTCTTACCCAGGGCACAATGGTTTATTTATGAGGGTTATCATGTTTCAATCTCATATGTCATTAGCAAAGCATTGGACGTTTTGCATACAAATGTTGTGCTCTCTATTTTTTCTTTTTGGCTTTTTACTTTGTCAATACAGTTATGCTCTTACACACACTCACGTATCAAACTGCAGATCCATATCCACTATGGATCCCATTGATAACGGTTATGCTATTGTGAATTATGACTTTGAAAATACGATCATCCAAGCCGAGGACGAAGGAGAGGAAGATTGTGAGGTACCCGAAGGACTTGCCAGGCTGTTATAGCAGGAAGAAAGGGCTATATAGCCTCATGAAGAGCAAGTTGAGACAGTGAATTTAGGCACAAAAGAGGACATAAAAGAAGTCAAGATAGGTGCAAATTTGGAGCTTAGTGTCAAACAGCGGTTGATACAGATGTTGCATGATTATGTTGAGATCTTTGCCTTGTCATATGAAGACATGTCGGGGCTAGACACTGATAATGTGGTTCATCTTCTGCCAACTAAAGAAGATTTCCCTCCAATAAAGCAAAAGGTTCGTCGTATGCACCCTGAAATGTCGGAGAAGATCAAGGCAGAAGTGATGAAAAAGTTCAACACTGGGTTCTTAGATGTCACCTCTTATCCATAATGGGTCGCTAACATAGTCCCGGAGCCTAAAAAGGACGACAAGGTACGGATGTGTGTGGACTACAGAGATTTGAACAGGGCAACCCCCAAGGACGACTTCCTGCTTCCCCATATTGACGTTCTGGTTGACAACACCGCACAACATAAGATCTTTTCCTTCATGGACGGTTTCTCTGGTTACAATCAGATCAAGATGGCACCCGAAGACATGGAGAAGACAACCTTCGTCACATAATGGGGCACTTTCTATTACAAAGTGATGCCATTTGGATTGAAGAACGCTGGGGAAACCTATCAGTGAGCCATGGTATCTTTGTTCTATGACATGATTCACCATGAGATAGAGGTTTATGTTGATGACATGATAGACAGATCTCAAACTAAGGAAGATCACCTTAATCATCTACAAAAGTTGTTTGATAGGTTGAAGACGTACAAGCTGAGGTTAAATCCTAATAAGTGCACCTTCGGGGTAAGGTCTGGTAAACTCCTAGGTTTCATTGTCAGTTACAAAGGTATTCAGGTAGACCCTGCAAAGGTGAGAGCTATACAAGAGATGCCTGCTCCTTGCACTAAGAAGGAGGTTAGACATTTCTTGGGATGCCTAAATTACATTGTCAGGTACATTTCCCATCTAAATGCTACTTATGAGCCAATCTTCAAACTCCTGAAGAAAGATCAAGTGGTAAAGTGGAATGACGAATGCCAGACTTCCTTTGATAGAATTAAGGAATACCTTCAAGAGCCTCCAATTTTGATGCCTCTGATTGAAGGAAGACCTTTGATAATGTACTTAACAGTGTTAGATAATTCAATAGGGTGTGTGCTGGGGCAGCATGACGAGTCCGGTCGAAAAGAGCATGAAATATACTACCTTAGAAAAAAGTTTATCGGCTGTGAAACAAGATACTCACTGCTCGAGAAAACTTGCTGCACTTTGGCATTGGTTTCTCACCGACTGAGACAGTATATGTTGACCCACACTACTTTGTTGATATCTAAGATGGATCTGATCAAGTAAATCTTCAAGAAGCCCGCTATCTACGGAAGAATAGCGAGATGGAAAATGATCCTGACCGAACACAACATTCAATACACGATCTAGAAAGAAATCAAGGGAAGTGTACTAGCTAATCATTTGGATCATCACGCTGTGGATGACTACCAATCCATGAACTTTGAATTCCCGGATGAGAATATCATGTTAGTGACTGACTGTGAAGAACCTGGACTGGATGAAGGACCTGAGAAAGGATCTCGATGGACTATGGTTTTTGATGGAGCTTCCAATGCACTCGGCAATGGTATCAGTGCTGTAATCATATCTCCCGAGGGCTGTCATACTCCTTTCACTGTTAGATTATGTTTCAACTATACCAACAATATGGCTGAGTATGAAGCATGCATCATGGGTCTCAAAGTTGCTATTGACTTGAGGATCAACTCCTTGAGTGTTTTTGGGGATTCGACTTAGGTAATAACTCAAATCAAAGGAAAGTGGGACACGAAGCACCCTAATCTCATCCCTTACAAAGAACATGTGCTGACATTACTTCCACACTTTGAAGAAGTCATCTTTGAACATTTTCCACGAGAAGAGAATAAGTTAGTAGACGCGCTAGCTACTATGTCATCTATGTTCAAGGTCAGATGGGACAACGAAGCTCCTCAGATCACTATCAAGAGATTGGATGAACCAACATACTGCTATGAGATTGATACTGAAGAAGTAGCAGACAAACCTCGGTTCCATGAAATGAAAAGGTATCTCGAGGTTCAAGAATACCCTGAGGGAGCTTCAGTCAATGATAAGAAGTTCCTAAGGAGGTTCTCTGCTAAGTTCTTTCTCAGTAACGAGATCATCTACAAGCTCAACCACGACTCTACTTTACTTCAGTGTGTAGACAAGAGCGAAGCAGAGAGCATTATGGCAGATTTATATGATGGTACCTTTGGATCCCATTCTAGTGGACATACCATGGCTAAAACGATCATACGGGAAGGATACTATTGGTCCACTCTGGAAGCAGACTATTATCAACATTCCCGAACTTGTCACAAATTCCAGATCTATGCTGATAAAGTACATGTACCTCTGGTTCCCTTGAAGGTCTTGACTGCTCCCTGGCCCTTTACCATGTGGGGCATTGATATGATCGGAGAGATCAGACGTACCGCTTCCCATGGGCATCTCTTCATCCTAGTGGCCATTGATTACTTCACGAAGTGGGTAGAGGCTTCCTCTTTTGCTACTGTTACCAAGAATGTTGTGGCATAGTTTATCAAGCATAACCTTATCTATCAGTATCGTGTTCCAGAAAGGATCATCACAAATAATGGTACAAATCTCAACAATACAATGATCACCGAACTCTGTAAACAATTCAAGATCCAGCATCATAATTCTTCCCCTTACCGGCCGAAGATGAATGCAACTGTGGAGGCTGATAAAAAGAACATTAAGAAAATCATACAAAATATGGAGGTGACATACAAAGACTGGTATGAGATGTTACCATTTTCTCTTCATGGTTACCACACCTCAGCACCTACGTCAGCAAGGGCAACTCCTTATTCTCTGGTGTATCGTATGGAGGTTGTCCTACCTATTGAGGTCTAGATCCCTTATTTGAGAATCATGAAGGATGAAGGTTTGAATGAATAAGATTGGATCCAAACTCGACTTGACCAACTGAATCTGATTGATGAGAAAAGGCTTACCGCTGTTTGTCATTGTCAGATGTACCAAAAGAGAATGATCAAGCCTTTTAATAAAAAGGTCAGACGTCAGGTATATCTAGTGGGTAATATAGTAATCAAGCACATCATTCTTCCACAAGGTGATCCCAGGGGAAAATGGACTCCCACGTACGAAGGGACACTTGTAATCAAAAGCATATTTTCTGGTGGCGCCATGATTCTAACCACCATGGATGGTGATGACCTTCCTCACCCTATGAATGCGTACATAGTGAAAAGATACTACGCATAAATAAAGACCCTCTAGGTTGACTGGCCTATGAAAAAATAAGGGCATCCAGGAAAACCAAAAGGGTTCAGGCAAAAATTAGGGATAAATTCAAAAGATATGTACACCCGACAAGTCGAAAACCTGAAAAGGCGGCTTGGGCAAAAAGGGGTATCCCGCTGGACTGAAAACCCAAAAGGGCGGTCCAGGAAAAGGTTAGGGATTTAAAGCGTATAACTATGTCCCATTGGATCACCTTGCGACCAGACTTCAGTATCAACTATCAAGTTCAAACGGTACCGACCAATCCAGTCAGCTTCAGACAAGTAGCAAAGTGATGAGACACTCAAAGACATAAGGGCAATAGAAAACTTCAAACGGTACCGACCAATCCAGTACACTATTTTGTATAGTTTCCATTTTCAAGACGGTGTTCTCCTACTAGAACGTCAGTCTCTTTGTACAAAAATTCTTGTTATAGGAAAACTTCAAAATCAATGCAAATTATTTCTTTGAAAGTACAAAGCTATTTGTTTTTTATTTTTCTATTTTATTTTGCAAAAACGTCCAGTGATCATTTTTGACATATGCATTTGAATGTGATTACTGTTTACAAATATTTGCATATGAAACAGGAAGACATTTGCTAATGACTTTAAGAAAGGGTCAAAGTCTAAAAAGGCCATTTGTAGTCCCGACAGTTACTCTTCCCAGCAGGCACAGGGGCGTCCTCCTGTCACATCCTCAACATACGTCTTAGTGATGCTTATGCCCCTGCAGAGTAAAAATAACCAAAATCCTTACCTCTGCCTCCCCAGGCAGGAATGACCTCCTCCAACCAAGTTCCCTCAGAGAGCTAAAATCCCTGTTCCCCAACGAAGTTTTTATAATCTCGAACTGTTTATAAATCCTTATACATGATAGAGTTTATTTCTATAGTTGCAAAAGTTGATCCCCCAATAACATTTATCTCCCTACATTGGTAAAATCTGCCAACAAAGCCCTAGTTTCCCACAGAGTCATTCTCAAGTAGGAGTCAAGATCCCCGACGGAATATACTCAAATGAAAAGAGAAAATCCCCGACAAATAATCTCCACTCATCATCCCCAGCGAAAATGAAAGAATCACTTTCCTCATATACCAAACAGCAGTTCGAGATTCATCTTCCCAGTACTCTCCAGAAGTAGTAATGGATTTATTTTCCTAGACTAAGAAATATCGCAACAACATCCCATATTCATGCATCATGGCATGCGCATACATAGTGCATAAAGTGAAAGACCAAGTCTATAAACATTGTTGACTACTTATGTTACATGGCAGTCTTCTCAAAATCTATGTCTGACGAAGGGCTATTTCACCATCTTCCTCAGAGAGACCATTCTCAAAAAACCTCCCTCTGGTTCAATTAAATTGACACTAAGATATTTCTGATTTCTATTCCAGTTGAAGATAATTCAAAACCTTTTTCTAGTTCAATTAAATCGACACTAACATTTTTCTGATTTCTATTCCAGTTGAAAATAATTCAAAACCTTTTTCTGGTTCAGTTAAATCGACACTAACATTTTTCTGATTTCTATTCCAGTTAAAGTTAATCAAAAGACCTTTTTATGCTTCAGTTAAATCGACACTAAGATTTTTATGGTTTCTATTCCAGTTAAAGTTAATCAAAAGACCTTCCGCTGGTTCAGTTAAATTGACACTAATATTTTTCTGATTTCTATTCTAGTTGAATATAATTCAAAACCTTTTTATGGTTCAGTTAAATTGACACAAAGATTTTTCTGATTTCTATTCCAGTTAAAGATAATTCAAAACATTTTTCTGGTTCAGTTAAATCGACACTAAGATTTTTCTAATTTCTATTCCAGTTAAAGTTAATCAAAAGACATTTTTCTGCTTCAATTAAATCGACACTAAAATTTTTATGGTTTCTATTCCAGTTAAAGTTAATCAAAAGACCTTCCTCTGGTTCAGTTAAATCGACACTAAGATTTTTCTGATTTCTATTCCAGTTGATGATAATTTAAGACCTTTTTCTGGTTCAGTTAAATCAACACTAATATTTTTATGATTTCCATTCCAATCAAAGTTAATTTAAGACCTTCTCTGGTTCAGTTAAATCGACACTAATATTTTTATGATTTCTATTCCAGTTGAAGATAATTCAAGACCTTTCTCTAGTTCAGTTTAATCGACCCTAAGATTTTTCTGATTTCTATTCCAGTTGAAGATAATCCAAGACCTTTCTCTGGTTCGGTTAAATCGACACTAAAATTTTTCTGATTTCCATTCTAGTTAATGTTAATTTAAGACATTCCCCTGGTTCAGTTAAATCGATACTAAGATTTTTTTATTCGTACCCAATTAAAAAAACTGCAAAGCCTAGAGTCCGACCAGATAAAAGCTAACTTCCTATTCCCCCAGTAAGTCATTGTGAAGCCTGGAATAGAACCAGATAGCAGTCGGCCTTATATCCCGAGCAATTCGCTGTGAAGCCTGGATCTTGACCAGATAGCTGTTCACTTACGTCTCTCCAGTCAAGAGATGACTCCCTAGTAGAGTAATGGACAACTGAAGCTCCTAAACTCTATTTCCCAAAACAGAGACCAACATTCCTCATTGGAGTCCTCCTCAACAAAAGGAATAGGAATCCCCACAAGAGAATGTCTCATGAAATAAAAATTGTTCTATAGATGGCATCTTTAAGCCCATTTCCGACGATTTTCCGTCATCTTTTCCAAATGGAGTCTATAACTCCATTCTCGATATCCACCAACAGTATCATTTCAGACGAGTGCAAATTTTTGGGCACTCTACATCCTTAGGTTTAAGAAGATTGAACAGGGGCAGCTATTGTACCCAAAATGTTTCCCTCTCATTTAACTCAAGACATGTCCATTAAGATCCCCAACTTGCCCTAGGATGACTAAGAATTGGGCAAACAAACTCTCCTCCTAAGGCAATAAACCTTTAACTAGGGTTTCAGTTTTCATCAAGAGGTGTGAGTTCCAAGGGTCCCAAATGTCTTCCACGGCCCTAATATGTCCTCAAGATCATTCATGTCAAATTCCAGGCCTTGCACAACAAGTTTGCTCAGTCAACTGCTCAAATGCCTGAAAATCAAATGTACTAGGTCAAAAGTCAACTGTGGGCTATGTACAGTCAAACCTCATGATTTTTGGTTAAAATCAACATTTCAAATTAGTATCCATCATTTGATCAAGGGTTGATCGTGATTCCTCAATAAATGCTCCTACTTCATCAAAAGTAAAAAATGGCAAATTAGGGTTTCTATAGGAAAAGTCAACCAAACTTTGACAAGGCATAACTTTCTCATACTTTATCAAAAAAATTTCCACCAAATCTCATTTTGAAGGGAATCCAATTACCTACAACTTCCCTTCATCCCTCAAGATCAAGAAATGCCCCAGTTGAAAGATACAAGCTTGGACATTATAGGTCCTTTCAAAAAGTCAACAAAAACAACTTTTGGGTCAAAGCTCCTTACATGAACATGGAAGACCCAATGGAAATGAAACCAAAAGCGTTGTTTAGAGGACATCCTAAGATCTCTAAAAAGTCCAAGAACACCATCTTAGGGTTAAAAATGAGAGAGATATGCATTGCTAAAGTTGACAAATTTTTGGAAAAGTGCATGAAGCCAATATTGACTAAGCTTGAGTTTTTTCCATATGGGCCCATCTTTTCATGTTTGAAACTTGTTTATAGAATGGTCCATAACCTCTAGGCCCACCCATGCATTATTATATTATTTATGCTATTTATTTTGATATTTTATTCATTAAAATGATAAATTAAATAAATAAATAATAGAAATAATGATAGATATGATTTGGAATCTTTTTATCATCAAATAATGGGCAAGATGTGTTGGCATGTCAAGGGAAAAATGCACAAGGCAAGTGGTGCGACAAATTTTCTTGTTTTAGAAATTTTGGATCAAATCTTCATGACTTTAAAAACATGATTATATTTGATCTCATGGATGTTTTGTTGGCCAAATATGGTCTCATATATATGCACAACAATTCCAGACCTAATACATACATGCAGCTGCCTCAATAGAACCCTAACACTTCTCAAAAAATTTCAAAGAGAGTGCAATCTTCATATTCACCTTTGTAGCCAACTTCAAAGCATTCTAACCGTTCCTTGGTATTCCTGAGGTAAGCTTGGGTAAGTATGAATCATCATCCATAGCCATAACATGCTGGAACTCATCATACATAACTCACATTCTTCATAGTTTTTCTGTCTATCGTATTTAAAATAATAGCTCGTTTCAATTCATTATAACCCCATTAACATGATCACATGATGATAAGGAACAAATATGGGAAATCGTTGATAAGCTTTGATGGCTAAATAGCCTTATGCCATAGTTAGGGCATAATGAACTGCAAGCTTTGTATCTCTCTATACAGGGACTTTCAGACCAAACGGACACCACCACTAGATTCGCAGTCCACGAATTAGGGGGTAGGGTCCTTCTTTTGTGTTTACTGTGCCTATTCTAGGTTTTGACTCAGGCGAGGCATACATGGCAAGATCCACTCTTTTAATTGGTCCATTCAAATTTCCAGGGGCCCACTGAAGGGCGCATGTGGACAATTCAACATCTACTCTGGTTTTCATATTATTTTGTTTTATTTCATTTATGTACACGAATGAAGAGTTAGCACAGATGGAAAAGTAAGGAACGTGGGAAAGGGAGGACCTAGTTTCGAATCCCAGCTGACCTGAATCCAGCGCCTCCAAGAGTGCAGCCCCACCATAGGCTCTCCAGATGCCTCCTTACCAGATCCAACGCTTTAGTGGGCCAACATATTTGGGCCTTAACAAAAATTCAGTGCAACACCCCCCAATTTTCTTCTTACTCCAGGCCTATTTCCCTCTTTTTTAATTTACTTTATCTTCCTTTTTTTTAATTAGTTTATGTTTATTTTAACTCATTTTTTTTAATCATAAAATCAACAAAAAATCACAAAAAATAGATTTAGGTTTTTTTAAATTAAAATTAACTCTTTCAAATTAATTTAATTTAATTGATTTTAACTTGTTTTATTTAATTTAAAATTAATTAGAAACTAGGTTAAATCTCAATTTTTTTCATAAAATAGCAAAAAATATTTTTATTAAGCAGTTAGATTTTTAGGGTTTCACACTTGTTCCCATCTTAATCTCGGCGCGCTTATTATTTTATGTTTTATCATTTTTCAATTTATTGTAACTGTTTCCCAGATTGTAATAGCCCTAATTAGGATTTTTTACTTTCTGCACTTTACATTTCAGTCAGATATAATTGTAACTTCCCTGAAGCATTGTAATAGCTGTAGGTTTCACTTTCCGCATTATATTGTATCCCTGTGTATAAACTTCTAGTAACTAATCATGTATGGCAAGAATTGACCAATCAATCTTAGATCACTAACATCAAGATAATAATACCTAAAAAAAGCACACTATTGCACACTCTCACCCCTAGGGTATTTCCCACTTTGGTTTTCTTCGGAAATTGTCATGTCCCTCGAACGTAGAGATACCCTTAGCAAAGACCCTCAGTTTAAAGTCATCATAAAGATCATAGTCCCTCAATGTCCCTCGAGTTGCCTATGAGAAATGATCTTGTCCCTCGATGTTGCCTACAAATATATGATGACAGTTCCTTCGAACTGCAAAGGTATCTCTACATGTTGCTTTCAATGACCATAAAATTTCCCTTTCGATAGTCCCTCAAACATCCAATGATATGGCTACCTACTCACTGAAACAACCGGCTGAAAATCATCAAACAATGAAGTCACCATCGAAAGTCTTTTATCCCACATGAAGGGAAAGGTAAACATCGAGAAAACCTGAGAAGGGAGAAGTCACGGTCTTGCGACCGAGAGATCGGGTAAGGGGGTCTGTTACGCGAGAGGAAGGTATTAGTACCCCACACACCCGTAATACTATACGGTATCCACTCTTGTTATCTATCTTATGGGTGTGATTAATCTATGCTTACTGTTCACTATTGCTAAACAATGCATGCAAAAGAAATGAGAAAAGAATTTAGGGAAAATAAAATTGTACTCGCTTGGGCCCCACCCCAATACCTACGTATCCTATTTGAGGAATTAGAGCTACCGTAGTTCGGCTCATATGTTTTATTTGTTTGTGTTTTTTATGGGCAATGTTAATTCCGCATTCTCTCGCAGCTCGACCTTTGGAGACTTATGCGTTGGCACGGAAGTAAATTAATCATATCCTTACCTGAAAAGGGTTTTGAGAATAGGTTCTTGAGCGTATAAAAAGATTTGATTTGGTTTGTATTTTTGTTGCAGATAATGAATAGTTGACCTCAAGAGAGAGATATTAGCCTCTTCTCCACTTATCCATGAAAAGAGTCTTTGAGACTTGAACCACACCTAGGTTGAAGACGGAAGATCAATAAGATCGAGAAGAGACCCGCTTATCATTTCCCATACTAAACAAAAGGTATGATTCTCATCAGTGATTTTAAAGTATTTTGAAGTTTGAAAGGGAAAAGTAGTTTTTGTTTTAATGCAAATGCAAAAGGGGAAGAAATGTAAAAGGGATTCTAGCCTATTTCTAAACCTAATGTTATCATGCATTGTTGGACCTAAAGTTAGAATTTTGAGGGAATTCTACCTAATGTTTGCATGCTTGGTTTTAGAATCCTAATGTCTAATTTTAGTTCAATTAAATCGATGATTAAATCTGAACCAAAATATCCTAATGGATCATGAAAGACTATACAAACAAGTAAAATTGGTAGCAAGTATTAAAGTATTGCATACGATCCATACTCAAAAATCGAAAACAAAAATACATGATATAAAATGAATAAAACTAATGAATAAAATTGACTAAAAAGTTAGCAAAAGAGGAAATATATTCCTAATTAATTTCTAAAATTCCTTCTAATATTTTTACCATTTTTTATTATGTATTTTTGTTATTAAAAAAGAAAGAAAGAAAGCATTAAAAAATATAAAAGGAAACTAAGAGAATCAGGGGGTGAGAATTGAAATCCAGGGGTGTACAGAAGCATGGTGCTAGGCCCATTTCAGAAAGTCCACAATGTATATTTGTTCTTCTGCAATTCATATTTCAAACAAAAAGCAACAGGCCTAGGGGGGTGTATTTCTCAATTGAGGCCCAACGAAATTACTTGGATCAAAATTTTATTTTATTAAAAGAAAACAAAAAGTTAAAGAAAAAAAATTGAATTAGGAATAGGGTTTAGAATCGCATGGTCGTTCAGCTTCCGCTTTCTTCACATTAAAGTGAATCCCTCCCTGTACTTTCCTTCTTCTTCAACAAAAGTCGACGCTGCAGTCTCACATCTCCCGGATCCAATTCTAGGAGGTGCACTCTCTTCCTTCACCGGCTCCGACGAACTACGCCGCCACCATCATTATCATTCATATGGAAATATCAATTTCTACCCCAAACCCCCACGCCTAAGCCTTTCTCTCTGCTCACTCTTATTTCTGGCCTCACTTAGCTCACCTCGCTGTTTCGTTATCTAAACGCCGGTATCAAGACTATTTGAACGGTGAAATTGAAAAGAGAAGGTAGAGGCATTTACCTGTCGGAGACCGTCCGATACCTCTTCAATGGCGCCGATGATGCGAGAATTCCGGGGATGGTCTGGTAATTTTCTAAGTTCTTTTCTTTGTATATGTTCTTTCTTTTCTGTGTTTCTTCTTCTTCTTCCCTTTCTTTTTTATTTTCTGAAATTGAACGAGTATCTGAACCTCTGTATTGAGAGTTATTTGTGTGTTCTTGAGTTATTGTGCATGAAATTGAGCGTGTGAGGCTGAGCAGATGTTGGAGATTGAAGAAGGTTCTGAGGAGTTGAGATGAATGTGAAGGAAGAATGATGCGTGGGATGAAGGTTGAAATAGAGGGTTGAGGGAAGAGAATGAAGGTTTTCTGAGTTGCAGAGGGAAATAGTGAAGTAGATGATGAAATCAGAGAGAGAATTGGAGAGAATCTAGAAAACTGGTGCGTGTGATACTGATGAAAAGAAAATGAAAATTGTGGTGAGGGTCTGAATGATGTATGAAGATTATGCAGAGTGGAGAATACAGAATGTTAGTGGGTGATCATGATGAATGAAGAAGGTGCAGTTATATAGATTGATTAGGGCAGCCTTGAGCCACTGGATCTCAAAATTCAGTTATGAGATGGAGGGTTGGATTGGAGTTTAGAAAATTCACTTAGAGCTAATTTGAATTCTTTTTGAGAATTAGTTAGGGAATTTCTGTTAGAAGTTTGCTGGTTCTATTATGTATGTGGTTAGAAGTTGGTTGCAAGCTGTTAGAAGTTAGTTAGAACAGTTAGGGAATTCTATTAAAAGTAGTTATGGAAATTGGCTTAGAAAACGGTTAGGGATTAGGCTGTTATGGATGTTATAGTTGGCTAGACTTGTTAGAAAGTTGGTTAGGATATGGTTCAAATCTCGAGAAGTTAGTTACCTTTTGTTATAGATTGGTTGAGAATTTGTTAGAGGGTTTCAGTTGCAGGGCTGTTTGGAATTGGTTGGAGTTGTTAGAAATCTGTTAGGGACTGGAATTGGAAAATTGTATAACTGAAATTATGTTAGAAGGAGCAAAATGGTGAAGGTGAGAGATTAGAAGACAACTAGCTATGAAAATTTTGTTGAATTGGTTTTCTGCTATTGGTTTTTTCAGTTATATTTTTGTTGAGAAGTTCTGTTAGGTTTCTGTTAATTCTGCTGAGAGGTTGGGAAGTCAGTTGGAGGTTGGTTATAGGTTGGTTAGAAAACTGTTAAATTTGACAGTTATGTGGTTATGAAAAGCTGTTAGGGCAATTTTGGAAGGTAAGTAAAACAGTTAGGGGGTTATCTGGTATTTGGAATTATGTTAACTGCTTTTTGGAAGTTATGGAAGTTTGTTACAGCAGTTAGAAATTTTGCTTCCTACTTGTTTTATGTTAGTGTTTTGTTTTGATTTTAAGATTCAGTTAAGATGAGCTGTATTTCTGACTTAATTCCATCTCAGTTTCCTGTAGGCCAGCTGTTATGTCAAGACAGGAGCTGGTTTTTGTAGCAACCTGATTTTATCTTCTGTTTGTCGGATGCCTAACTAACTAATTTTGCTTATCAATTGATGCAGGTATGTTGTTTTGAAACTGCCTTGGGACTTTGGTACGCTCGTATCCTGTAACATTGATGTCCCCTATTTTTCTGTATTAACGTCAACAATTTTTTGTTTTGTTTTGTGCAGATGAGAAGTGAAGCTGGAAGTTTTGTATCAAGCCCGAGTTTGATCTAGGAAGGCTATGGTAAGGATGGATGGAATAGGATGAAGTTAAAGTAGAGTTTAAAATAAGGGGATTTTAGCACACATGGAAGCAGCATACAGTATGCGTACATGTATGAAAGGTGGTGGCTGAAGAGGTTTTGAAGATAGCTTAGTAACTAGGTCTAGGGATGAACAATGATGAATTGGTCATGATATTTTTTTTTAGAATAGTTAAGAACATGGTCACTGTACATGCTTTCTTTTGTAATATCTTCTCGTCATTGCCTTTACAAAATGAATGAATATTTCCTGTTTGTATCATGTAATGATTTGCTCACTTATAACGCATAACTGAAAGAAATGGTTTCGAGACACACTTTTGGCAAAAAGGGTTTTGTCCGTGTATCTTGAGCTCAAAGCAAGACCTTGTATCTTTCGAGCAACAAGTCAGATTCAATGAAATACCTTGAACTATCATGCATACAACCCCCAATTGGTGAAATGAGAAACAATTGAATACATATCCTTTTTTTAGTATGAGATCCATATCCAATCCTCTGTGATTCAAGAATTTAAAGGCAATTTCTTTTGATTGATAATGAGAAAGTCCAAGTGAAACCCCAGTCAAGAAATGCAACCTCTGATGATCTTCTGGTAAAAACCTTAACCCTAAATACTAAGTGCAAACTTATTGATCCCTGAATCATAAAAGACTCTTTGTCTTCAAGTCCAAGCTTTTGAAATAAACCCACAGGATAACTTGTACCGCAAGCAATAATGAAAGTCATTCCTCAGGAGATAAATAGGATCTAATGTAGAGAAGAATAATTCCTGGCCATTCCAAATATGAGGAGATAAACTTTGGTTTATGATCCCTGAGAGTCCTTGGTGAAAATAAGCCTTGCACGAAGTTGAATTACGAAGTCCATAGTGAACATAGGACCAAATCCTGGTTCAAGACCAATGATATTTGAAAAGAACCAAGGTTTTATGAAGTAAGCACCCAAAACCATGCGCCCTAGCCTTTCCATGACCATTGATCTCATGTCTCACGTTCCTTGTTAATACATGATGTGTTGAATGATCTAACGGTGAGTGAATGCATAACATGAGAAATAAATGCATAAGCCAGACGATTGATAAGAGAATGAAAAATTTGGGGTATTAAAGCTGCCCCTATTTGATCGTCTTAAACCTGAAAGTACGATTGGCGCGTGCCTTTTGAAAGTTCGAGGTAGAAGATGATTAAATACCGATGCCAAAAATTTATCCTGAGAGAGAGTGTTAGGGTTTTTTTATTTATTTTGTGATATCTGCTGGAGAAAGAGTTTTTGTTTTTCAGTGAAGAGACGGAGATTGGACTTGTAAGGTGGTGTGATTCCAATACAAGACAAAGGTTGGTACGAAAAGATAGCGTACAAGGTCTATGGGTAAACTACGATCCTAAGGTGAAACTTGAGAGTGATTTGATAGAGAACCTATCCTAAGGGCGACCTCATGTTCGACAATTATCTATGGGAAGAACCTAGCCAAGAGACGATCTCAGGTTCTAAGATGATCTGAGGAAGAATCTAGCCAAGGGATGATCTCAGGTTCTAAGATTATCTGAGGAAGAAAGTAGCCTACGGGCGATCTCAGGTTCGACGAAGATCTAAGGAAGAACCTAGCCTACAAAAATCCCAGGTTCGACGATGATCTAAGGAAGAACCTAGCCTACGGGTGATCTCAGGTTCGATGATGATCTAAGAAAGAACCTACCCAAGAGGCGATCTCAGATTCTAAGATGATCTTAGGAAGGACCTAGCCTAGGGGCGATCTCAGGTTCGACGGTGATCTAAGGAAGAACCTAGCCTACGAGCGATCTCAGGTTCTAAGATGATCTGAGGAAGAACCTAGCCAAGGGGTGATCTCAAGTTCGACGATGATCTAAGGAAGAACCTAGAATACGGGCGATCTCAGGTTGTAGGATGATATGAGCAAGAACCTAGCCTACAGGCGATCTCAAGTTCGACGATGATCTGAGGAAGAACTAGCCTACTGGCGATCTCAGGTTCTAGGATGATCTGAGGAAGAACCTAGCCTACAGGCAATCTCAGAATCGACGATGATATGAGGAAGAACCTAGCCTACAGGAGATCTTAGGTTCGATGATGATCTGAGGAAGAACCTAGCCTACCGGCAATCTCATGTTCGAAGATGATCTGAGGAAGAACCTAGCCTACAAGCAATCTTAGGTTCGACGATGATCTGAGGAAGAACTTAGCCAATATGAGAAAAACCTAGCCTACGGGCGATCTCAGGTTCTAAGATGATCTGAGGAAGAACCTAGCCAAGAGGAGATCTCAGGTTCGACGATGATCTATGGGAAGAACCTATGACAAGGTATATTAATTTTGTTGGGAATTCATGGAGGTGAAGGAAACCAACTGGGGATTTGTGAAGTGATACCCTCTTTTGGGGATGTATTATTGTCCTTGAATGATTCAGGTCATTCATGTAAGGTAGCTGATCTGGATTATGCTTCGTATGCATGTTTGAATTTCATTTGCCGCGAAGATCCATTCTAATGGATCGGCTATGCGCTTTTGAGGATGCAATGTTATACAGTGATAGCTATATACAATGCAAAGAAATAGACTTCATGAGGATAAGCAAAAGCTCGTTGGGAACTATTGCTCATCGCTGGAGATGCTAATACATATTGGCGGTAGAAGCTTGCAGTACCCAGGATTGCTGGGGATACTGACAAAAGTTTGCATTGGGGAGCTCATAATACCGCGGATTATTGATGACTCTACTGAAGATTAAATTTCCAATGAAGCGAATACTTAGGTACGCTACTGAATTCTGAATTGTATAGTTGGGGAAGAAATAATCCGCCTAGACTTCCATACCTCCTGAGCCATTTGAAAGGATGGTAGAACTAACTATGCCGAAGAATGGACACAAAACACCATGTGAATCTCTCTGAATACATGTCCCAAGCTTACGCCACACTGGGGAATTACCTCTTAAATCATTTAGGGATAAGAGATGGGCATGGACACCTACGAATGCCCCGATTTAACTTCGCGGGTGCCCTGGTTTAGCTCTGAGAATGCCCCGGTTTAGCTCTACTGGGGACGCACTTGATTAACTCCATTGGGGATGCACTTGAGCATGCCGTGTCAAACGACGACTCCAAATTTTCCAAATTCACTCAGGGAATCAGGTTTGGAGTTGTTTGTAGTAGATAAAGGCAGCTTCGTGCCTTGGCCAGGTCAGGGTGACCATTAAAAATTTCTACCTGCAAGGAAAAATAATACTTGGAATGCATACGACATTCCCACATGGTTATATATCGACGTAAAGTCAAGTTTTATCTTGGCTTGAGAAGTTTTATTCCCCATGTTTCTAATGCAATGTTTAATAACAAATAAAACACATTCTGCATATGAAAAACATTTTATGATAGTAAGAGACAAATTTTGATGAAAGCAGATTTTATTGATTGGCCTGTGAATAGGGATTTGTACAAGGATGCAACTCCTATATGAAGTAGATGCGAAAATAAACGGAAAATACAACAAGTATAAATGGAAATGAGAGATGCTCGAATTTCCATAAAACCAGTATTGCTACAGTTCCCATATCCTAAGTAGTCTCAATGTCGTGCCTCTGAAGAGTAGTAGTTAGACCGGTCAATTCGCTGCCAAAGTGCTATATATGTGCATATGTCATTCGTGAAGAGAATTTAGACTATAGCCTCTCCCTTAAGATCCCTAACTTTTTCTTGGATCGCCCTTTCGGGTTTTCGACCCAACGGGATATCCATTTTTTACCTAAGTCACCCTTCCGAGTTTTCAACTTAGCGGGTTATTATATTTTTTACATTTTATCCCTAATTTTTTCCTGTACTTTCATGTCCACCGGGATGCCCATTTTTTCCTAAGTCGCCCTTTCGGGTTTTTGACCTAGCGGGTCTCTTTATGGGTAGTATTTTTTGACTGAGTCTGAATTGACTGGGAGAGGAACGTCTTCCCCATCCATGTCTGTCAGGATTAGATCACCTCCTGTAAAGGCTCTCTTCACGATATATGGTCCCTCGTAATTGGGAGTCCATTTTCCCCTTGGATCGGAATGGCTTTGCATGATGACCCTTCCCAAGACCAAATCGCCAGGATAAAACTTCCGAGGATGGATCTTTTTGTCGAATGCTCTCTTCATCCTTTATTGGTACAACTGGCCATGAAAAATGGCCGCCAGACACTTTTCATCAATTAGATTGAGTTGGTCGAATCTTGTCTGAACCCACTCTGCCTCATCGATCTTGGTTTCCATCATAACCCTCAACGAAGGAATTTCTACTTCGACGGGAAGCACTGAATCCGTGCCATAGACAAGCGAAAATGGAGTTGCCCCTGTTGAAGTACGCACAAACATTCTGTAACCATGCAGAGAAAAAGGAAACATTTCATGCCAATCTTTATATGTTCTGACAATCTTCTGGACGATCTTCTTTATGTTCTTGTTAGCAGCTTCGATTGCACTGTTCATCTATGGTCGATACGACGATGATTTGTGATGTTCAATTTTGAACTCTTCACATAACTCCTTATTCATGTTAGTGTTAAGATTAGAACCATTGCCAGTGATGATTTTATGGGGAACTCCGTAACGAAATATGATTTCTTTCCTGATGAAGTTGGTAACGACCTGTTTGGTTACATTCTTGTAAGAAGTTGCTTCCATCCATTTGGTGAAATAATCAATAGCCACTAGGATGGACCTATGACCATTCGAAGCACTTGGCTCAATCCTTCCAATCATATAAATTCCGACATTGCAAACGGCCACGGGGAGGTCATAACATACAAAGGAGTTAGAGGAACGTGAATTCTGTCTGCATACACTTGGCATCTGTGGCACAATTTTGTATATACACAACAATCGCTCTCCATTGTCATCCAGAAGTATCCTACTCGTAGGATTTTCTTCGCCATAGAATGCTCGCTCGAATGAGTCTCGAAAGAACCCTCATGAATTTCTTTTGTAAGTGTTTGCTTGTTGGCATTAATTTTTGGTAAAACCAGATTTGCGAATGTCATGACTGATGTCATAACATTCTGGGATAAAGACAAATTCTACAGAAGGAATGTCCTACAGGATCAACTCAGCATGAGTGAATATCATGATGATTAAGCTATGATCATATTCTACCAAAATCAGTGAGCAGGATACATGATGTCATAACCAATGTGAAGACATCCTGTACTGATCAAGTTATTGTGCAGATTTATTGTTCCTGAGAATTTTCAAGAATCTGGTGTGCTATTCTGAGTTGAAGTATAATGACTAGATCAGATGCTCACGTGGATATTAGGTTAACCTTGCTTAACCCTAATCTATTATGATGAAAGCCCAAGACCAAGTCTTTAGGTTAACTTTGGTTAACCCTAACTATTTTTATGGAAGCCCAAAAATGAAGAATAAACTGCATATATATTTCTCATGAATCCTAATGGTGTGCAGCGCTTTTGACAGAAGATCAATAAGGCAGTTTGTAGTGGTGATAGCTTTAGTAATTAATGTGAGCCAAGCAATTATCACTTGATAAGTGTCTTGGAGTAGGATTTGGTTGTAAGGGTTGTTTATCACTCAAAGCTTTGAAGCACGAGTGTTGTGTCTCTTGATTGAAGCTTTGAAGCAAAATCAAGCGTGTGTATTGAAGAATGTCTTCATAATCTTATTAATCAGTAGATTAGTATTACTGTTGTGATTGAGGGGGAGTGATTAGGAACTCAGGTTTAAGTAGGACTGAGATTGAAGTTGCATTGGGTAGGTCTTAAGTGAAGGAGATAAACTGGTTGGTTTATTCCTAAATTAATACCTCTTATAGTGAATTTCCTCCCTGGCTTGGTAGCCCCCAGATGTAGGTGTTGTTATACACTGAACTGGGTTAACAATTGATTGTGTTCCTTACTGTCTTTTAAATTACTGTTTGGTTTGTGTACAATTTGTCAGATACGGTGTCATAACATTCATTGTGACATTAAGTATCTGTTGCCAGAATTTCATCTTTTATGATCGAATCTGCTTCGTGTCTATCCAGGCATCTGAGCATGACCTAGTCATAATTTCTCTTATACAGGACGTCTCCTGATAAAAGGAACTTGAATGCTAACCTTCTAAGCGTTCGCTTATCATAAATTGTAGCATTTTCGGGATATTCTTGCTTCTCAAGGTACCGTTTGATGTCGTAATACCACGGCTTCTCATCATACATATCCTCAGTTGAAAGACAATGGGCAGGAAAGACATGTGCCGGCTCTTTATACCTTAGGATGCGTATATTAGGCACCTGATTTGGAAAGTTCACCGAGAACATTGATGCTAAAGGGGCTAAGGCATCGGCCAGCTGGTTTTCGTCCCTGGGAATATGTCCAAAGGTGATTTCATCAAAAGCGGGTATTAGCTGCAAGATGTAGTCTCTATACGGAACCAAACTGGGGTGCTTCGTCGCCCAATCACCTCGTACTTGATGTATGACCAAAGTAGAGTCTCTAAAGAATTCAAGGATTTTGATTTTAAGGTCAATGGCTACCTCTAGACCCATCACGCATGCTTCGTATTCCGCCACTTTGTTCGTACAATCAAAACATAACCGGGTCGTAAACGGTGTATTAGTATTACATGGAGAAGTAAGTATTTCCCCAACGCCATGGCCTGCAGCTTTCGAGGAACCATCGAACATAAGAGTCCATCACTCTTCTGAATCGACCCCATCATAATCATCAAGATTTATAACATCTTCATCAGGGAAGTAAAATTTCATTGATTGATACTCTTGCAACGGCTGATGAGCGAGATGATCTACAAAAATGCTACCCTTGATAGCCTTTTGTGTAACATACTGAATGTCATATTCCGATAAAAGCATCTTCCATCAAGCCAGTCTGCCTATGAGTGCTGGTTTTTCAAAGATATACTTCATCAGGTCCATCTTTGATATTAGAAAGGTCGTGTTTGTCAGCATATACTGCCTCAGACGTCGAGCTTCCCAAGCAAGCGCACAACAAGTTTTTTCAAGTAAAGAATACCTGGATTCGCAATCGGTAAACTTTTTAATTAGATAGTAAATGGCGTGCTCTTTACGTCCTGTTTCGTCCTGCTGGCCAAGAACACAACCCATGGATCGTTCTAGCACCGTCAAGTACATGATGAGTGGCCTCCCAGGCACTGGAGGGATAACGGTTCGTGGCTCTTGGAGATACTATTTGATCTTTTCAAATGCTTCCTGGCAATTATCATCCCATCGGACATCTTGATTCTTGCGCAGCAATTTAAAGATGGGTTCATAAGTAGCTGTGAGATGATAAATGAACCTGGCTATGTAATTAAATCTCCCAAGGAAACCCCTTACTTATTTTTCATTTTTTGGCGCTGGCATATTTTGTATTACTTTTACTTTGTCGGGATCTACCTCAATTCCTTATTGACTCACGTTAAAACCAAGTAGTTTGCCAGATCGCAATCTGAAGGTACACTTATTCGGATTAAGCCTTAGCCTGAACTATTGTAGATGTGCAAATAACTTTTGCAGATGGACCAAGTGTTCATCCTTGGTTTGTGATTTTGCAATCATATCATCAACATATACTTCGATCTCCTTATGAATCATATCATGGAAGAGCATCACCATGGCACGTTCATACGTTGCACCAACATCTTTGAGGCCAAAAGGCATGACCTTATAACAGTAAGTACCCCATGGAGTAGTGAATGTCGTATTTGCCATGACCTTATAATAGTAAGTACCCCATATTTATCTGATTGTATCCCGAAAAACCATCCATGAAGGAGAAAACCGAGGAATGAGCCGTATTGTTAACCAATACGTCGATGTTAGGTAATGGAAAGTCATCCTTTGGGCTTTCTTTTTTCAAATCTCGATAGTCCACACACATGCGCACCTTCCCATCTTTCTTAGGGACAGGTAAGATGTTGGCAATCCAATCTGAGTATTCACATACCAATAAAAAGCCTGCGTTCAACTGCTTTTTGACCTCTTCTTTGATCTTGAGAGACATATCTGGACGAGTTCTACGAGGTTTTTGCTTTACCGGAGAACATTCTAGTTTGAATGGAAAATGGTGCATGACTATATCTGTATCTAAACCAGGCATATCTTCATACGACCAGACAAAGATGTCGGAGTACTCTCTGAGAAGCTAAATCAACCCCTTCTTTACATCATCTTGCAAAGCGGCCCCTATCTTGACGTCTTTTTTCACTGTGTCGGTGCCGAGATTGATGACCTCAATAGCTTCTTGATGAGGCAAGATCGTCTTCTCTTCTTGTCTCGACAATCTTGCCAATTTCTCTGGAATTTCACAATATTCCGCACTATCCTCATCGGCTTGGTCATTCGGATTTCCAAGGATATTGGTGCAAGGAACTGTAACATCACCGTTTTTTATGGAATTCGAGGCAGACCTTCATGATTGATGAATCATGCCTTATTTTAGAATATGGATGCGAATTGGGAAATGGCTAAAGAGTTAGAATGAAAAGAATTTCCATTTTTATTTTACGAAAATAAGAAAAGATAGAGAGCAAAATATTGTATGCAAAAATGACATTTTATTCAATTTTTAAACAAACATAGAAACATGAGGGTGCCCTTTTCACAAGATGTCAACATGCTTCGGGAAAAATCATGCGACTTATTTAAAACAAGAACATTACATGTCAAAGAAAACCACTTCGGGAATATCAATAGCAGTCCAATTGCCGAGCTCTTGATCAGGTGCAATCTGGTAGATGTACTGAGCCATATCTGCATCATCTTTATCATCCACTACATGGATTTGCCCTTGAACACTCGTACCAGCACTAACAAACACATCTGAAAGAGGACCTGAACCCAAGTCTAGACATGTCCTATTTTTTGTGCACCTCTATCACTTTGCCCAAGTCTTAATTAGGAATCCCAGACTCCACAATGGCATTGGCATCCCTAAAGGAAACCATTAGAACTCTAGACTTATTTGTAGTTTCCAGCATGGTGGGGATTCTGTCAACAGAAATGATTTCCAAGGCTTGGAAAGGGGTTTCATGGACTTCCTCATCCACTTCGACATAACTGAAGGAAGTAACATTGTTGATCACGACATCTTCCTCTCCGCCAATGACGATGACCTTGTCTTGGACGATGAACTTCAAACGTTGATGCAGATTTGAGGTTACAGCCCCTGCCATATGGATCCACGGGCGTCCCACTAGGCAAGTATAAGATGGACGAATATCCATGACATAGAAGGATAGGTAGAACACATGGGGGCCGATTTTAATGGGTAAGTCAACTTCCCCTTCCACAGATCTCCTCGACCCATCAAAAGATTTGACTGGCAACGTATTGGGCTTCATCATAACCCCATCCATGTTCAGCTTGAATAAAGTATATTTAGGCATCACATTCAAAGAAGACCCAGTGTCTACCAGGACTCGAGACATCACAGTTTCTAAACATCTGATGGAAATATGCAACGCTTTATTTTGAGATCAGCCCTCAGGAGGGAGCTCGTCATAAGTGAAGCCCAAACAGTTCCCTGCAGAAATATTTGTAACAACCCCTTGAAATTGGGCCAAAGAAATTTCAAGATTTACATGGGAACCGTGCAGAATTCTCATCAAGGAGGTTCGATGAGCTTCCGAGTACAGAAGGAGGGATAATATCGAGATCTTTGCAGGAGTCTGATTCAGCTGGTCAACCACCTCAAAATCACTCTTTTTGATCACCCTAATTAGCTACTCCATTTTTTGTTCAAAAGACGTCCCAGGAGAATCATTAACTACTTGTTTCCCTTTATCTTTCACAAGAATCTCTTCGATAACTTCTTCTGGAGGAGATGGAGCAGGAGAAAAGACTCGTCCACTTCGGGTTATCTTGCTAGTTCTAGAAATGTTGGTTACATTCTTATTCTCAATCGGAGGACAAACAACTTTCTTCCCACGGATGTAGACAACATTATATTCCCATGGCACTGGCCTGCTATCAGTTAACATATCGGGAACCATACTCAGAAGTGTTGATGCTTGGGTTGGTAGGGGAGTAGCCAGATTCTTATCTGGCTCACGGAGCGTTGGAACTTGTATAACCAATGGAACTCTTGAAGTATTCCTATGAACATTGGCCGGATAATACGGAATCTCTAGAATAGAAACATCACCTTCGGGGAGTACTTTCTCAACTCTAACAACCCCCTCGTCCATCAGTTTCTGAATGGAATCTTTCAAATCCTCACACTCATCCGAGTTGGACGAGCATTTCAAACAAAAGTTGTGAAGATCTTGTAGAACTTCTTGCTGCAAAAGATGCTCTCTCAAAACCTCCATTGACATCTGAACCTCACCAACCTGAGTCACTAAGTCATGACCATCATCGAACCCGATTGCATTGGCAGCAACCCCATGATGAGGAGGCATAGGATTATTCTGAACATTAGGACCTATAGGAGCGAAGCTTAACTCCATGGCATCCAAAAGAGATTGCAGCTTGTAGTTTAAAGCTTTTAAATTTTTGATCGAGTGGCGTGGAGCGCCTGAATGAAACTCACAATGTGCATTAACATCATAACCCCTTGGAAGTTCTTTCGGTGGAGGAGCTAACTCTCGAAGTTATACCAACTGACCAACTAGTAATTGTGGAAATAATTGAGCATACCACATCGGGATTGGATCAAACCTCCTCTAGGGATAACTTTGTGGCATTTGTTGACCCCTTTGTCCTTAGAGCATTTGATTCTGTTGATAGTTTCGCGGCGGTGTGTACTGATGTTGTGGAGCAGTAGCAGGAGTTTGGTAATATGGAACCTGTACAATAGCTTTCCCCTTATCATCAGAGGAATTGCTCATGTCTCTTTCCTTTTTCTTGACAAAACCGCTAGAGTACGGTTTCTTCTCACCGCCTGAGTTGTTGTTACCATTTGTGCCAGATGCACCTGTAATAGTCCCTACTTTAATACACATTTCAACCCTCTCCCCGATGATGACCGTATCCGAAAATGAATCAGAAGTACTGCTGAGCATATGTTGCAATTACTAGCCTCGGAGGGTAGTCATAAACAGGTCTACCAGTTCCTGGTCTAGGAGAGGAGGTTGAACCCTCGCGGCCAAACTACGCCATCTCTGGGCATACTCTTTGAAAGACTCACCAGTCTTTTGAGACATATTCTGCAGTTGTGCACGACTAGGTGCCATGGCGGTGTTGTAATGATAATGTTTTAAGAAAGCATCAACAAGCTCACCCCAGGTACTAACATAAGTTTGCTCCAACTGCATGTACTACTCTAATGGACCTTCAGCCAGACTGTCCTGAAAGAAATGCATAAGCAACGGCTCATTGCTAGCATAAGCAGCCATCTTTCTTCAGTAAGATCGGAGATGAGTCTCTGGGCATGTAACCCCCTTATACTTGTCGAAATCAGGTACCTTAAACATTTGTGGAATCACAACCCCTGGAACCAAACACATAGCAACGAAACTGAATCCCGGTTTCTTAGAAGTTTCCATAGCCTTCAGGCATTCTTCCAAGGCATTGTACATCATAGAAGTTTCAGACAAATCAGTCGTAGAATCCTTTGGAGGGTCATCGAGATCGATGACATCATGGTGATCATCCACGATCAATCGTGGGTTCTCTTTAGGAATCTCCCCATGGTCATTCTTGGGCCCACCATTATCGGACGTGGAGGCACTGTCAACCAACTTAGTAACACTTAGCCTGAGTTCTTCCTGCCCTTGGATGACGGCATGAAGAGTTTCCATGAGCTGATTCATTCGATCACCCATGGTGTCCATGTCTTTGCGTAGGGTGGCCTAGTTCTGCTTAATCTGTTCCATAATCCTCAATTTGTTGGCTCAAGTGTGGTAAGGATGTAGGGAGGTCGTCTCGTGGATTCTGCCAATAAGAGGCAAAACCCATCATATAAGAATTCCTTCCAGAAAACCTGTAATTCATGAAATGCATGATATGTATGATGCATGAAATGATTGTCCATTCCGGTTTTCCACAGATCGATTATCGTCAGTAATAATCGAGGAACATGATGATGAGAACGATCATATAAAGGAAACATTCAGAAATAAGAGAAACTCTCATGGAATTGAATGCAAGAAAGTTGTGAGAGTTCAAGATGAGCGACTCTGTCTAACAAGCTTGTCGGTAATCGGAGTAACAATATAATAATCAGTCTGAAGGTGGGCTACCATTCTTCTTCCATTTACTAAGGTCCAAATAAACTGCCTTAGCAATAGCTTCAAAACCATGCTCGTTCTAAACAACAATAAGTATATGCTCAGTAATCTTGATCAAATGAGAGTATCCTTCCAGAGTTGGAACAATCTGATAGTCCTGGAAAGTGAAACAGTGTAACTCGTAGTCGTAAAACTGAAGTGGAGTCAAAGCACCACCATGCCTTCCAAAAAAAATCTCCGCATCAGGACGGACTAAACGGTCTTTTAAACTCATCAAAGGAGGCCGAGAACTTGAGCGGAAAACTTGAGCGGCACTGATAAGTACAATTGCCTCTCTCAGTCTTCTTGAGAACATCATTGTTGCTAGACGTTACTGACGAAAGTATAACTATGTGAGATACCCCGGAATGAACATGCACATGCAAGGTTAGTATATAGTTTTATTTTTCTGATATTTCTTTTGAAAAATAAATATGATATGACGTAAGTGCAAATGGTCATGGGGTTACTATTTCCATGATACTAATTTCTATTGTACTGTCTATGCGTAGTCTGTAAGTACCAGGATCATAGGTCCAGAAAAAGAACCTCACGAACAGATTTGTAACTCATAAAATAAATCTGAGAACCTCATAGTCGCTGATAGAATTCCAGAACATAACCATTAGAATCGATAGTCACCGTCTAAGTATAGTCACCATCTTAACACGAGTAACCGTCTGACCAAAGTCACCAACTGTACCTGTAATAATAATTCCCTCCCCACTCACGGGTAAAGACTAGGTCAGGGTAAGGCAATGGTAACTAGAAAATCACAGGTTCGCTTAAAAGTAAAATCATCGCAACATAGACGTGCATGATGAAAATACCTTCAATTGAACCTCACCCGAGCGTGGTATGTGGCATGACTGCACTAACCGAACTACGTCCTAAAGCCGTCATGCCCCCCTTATGTTCCCAGTGTCCTAGTGCACTCTAGCCTGGTGTGATACGGTGGCAGAACCGACTGTTTTGAAATGCTGGTTTGCGTTTTGCATTTTGTGTTTGCAAAATGTCGCGGTAAGCAAGAGTCACCACCAACTTTTATTTAATCCAATCGGAAAGGAAAAAAGCACATAAAAAAAATCCTTTTTTGAGATATTCTGAGTAAAGGGGGTAGATTATAGAAAGAGAAGGTATTAGCACCCTTTCTATCCATGGTTTTCCATGGGCTCTTAGGTACTTTCTCATCTTTCAAAATTGCTTGTGTGTGTGCTTTTATTTTGAAAAGTTTTGACTTCTTGATAACCTTTGTATCAGTCCTCAAAGGTGTGACGAAGTTGTTTTGAAAACTTGTTTTGAAAAGTGTAAGTGTGAAAAGTTTGATTTGAGCAAGTACCTACTAGCATCTACCTACTCAAAAAAAATATCGTTTCTATTCTCGTTTCCTTTAGACAGCGCTATCCTACAATTGAGAAATTGGTAGCACCGTCATTGGAGTTGTAAGGGTCAATTCGTAAAGGACGTATGATCACTAAAGCAATGTTAGGACGTCTTAGTAATAACCCTAAAGTCTTAAGATCATATTCGAGGCAACATTTCCGAGGCAACATTTCCGAGGCAACATTTCTGAGACAACATTTCCGAGGAAACATTCGAATGGGACGTTTGATCTTTTTTAGACAAGAGGGCAACCACTAAGACACCCTATGCTTAATGATCGTTTACTGAAGGCAACGGAAGTGAGAGTATACCCTAGGAGTGCACATGTGCGAGTGATTTGATTTCAGTTATTATCTTTGCACATTTAAGGTTTTCTAGCCGTTTTTAAATTATCATGCAATCTTGACATACAATCCTATCAACATACATCTAAACAGTTAATATTTGCGAGAATTAAAATGCGAGAAAATAAACCTACGCTATTACAAGGCTTCGGGATAGGGATTAATTACATAGGCAACCGGCAAAAGACGATAAATAAAAGAAAATCCTAGATTAAACTATTACATACCATGGACAGTTACATCAATATTGCAAACATAATAAACACGCGCGATGAATCGAATGCAAAATAATTAGGGTTTTGACCCCAACTATACCTAATTGTAATTTAAAGGGAAAATTATTTTTTGTCATTTTTGATTATTTTGAGAAAATAAAGCTCAATTGACTAATAAAAAAAACCTAATTACTAATTAATCGTAATTTAAGAAAAATAATTAAATTAACCTAGTTTTTGTATTTTTATTTTGAGAAAGAAATAAATATTGAATCAAGAGTCTAACCCTAATTTTTCTAATTGATTTTAATTATATAAAAAGATTAGAATTTCCCTAAATTAAATTAAACTATTTTAAATTAAATTTGATAAAAAAAACTAAATCTAATTTTTTTTGTAAGCTCTTGATTTTATAATTTGTAAAAAAGGGATTAATTTTATTAAAAAAATAATTAAACAAAATTATTTAAATAAAAAAAATAAAATAGAAAATAAAGAAAAATAGGCCTGATTGCTTAGCAAAAGGGGGGTGTAGCTTGGAATTTCTTGCCCCAACAAGCTTCTGGCCCTGTTGACTTTGTCCAATCCCATGTGCATGCTTGACTGGGGCGCATGGTAGACTTTCAAGGGATAGGCCTTGGATCTGGGGCATTGATGGATGGGACGACCAGATTTGGATAGTACAGGGTGAATCCCTTTCCATGTGATACGCTGGATTGCCTGTTAAAGAAAAGCATGAATAAAAGTTGGGACTTGGGGATCGAACCCAGACCCTTAAGCATTCTCCCCTTGCACGCTTGCCAACTAAGCTGGCTGTGTTAGTTGCATAACCAATAACAAACAAATATTATATAATACAAACAAAACATTAAACTTTAAAATGCGCTAAATTCAAACAGGCAAGTCAGGGATCGCCACATATCCATCTTCTTCCTCGCACCGTCGCTGAGAGTTTTATAACTTTTACCTACGGACATTAAGCGTAGGTATAGCCCCTATGCATTTCAACAATCTTGTACGCGCATGATAAATGAAAACCAATGGTACCAATCAATTCGTTTCAACCCCACGAGCATCATGGTACCATTATCAATGTCCAATTTTCCCTGTATGAGAAATCCCTAAAAACGAAGAACGAACCCTAACCATGGCAGTTTGATGTACAATCAATAAAAATGCAATTGAATACAACCATTAGCTTGCAAACATCTCAAAGATTATAAATATGCCAATAAATCATGCTAAATATGCCAGAATCAATATATTCGAATTTAAGAAAAGAGGCAAACTGTGTGAAACTTACAGAGTGATTTTGAGCGTGGGGAGTCTTGCTAACGATTGAAACACGATCCTGGGACGTCCAACAAATGATTGGTATGGTTAGAACAGCTTGAGATGGCATGCAACTTGGAATTTGGTTTGCAATTTTTCCTTTGAATTTTTGCAATTGGTTCTCTGCCTTTGCACGCCTCTAGCCTCTCTCTTTGGTCTGGCTTTTTTCCTTATGTATACTACAGTGCATTAGGGTTACAATTTGTAACAAATCTTTTCCAATTATGAAGATTGATCAATGATTCAATCCTTGCACCAAATCTTTCCAAAACAAGCAAATTCAATCTTTTTGTGTCCATATGAAGCCTTGCACGATTTGATCTTGTCTCCAGCTGTATAATGGACCTAATCATGCATAAAATCTCTAATGATTTTTGATATTTTCACTATTTTATATCGATTTTATTTGATTTAAATGAAATAAAATCAAAATAAATAACAAAAATAAAATAATGACAAGTGGAAGGGTTCATGGGTCGTGGATCACATTACAAACACAGTGCAAGCATAAAAAGTTGGGCCCATTTAGCAAAAAATGCAATTTGGGACACATTTGACTTTTGCTAATTTTACAAAAAGGGTTAACTTGGCCAATGCATAACTCCCTCAATTTTTACCCTAGAGATGTTTTCTTGGACTTTTTAGAAATCTTAGGATGTCCTCTAAGAAACCCTTTTGGTCTCATCTCAATTGAGTCTTCCATGTTCATATATGAAGCTTTGACCCAAAATGTGTTTTTGTTGACTTTTCAAAATGACCTATAATGTCCAAATTCATATCTTATTGTCAGTGCATATTTTGAACTTGGTAGTTGAAGATGGATTGTATGGAATTACATCCTCTTAAAAATGAGCTTTGGATGGGTCATTTTTGATAAAGTATGGGAAAGTTATGCTTGGTCAAAGTTGAGTTGACTTTTCCTACAAAACCCTAATTTAGCAACTTTTGGGTTTTGATGAATTGTGAGCAATCCTTGAGGAATCATGATCAAACCTTGATCAAATGATGAATAACACTTTAAAATGATAATGTTGACCAAAAATTTTAAAGTTTGACTGTATGTGGGCAACATTTGACTTTTGCCCTAACACAGTCAATTTTTAGGCCTTTGAGCAATTGACTGAGCAAATCTTCTATGAAAGGCTTGAAACTTGACATGGATGATCTTGAGAACATATTAGGACAAAGGTGAGCATTTGAGATCCTTTGGACCCAAGCATCTTGATGTAAAATGAAACCCTAATTTGGGGTAAACTGTCTTAGGAGAGGGTTTGTCTGGTCCACTCTTGGACTTCCTTGAGCAATTTGAAGACCTTGCTTGACATGTATTGAGAAATATGGGAGGGAAAATTTTGGGGTACAACAGCTGCCCCTGTTCAATCTTCTTAAACCTGAGGGTGTAGATTGGCGTGTCTGCCTTTCGTGATCTGAAGGTGGAAGATGATTGAACACTAGAGTGCCCAGAAATTTGCACTCGCATGAAGTGGTACTTCCCTTGCGATATCATGAATGGGCTTATAGATGCCATTTGGAAGTCAATGATGGAAGATGGGCTTAAAGATTCCATCCGAATAATTATTGATCGCATAAGAGATTCCTTTGCGAGAACCCGTATACCTGTTATTGAGGAGGATTTCGCTAGGAGCATGCTGGTCTCTATCTTTGGAGAAATAGAATTTTAGGAGCTTCAGTTGTTCGTTACTCTACTGGGTAATCATCTATTAGTGAGGAAGTGACAATGAACTGCTATCTGGTCGTGCTCCAGGCCTTATTGTGTTTTACTGGGGAGATGACATTAAACTTGTTATCTGGTCATCCTCTAGGCTCTACAATTTCTCAATTCTTATCTGGTCAAGCTCCGTGCTTCAGAAGAAATTAAGTGGTTATCCGGTCACATCCGGGTTTCCACTTGAATTTAAGGTATACTAATATCCAGTCAATTTCCTGGTTTCATAGTAATTGGCCGAGTAAACTGCTATTTGGTCAAATTCCAAGCTTTGTAGTACCTTATACTTTTATCTGGTCATGTCACATGTTTCAGTGTCCTTTTCCTCTATCTGGTCGTGCTCCAGTCTTCACAGTGTCTTATACCATTATCTGGTCGATTCCAGGCTTCATGGTATCTTGTACTGCTATCTGGTCGATTTCTAGGCTTCATAATAACTTACTGAGGGTTAAGCTGTTTTTTGGTCGGTTTTCGGGCTTTAAAGCTTGAATTGGAATAGAAATCTTAGTATGGACTTGACTGAACCAGGGCAAACTTGGGGGAACTTCAACTGGGAGAGATATCTTAGTGTCGATTTGACTGATCTCGAGAGAGGTCTCGGTTTAGCTTTGACTGGCATAGAAATCAGGGGAATCTTAGCGGCGATTCGGCTGACCCAGACGAAAGTCTTAAAATGTCTTCAACTAGAATAGAAACCATAGTGTCGGTTTGACTGAACTAGAGAAAACTTGTCAGAACTTGATTGTATCTTTCCCTGAAAGGTAAAGAGTTAGTCGTATGTAATGTCATGATGTATAAAATGTATTGAGTAATGATGTTCTCAAAATAAATGAGATTGTGTTGCATGATGCGTATGTGCATGCCACAATGTATGGATATGCAATGTTCTTGTGATATTCTCTGGCTGGGGAGAATAAATCCCAGACTGTTGTTGAAGAGTATAAGGAGTTGAGTTCTTCGTTCTCGCTGGGGATAGTGACCGAAGATGATTAGATGGAGACTTGTGTTCGTTCTGCTCGAGAATATTCCACCGGGAGAGACTCTATTTGAGAATAATCCTGTGGGAGAATGACTTTGTGGGGAAGAGAGATACTCTGTTGGACGATTTGCTAATTTGGAGAAATAAACTCAGCTGGTGGTGAGCTTCTATTGCTGGTGATAGATAAACTCTGCTTGGGGAGAATTTTGCCGACTCATTCGCGATTATGAACCTCGGCTGGGGAGATCTAACACCACTGTCTTTGGATACTTCCTACTCTGCGGGGAGTGTATGTACTGTTAGTCATATTCTCAAGATGGATCTATCCCTTTACCTGGTGGGTAGAGCAATTGTAAGGTTTGGACACTTCTTGTTTTCCCCTGTTCCTGGAATTACGAGTAATCGTCTTTTGATTCTTATGTAAATATTTATGGGAAACAATTATTTTCAAATGCATATATCAAAAATGAATCATTGGACGTTCTTGAAAAAGAAAACAGAAAAAGAAAAACAATTTGACATTTCTTGTAAAAATGAATTGTATTGATTTTTTGAAGTTGGCCTATAATAGGCATTTTGTACAAAGAGGCTAACGCTCTAGTAAGAGAACGCCGCAGAAAGAAGAAATTACAATTTGTGTAAAAGAAAGAAAAACAACTATATGAAACAATCCCACTAGGTTCCAACTCTGCTATTGCCCTTATATCTTCGAGAGTCTCATCACTCTGTCGCTTGGTCGAAGGTAGATCAGATTGATTGGCGTCGTCCGAGCTTGATAGTCGATACCGAAATCTGGTTGCAAGATAGTCCAATGAGACATAGTGTTACGCTTCGATCCCTAATTTTTTCCTGGACCTCCCTTTCGGGTTTTCATTCCACCGGGATACCCTTTTTTGCCCAAGTCGCCTTTTCAGGTTTTCGACTTGCCGGGTGTACAGATTTTTCCATTTTCATCCCTTACTTTTGCTTGAACCCTTTTGGTTCGCCGGGAAGCCCTTATTTTTGTCTAGGCCAGTCAACCTAGCGGGTCTTTGATTATGTGTAGTATCTTTTCACTATGTCTGCATTGATAGGGTGAGGGAGGTCGTCACCATCCATGGTGGTTAGAATCATAGCTCCTCCCGAGGAAATGTTCTTAACCACAAATGGCCCTTCGTAAGTGGGGGTACATTTTCCCCTGGGATCACCTTGCGGCAGTATGATGCGTTTGATCACCAGATCCCCGACTTGATAATATTGACGTCTGACTTTATTATTAAATACCTTAATCATTCTCTTTTGATACGTCTGACCATGGCAAATAGCAGTAAGCCTTTTTTCCTCAATTAGATTCACCTAATCAAGTCGGGTCTGGATCCAATCGTCTTCGCTCAAACTCGCATCCTTCATAATCCGTAGAGAGGGTATCTGGACTTTGATGGGTAGGACTACCTCCATGCCATACACCAGAGAGTAGGGTGTTTCCCTTGTCGACATCCGTGTTGAGGTAAGGTACCCATGAAGAGAGAATGGTAACATCTGGTGCCATTCTTTGTATGTCACTGTCATCTTCTACACAATCTTCTTGATATTTTTGTTAGCCGCTTCAACAACCCCATTCATCTTCGGCCGGTAGGGAGAAGAGTTGTGATCCTGTATCTTGAACGGTTTGTAGAGCTCGGTGATCATCATATTGTTAAGATTTGTACCATTGTCTGTAATGATTCTCTCTGGTACACCATATCGACAGATCAGATTGTGTCAGATAAACTGCGTCACGACATTCTTGGTTACCGTAGCAAAGGAAGCTGCCTCAACTCACTTGGTGAAATAATCAATTGCTACCAGAATGAAGCGATGCCCATTAGACACAGTAGGTATGATCTCGCCAATCATGTTAATGCCCCACATTGCAAAGGCCCAAGAGGTCGTCAAAACATTCAGGGGAAACAGAGGTACATGCACCTTATCAGCATAGACTTGACACTTATGATAGGTTCGAGAGTGCTGATAACAATCGGCTTCCATAGTGGACCAGTAATATGCTGCCCATAGGATCTTCTTCTCCATGGTATGCCCACTAGAATGAGTTCCGAAAGTACCTTCATGTAACTCTGCCAAGATCCTTTCTACCTCGCTCTTGTCCATGCACCGCAGTAAGGTCGCATCATGGTTGCGCTTATAGAGGACATCATTACTGGTGAAGAAATTCGCAGCGAACCTTCTCAAGAACTTCTTATCATTAACAGATGCACCCTCAGGGTACTCTTGAGTCTCAAGATACCTCTTTATTTCGTGAAACCAGGGTTTATCTACTACCTCTTCAGTCTCAATGTCACACAATGTGTGGGTTCCTCCAACCTCTCGATGGTAATCTGGGGAGATTCATTGTCCCACCTAACTTTGAACATAGAAGACATAGTAGTTAGCGCGTCTGCCAACTGGTTCTCTTCTCTTGGGAAATGTTCAAAGGTTATCTCCTCAAAGTGTGGGAGTAACGTCAGTACATATTCTTTGTAAGGAATAAGATTCAGGTGCTTCGTATCCCATTCGCCCTTGATCTGACTGATCACTAGAGCAAAATCCCCAAATACTTTCAAGAACTTGATCCTTAGGTCAATAGCAACTCGAAGACCCATGCTGCATGCTTCATACTCCGCCATGTTGTTGGTGTAGTTGATACATAATCGGGAGGTGAACGGAGTATGACAACCCTCAGGAGATATAATTACAACGCCAATGCCATTACCCAATGAGTTTGATGCTCCATCAAAATACATAGACCATCGGGATCCTTCCTCAGGTCCTTCGTCCTGTCTAGGTTCTTCACAGTCGGTCACCAACATGATGTTCTCATCTGGGAACTCGAAATTCATGGATTGGTAGTCATCCACGGCCTGATGCGCCAAATGATCCGCCAATACACTCCCCTTTATTGCTTTTTGGGTTTTTTATCAGATGGCGTACTCGGCTAGGATCATCTGCCATCTCATTATTCTTCCGGACAGGGCAGGCTTTTCGAAGATATACTTGATTGGATCCATTTTTGATATCAATACGGTGGTGTGAGTCAGCATATACCGTCTCAACCAGCGAGCAGCCCATGCCAAAGCGCAACAAGTTTTCTCGAGCAATGAGTATCGGTTCTCACATTCGGTAAACGTTTTGCTAATGTAGTAAATAGCATGCTCTTTTCGGCCAGACTCATCATGCTGCCCCAGCACGCACCCCATTGAATTGTCCAGTATTGTCAAGTATAAAATTAAAGGTCTTCCTTCAACTGGAGGCATCAAAATTGGTGGCTCTTGAAGGTATTCTTTGATTCTTTCGAAAGCGGTATGGCATTCGCCATTCCATTTTACCACTTGATCTTTCTTCAGTAGCTTGTAGATTGGCTCACAAGTAGCAGTCATATGTGAGATGAACAGGGCGATGTAGTTCAGAAGTCCCAAAAGCCTCTAACTTCCTTTTCTGTGCGGGGAGATGGCATCTCTTGTATAGCTTTTACCTTTGCAGGATCCACCTGAATACCTTTATCACTGACGACGAAACCCAGCTGTTTACCAGACCTTACTCCGAAGATGCACTTGTTCGGGTTTAACCTCAGCTTGTACGTCTTCAACCTGTCGAAGGGTTTTTGGAGATGGTCAAGGTGCTCTTCTTCAGTCTGGAACCTTGCTATCATTTCATCAACATAAGCTTCGATCTCATGGTGAATCATGTCGTGGAACAAAGCAACCATGGCACGCTGATAAGTTGCCCCAGCGTTCTTCAACCCGAAAGGCATTACCTTGTAACAGAAAGTGCCCCACTGTGTAACGAAGGTTGTCTTCTCCATGTCTTCAGGAGCCATCTTGATCTGGTTGTAGCCATAAAAACCATCCATGAAGGAGAAGATCTTATGATGCGCGGTGTTGTCAACCAGAACATCGATATCAGGAAGTGGGAAATCATCCTTGGGGTTTTCCCTGTTCAAATCTCTATAGTCCACACACATCTGTACCTTACCATCCCTCTTAGGTACTGGAACAACATTGGCAACCCACTGCGGATGAGAAGTGACAGCTAAAAATCCCGCGTCGAACTGTTTCATGACTTCAACTTTGATTTTCTCAGACATCTCAAGGCGCATACGGCGAACCATCTGCTTTACCGGTGGACAGTCTTCTATAGTTGGGAGGCGATGTACCACAATATCAGTGTCCAAACTAGGCATGTCTTCATAGGACCAGGCGAAGATCTCAACATAATCGTGCAACATCTGTATCAACTGTTGTTTGACACTAGGCTCCAGATTCGCACCTATCTTGACTTCTTTCTTGTCTTCCTTTGTACCCAAATTCACTGACTCAACTGGTTCTTCATGAGGCTGTATGGCCCTCTCTTCCTGCTGTAATAGTCTAGCAAGTTCTCCAGGCACCTCACAATCATCTTCACCTTCGTCCTCGGCTTGGTTGATTGGATTTTCGAAGTCATAATTGGCAGTAGCAGAGTTGTTATCAATGGGTTCCAGAGTGTATATGGGTCTGCATTATGACATGTGAGTGTGTGTAAGAGAATAGCTGTTTTGATAGAGTGGGAGTCAGAAAAGAAAAACAAAGAGCGTAAGATTTGTAATGCAAGAAAACGTCCAATGTTTTATTAATGATATATGAAATGACAAGTAATAAGCCCTCACAAGCAAAGCCAAGGTGCCTCAGGAAAGGCACCAGGCCGTAAAGTTTCAAATTGTCTATTACAACTCTTAAAACAAAAGTCAATTACTGTAGAATAAAAAAAAAGGTATGAAGTCCTTCTCCGTCCAGTTGTTCAGTCCACCATTGGTTGTAGAATAGATCCAGCTCTCGATATCTGAATCTTCTTCACTGTCCTCAATTGCATTAACTCCTTGATTGCTGATGTGCAGCGGAGGTCTTCCAATCTGCACACGCCTAATGGCCCTTTGATCCCCTGTAGTAAAGCTCAAACCAAATTTGTCTGTTTTTTGAGTGAAATCAGGGAGCTGACCCTAATTGGTACACCCACCTTCTTCTATTACAGCTCTGGCATCCTTGAGAGAAGCCATCTTCATCAGAAGTTTTTCGGTAGGAACTTCAGTTGATGCCATGGTCTGAGGGACCTCTTCAAAGTTCTGACAAGGGGATTCAATGAATTCCCTGTCCATCTCCATGTAGAGGAAATAATTGAGATGACTCACCATATTCTCCTCTTCACCTCGTACCGTGACAATCTTTCCTTTCACCGGGTATTTCAACATTTGATGGAGCGTGGAAGTCACTGCCCGAGCCTTATGAATCCAAGGGCGACCCAGCAAACAAGAATATGATGGTCTGATATCAATCACATAGAAAGTGGATGCAAAATACTGAGAGCCTACTTTAACAAGGATGTATACCTCCTCGTGCACCATTCTCTTTGACCCATCGAAAGCCCTGACCACAATATTGCTCGGCTTCAGAATCAAACCTCACAGTCCATACGATCTAATGCTTTCTTTGACAGAACATTCAATGAAGACTCAGTATCCACCAGTACATGGGCCATAGTGGTGCCCCTGCACTCGATCGATACGTGTAGGACATCATTATGATTTCTCCCCCTTAGCAGTCAGATCTGCGTCTGAGAAACCCAGTCCATTGTCGGCGGTCAGGCTTGCTACGCAATCTTTGAATTGATCGGCTGAAGTTTCCTGCGGCACATGCGCAATTTTGAAGAATGCAATTAAAGCCTTTGCATGGGCTTCTGAACACAATAACAACGACAACATGGAGATTTTTGACGGGGTCTGCCCCAGCTGCTCGACTATGTTATAGTCGCTCTTCTTCATAATCTTTAGAATTTACTCTATTTCTTGTTTAGAGGTTTCTACAATGATCTTCTTAGGTGTCTCCGTGTGGGCAGGCTCACATATGATTTCTTTGCCCCGAGTCCCAAACGACTCAGCGACAGGGGTGATAACTGGAATAGGAACTGATACAGTAGTTGGTGTATTTGTAGATGGAATGACAATAGGTTTGTGGATAGTCGGAGGGGAAATCTCAGGAGAAAAGAGTCTTCCACTTCTGGTGACCTTGCTTGTCCCAACAATATTACTGATATCCATATCGGCTTCTTCAGTCCTCAGATCTTGTTTAACACCATGGTAATATACATCAACACCGTAATGCCATGGGATAGCCTTATCTTAGGTATATGGGATGGGACCAGGAACAGTGATTATTAATGGAGCAATTCTTGGAACAAGTGTAATCCTAACAGGTTTTCTCGAGGAAACCTTGGAAGGATTTGCGAAAATGGTTATGATTGCAACGTCTTAATTTGGAACCAATGGAATCCTAGTCTTCTCGAACAGGATCTCTTTATTATCCATCAAGCGCTAAACACCTAATTTCAATAAGCGGCAACCGGAAGGCAGACATGAACATATGTAGCAACCTTCACTGTAGCCCGAAAATAAACCGGCCAACAACAAATTCTTCTTAACTATCGTCAAAGGAGTAGAAATTTCTTCCACAGAGGTCACAAATAATTCATCGTCTATAGTATTTACTCCATGACCATGTTTGGGCATGGGAGCAGTTATGACAGGCGTATCGGGCATTCGGGTTATAATAAGGAGAAGTGGTGTTAGGGTTCTTCGGGGTTTCCCTCAGAGTTACTAGATTGGTCTTTAATAATTATGGTAAAATTTGAGGCAAGTTTATATTGAGCTGAGTGAACTGCCTCTGTGGTCTTTCCCCCCTTTGTTGATTATTGCATTGTGGAGCAACTGTGGGTCTTGATATCACTATCGCTTTTACTGCTTGACAGTGTTCAGGTCTGCTTTGGCCCCTCGAGCCATAGATTGCACTAGCTTCCTTATTACCGATGAAAGGCTTCTTTACTGCACTTGATGAAGTATCTTTCAGTATTTTACAACTTCGAATGCCACCTTCTACTCTCTCTCCAGTCAAAATTAACTCAGTAAACCCAGATGATGAACTGCCGGTCAAATGATTGAAAAATAGACCAAATAGCGTCCCTAGAAACATGTCAACCAGCTCCCTATCAGACAAAGGGGGTTGGACTCTTCCAGCCAAGTCTCTCCACTTTTGAGCATAGTCTTTAAAACCTTCACTTGATCCCATAGACATACCCTTGAGCTGAGTACGAGTGGGAGCAAGGTTGGCGTTATACTAATATTTCCTGTAAAAAGCACCAACAAGTTCTTACCAGTTTCGGACACTGGCTCCTTCCAATTGATAAAACCAATCAAGCTGAGTCCCTGACAGACTATCTTGAAAGAAGTGTACCCACAAATTTTTATCAGCAGTGTAAGGTTGGATTTTTCTTACGTAAGAGAGGACATGTAGTTTTGGACAGGATACTCCATCGTACTTGGCAAAAACCGGAGCTTTGAACTTATGAGGGATCACCACTCTCGATTCCAGTCCCAGCTCTCCAAAATCTAAACCAGGGATCTTCTGAATCTCCATAGAACTCAGACGGTCTTCTAGCTGCTTGTACCTATCCTCAGCAGGAGGATATTGCTCATCATCGTAATCCATATCGTTATCAGAAACTGCGGGACTAGGGTCCTTTACCCTCTCTTGGTTTTCCCCGTCCTTGGATGAGGAGGTCAGATCAGCTGATTGTCTTATCCTTTCTCTGAATCCTCTACCCATGTTCAGGATACCAACCTTCTTCTTCTTCTTCTTCTTCTCTTTCAGAATAAGAGTCTTCAGGTCCTCTTGCCCTTTAGCCAAATTCAAGAACATCTGTTGGAATTGGGCATTTTGTGCCTGAAGATCTTTGATGGCTTGATCAGAAGACATTTCTACTGAAATAAACAACGAAGAAGATGAGAAACCTGTATGGGTACCTGTGATGATGTGCATGATAATAGGATGCGTATGTAATGATTTCAAAGACTTTGGGAGATTTAAATTTGCAAACCAAAAAAAAACAAACTTTATTAGATTAACTTGTGAAAGGTTCAACAATGCCTTTAAGGCGTTACAAAGAAGTAAAATAGAAAACAAATCTAAAAACTAGAAAAAGCAAAATCAAAGGTCCCATGGACGCTTCCTCTTTGTGCCGATGTAGTCATTGATCACTCTTTCCTCCTCGAGCTGCCTGGTGAGCTTCAAAATCTTCCTTTCTTGCTCATGGTACTTTTCCAGGTAAGTATCCCTCTCATCCTTCAGCTGAATCCAAGACCTCTACAACTCCCCAGGATCAGTGGGCATGTAAGGATAAAGAACCATGTAAGGAACACCGTCTTCATTATTGGGCTCCACAATTACTGGGAATACTGCTTCATAGGACATCCCAAGCTTCTGGGCACGAACTCAGAACCATTGGAGATAAGGCTGCATCGGAAGGGAAGTTTTTAGTCCCAACTCTTAGGGGTCAGGTCTGTTCACCATTCCTCAAGTTTGTATAAACCTCCGGCGGTGCTCCTTAACATCTTCCCTGTAGTCAAATGCAATATCCTCAAGAAGTATCTCATGGGGTCCATCTCGCCGAGCACAACCAAATTGTCGCAAAGCTAGACAAGGATTGTACGTTATACCCCCTCTGATTCTAAGCAATGGGACATTAATGTATCCCCCACAGCGATCAATAACAACAGTGTCTTCCATAGCCCGGGAACTCTAAAGAATATCTTTATGGGCAAGTGACATTATCATGTAGGACCAACCCAAACCTTCTTCGTTCTTCAACACAGACTTAGGGAGGTGCGAAATAAACCACCTTGACAGCAACAAAATGCAACACATAAGAGTTCCTCTTCTTCGCACGGTACGAGTATAAAGGGCGTGCAAGATATCACCCAGCAGGGTAGGCACAGGATTGCGGGAAAGGAAAATCTTGATAGCGTTTACATCTACAAACGAATCCGGATTCGGGAAGAGAACCAAACCATAGATAAGGAGAGCCAAGATATCTTCGAAAGCCTGAAAATCCAAACTATCCCAAAATAGTTGAGCCTGATCTATCAGAAATTTTGCTAAGAAACCTTCGACCCCGCTTCGTGTTTCCCAATTGGATACTTCATCTACCCGTTTTAGATGCTGAGCTAAGGCAGTGTCTTCTGGTCTAAGAACCTCTTCCATACCTTTGAAGGGTACTTGTTCAAGGATGGATATTCCCAATAAGTGAGAGAACTCTTCCAATGTGGGGACCAGCTGGTAATCTAGAAAGGTGGAGCAATAATGCACAGGATCGAAGAACTCGAAAAGTACACTCATCATCTTCTCATCAAGATTTGAAGTAACCGGGCTAAATAGCTGACCATGTCTCTTAATGAACATAGAAGTCTCATAAACTCTTAAGGATAACTCTTTATTTTGAGCAGGTATTTGCACAAAGTTAACTCGGATGGTATTTCTGCGCATGGAAGCCATAATCTGCAAAACAGAACAAAGATAAATTCCCTCAGTCTTTGAAATGGTTAGTATAATGAAGTATGAATGCCATGTTATGATGCATGATGTCATGATAAAAATAAAAACAGGTATAGCAGATAATAGGCATGGCAAAGACAAACAAGTCACACAAAGCCCTTAAGTTTAAGGCTTGCATGAGGTCAAAGGTAGTACCCTCTTGAAGTTTAGTTGGTTTCAACCTGTCCTAGCAAAAGTAACTGGGTTCTAGAGGTTCTCAATATCACTGACCATCCTCCATCGGTCATGGTTTCAACTCACCCAATCTTTTCTTGCGGACGAAACTATCTTGAGAGTATGGTCTCAAAGAGTGTAGCATCGAGTATCAACCAATTCCCAACTTTACACCGAGGCCGGCTATCTCACTACTTTCTAATGGCCAAGTTGGTCGATTAAAGGTTCTAAGGTCAGTTGATGCTTAACAACACCACGCAGTGGCCCCGTATTCTCCTCGTTTCTCCATAAGGGATACCGGTACCAACCAATGTGCCACATCAATGTAGCTACTGCTTCAACAGTATCGGTCTTCACGTACAGTTCCCTTACAATCTATTTCTACTTACCTAAAAGGTGTCCCCAGATCCAGGTTAGGATCTATAGTAAAGCAACCAAAACAAACAAGAGAAGCAATTATAATGAA
Organism: Vicia faba; assembly: GCA_948472305.1. Classification (NCBI taxonomy): domain Eukaryota; kingdom Viridiplantae; phylum Streptophyta; class Magnoliopsida; order Fabales; family Fabaceae; genus Vicia; species Vicia faba. The sequence continues at coordinate 92,317,731 of OX451735.1, read as the reverse complement.
CTAGATCCTAAGGTATACCCCACTTATACATTCCCCAATAGAGTCGCCAATTCTGTGATATGGTGGCCGAACCGTCTGTTTTGAAATGCTTGTTTGCGTTTTGCATTTTGTGTTTGCAAAATGTCCCGGTAAGCAAGAGTCACCGCCGACTTTTATTTCATCCAATCGAAAAGGAAAAAAGCACAGAAAAAATCCTTTTTTGAGATATTCTGAGTACGGGGGTACATTATAGAAAGATAAGGTATTAGCACCCTTTTTATCCATGATTTTCCATAGGCTCTTAGGTACTCGATCATCTTTCAAAATTGCTTGTGTGTGTGCTTTGTTTTGAAATTTTTTGACTTCATGATAACCTTTGTATCAGTCCTCAAAGGTGTGACGAAGTTGTTTTGAAAACTTGTTTTTGAAAAGTGTAAGTGTGAAAAGTTTGATTTGAGCAAGTACCTACTAGCATCTACCTACTCGGAAAAAAAAGATCGTTTCTATTCTCGTTTCCTTTAGACAGCGTTATCCTACTATTGAGAAACAAATAGCACCGCCGTTAGAGTTGTAAGGGTCAATTCTTAAGGGACGTACAATCACTAAAGCAATGTTAGGACGTCTTAGTAATAACCCTAAAGTCTTAAGATCATATTCTAGGCAACATTTCGGAGGCAACATTTCTGAGGCATCATTCAAAAGGGACGTTTGATCTTTTTTAGACAGGAGGGAAACCACTAAGACACCCTATGCTTATTGATCGTTTACCGAAGGAAACCGAAGTGAGAGTATACCCTAAGAGTGCACATGTGCGAGTGATTTTAATTCAGTTATTATCTTTGCACATTTAAGGTTTTCTAGCCGTTTTTAAATTATAATGCAATCTTCTCATACAATTCTATAAACATACATCTAAACAGTTAATATTTGCGAGAATTAAAATGCGAGAAAATAAACCTACGCTATTACAAGGCTTCGGGATAGGGATTAATTACATAGCCAAAAAAACTCGCAAAAGACGATAAATAAAAGAAAATCCTAGATTGTAATTTAAAGGGATCGAATGCAAAAATATTGCAAAAATAATAAACACGCGCGATGAATCGAATGCAAAATAATTAGGGTTTTGACCCTAACTATACCTAATTGTAATTTAAAGAGAAAACTATTTTTTGTCGTTTTTGATTATTTTGAGAAAATAAAGCTTAATTGACTAATAAAAAAAAACCTAATTACTAATTAATCTTAATTTAAGAAAAATAATTAAATTAACCTAGTTTTTGTATTTTTATTTTGAGAAAGAAATAAATATTGAATCCAGAGTCTAACCTTAATTTTTCTAATTGATTTTAATTAAATAAAAAGGTTAGAATTTCCCTAAATTAAATTAAATTTGATAAAAAAACCTAAATCTAATTTTTTTGTAAACTCTTGATTTTATGATTTGTAAAAAAGGGATTAATTTTATTTAAAAAAAAACAATTAAGAAAAAACATTTAAATAAAAGAAATAAAATAGAAAAGAAAGAAAAATGGGCCTGATTTCTTAGCAAAAGGGGGTGTAGCTTGGAATTTTTTGGCCCAACAAGCTCCGGGCCCTGTTGACTTTGCCCAATCCCATGTGCACGCTTGACTGGGGCGCATAGTGGACTTTCAAGGCATACGCCTTGGATCTGGGGCGTTGATGAATGGGACGGCCAGATCTGGATAGTACAGGGTGGATCCCTTGCCATGTGATACGCAGGATTTCCTGTTAAATACAAGCATGAATAAAAGTTGGGACTTGGGGATCGAACCCAGGCCCTTAAGCATTCTCCCCTTGCACGCTTGCCATATGAGCTAGCTGTGTTAGTTGTATAAACAATAACAAACAAATATTATATAATACAAACAAAATATTATACTTCAAAATGCGCGAAATTCAAACTGGCAAGTCAAGGATCGCCACGCATCCATCTTCTTCCTCCCACCGTCGCTGTAATTTTTGTAAATTTTACCTACGGACATTAAGCGTAGGTATAACCCCTGTGCATTTCAACAATCCTGTATGCGCATGATAAATGAAAAACAATGGTACCAATCAACTCGTTTCAACCCCTCGAGCATCATGGTACCATTATCAATGTCCAATTATCCCTGTATGAGAAATCCCTAAAAATGAAGAACGAACCCTAGCCATGGCAGTTTGATGTACAATCAATAAAAATGAAATTGAATACAACCATTAGCTTGAAAACATCTCAAAGATTATAAATATGCCAATCAATCATGCTAAATATGCCAAAATCAATATATTCGAATTCAAGAAAAGAGGCAAACCGTGTGAACCTTACAGGGTGATTTTGAGCGTGGGGAGGCTTGCTAACGATTGAAACACGATTCTAGGACGTCCAACAAATGATTGGTATGGTTAGAACAACTTGAGATGGCATGCAAGTTGGAATTTTTTTTGCACTTTTACCTTTGAATTTTTGCAATTGGTTCTCTTCCTTTGCACGCCTCTAGCCTCTCTCTTTGGTTTTCCTTTTTTCCTTATGTATACTAGACTGCATTAGGGTTACAGTTTGTATCAAATCTTTTCCAATTATGAAGATTGATCAATGATTTAATCCTTGCACAAAATATTTCCAAAACAAGAAAATTCAATCTTTTTGTGTCCATATGAAGCCTTTAACGATTTGATCTTGTCTCCAGCTGTATAATGGACCTAATCATGCATAAAATCTCAAGGATTTAATGATTTTTGATATTTTCACTATTTTATATTGATTTTATTTTATTTATATGAAATAAAATCAAAATAAATAACAAAAATAAAAGAATGACAAGTGGAAAGGTTCATGGGTCGTGGTTCATATTACAAACTCAGTGCAAGCATAAAAAGATGGGCCCATTTAGCAAAAAAATGCAATTTGGGACACATTTGACTTTTGGCAATTTTGCAAAAACGGTAAATTTGGCTAATGCATAACTCCATCAATTTTGATCCTAGAGATGTGTTCTTTGACTTTTTAGAAAGCTTAGGATGTCCTATAAGAAACCCTTTTGGTCTCATCTCAATTTAGTCTTCCATGTTAATGTATGAAGCTTTGACCCTAAAGGTGTTTTTGTTGACTTTTCAAAATTACCTATAATGTCCAAATTCGTATCTTCTTGTGAGTGCATATTTTGAACTTGGGAGCTGAAGATGGATTGTAGGGAATTTCATCCTCTTCAAAATGAGCTTTGGAAGGGTCATTTTTGATAAAGTATGGGAATGTTATGCTTGGTCAAAGTTGAGTTGGCTTTTCCTACAAAACCCTAATTTAGCAACTTTTGGGTTTTGATGAATTGTGAGAAATCCTTGAGGAATCATGATAAAACCTTGATCAAATGGTGAATAACACTTAAAAATGAGAATGTTTACCAAAAATCTCTAAGTTTGACTGTATGTGGGCCACAGTTGACTTTTGCCCTAGCAAAGTCAATTTTCAGGCCTTTGAGCAATTGACTGAGCAAATCTTCTCTGCACGGCTTGAAACTTGACATGGATGATCTTGAGAACATATTAGGACAAAGGTGAGCATTTGGGATCCTTTGGACCCAAGCATCTTGATGTAAAATGAAACCCTAATTTGGGGTAGACTGTCTTAGGAGAGGGTTTGTCTGGTCCACTCTTAGACTTCCTTGAGCAATTTGAAGACCTTACTTGACATGTATTGAGAAATATGGGAGGGATAATTTTGGGGTACAACACCTGGGTACTGGGCCTTTTACCTAAATAGTAACATCCCAACCCAATCAAGAAGCAGCTCCAGTACAACAGTAGTATATGGAAAACAGTAAAATGCGATGCAGACATATGCTTAGGTATATACAAAATAAATAATCCATAAAGAAAATAAACACCCAAAGAGAAGAAGACAAGAGCTAGGAGCGACTCCGGGAGGGACCAGCATTTGGTTGACCTGTCCCTAGTGAAGTCGCCAGCTGGAACAACCGGTTGAAAATCATCAAACAATGAAGTCGCCATCAAATGTCTTTTATCCCACATGAAGGGAAAGGTAAACATCGAGAAAACCTGAGAAGGGAGAAGTCACGATTTTGCAACCAAGAGATCGGGTAAGGGAGTTTGTTACGCGAGGGGAAGGTATTAGCACCCCACACGCCCGTAGTACTCTATGGTATCCACTCTTGTTATCTATCTTATGGGTGTGTTTAATCTATGCTTACTGTTCACTACTGCTAAAGAATGCATGCAAAATAAATGAGAAAATAATGTAGGGAAAATAAAATTGTACTTGCTTGGGCCCTACCCCAATGCCTACATATCCTTTTTAAGGAATCAGAGCTACCGTAGTTCGGCTCATATGTTTTGTTTGTTTGTGTTTTTTATGGGAAATGTTAATTCCGCCTTCTGCCACAGCTCGGCCTTTGGAGACTTATGCGTTGGCACATAAGTAAATTAATCATATCCTTACCTGAAAAAGGTTTTGAGAAAAGGTGCTTGAGCGCACAAAAAGATTTGAATTGGTTTGTATTTTTGTTGCAGATAATGACTAGTTGACCTCAAGAGAGAGATATTAGATGCTTCTCTAATTATCCAGGAAAGGAGTATTTGAGACTTGAACCAACCTAGGTTGATGACGGAAGAACAATAAGATCGAGAAGAGACCCACTTATCATTTCCCATGCTCAACAAAAGGTATGATTCTCATCAGCAATTTTAAAGTATTTCGAAGTTTGAAAGGGAAAAGTAGTTTTTGTTTTAATGCAAATGCAAAAGGGGACTAAAATTCAAAGGCAGTCTATCCTATTTCTAAACCTAATGTTATCATGCATTGTTGGACCTAAAAGTTAGAATTTTGAGGGAATTCTATCTAATGTTTGCATGCTTGGATTTAGAATCCTAATGTCTAATTTTAGTTTAATTAAATCGAAGATTAAATTTGAACCAAAATATCCTAATGGATCAAGAAATACTATACAAACAAGTAAAATTGGTAGCAAGTATTAAAGTATTGCATACGATCCATACTCAAAAATCGCAAACAAAAATACATGATATAAAATGAATAAAACTAATGATTAAACTAGACTAAAAAGTTAGGAAAAGAGGAAATATATTCCTAATTAATTTCTAAAATTCCTTCTAATATTTTTACCATTTTTTGTCATGTCTTTTTGTTATTAAAAAAAATGAAAAAAAAAGCATTAAAAAATATAAAAGAAAACTAAGAGAATCAGGGGGTGATAATTGAAATCCATGGGTGTACAGAAGCAGGGCGCTAGGCCCATTTCAAAAAGTCCACAATGTATATTTGTTCTTCTTCAATTCATATTTTAAAAAAAAAGCAACAGGCCTAGGGGGGTGTATTGCTCAATTGAGGCCCAAGGAAATTACTTGTATTAGAATTTTGTTTTATTACAAGAAAATAAAAAGTTAAAGAAAAAAATTGAATTAGGAATAGGGTTTAGAATCGCATGGTCGTTCAGCTTCCGCCTTCTTCACGTTACAGTGAATCCCTCCCTGTACTTTCCTTCTTCTTCAATGAAAGTCGACGCTGCAGTTTCACATCTCCCCGATCCAACTCCACGAGGTGCGCTCTCTTCCTTCACCGGCTCTGACGAACTACGCCGCCACCATCATTATCATTCATATGGAAATACCAATTGCTACCCCAAACCCCCACGCCTAAGCCTTTCTCTCTGCTCACTCTTATTTCTAGCCTCACTCAGCTCACCTCGCTGTTTCGTTCTCTAAACTCCGATATCAAGAATATTTGAACAAAGAAATTGAAAAGAGAAGGTAGAGGCATTTACCTGCCAGAGACATTCTGGCGCCTCTTAAATGGCGCCGATGATGCGAGAAATCCAGGGATGTATGGTAATTTTCTAAGTCCTTTTCTTTGTATATGTTATTGCTTTTCTGTGTTTATTCTTCTTCTTCCCTTTCTTTTTGCTTTTCTGAAATCAAACGAGTATTCAAACCTCTGTATTGAGAGTTATTTGTGTGTTCTTAAGTTATTGGTCACAAAATTGAGCATGTGAGGCTGAGCAGATGTAGGAGATTAAAGAAGTTTCTGATGAGTTTAGATGAAGGTGAAGGACGAATGATTCGTGGGATGAAGGTTGAAGTAGAGGGTTGAGGGAAGAGAATGAAGGTTTTTTGAGTTGCAGAGGGAAGGAGTGAAGGAGATGATGAATTCAGAGAGAGAATTGGAGAGAATCTAGAAAACTGGTGCGTGTGATACTAATGAAAAGAAAATGAAAATTGTGGTGAGGGTTTGAATGGTGTATGAAGATTATGCAGAGTGGAGAATACAGAATGTTAGTGGGTGATCATGATGAATGAAAAAGGTGCAGTTATATAGATTGGTTAGGTAAGCCTTGAGCCACTGGATCTCAGAATTCGGTTATGAGATGGAGGGTTGGATTGGAGTTTAGAAAATTCACTTAGAGATAATTTAAATTCTGTTTGAGAATTAGTTAGGGAATTTCTGTTAGAAGTTTGTTGGTTCTGTTATGAAGGTGGTTAAAAGTTGGTTGCAAGCTGTTAGAAGTTAGTTAGAACAGTTACGGAACTCTATTAAAAGTAGTTATGTAAATTGGCTTAGAAAACGCTTAGGGCTTAGGTTGTTAGGGATGCTATAGTTGGCTAGACTTGTTATAAAGTTGGTTAGGATATGGTTCAAAGCTAGAGAAGTTAGTTACCTCCTGTTACAGATTGGTTAAGAATCTGTTAGAGGGTTTCAGTTAGAGGGCTGTTTGGAATTGGTTGGAGTTGTTAGAAATCTGTTAGGGACTGGAAATTGGAAAACAGTAAAATTGAAATTCTATTAGAAGGAGCAAAATGGAGAAGGTGAGAGATTAGAAGACAACTAGCTATGAAAATTTTGTTGAATTGGTTTTTTGCTATTAGTTTTTTCAGTTATATTTCTGTTGAGAAGTTCTATTGGGTTTCTGTTAACTCTGCTGAGAGGTTTGGAAGTCAGTTGGAGGTTGTTTATAGGTTGGTTAGAAAACTGTTAAATTTGAAAGTTATGTGGTTTTGAAAAGTTGTTAGGGCAATTTTGGAAGGTCATTAAAACAGTTAGGGGGTTATCTGGTAGTTGGAATTCAATTAACTGCTTTTTGGAAGTTATGGAAGTTTGTTACATCAGTTAAAAATTCCGCTTCCTGCTTGTTTTCTGTTAGTGTTTTGTTTTGATTTTAAGATTCAGTTAAGATGAGTTGTATTTCTGACTTAATCCCTTCTCAGTTTCTTGCAGGCCAACTGTTATGTCAAGACAGGAGCTGGTTTTTGTAGAAGCCTGATTTCATCTTCTAATTGTCGGATGCCTAACGAACTGATTCTGCTTATCAATTGATGTAGGTCTGTTCTTATGGTTTCTTCTAAGATTATGGATTTACTTTGGTTCTGATATATTTTTATTTGCTGAATTTTCCTGTTGTTTCGAAATTGCCTTGGGACATTGGTACGCTCGTATCCTGTAACATTGATGTCCCCTATTTTTTTGTATTAACGTCAACAGTTTTTTTTTGTGCACAGATGAGAAATGAAGCTGTAAGTTTTGTATCAAGCGCAAGTTTGGTCTAGGAAGGCTATGGTAAGGATAGATGGCATAGGATGAAGTTAAAGTAGAGTTTAAAATAAGGGGATTTTAGCACACATGGAAGCAGCATACAATATGCGTACATGTTTGAAAGGTGGTGGCTGAAGAGGTTTTGAATATAGCTTAGTAACTAGGTCGAAGGATGAACAATGATGAATTGGTCATGATGTTTTTTTTTGGAATAGTTAAGAACATGGTCACTGTACATGCTTTCTTTTGTAATATCTTCTCGTCATTGACCTTACATTTGTGACTTGTTGACCAAAATGAATGAATATTTCTAGTTTGTATCCTGTAAGATTTGCTCACTTATAACGCATAACCGAAAGAAATGGTTTCAAGACACACTTTTGGCCAAAAGGGTTTTGTCCATGTATCTTGAGATTAAAACAAGACCTTGTATCTTTCGAGCAACCAGTCAGATTCAATGAAATACCTTGAACTATCATGCATACAACCCCTAATTGGTGAAATGAGAAACAGTTGAATACATATCCTTCTTTTATTATGAGATACATATCCAATCCTCTTTGATTCAAGCATTTAAAGGCAAGTTCTTTTGATTGATCATGAGAAAGTCCAAGTGAAACCTCAGTCGAGAAATGCATCCTCTGATGATCTTCCAGTCAAAACCTTAACCCCAAATACTAAGTGCAAACTTATTAATCCCTGAATTATAAAAGACTCTTTTTCTTCAAGTCCAAGCTTTTGAAAGAAACCCACAGGATAACTTGTACTGCAAGAATTAATGCAAGTCATTCCTCGGGATATAAATAGGATCTAATGTAGAGAAGAATAATTCCTAGCCATTCCAAATATGAGGAGATAAAACATGGTTTTATGATCCCTGAGAGTCCTTGGTTAAAATAAGCCTTGCACGAAGTTGAAATACAAAGTCCATAGTGAACATAGGACCAAATCCTGGTTCAAGACCAATGATATTTCAAATGAACCAAGATTTTATGAAGTAATCACCCCAAACCATGCGCCCTAGCCTTTCCATGACCATTGATCTCATGTCTCATGTTACTTGTGAATACATGATGTGTTGAATGACCTAACAGAGAGTGAATGCATAACATGAGAACTAAATGTATAAGCTAGACGATTCATAAGAGTAGGACAAATTTTGGGTATTACACTCACTAATAGTAAGATAACAATGTCTAAAGGAAAGGAGGAAAAGAACCCCTTTTTCGAGTAGGTAGATAGCTGCTAAGTACTTGCTCAAAACCAATTCCTTTTTACACCACACTTTCAAAATTCTTTTAAAAAATGCTTTATCACACTCTTGAGGACTGATACAAGAGTTATCATAAAGCAAATAAAACTTTTCAAAACACACAAACACCAAAATCATTTTTCAAAAATGAGCAAGTACCTAAGAGCCCGTGGAAAACCACAGATGGAAAGGGTGTTAACACCTTCCCTTTCCATAATCTACCCCCCTTACTCAGAAAATCTCCAAAAAAGGTCTTTTTCTGTTCTTTTCACCCTTTCCTTTATTGGATAAAAGAAAAGTCGGTGGCGACTCTTGCTTACCGCACATTTGCGAATACAAATTGCAAAACCAGTATACCAGTTGGTTCTGCCACCGTATCACACTGGGCAACTCAAGCCAACTTGCCCAAAACTGTGCGCGCTGGCCTGCTCAAGATAACACTTTAATTGGTCCAAATTGAGAGGAAACGAAGAGAACAGGAATGAGATTTCAACCAACCCATAAGGTCACTATGAATGGTCCAAGTTGATAGAAAATAAAGAAAGCTGGGATGAGGTTTCTAACAACCTATAAGGTCCCTTCGAATTCTCCAAACGAAAAGAGCAGGAATGAGGCTTCGACCAACCCTCAAGATGGCACCTTGGTTGTCCAAACGAAGAGAGAAGAATGAGGCTTCGACCAGTCCTCAAGATAACGCTTTGAATGTCCAAACGAAAAGAGAAGACTAAGGCTTCGACCAACCTTTAAGATAATGCTTCGAATGTCCAAACTGAAGAAGAACAAGGTAAGAAGCAAGAGGCTTTAACCAGGCCTCAAGATGACACCTTGGATGTCCAACAAAGAGAGTAGAATGAGGCTTCAACCAACTCTCAAGGTAACACTTTGAATGTTCAAACGAAGAAGAACGAATAAGAAGAAAGAGGCTTCAACCAGCCCTTAAGATGGCGCCTTGAATGTCCAAACTGGAGAAGAACAAAGTAATAAGCAAGAGTCTTCGACCACCCCTTAAGATGGCACCTTGGATGTCCAAACGAAGAGACTAGAATGAGACTTCGACAAGCCCTCAAGGTAACACTTTGAATGTTCAAATGAAGAGAGGAGAATGAGGCTTCGACCATCCTACAAAGTTACTTCGAATGGCCCAAGCTAAAGGAAATAAAAGAGAGAAAAAGAGGCTTCGACCAGCCTACAAAACTACTTCGAATGGCCCAAGCTAAAGGAAATCAAAGAGAGCCATTAGAATACCTAGTTTCAATATCCAACTTCCTCAAATCACATCCTTTTCGATTTTAAACCAAATTGATAGATTCCAAGTTTAATAAGAAGCTTTCGTAGCCCTCTTTAAAGTGCATAAGGAAATTTTTTGAATTATTCCTTGAACTAACAATTACAAGCATGTCACCAACAGTTTGATGAATTGCCTAGGCCAAATTTCTTGCCTTGCCTGACCAGTTGCCCAATATTGCCCAAAAAAATGCTCAACTTGCCTTGAACTTCAAAGGCTCATAACTTTTGATTTTGAGTAAGAAGTGTGTTTTTGTCTTCTGTGGGGCCTTATAAATCTTTTTACCCTTTTCAATTAGTAAAAAAACCACCAAAATCCCATGAAAAATGAGAAATTTATGCCCTTGTAAAGTCTGGCCTAAACCAAGAACATTTGGTGAAATTTTCAATCACCAAGATAACTTTAAATCTAAGTAACCTCTCAAACTTGCAATATTTATCAAAATCAATCATCAATGATCATCCCACATAAACATACATGTCAAATGCTTCATGTTGACCAAAAGTCCACTTGGTCAACTTTGACTTTGTGGACTTTGAGTAAAATGACTGTTTTTCCCCTTTGATTCAATTGAACCACTTCTCTTCAAAATTGATGATCAAAACTTCAAACATATGATGCTCCTAACACATAGAGGTTGTGGAAAGAGTTTATACTAAAAATTTCAAATAATCCTTGATTGAAACTCAAACCCTAGTTTTGCACTCTGCACTAGGAGATAATTGGTCAAGCTTCAAACCCTAATTCCTCTAGGCATCAAGAGATGCTTTTTAGACAAAATTGATTTCAATGATGATAAAATAATGATGCTTAAATATTTGGATCGTCTAGACCCCAATAACTCCAACTTGGGAAAAACCCTAATTTTAACTCAAGCACCCAAAGGATGTGATTATCCTTATAAATAACATAATACTCAATCTTCTGATGATCCAATGATGTGTGTAAGATATCTTGAGATATATGGTACCTTTGGGATTAAATGATCTATAGGTTTAGATAATATGGCCCTCCTGGAGCAACTTGTCAGTATAATCAATCTTCCAAAACTTGAGGGAGACTTGACAACCAAAATACTTTGATCCCTACACAATGCATGAATGCAATGCAATGTGATGTTTATGATGAAACATAATCCTAAATCAAGAGGGTAAATTTTGGGGTGCAACACTAACCACTCCCTTAGTTTTCATTTATATTTCTTGAGTAATGCGAATTTTGAAGTTAAACTTACAAACAAATTAGGTTAGAATTTGATACCAACAGAAATTCGTATTCATCTTTGAGTGTTAGCTTAAGTTATTTACATATTTGATATCATGATGAAATTTCTAACAAGTTTGATGTTTACACTTTCTGAAATGGTTGAGAAATGAGCAAGTTTGAAAATCCAAAAATATGGTTTGAAGACTGGCGCGAGGAAGAAGAAGATGAACATTTAGAAGTAAGTTTATTTTAAATTTAATAGTTGTTGCATAAAATAACGGATGTATTACCACCCTACTTGTTAAAGTGCGCGCCTATGACCTTTATGACATGGGTTCGAGTCCCAGCAGTCCTTTTTCCATTTTTCCATATTATTTTATGTTTAGCGCGCTGGGCCTCCAATCTATGGGCCTTGACTGATTTCACTCATGCACCCCCCCCCCCTTTCTACAAACACATCAACAAGCCCATTTCCATTTTTTTATTCTTTTGATTCAACAAAAAAATCATATCAGGTCCAATGTTTTTTTCTCTTTTAAACCTCCTTTCTACTTTTTTAACCCCCATAGGCCAACTATTTTCATTTCTTTTATATGTTATTTATTTTTATTTATATATTTATTTTACCTAAATAAAAACCACAAAAAATATATTTTCTTCTTTAAATTAAGAACATTTTAATTTAGGCATTTTTATTTTATTTTGTTAAATTAAATTTTATCATTTCTTTTACATTATAAAACATTTTCTTTTTTAAACCTAACATTCAAATTATTTTCTAAACAAATTATTTAGACTTAGGTTTTGTTTTCTTCTTAAATATAATTGACTTAAATTTTAGGTCTTATTAAAAATTAATTAACTTCTTTTGTAATTAAAATTAATTAGTTCAACTAGGTTAAATTACTGAAACCTTTTTCTCCATCAAAAGCCCTAAAAATCATTTTTCTTTTCTTCTTCATCTTCACTTTTTTGTGTATTATGATTGTAATTCATATTCATTGGTTTGTAATAGTAATTAGGTCTTTATTGCTTTGTTCCCCTACTCACAAAATTGTATCCCCCAATTCCCAAAGCGTTGTAATAGCTTCAGACATTTAAATTTCATAATTTATCGCTTTCCTTGTTATTGCTAGTAATTAGGGTTTGCATGGTAATATTTAAAATCAACATTAGACAACCCTATATCAAATATAATTACTTGAAATAAAACACTTTGCAAACTTTCACCTCTAGGGTAACCCACACTTGTTACCTCATATAAAAACAGTCATGTCCCTCGAATGTGATATGATTTTAGCAAAGACCCTCGATTAAAATATCATAGTCCCTCGATGACCCTTCAATGTTGCCTTCGGTAAATGATCTTAGTCCCTTATGAAAATTTCTAAAACATCTTACAAGTTGCCTTCTATGACTATACGATGACCCATGTCTGTCCCTCACACCCAATGATATGGCTCTCTACCAATCAATGGTAGACAAGCACTATCTAAAGGAGGAAGAAAAGAACAAAGACTTTTTGAGTAGGTAGATTGCTCGTAATTTCTTTCTCATAAACAAAACCATTTACACTTCACACTTTAAAAACATTCTTCAAAAACAAACATTTTCTATACATCCTCAACGATACGAGAATCATTACAAATTTTCCTTACATTGGCATTTTCAAACATCTTTCCAAACACTTCTTTCAACAATTATTTTCAAAACCAACACTTTGTTTACATTCTCAACGATACGAGAATCATTGCAAAGTTTGCCGAACTTAGGCGTTTTCAAAATATTTTCAAACTTACACAAACCCAAAGCATTTTAAAGTGATCAAGCAATTAAGAGCCCATAGATAACTACAGATTAAAAGGGTGTTAACACCTTGCCTTTTCATAACCTACCCCATGAACTCAAGAAAATTATCAAAAGGTCTTTCATGTTCTTTTTACCCTTTCCTTCATTGGATAAAAGAAAAGTCGGTGGTGACTCTTGCTATCTGTAATATTTACAATAAAACACAAAACACCCAAGTCAGTTCTCCCACCGTTCCACAGAACTGGAGACTCTGCTGGGGATTGTAAACTAAAAGTGGGGTTACCTTAAGAGCTAGATTACCTTTATTTTCTTTAATTTTTTTCTTTGTTTTCTTTACATTTATGGGTTTTGCTTGGGTTTATTACTTGTAAAACACTCGGATTTGGGGCATATTAGGTAAGTAGCAATAGATCGTGGGACTATGCGGCGTGATACCAACATGGTTGAAGCGATGGCTAAGTTAGTGTGACACATTTTTTGGTACCGGTGTCCCTTGAGTCCAGTCAAGGAGAATACGGGGCCGCTGTGTGGTGTCATGAAGCACTAACTGACCTTAGAACCTTAGTTTAACAACTTGGCCATTAGAAAGTAGTGAGATAGTTGGCTTTGGTGCAAGACTAAATTTGGTTGATGCTCGATGTTATGCTCATTGAGATCAGACTTTTGGGATATTTTGGTCGCAGTTTGGATGCTTGAGCTAAAACAATTCCCAATGAAGAAAGATCAGTGATATTGAGATTCCTTAGAACCCGGTTATTTTTGTTAGGACAAGTTGAACTAACTAAACTTCAAGAGGGTACCTGCCTATAAACGTCATGCAAGCCTAAACCTAAGGCCTTGTGTTCTTTGTTTGTGTGTGATTATTTATTCATAAACATCATGACATCATGTCATAACATTTTCACTAACCATTTCAAGGACCTACGGATATGGCTTCCAATTGCAGAAATACCATCCGAATCAACTTCGTAAGGGCGCCTCCTCAACTCAAAGAGTTAGCGTCAGGGGTTCCTGAAAAATCTCTGTTCACCAAAAGATATGGTCGACTTCTTAATTTGGTTACCTCAAGCTTTGAAGAATACATGATAAGGGTACTCTTTCAGTTCTTTGACCCTGTACATCATTGTTTCACCTTTCCTGATTATCAATTAGTGCCTACAATCGAAGAATTCTCTCAAATATTGGGAGTACCAGTCCTTGATCAAACACCATTCATTGGTTTAGAGGAAACTCCAAGACCTGAAGTTATTGCCAAAGCCTTAAATTTAAAGAGTTCTGACATTATAGCCAATTGGGAGACAAGAAGCAGAGTCAAAGCCTTTTTGCCTAAATTCTTGGTGGAGAAGGCTCAATTATTTTAAGATGTTGTGGATTTACATGCTTTTAAGGATATCTTGGCTCTTCTAATTTATGGGTTGGTGCTTTTTCCTAACCCTGACCAACTCATAGATGTGAATGTTATCAAAGTTTTCCTTACTTGTAATCCCGTGCCTATTTTCTTAGAGACATTCTACATTTTCTTCACACTCGCACCATGAGGAAGAGAGGGGCTCTTATGTGTTGCATTTCGTTGCTGTCTAGGTGGTTTATTTCACACCTTCCCTGATAAGTATTAAAGAATGAACAAGGTCTGAGGTGGTCGCAAAGGATAATGTCGCTTTCTCATGCAGATATCCATTGGTGCTCTCGTTCTCAAGAAGACATTACTATCATTTACTGTTGTAGGGACTTACCTAATCTTCCACTTTTGGGCATTAGGGGAGGTATTACTTATAACTCGTCTCTAGCTCTATGACAGTTTCTCTACGCTCGAAGAGATGGTCCCCACGACGCACTCATTCAAGGTATTATATTCGACTACGAGAACGATGTCCAAAGGTATAATTGAAGGTTTGTACATTCTTGGGGAATGGTAAGCAAGGTTGATAGCAAGACTTTGGGGCATAATAATTCCATCCCTCTTGAGCCTTTTCTCAAATGGGTACGAGCTCATGCTCAAAGTCCCATGATGCCATATCCTGCTATTTTACCAATAGTTGCAGAGCTTGTTGCCGAGGGAGATACTTCTTATACCATTCTCCATCCTGACATGCCTATCGACTTCGAGGAATTGCAGAGATTGTGGATTCAACTCAAGGGGAAACGAGACACTTTTGAAGTTCAATACTATGCAAACGAGAAGAAAGTGTTGGAGCTCACAAGACAACTTCACGAGGAGTGAAGCCTGAATGCATACATTGTACCAAAGAAGAAGCGTCAGTGGGAGACTTGAGTCTTTTGTTTTAGGAGTCTATTCTATTGTCTCTTTAAGACATTTTTGCTTTTTTCATTGCAAGCCCAGGGGGGAAATTGTAATCTATGAACTCATTAATACAATTGTTGTGTTTGTTTCCTTTTTGGTTAGCAAATTTAAATCTGTTGAGGTCCTTCAAAACATTGCATCCACATAAGCATGCATCACATCATAAACAGGTTTTTTGATACATGTTTCCTCATCTCTTTATTGTTTATTTCAGTATAAGATGGCTCTAGAGAAAACAATCAAAGATCTGAAAAATCAACATGCACAGTTCCAAGAGACTCCCTTAACCTAGTACAAAGTCAGCAAGAAATGATGGCACTCCTTGCCACCAAGAAGAAGACCAAGAAGAGGGTTATTATTCTCACCATGGGAAGAAGGTTCAAAGGGTCTGCTCGACTAGCTCAAATAGAAGAGGGTTCTTTTGCGGAAAAAGACAATCAAGAAGAAGAAGCAAGAAGCACTAGAGTTAGGGGTGTAAATAACCAGATTACTAAGGACAAAAACTATTCCGAAGAGCAGTATCCATCGGCAGATGAGAAGTACAAACAACTAGAAGACTGACTTAAGGATGTAGAGATCCAAACAGTGCCTGGTTTAGACTTTGGAGAGTTAGGTATGGTCCTTGGGGTTGTCATTTCCCACAAATTCAAGATCCCTTTCGTTGCCATGTATGATGGGATCTCCTATCCAAAGATGCATCTGAGGTCTTATGCCCGCAAGATTCAACCACACACCACCGATAGGAAGTTGTGGGTTCATTTCTTCCAAGAGAGCTTATCTGGGACACAGTTGGAATGGTTCTATCAACTAGAAGGGACTAGCATCCACACATGGGAGGATCTGGCTACTGCCTTCTACAGAAAATACCAATACAATGCTAATCTTGCACCAACTCACGTGCAATTACAAAATATGACAGTGGGATCAAATGAAGGCTTTAAGGAGTATGCTCAAAAATGGAGGGACCTAGATGGAAGAGTGCAACCCCCATTAACTGACAGAGAATTAGTGGACATGTTTATGGGCACCTTGACTGGTCCATTCTTTAATTTGCTGATCGAGAGTTATTCGTCAGGGTTTACTGAATTAATTTTGACTAGTGAGCAAGTTGAAAGTGGAATCAAAAGCGGAAAGATCCAAATGGCCTCAACCTCTATTGGTGTAAAGAAAGCGTTTTTTGGTAAGAAGGAAACTAATGTTGTTTATGGACAAAGGAGCCATATTAAGGATGATCGTCATCATTCGGTAGGAGAGGTATTGATTTCAAACCCGACCCCAGTTCAACAACCACAACAATCAAACAATCAACAGAGACCTGATGTCCCAAGGAGGCAATTCACTAGAATTAACATGCCACGGTCTTAAGCTTTACAAAATCTTTTGAAAGCAGAGTTGGTAAAACTGCAAGATCCTCCTCCAAATCCCAATACTGCCTCTCCCAAATATAACCCTAATATGAAATGCGCCTATCATTCAAATAGTCCCAGCCATGACACCAACAACTGTTGGACGTTGAAGAATAAGATACAAGTTCTAATTGATAACAAGGTGATCGAGTTTGACCCTCCACAAACCCGTAACGTCATTATTGGTCCCATGCCCAGTCATGGTAAAGGTGTCAATGCTATTGTCGATTCGTCATTTGTCTCCACCATTGATTATTTGACTACTACGTTATTGACTGTTAAGAAGAATCTATTGAGAGCCGATTTATTTCTTGGCTACCTTAAAAATTGTTACCATTGTGCTTCCGAAACCAATGGTTGTGTATGGCTGAAGAAAGGTATTCAACGCCTGATTGATAGCCATGAAATCTTGTTCAAGAAAACTCCTTCCGTGAAAAGTTTACCTCAAGATGTTTCCATAATCACAGTTTCCAATACTTCTATTAGGATCACCTCTAAAGGCCCTATAAGGATTCATGCTGAGCCAAGAGTGGCTCCCCTGATTATCACTACACCGGGGTTAGTCCCCTATTCCTCTGATAAAACTTTTCCTTGGAACTATGGAGCAAAAGTTTATTATCATGGTGTCAAGCAACAGACATGGATTAAACAAAAAATGAAGAGATTGAAATTAAAATTTTTATTGGAACTAGTAAGGTCACTAAGACAGGAAGGGACTTCCCTCCAACAATCACTACAACACCTATTCATGTTCCTGCTGCTAGACCAACTGCTGAAACCCGAGGTAAAGAGGAAATTACTGAGCCTGCCCTGGCGGAGGTACCCTTGAAAGAAGTGACAATTGAATACCCATCAAGACAAGTGATTACAAAATAGTGGAACAACTGAGGCATACACCCTCAAAGATATCCATGATGTCCTTGTTTTTATGCTTCGACGCACATGCCCATGCTTTGTACAAATTCTTGAAGAATGCTCATGTACCTCAAGAAACCATTGCTGATCAATTTTAGAATTATGTTGCAAGCCTAACCACTGATAATGGTTTAGGATTTTCTGATGAAGATTTAACTCCAATGGGGAAAAATCACAAGAAAGTTCTCCATATTTCTATTGAATGCAAAGGCACCACTCTAGTGCATGTATTGGTAGATACTGAGTCCTCCCTCAATGTTTTACCCAAAGGTGCTTTGGACAGATTGGACTGTGAAGGGCTGGTGCTGAAACCCAACGATATTGTGGTGAGAGCTTTCGATGGTTCAAAAAGAATGGTCCAAGAAGAGGTTGATCTCCCAATAAAGGTGGGATCTCAAGTCTTCAATTAGACATTTTATGTTATGGATATTCATTCGGCCTATTATTGCTTTCTCGGACGCCCATGGATTCATAGGGAAGGTGCGGTTACCTCTTGTTGTACCACAATTTTTCCCCCTAAGATCCCTTCATCATACCAAGTTGATTCAATCACAACAAGATCACACTAGGATTCTTGATTCCCCTCCCTACATTTAGATTTGCTCTTTTTGAGGAGTTACCAAGCACCTTGGCTTGTTTTCTTTTGTGATCATGAATATTTTGCTTATATTTTTCTTTTATTAATAAAATGCAATGTTGGTTTTCCGTACTTGTTAATAAGGTAGGTAAAGGCTATGAGGTTTAGCAAGTTACTTCATGGGTTCATGAGTTTATTTGCATGCCCTAGTCAACATAGCTTGAGGAGTTCAAACTTCACTATTGGAGTGGTATTGGAAGAAATGGCATGGCAAGGCTTACTTTGGTTCAAAATATTTCAAAGTTATCAAAATTGATTCAAAAGTACAAGGGGTTGAGTGAAGAAGTTGTCATGATTGGACAAGGTCTTGTTCCTATTGGTCACAAGAGCACATTTCTCTCAAATTTCAAGACATGGAAGTGGTTTTGGAGGCTATGAGTCCTCATCATCATCCTAAATAACTTCTATTCACAAAGAAAGAATATTGGCACAAGAAGTTTGTTCAAACTTGTCAAAGTTCCTCAAAGCATTCTCTTGATCTAGAGGCTAGGGTTTTGAACTTCAAAGGAGCATATCTTGACCACCTTTTGGTATTTTTAAGTGATTCCAAAGACATCTTTCTCTTAAAATAGTTATCAACAAATCAATTCAAATGTTCCAAGGAGTTTTCATGTTTAAGGAACTTGGTGAATAAGAAAGATTACAGGTCATCCAGATGAATCCATAATTTTCCATAGGTGACTTCAAATTGTCAGAACTTGGTCAATTTTTATCACCTTGAGCCTATTATTTTTCCATTATGATATTGAAGATGTATAATTTTTCCTTCTTTTATGTGCAAAGTAAGAAAATGGATTGAAGTTTCCTTAAGAATGCAAAAGATTATAGGTCATTTCATAATTTTTGGCCATCTTCAACAAGTCATAACTTGCTCAATTTTTGGAGATTTTGGTTGGTTAAAATTTCAAAATGTCATTCAAGAGGTCTAATTCAATCCATATTTTTTTGTCAAGAGCAAATTCTAAGTGGAAGGCCATGTTTGGATACAAAAGATTATAGGTCATTTTTGAAGAAAAATTTGAAATATTTCTAAGTATGGAAAGTCAACTCTTTTTCTTCAACTTTGACTTCATGTAACTTTCAGCTCAAGCATCCATTTTATTCCATTATTTTTCCATTGCAAAGCTTTTAACCTCATCTTTCCAAATCATCAATAATTGTGCCCTAATACCCCTTGAGTTGGAAATGCCATGGATTTGAATTTGGTAACTTGAAACTGAATTTTTCACAAAGTCAGGATTTTGAAATCTTTGTTTTGGCTTCTAATCACAAGTTTTCCACGCGTTTTTGTTTCTAATCATGATTAGCAACTTCCCAAAAGTGTTTTGCATCATGAAATGCACGATTTAGCTGAGTTTTGATCAAAATTGAGTCACAGTTTCTTCATGATGCAGACCCACACGAATTCCCTCCAAAACACATCATTCACTCTTCCTTTTGATCCCATTTGCTTCTCCTATAAATACATGAACTGTCCCATTCGTTTTCCCAAGCTTAGAGAGCCAAGAACACCCTGCCAAAACCTCACACGAACCCACTTTTTTTGAATTCAGTTTTTGAAATTTAAGCTTCCTTTTCCAAAATTCTTTGCGCATTCATTATCCTTGAACTTCATACAAACTCTCCAGCACTTAAACTAATCAAAGCGAACCATAACTCAAGCTACAGAAGTCCAGTTTCAGAGCTTCTTACTTGAACTTCGAAAAGGTAGAATTCTCCACCATTTGGATCCAAATCAAGCACTAATCTATTCTACTCCTTTGTCTGATTCTAAAGCTGCTTACAATTTTTAAATCCATTGAGAATTGAGAGAGAAATCTCAAATTGATGGTGCTCACTATTTTCTGAGTTTTTGATTCATATCTCTCTCCATACCTTTTATAAATATGGTGCGATGGTTGTCTTAGAATCGTCTTGAAGAGACGAGTTCAATGATGCTAGCCTGGGATCCTAAAATTTTCCATTTGAAGGATCTCACAAAATCCCCATTGCAGGGTGTCTGGAGGTTGCAGATGATGACATGTCTCGTCGCAGCCATTGATAGTGTGCCAAGCGTTTTAATTTCATTGGTTGCCCTTTTTCTGATCACATGTGTGTTTCACTAAGGTCCATATCAAGCACGGTGCACCTGGTCCATTGTATTAGCTTACTAACGCATTTTGACTATGATTTGATGGTCCACATCTTTTTGGTTTTATTTTATTTTTTGATTTTTATATTTTGTTTGATTAAATTGTCAAAAATTCATAACTCTTTTATTTTTTATCCAAAAATTATGAAAAAATTCACAAAAATACTTTGAATTATTTCTGATCTCATGAATAATTTTGCACATTTTTTATTTTGACATTTGGCAACTTTTTATATTTTTTGTATTATTTTCTTTCTTTTAATTACTTAAAAAATACTTTCTGACATTTTTTAATTCTGAAAAAATTCATAAATATTATTTTGCATACTTTTGACTTTCTGAAAATTTTATGGAATTTTATGTTGAGGTTTACTATTTTTTACCTATTTTATGTTTGTTTGAACAATTTTAAATAGTTTAAAAATAGTTTCTGACTTTTAAAAATTACCAAAATTTTTATAAAAATATTTGGATGCATTTCTGATTTTTCTATGGCCTTAATTTTCCTTATAATTGATATTTTCCTTATTATTTTCTATTTTAAAACATTTTTTAACCCTTTTAATGTATATATTAAATATATTATTATTTTGTGATTATTTTCTGGCTGTCTTGAGTTGATTTTTTGATCATGACTTTATTAACATCATTGGATCTTAGGTGTTGAGTTCAACTCCACCAAAAATGGATGAATGATTTTAATAATAGTTTGATTAAATTTTTAATTCAAAAGTGGTTTACTCATCTTTTTGCCCTAATCCTCTTCATCTCATCCCCTTCTTATTGCACTAAATGTTGTTGGAGCATGATCTCTATATGATGTCTCAAAACAAATGGTGCATAGATTGCTATTGACCGGCCTCAAAATAGGTGTGACTTCTATATAAGTCCACTTACGATTGCTTAACATAACACTAAATTTTGTCCGGATTCGAATAAATGATCATTCGTGGCCCAAACTTATGATTGCAAACCCAAGTATGTTAATTTGATCCCTTTGATCCAATAACAATGAGATTCATTGTGTGGAGGCTTTGGTTCTACCAATCCTCTAATAGATCTACAACACCTTTGGTCAACACGGATCACTTAAACACCATTGATCATTAAATGGCACTTGTGAGAATTCCAAATGGATGATATACTTGACAAAAAGCAAATGCAACTTGTTGTGTGGAGGTTTTGGTTCTACCAATCCTCTAATGAGTTCCAAATGAAAGTTTCAAGATGGTCATCCAACTAACCACTAATTATTGACTTGTTTTGTCTTATGCTTTTATTTTTTTTATGCTTTATGTTCTATTTATTTTTCAGCATTTACACTCCATGCCATTTTCATCTTTGCTCATTTGAGCATTTATTTTCTTGTCATTTTTACTTTGCTCACTTGAGCTTTTCTTTTCTTTTCTTAAGATACTTAATAATCAACCTAAACCCTAAAAAACTCTTAATGGTACTTGGACTATTTGGTTACTATCCTTGGCATTATGGAGCATGGGACTATTTCTTGGACTTAGGATTAGAAACCTTGGCCTATCTTGGAGACTTTGTGATCTTATTTGATTATTTTGTCTGGAGTTCTTGAGGTTTACCTCAAGACATTGGGTTTCTTGTTTGTTTTTGTGTGCAGGTTTTTGTGATTACATCCTCTGTTTGTAATATGGAATTCACCCGTATACAGCCGTTACTCTGCCCAATTTTTATGAAGACTTAATACACTTGAAGAGGTCTAGTATCTTTGCTTGCTTGGTTTCAATCCAAAGAATGGGAATTCTATCTTGGTTCATAATGTCAAACTTTGGCTTCTTGTTGGTTAGATGGATCTTATCCTTAGCTTTTACCTTATGCTTTAGGATAGTCTCTTCTTCTCCTCCCATTTTCTTTAATTTCAAAAATCTTCTCCCTCCTTTTGAAAACCCTTCTTGTTTTGAAACTTGAAACACTTTCATAATAAACTTGGAATTAGGTCCATGCATTTTCAAAACATTTTCATCAATAAACTTCAATCAACTTAATAATACATTGACTTTTTTTTTGTGAGAAGACTAAAAATCAATCAATCTCATTTCAAACCATTTTGCAACTTTGGCTTTTATCTTTAAAATTTTCTCAAAAGATTAGACTCTTGTCAATCCTAGTAGTGATGAAAACAACTATACTTCTACAATATGTAGTGAAGTGAGATATTTTCCACTTGGGTGTTGAGTGAGGCATTGTTGATTTTAAAATCCAAGCCATATCCTCCACTTTGAGATGATGCAAATTCTCCTTTCTCATGATTGTGGGTACTAAGTATGTTTTCCACACGGATAATGACGATGATGTCTGATCTCTTAAATTCAACCAACACACTTGTGTTTCAAATTTTTAAAAGAGGAACTATGTGTACCCTGATCCCCTATTGCACGAAAGGTGGTACGTAGGCACTAAAGGTTCGCCACCGCGACAGGTGCTAAAATCAGAAAAAATATTTCTTTTCTCACCTCCACCATCCATTTTATATACAACACATTTTTATAGCCAAAATATACAGAATTTACAAAGAGGTTCCTGCGGAGTACCGTAGATGTTTAGGGTGCTAAAACCTTCCCTTTGCATAACCAACCCCCTTACCTTGAATCTTTCCCCCTCTTTTTGGGTTATTCACTCTTTTCCCAGTCCTTTGGAAACAATAAAGCGTGGTGGCGATTTTTATTTTGATTTGTATAAACTCTAGTCAATCCAATGGCTTAGTCTTGAACATTTCTACCGCTACACCTCTACATTACATCAAATGTTGAAATACCCAATGAAAGGGAAGGTTGTCACAGTCTGTGGAGAGGAAGAATATATGGTCACTCATTTAAATTCTATAAAATATGTTGAAATGGATGGCGAATTCATTGAAACCCCCTATCAATCATTTGAAGTAATCTCTCCAAAGGTCGGTGTTGCAACTCCTGCTACTCCTGAAATCTCTAATGGTACACCAAGAATAGCCTCTCTGATGAATTCTAGGGTTGTTATAGAAGATGGATGTTGCACTACCTAGGGACAACTTCCTAACATCCCCTACAAATCTGACAAATTTGGATTGGGTTTTACTTCAAAGGCTTAGAAAGAGGTTCGTCGTGCTTGTGTTGCGGGACCACCTCTCGTATTAGCAACAAAGAAGTCAATGCTCTGGAAAATAATGATAGTGTTGGTGACTTTGACGATTGGATATTCCCAACTGATGATAGTGGACTTAACAACTGGAAGGCCAAAGACTTCATCCCAATCTCCTCCAACCATGAGTAATTGCTATTTCCTATTTTTATTACTTTAAGAACTTTGTCTGTATAATTTTTTTAAAAACAATTACTTTAAACCATTGCTTTTCCAGGGGAACAATGGTCCATTTGTTAAGGGTTTTTCATTTCATATATCATATGCTCATTTAATGAAAACATTGGACGATTTTGCATTCAAAATTTGTGCTCTTTTTCTTTCTTTTACTTTACTATATTTTCAAATAGCCATGTGACCTTACATACACATACACACATTTGCAGATCCACATCCACTCTGGATCTCATTGACAACAACTCTGCTATTGCCATCTATGACTTTGAAAATCCAATCTATCAAGTCGAAGAAGAAGGTGAAGAAGATTTTGAGATACTTGGAGAACTCGCCAGACTCCTGATAAAAGAAGAAAGGGCCATCAAACCCCACAAAGAACCGGTCAAAGTGATAAACATGGGTACTGAGGAAGATAGGAAAGAAGTCAAGAGTGGCGCCAACTTGGAAGACAGTATCAAGAGCAGATTTGTTCAGATGTTGCATGTCTATGTTGAGGTATTCTCTTGGTCATACAAAGACATGATGGGGCTCGATACTGATATTGTGGTTTATCGTCTACCAATTAAAGAGGGTTTTTCTCTAATTAAACAAAAGGTTTGTCGCATGCATCCTGACATGTCTGAAAAGATCAAGGCTGGGGTAATGAAATAATTCAATGCAGGCTTCTTGGCAGTCACGTCTTATCCCTAATGGGTTGCAAATGTCGTTCCAGTATCGAAGAAAGACGGTAAGGTCTGTATGTGCATAGACTACATGGATTTAAATAGGGAAAGCCCCAAAGATAACTTCCCACTACCACATATTGATGTCTTATTTGACAACACTGCTCAACACAAGGTGTTTTCCTTCATGGAGGGCTTCTCATGTTACAAAAAAATCAAAATGGCGCCCGAGGACATGGAGATAACTACTTTGGTCACACAGTAGGGCACCTTCTATTATAAGGTCATGCCTTTTAGGCTGAAGAATGCAGGCGCAACTTATCAACGGGCTATGGTAGCTTTATTTCATGATATGATTCATCATGAGATATAAGTCTATGTTGTTGACATGATAGCAAGATCCAGAATTGAGGAAGAACAACTTGACCATCTGAAACAACTGGCCAAACCGTCATCCGGTAATGAAATATTAATGATGTCGCCACCAAACGTCTTTTATCCCGCTGAAAGGGAAAGGTAAACATCGAGAAAACCTGAAGAGGTTTAAATCATGGTCTTGCGACTGAGAGATCGGGT
This sequence comes from Vicia faba, assembly GCA_948472305.1. Classification (NCBI taxonomy): domain Eukaryota; kingdom Viridiplantae; phylum Streptophyta; class Magnoliopsida; order Fabales; family Fabaceae; genus Vicia; species Vicia faba. The sequence goes on along the minus strand of OX451735.1, from coordinate 92,292,683 downwards.
AAGGGAGTCTGTTACGCGAGGGGAAGGTATTAGCACCCCACATGTCCGTAGTACTCTACGGTATCCACTCTTGTTTGTTCTAATCTAAGGGTGTGTAAAATATATGTCTAAGTTGTACAGGGAATGCATGCAAAAGAAAAGAAAAAATAATGGGAAAATAAAAGTTGTGCTCACTTGGGCCCTACCCCAATGCCTATGTATCCCTTTTAAGGAATCAGAGCAGTCGTAGTTCGGCTCATATATTTTGGTTGGTTTGTGTTTTTTAGTTAAGGAAATAAAAGTAACAGAAAAGATGGGAAAACATTATATAGAACAACAAAAATGTCAATAATAATGATAAAATAGCAAAAAAGAGATGGCAAGACATCGCAGGGCAACACACACTCAGATAAGATGGTAAAACGCCAGCATGATAGAAAAATATCAGACAAGAAAATGAAACATTACAGCTAACAATGATATTGAAAATCAAAGTAGGATAACAAACATGTGCAATGGCGAAACATCGGCTACAAACATGTGCAAAGGCAAAACATCGGTTACAAATAGGTGCGATGGAGAAAAATCGGCTAAGAGATAGGAAGATCACATGGCAAAGATGGTAAAACATCAATAAACCAGATGACAAAACATCACACCTTACAATGATATTTAAAATCAAAGTATGATAACAAACATGTGCGATGGCGACAGATCGACTACAAACAAGTGCGATGGTGAAACATCGGCTAAGAGATAGCAAAGTATCATGGCAAAGATGGCGAAACATAAATAATCCAGATGATAAAATATCACACCTAACAATGATATTGAGAATCAAAGTAGGATAACAAACATGTGCGACAGAGAAATATTGGCTACAAACATATGCCATGGAGAAACATCGTCTAAAAGATAACAGAATGTCATGGCAAGGATGGCAAGACATCACTTTGACAAGATTTAAAACAAAGCCAAAAGGTGCACAAACAAATAAGATTGGTTTTTATTTTTTTACCTTGAAGAAGGATTTAAGTTTATTAGAAATATTTTATGATTTTACAAGAAGAAGTTTTAGTATTAAGATGAAATATGCAAAAAGAAAACAACTAAGAGAGACTATCCTAATCTCTAGCCCTAATGTTATCAGACAATTATTGACAATAAGGTTGAGGATGAAAGAGGGAAGTTTCTACCCTATGTTAACATACATGGATTCCTATCATAGGGTCTAGCTCGAGGACTATCCCTACCCGAGCAATCCTAAGTGAGCATGGTAAATACCAAATAAGTAAACAAACAAGTGTTTAAACATGAGTAGCAAGCAAGGCACATATACAGAATCGCCTTAAACAGGTCTTTAAATAAACCATAGGGACTCCTGACTTATATCGACAATAGAGGTCCCATCATGCAATAGAAAGCAATAAGAAACGGAAACAGTAAAAAGGAAATAGTGCAATACCAAACGGATAACTATCCGTAGCAAATGAGAAAGAAAAAGAAACCCAGAGAACTTTGAGCAAGCTAGCATCAGTAAACAAATCAAGTCAGAAATCACGCAATCAAATATATGCATTGAGGCTTCAAATATGAATATATCAGGTGATGTATAGCAGTCACGATCACATATATATCTTGCAAAAGAATGAAAAATATACAAGGCAAAGGAATGGTGCAAACACAGCCAATTGTGTTCCACAAATAAAGTGGAACACTACGGTATCAAGTCTAAATGGGAAACTTTTTCTCAGTGTACCTCGAACACTTTAACAGACAAATTAGTGATTTCAAAGAGAAATGATGCACCAATAAAGTATGGATGATGATATAATCATGACAAGGGAAAAACATGATGGAAAACATCAAAGCAATAGATGTAAGAATTATCAAGTAGGCACAAGCAAAACTAAAGAACTATTGCTCCTTTCTTCGTCACCATGTTGAATTGACAAGCACATATCAATAAAGGATCAAAGGAGCTAGTGAAGAATACAATCAAAGACTTTGGAAGTCAGTAGAAAACACTTCACATAAATACTCATTCATTTCATTATAGTTCACAAGCATAACAAAAGAGGGGTACCCCAAGATGTATCACAAAGCTTGGATCACAAGTTAGCAAGGCAAGGAATTCAAACAAGGACAAAGTTAGAAGACTTAAACCATTCAAAGACTTGAAATCAAGCTTCTAACATGCTATGAGGATATGATAAAGAGTTTAAAATGTTAATTCTAAAGCATGTTGCACAAGTGCATTTAATATACCTCAAAGATTTAAAAAAAGAAAAGGAAGATTGAACATCTAATTCACAAAAAGATGAAATGGTTCAAACATTAGAGGTCAAGTGATCTCAAGTCTTTATGAGACTATCCTTCATGTATCATTCCCCAACATGTCATCATTGGTCATTTGATGACCTCAAACTCAAGCCAAAAATTCAAAGTTCAAAGCTAAAAAAAAAAGAGAACATTACTTAGGAGGCATGAATCAAAAGGGCTCATCAGTCCATTTTATTTTTTCATATTTTTTAGAATTAAAGAAAAGCCTAAAATAAAATAAAAAGTTCAAACCATTAATCAATTAAGCAAATATTCACATCTCAAAATAAAAATCTAATAAAAATTCAGAAAAATATCAAACATAAATTATAATCAAATATTAGAATTAAAAACAAGCATTCATGATTTTTTGTAGAATTTTTAGATTAAAGGAAATATCAAAACAAAAATCAAATATCAAACAAACGATTAATTAATCACACGTATTTTAAAACCAATCAAAACATTTTCAAAAATTCTGAAAAAAATACACAAGGTCAGAGATATTATTTTGGAGTTTGATGAATTTATTTAGAATTTTCCATCATGTTTTGATGAAGAAATAAAATCAGGAAAAATAAAGTTATAAAACAAAATTCAAATAAATTCAAAGTTCAAATGGACTAATGGAATTGCGCCATTACATCATCTTCAACCTCTGGACCAATTCAAAAACACGCGCAAGAATAGTCATAAGGCTCATGTTCATATCCATCGTACATACTCATTTCCACACCATTTTTAAATGTTTTGCAAATCAAAGCCATAAACACTATCTACATCATGTTATTCGAATCACATCAAATGATTAACTATAGACCAAGAACAAATATCATGAAAATTGCAAAAAACACACTGAGCAGAAATTTCAGAATCGTCATACATGCATATCTCATCAAATCAAAAGCTCTAAAGTTGCAGAAACACTCAATGAACATCAAACAACATGATTCCAAACTCAAATCACACAATGCACGGCTAGAAATCAAAATTCAAAGTTTAGGATTCTAACCTTTGAGGCAAAAATGAATCTATTGTATCCTTCACTCCAGTTGCAAACCAAGCTTGGCTTCTTCTTCCTCAACACTTGAGGATGAAGAATCAGCGAGAAAATTGATGAAAGATCAAGCAATGAGAGGGATTCGAAGAAATGGATTTTTGAGATGAAAAGGGATTTTAAATCTGGGCTTCCATCAATGTAGCCTTTTTTCTTTTGAATGAGCAATGTAGTGTTTATATATACACTTTGGAGTGAGGGCAATAAGGTCATAACTTAAATAAATCCGTTGGAGGGCAATTTTGCCAAAACAGGCAACTGAAAGTGTGAGAGCATGTGCTTGCATTTTGTTTGTTATTTGGACTTTTTATGCTGCATTTTGATGAGCTCGGAGGTTTATGAAATGAGGTGAGTGAAGCGTGATGGGGTGAGGTGGTAAGGATTGCACATGGTGTGATTTTTCTTGAGGTGAAAGTTACCAATTTTGGCTAAAAAATGTAGAAATCATGGGAAGGCAAGGAAAGTGTGATTGTTTTTCCAAAATAAGTAAGAAATGAGGTGAGTGATTTGTGCCAAGCATGTGCAATATCAACCTGAAACCAAACAGAATCGAAGGGCATATAAAATCTTCAACTTAAGCTTTGAAGCAAACCGAGGTTCGAAAGAAATGATGAAGAAATGAACAAGATATGAGACTTCGGATTCCTGGGCAACTCAAGCCAACCTGCCCAAGACTGTGCGCGCGTTGGCCTGGTCATAAAGTAACACTTCGAATGGTCCAAATCATGGGAAATCGAAAGAAGAAGAATGAAGCTTCAACCAGCCTACAAGGTCATTTCGACTGGTCCAGGCTGAAGGAAATCGAAGAGGGAATAATGAGGCTTCGACTAGCCCACAAAGTCACACTTCAACCAGTACAAACAAATAAAGAAGAATGAGGCTTCAACCATCCCACAAGGTACCACTTCATTCAATTCAAACGAAGAAAGAAGAATGAGGCTTCGAACAGCCCACAAGGTCACCTCGACTGGTCCAAACTGAAGAAAATCAACTAGAGTAAGAGGAAGCTTCGACCAGCCCCTAAAGCCACTTCGAATTGTCCAAACTATAGGAAATCAAGGAGAGTAAAAGGAAGCTTCGACCAGCCTACAAATCCCCTTCGAATGGTCCAAGCTGAAGGAAATCAAAGAGAGCTAAAAGAAGCTTCGACCAGCCTACTAAGCCCTTTCGAATGGTCCAAGCTGAAGGAAATCAAAGAGAGAAAAAGGAAGCTTTGACCAGCCTACAAAGCCCCTTCGAAAGGTCCAAGCTGAAGGAAATCAAAGAGAGCCATTCGAATCCCTGGTTTCAATATCCCACTTCCTCAAATCACAGTCTCTTCGATTTATACCAAATTGAGTGATTCCTAGTTTAATGAGAAGCTTTCATAACCCTCTTTAAAGTGCATGGGGCACATTTTTGAATTATTCCTTAAATCAACAATGACAGACATGTCACCAACTGTTTGATGAGATGCCTAGGAAAAATGCCTTGCCTTGCTTGGCCAGATGCCCAAGATGCCTCAAACAATTCTCAACTTGCCTTGAACTTCAAAGGCTCATAACTTTTGATTTTGATTAAGAAGTGTGTTTTTTGTCCCTTGTGGGCCCTTTTAGACCTCTTTCCCCTCTTCAATTGTAAAAAAGAACCACCAAACTCCCCTGAAAAATGAGAAAGCTATGCCCTAGCAAAGTCAGGCCAAATTCAAGAATACTTAGTGAAATTTTCAATCACTACGATAACTCCAAATCCAAGTAATCTCTCAAACTTGCAATTCTCATAAGAATCAACCACCAAGGATTATCCCACATGAAAATACATGTAAAATGCTTCATGTTGACCAAAAGTTCACTTGGTCAACTCTGACTTTGTGGACTTTTGAGTAAAATTACTGTTTTCCCCTTGGATTAAATTGAACAACTTCTCATCAAAATTGGTGAACAAAACTTCAAACATATGATATCCAAAATCCATAGAGGATATCGAAATAGTTTCCATTTAAAATTCTAAATAATCCATGATTAAGACTCAAACCCTAGTTTTGCACTCTACATTAGGAGACAATTAATCAAGCTTCAAAACACTAGTTCCACTGGGCATCATGAGAGAATTTATTTAAAAAAAATTGATTACAATGATGATAAGAGAATGATGCCTCAATACTTGGCTCATCTAGACCCCAATAACTCCAACTTTGGCAAAATCATAATTTTGACTGATGAATCCAAAGGATGTGATTCTCTTTATAAACAGCACAATACTCAATCTTCTGATGATCCAATGAGGTGGATAAGATATCTTGAGATATGTGATACCTTTGGGCTTGAAAGATCCATAGGTTTAGATAATAAGGCCTTCGTTGAGCAACTTATCAATACAACCAATCTTACAAAGCTTGAGGGAGACTTGATAACCAAAATACTTTGATTCCTACACAATGTATGAATGCAATGCAATATGATATATATGATGAAACATAAGCCTTAAAATTCTGAAATCAAGAGGGTAAATTTTGGGGTGCATCAACTTCCCCTATTAAATTATGTTTAACTGGATAAGCAAAAAAAGTGACAACTTTCGAGTGTTCAAAGTTGAAGATGGTTTAATACAAAAGAACCCGAAAATTTACACTCTTGAAGAAGAAGCATAACCTCCCAACGGAAAAGAATGTCAACAGACGTGGGATTAAGAAGATACCAAACGAAATTGGATTTAGCAAACATAGGGTTTAATGAACAAAACAAAAAACATAGAAGAGTAGACAGAACTAACCTTCAGAATAAATGTGCCAGGATAAAACTAGACCATTAAAAGGGGTGATATAAGACTCAAACCACAGAGAATAGGCGAAACTAAAATCTGGAAAAGAAAAGTACGCGGGGCAAAGTGGCTAGAGTGTATGATTCTATGAGCACTTGCAAATATCAACCTAAGATAGAAAGTATGAAGGAACTGAAAGAATCTCAGAAGTAAGGAACAAAACGAGACGAAACTCGACCCAAAAAATAGTTAGACGAAACTAAATTAGATGAGTACCAGGACGAAACTGGATTTCACGCACGGGTAACGAGACGAAACTCAACCCATAGTAAAAGTGGTGAGAGTGCATGTTTCTCAGAGCACCTGCTGGTCTCAGATTAATGGATAACAGTTACGAAACCTGATAGAAGGATCCAAGGAACAAAAGAGACCGATTTCAACTAGGGATGCAATACGGACACTACAAAGAAACTCGATAAACAAAAACCTTCAAAGGGTCAAAGGAAATAAATCACAAACAAGACGAAAATCGAACCAATAACTAGATAGGAGAAACTAAACTAGATGAGTACCAGGAAGAAACTGGCGACAAGATTGAAACTTGACCCAAAGCAAGGTGATGAGAGCGCTTGCTTCTCAGAGCACCTGCTGGTCTCAGATCAATGGATAACAATGACGAAAATTGATAGAAGGATCCAAGGAACAAAAGAGACTGATTTCAACCAGGGATGCAATACGAACACTGCAAAGAGACTCGGTAAACGAAAACAGTCAAATGGTCCAAGGTATGAAACTAAAAACGAGAAGAAGCTTGACTCAATAACTAGTTATACGAGACTAAACAACATGAGTACCAGGACGAAACTGGATTTCATGCGCGGGCAAGGATACGAAACTCAGAGCTCGACCCAAAGCGAGGTGATTAGGGTGTAAATCTAAAACCCTTTTGAAAGTGAATACTAGGGCAAAACCGATATTCAAAAAGGCACATCAATAGACATTGGAATGGACTGGTGAGGGTAGTGAAGACTAAATGTTAAACATGATTAGAAGTAAAAACGCGCAGAAATTTAATGATTAGAAGCTGAATTGTCCATTTCAAATTCTGATTTTGAGGAAAAAAAGTCAATTTCAAGGTACCAACTTTGAATCAATGGCATTCATAGATCAAGGGGTCTTAGGGCATGATACTTGAAGCATTTTAAAGATAAGGTTACAATATTTACAATGTGCAAAGAATGGAAACAAATGGATGCGTGAGCTAAAAGTTGTGATGAGTCAAAGTTGAGAAAAAAATGTTGAATTTTTGTACTTAGAAAATTTCTATGTTTTTCTCAAAAAATGTCCTATAATGTTTTGCATCCAAACATGGCCTTCTATTCAAAATTTGCTTTTGACCAAAAAATATGGCATGAAGTAGCTGTCGTAAATGACATTTTGAGATTTGAACCATTTAAAAACTCCAAGAATTGAGAATGTTATGACTTTGTGAAGTTGGAGAAAATCCATGAAATGGCCTATAATCTCTTGCATTCTTAGGGCATCCTTCATCCATTTTCAAGCTTTGCACATAAAATAAGATTTGAAGTTCACATCCTTAAGACCATTTTGGAAACACAATGGGCTCAAGGAGATAAAAATTGAACAAGTTATGAACTTTTGAAATCATATAAGGGAATTTGATGGCCTATCTAGAGGACAGGTAATGTTTCTTCATCATTAGGCATCTTCCACATAAAATCTTCTTGAAATTTTTGAAGTGATTAGTTGATAACCAATTAAAGAGAAGCATGTCTTTGGAATTACTCAAAAATATCAAAAGATGAACAAGATATAGCCCTTAGAAGTTCAACACCCTAGCTCATAGAGCAACAAAATGCCTTGGGAACCCCTTTCAATGTTGACAAACTTTCTTGAACAAATACTCTTTCCATGTGAATAAAAGTTGTTGTGGATGATAATAAGAACCCATAGAAACAAAAAACACCTCCAAATATTTAGAATTTAGAGAGTTATGTACTTGTGATCAAGAACTTGTCCAATTAGGTCAAACTTGATTTTCTTTGACAAATTGAGTCATGATGAATCATAGTAGACCTTGTCATGATATCTCGTCAAAGTATCTTCAATGATTAATCTTGAATCTCAATGAAACTTTGTTGAAGAAGGCATCGAAATAAACTCATGAACCTATAGATCAACCTGATGAAATGTGTTTTGCGTTCACCTATAGCATCATCAATTAGAGAAAACATTCATTGTATTTATCAGTTAAAATTTAATCAATACAAAACATATATAATCACAATATGTAAATCAAGGTTCTTGGTGATTCCATATGAGCAAGTCTAAAGATAGGGAGAAAAACCAAACCCTAGTGTGATCTTGTTGTGATTGATTTGATATGAGATGATAAAGGAATCTTAGGGGCAAAAATTAGGGTGCAACAGCTGCCCTAATTTAAGTGTCTTCTATCCGGAGATACGAAGGTTAAAATCTTCGTGTCGACGTGATTGAAGATACTTATATATTAAACAAGCCATATTTTTATCCCTAAGATGCCATGCAATGCTTATGATTGTGCATGCAAACAAACAGATCCAAAGGTGATACGGGACACCACTTGGAAAACACAAAATACAAGATCAAAAGAAAAATAGACCAGGAAAATAAATCACTGGTGAATAGAAAACTTGACTCTATTAGGGTAAATCACAAGGAGGAGAGAAAGTAACATCAACTCAAACATTGAAGAGAGAAAATAAAGGATAGCAGTGATCGACAGATAACCGCAAACTATCCATTCACTAAGAAGATAGCAAAATCGGTAATGTCGACCCACATGGGGGAAAGAAGTGGTAGGGTAAAACTAGAAAACATTAATAATAGGGTAAGCCACAAGTGACCAGCGTCGGTACTCACAATTAGAAAAAAACAAACTTCTTCAGAGCAAAATAAGTCTCCATGAAGAACTATCTCCCATAATGAGGAGACTACCATTCATCAGAGTAACAAAAAAATTCAACAACGAACTATCTCCCATAATGACGAGACTATCATCCATTGTAGTAACAAAATCTCAACAACGAACTATCTCCCATAATGACGAGACTACCATCCATTGGAGTACAAAATCTCAACAACAAACTATCTCCCATAATAACAAGACTACCATCCATTGGAGTAACAAATCTCAACAACAAACTATCTTCCATAATGACGAGACTACCATCCATTGGAGTAACAAAATCTAAACAACGAACTATCTCCCATAATGACGAGACTACCATCCATTGGAGTAACAAATTCTCAACAACAAACTATCTCCCATAATAATGAGACTACCATCAATTGGAGTAACAAATCTCAACAATGAACTATCTCCCATAATGATGAGACTACCATCCATTGGAGTAACAAAATCTCAACAATGAACTATGTCCCATAAGGATGAGACTACCATCCATTGGAGTAAAAATATATCAACAACTGACTATCTCCCATAATGACGAGACTACCATCCATTGGAGTAACAAATCTCAACAACAAACTATCTCCCATAATGACGAGACTATCATCCCTTGGAGCACGAAATCTCAACAACAAACTATCTCTCATAATGAAGAGACTACCATCCATTGCAGTAACAAACTCTCAACAATGAACTATCTCCCATAATGACGAGACTACCATCCATTGGATTACAAAATATCAACAACGAACTATCTCCCATAATGACGAGAGGACCATCCATTGGAGTACAAATCTCAACAACAAACTATCTCCCATAATGACGAGACTTCCATCCATTGGAGTAACAAATCTCAATAACAAACTATCTCCCATAATGACGATACTACCATCCATTGGAGTACAAAATCTCAACAACGAACTATCTCCCATAATGATGAGACTACCATCCATTAGAGTAAGAAAACATGAATCTTCTCTGGGAACTAACAGACTTACTGGGGAAGTACATGTTGCTCAAATAAAGACACTTGCCATCTGTTGTTATGAGAAGGAGTTTCAATAATGCTACTGGGGAAATAATTATGACTTCCTGGGGTAATGCCAATATATTCTTGTTGAGGAGGTAAAGTCTACTTGTGAAAAATAAATGCACATTCTCAAATCAGGGCTCAAGGCTTGCAGAAATCAGAATAATAATGTTGCCAGGAACCACTTATTCAAACCAGAAATAAACTGGAATGAAATAGTCAACCAAGATAACACTTGATGAGAAATAAACTCAAAAGGGAAACACAGACCTAAACAGACAATAAGCTGAATAGGAAGGCTGAAGCAAAATTCTTCCACGAGGGATAACTCACTGGGAAATTGAAAGAGTATACACTTTCTACTTAAGGTTAACACTCTATTGGAGAGAGGGTAACATAACTCTGCAAAATAATATAATATGCAAACAAAATTTTAATGAATGCAAAATGAGAAACGAATGTTGAATTCAGTTATGTAGGATGTATATAAGAATTTATGAATGTTATCATGTATATGCTAACAAAACAGGCATACAACAGTGGAAATAAGCAGACAAAGCCAGCTTGGGTAAAGTCAACACTCGGCTAAATCACATCCAGGAGGAAAATTTATAAGAAAGTAAGCACCAACTGAGGAAACAAAGTCTTGTTCCACGGCTTAACTTCATTGGGAAGAAAAATAATCTGAAAGTAACCAAATCAAAATAATAGAATTAGTGCAAATACAGGTATCTAACATCCTTCTCTAGGCTTCAGCGGGAAACATCACACTGACTTCATTGGGGAAAATGAATGTCTTAATGTTTAGACTTCCACTGGAGATTATAATACTGACTTAATTAGGGCAGATGAAAACCAAATCATTGAGATATCAACTGGGGGTCTCGTACTTACTTCATTGGGGAGGGAAACACCACATCAATGAGGGGAGCCCAAAGTATATTCTTCAATACAAAGAGTGATGATTACACAAACTTCCCTGGGGAGAAATTATGAAATCACAAGGGGATAACAAACTTTCAAGAAGAAACATTATATCATCCTTACTTGGTGATTTAAGAAGTAAAACAAAACCGCAAGAAATCAAAATTATGGGGATTTTAAATCAAACCCAGCACTTGGTGGGAGAAAACCCAAAAAGTTGACAACTACTTCAACACTTCTTAGAAAAGATATTGCCCTTGTCTAGTTACCTTGGAAACAAACTACAACAATAATTCCAACACTGCAAAAGGGCGAAAATTTGCAAATGATTCCACCTCAGCATGCAAAGGGAGAAGGGACTTTCTTCATATGAGTGAAGAATTTAACGAGGAATCTGGGCTAGAGGCTTCAGACCATGAAAACCCGAAATCAATATGAACCAAGACTTGACTGGGGAAAATGGGATCACAAACCCAACACCGCACCATACATCTATTGGTATCATATCCAACTATCTGAGAAACACACAAAGATCATGCGCATACCAACAAAAGTGACCTGAGAGAACCTTCTTAGGGAAAACAAACTTCCAAAATTTCAGAGTTCGTTCATCCTTGGGATCACCACTTTTTTTTCTTGAGTCACAAAATCTAAAGTAAAAGTAATTTGTAAATTCTTTTCAAAAAACAATTTTGTTATTTAATCTTTTTGTTTTGAAAATTACTATCAATAATAAATGGAGTCTTTGCAAGTAGAATAAAATAAGAATTGCAAGGAATTGGATAAAAGCTCAAACTTTATTAATAAAATGGTACTCTATGAATGGCGAGACTCCATAGATGATTACAAAGTTTGGAAAATGGTAATAAATTAGAAAATATACATCGAAATACAATGACCACTATTCTCCCTAACAACTTTGAATTCCTTAGAAGCGACTTCTGTTGAAGTATGGAGAGGATCCAAGAAGATTATTCCTTCAATGATCAAGTCTTGTTTGATGCAGTTACTTACCAAAAAATCCCTAACTTTTTTCTAGGTTGCCCTTGCGGGTTATCAACCTACCGGGAAAATTTATTCTGATTATGCCTCTTATTTTTGCCTAAACCTCCCTTTCGGGTTTTCAGCCTACCGGGAGGCTCTTTCTTGCCTAAGTTGCCCTTTCGGGTTTTCGACTTAGAGAGCTTTTATTTTATTTCTTTAGGCGAAGTATTTCTTGACTGCATCAGCATTCATAGGACATGGGAAATCCTTGCCATCCATAGTTTCAAGATCAATGCACCTCCAGAGAAGGCTTTCTTGACAACATACGGGCCTTCAAAATTGGGAGTCTGCTTTCCCCTAGAATCAGCGTTAAAAGACATGATCTTCCTGAGCACAAGGTCTCCTTCTCTAAATTCATGAGGCTACCTTCTTATCAAAAGCTTTCTTTATTCTCTTCTGGTATAACTGACCATGACACAAGGCCGTCATTCTTTTTTCTTCTATCAAATTCAATTGGTCAAACTTGTTTTGGACCCATTCAGCCTCTGACAACTTGGTTTCCATTATCATACGTAAGGAGTGAATTTCAACCTCAACAGGGAGAACTAGTTCCATAACATACACAAGAGAGAATGGGGTTACCCATGTTGAAGTGCAGACGGATGTACGATATCCATGCAAAGCAAAAGGGAGCATATCATGCCAATCTTTATAGGTAACAACCATTTTCTAGATGATCTTCTTGATGTTTTTATTAGCATCTTCAACATCCCCATTCATCTTTGGCATGTAAGGAGATGAATTGTGATGGATAATCTTTAGTTCTTTATAAAGTTCTTCCATCGTTCTATTATTCAGATTTGAGCCGTTGTTAGTGATAATCCTACTTGGCACACCATACCAACATATAAGATTATTCTTGATAAAGCGTGCTACCACCTGCTTATTAACATTAGCATATGAAGTTGCTTCCACCCATTTGGTGAAGTAGTCAATTTCCACTAAGATAAATCGATGTCCATTTGATGCCTTGGGTTCAATCATTCCAATCATGTCAATACCCCACTTAGAGAAAGGCCACGGGGAAGAAATAACATTGAGAAGCGTCAGAGGAACATGGATTTTGTCAGCATAAATCTGGAATTCATGGAACTTCTTTGCAAATTTATAACAATCAAATTCCATTGTCCGCCAATAGTAACCTGCCCTAAGCATCTTCTTTGCCATCAAATGTCAATTAGCATGAGTTCCAAAGGAGCCTTCATGGATCCCATGCATCAGCATATCTTCTCCGTGTCTATCTATGCATCTGAGCAAGACCATGTCATAATTTCTTTTGTATAGAACATCTTCATTGAGGAAGAAGCTGCCTGCCAACCTTCTCAATATCTTTCTATCTTTGTTTGACGCACCAATCGAGTATTCCTGAGTCTGGAGAAAATGCTTGATATCATAATACCAAGGTTTTTCATCTGAAGTTTCCTCTGTTGCAAACACATGGGCTAGTCTATCCAAACGTCGCACTATGATGCATGGCACATCGTTCTAGGTATTCACTTGATACATAGAAGCCAGAGTGGCCAAAGCATCTGCCATCTGATTTTCATCTCTGGGAATATGATGGAATTCAACTTTCTTAAAGAAAGATAATAATCTTATAGCATAATCTTTGTAAGGAATCAGGCCAGGGTGACGATTATCCCACTCTCCTTTAATTTGATTTTTTACCAAAGCTGAATCACCATACACATCTAGAATTTTGCTCTGAGATCAATAGCTTCCTCAAGACCCATGATACAAGCTTCATACTCTGCCATGTTATTTGTGCAATCAAATTCCAACCTTGCAGTCATAGCACCAATTCCTTTCCCATAAGCATTCACAACTCCATCAAACACCATGCCCCAACGAGATTCAGGATCAGGATTTTCCTCAGGAAACGGTTCAACATAATCTTTCACTTTCAAAAACATAACATCCTCGTCAGGGAAATTATATTTAACAGACTGATAATCATCATTCGGTTGGTGAGCAAGATAATCTGCCAACTCACTACTTTTTATAGCCTTCTGAGTACGGTATTTGATATCATATTCAGACAACAGCATTTGCCAACGGGCAATTCTCCCAGTAAGACCAGGCTTTCCAAAAATATACTTAATTGGATCCATTTTGGAAATCAACCATTTAGTATGATTCAACATATATTTCCGCAACCACTTTGCCGCCCAGGCCAGAGTACAAAATGTCTTTTCAAGCATAGAGTACCGTGATTCACAGACAGTAAAATTTTTGCTGAGATAATAAACGGCATATTCATTCTTCTCTATTTCATCTTATTGTCCCAAAATACAGCCCATAGAATTATCTAACACTGTCAAATACATAATCGTTGGTCTTCCTTCAAAGGGCGGGAGTAAGATATGAGGTTCAAGAAGATACTCTTTAGTACATTCAAATGCTATTTGGAAATCATATGTCTACACACAACCTTGATCTTTCTTTGACAACTTAAAGATCGGCTCACACGTTGCATTCATATGGGAAATAAATCTGGAAATGTAATTCAGACGCCCAAGGAAGCCTCTAACTTTCTTTTCAGTTCCTGACGCTGGAATTTATTGAATTGCTTTGACTTCATCAGAGTCAACTTCAATCCCTTTTTGGATGATAATGAAACCTAACAATTTCCATGATTGAACACCAAAGGTGCATTTAGTTGAACTAAGGCGGGGACGATACTTCCTCAAACGCTTAAACAAATTAAATAAATCTTATATATGCCCTTCTTTAGTATGGGACTTAGCAATCATATCATCAACGTATACCTCAATTTACTTGTGCATCAGATCATGGAATAGGTTCGTCATAGCCCTATGGTACGTTGCACCAACGTTCTTCAACCCAAAGGGCAACACTCTGTAACAGAATGTTCCCCGGGGTGTGATAAACATTGTTTTTTCCATGTCCTCGGTATCCATTCTAATTTGATTTTATCCGGAAAATCCACCCATAAATGAGAATACTTTGAATTTTGTTGTACTATCAACCAACATATCTATATGTGGCAATGGAAAATCATATTTTGGACTAGCTTTGTTTAAATCTCTATAATCTACGCACATGTGACATTTTTCGTATTTCTTGGGTACTGGGAAAATATTGGAAATCCATTGAGGGTACACCGGTGTCACAAGAAAACTGACATTACTCTGCTTTAAAACTTCTTTAACTTTTACTTTCATATCAGGGTGAGTTCTTCACAATTTCTGCTTGATTGGCGGGCATTCTGGCTTTAGCGACAAATGATGTTCCACAATACCAGTATCCAAACTAGGCATGTATTGGTATGACCAAGAAAATATATCCACATATTCTTTCAAAATTTTAATCAACCTTCTCTTTACATCGAGATGCAGCAATGCTCCAATCATGACTTCCTTTTGATCTTCTTTTGAACCCAAATTGATCTTCTCCAACGACTTTTTATATGGCTGAATGGAACTTCCCTCGCGCTCAAGCAACCTTGAAACCTCTTCTGAAATTTCATCATATTCTTCTTCTTCGCCCACATACGCAGGAAATTCAAAGTTGGGAGAGGGTGCAGGGTCATTGTACTCAACATGTTTTTTAATTAATCTGCACATATGATTTATGATTGCTTTTAGAGACTGACACATATAACAAATGATAATGCATATTTATTTACAGTTATTATTTATTTTAAAAAGGGATTTTTTTTATTACCATTTTCCAAGAAAAAGCAGAAAATAAAGACACAATTTTGGAATCAAACATAACTTTTATTATTGATTTTAAAGATCAAAGCAACAGATATGCCCATACAATATTAACTTTCACCTTGGCAAAGTGAAAGATTTTTGAAAAGATTAACAAAAAACCAAATTACCTTGAGACATGAATACAAGACAGAACATCAATGGTGATCCATTTTTGGACTCTAACTCCATGTGTCACGTAGTTTGGCATATCTTGCTCTGCTTCATCTTCCACAATAGCATTGATCCTAGGAATAGTTGGATGAAGATAACCCCCGCTACGAAAGATATCCTAATATTTGCCCAAAGCAGCCTTCAGCTTCATGTTCTCACCTTTACCATTCTTCACATGGATTCCCAAACCAGCTCTATTCTTATTCACAGGCAAATCAACAATCTTCCTCATACTTTACTAGGGCCATTACGCACTACCTGCTGAGCATCCTTCAATGAAGCTATAGAGTTATCATTTTTGCTTAGGTTATCAGTGGATAAAGCTTGGAACTAAGTTCCAACAGCAGCTTCATCCTCTTCCAATACACTGAAAGAGGATAAATGAAATATTAACAAATCATGTTCTCCAATTATGATGACCACCTTTCCTTCATGCACAAACTTCAGCTTCTGGTGCAAAGTTGAAGAGACATGCCATACTTCGTGTATCCATAGTCGTCATAGTAAATACCTGTAAGCGGGAACGATATCCATAACTTGGAAATTAATCTAAAATAAGTGTGGGCTTATATGAATAAGCAAATCTACTTCCCCAATGACAGACTTCCTTGATCCATCGAAAGCTTTCACAATTATGTCACTTGGGCGCATGGGAGTTCCTTGGTAATTCAGATTCATAAGCGTGATACTTCGTATGAAATTTAAAGAGGACCCATTATGTTTTACCCCAAAATTTAAGATCTCTTTCCTCAAGACATTTCTCACCAAAGATCTCAAATGCTCAAGAGTTCACAAGGGCTTGATCAGACAAGCTCACTTCCTAAGCATTGAGCCTCCAAGTTAGGGTTTTGGTTTTCTCAAGGAAAATTGGACTTTTGATGCATCAAATGACTTTAATGGTTCATTATAGGTATCCAAGATTACTCATACCAAGTTTCAAGTCTTGCATCTCAAAATTGCATAGTCAACTACTCAAATGATTGAAAATCAACTTTATTGGGTAAAAAGTCAATTATGGTCAAAGTACATTCAAATTTCATGATTTTTGACCAACATCAACATTTTTAAGTCATTTTCATCTATTGATAAAGTGTTTATCACAATTCCTTAAGAAAAGCATTTAAATCATCAAAGGGGCAAAATTGTCAAAATTAGGGTTTTGACTGAGAATGACTGATCAGTGATTTTTGACCTAGTACATGACCTAATGGTTTGAAGCATGATTTAAAGGATTCAAAAATAACATGTTTACCTAATTTCACGGCTCAAATAATTTCTCAAGATCATTGGATTGATAGTTGAAATTTGATCAACTGATGAAAAGTCAAAACTTTGACTTTTTTTACAAACATTGAATTTCAAAGATCAAGATTCATCAAGACATTCAAAAATACAAAACTTGAATATCAAGAATCAAGAAATTCAAAAAATTCCACAAAAAGTCAAAGTTTTCAAGACTTATAAAATTTTCTAAGTGTTTTTATACTTGATAAATTCATTACTTCATGACATTTTTTCACCAAGATGCAAGATGATTCAAGGAAAAATTTTAACATGAAAGTTGTAGATCTTGATAAATTACAAAACTTTGTATTAGATGGTTGATGTCCAAAAAATGCTTAGATTTGAAGAAATAAGCCCATGAAGTCATGACATTTTTTATAAAACACTTAGTGAAATTTTCATCTAGTTTAGGCAGATTTTTGACCTAATTTCATGACAAATTTTCACCTAGTTCCAAAATGATTTAGCCAATGTGGTCAAAATGAAGGTTCTAGACAATGTTTAAATCTTTCAAAAATGTCAAAGAAATTGAAGAGGTCATTCTTGAGCTAATAGAATCGAAGAGAAGATGTTGGGCATCCATTCTTGAAATTTAGGGCATTTTCATGAAGAACACATAACCAAATCTCAAGCCATGATATATAAATCTCACTTTGTAGGCTTAAAACTTGCAAATCACTCAATAATTAAATGCTTACACAACTGATTAAGCTTTTGTTGCATTTGAGTCATTGTCCAAGTGATTAATCCATTTTTGGCACAAAGGTAACATTGCCATTTTGAAAAAGTGCCTTTAATCACAAAGTCCACTCTCCTTGATCTTTGAACTTGTTCCTTCTGCACGTACATAATCTCAAACCCATAAGCAACAGGTTTAAAGGCTTTAGCCACCCTACAATCCCTTGAACTATGCATTGAAACCATGTTTGTCAAGCTTGCTTCAAAAACAAGTCAAAAAGCCATAACATGTAATCTTGTGTTTCTGATCCCTTCAAGCTTCCAAACCTATTGCCTATAAATAGAGAGGTCATATGCAACCTAACACATGAATTCACAAGGATATAAACTCCCTCAAACTCCCTAAAATCAGAATTTGCACACAAACTCCATTTTTGTGTCATTTCTGACTTTGAATACCCATCTCGCGTGCATTTTCCATTTTAATCAATCACCAAGCTTCTATAACTCATATAGAAGTTACCTAACACCTACCACACAAGTCTAACATCATATTCCTCATCTTCCATAGTAAGCATTGGATTAGCTTCTTGGAGATTCAGTGAAGCTATCCAGATCATCAAAACATCGCAAGGAGTGCTCAATCATCAAACACGATTTCCAGTTTTGAGGTAAGTATTCTTAACTTTTAACTTCTCATACAAGCATCATTAATGGTCATTTTGTGAATAAAAAATGTAGACATCATATCTCTAAAACCAACCATGTCCTTAGATTTCATTTATGTTTCCTGGGTGGTGCGAATTTTGAGTTTGAACTTTCTAAAAAAATTAGGTTTAATTTGGTACCAGATATATTTCATGCTCATCTTTGATTTTTAGCTTAAGTTATTTGGATGGTTGAAATCTCGGTTAAATTTGGAGCAACTTTCATGTTTACATTTTTTCAAATGATTGAGAAATGTGCAAGATCAAATTGCATGGAAATGGTGTTGTTGTTCTATGCGCACAAGGTTGAAGATGAAGCCATTTCAAAAATTTAGGAAGAAGTTTATTTTAAGTTTATTGCATGTTGTATTATAACCGGATGAAACAGCCAACCTAGTGGTAGGAGAAGTCGTGTAAGGCATTGAACTATAGGGACCTGGGTTCGAACCCCAATGGTACCCTTTTGGTTTTTCTTATTTTCTCCTTGCAGATTCAATACGAGCAGGCTTTGTATGCACGCCATACACCCTAATTCCTTCATCATCATATCAATCAAGCATTCTATCCAACACACCACAAGACAAGCCCATAGTACACCCAAGGAAACCATGCACACTGGATCATAAAACAGGCACTGGACCTGTTTGATTTGGGCCTCATTTTTTTTGTTTTTGCTTTCTCATACCTCCTCTTTTACTAAAAACCACGCAAGCCCATATAAATTTTGTATTTTATCATTTTTCTGATTACAAACAAAAATATTTTGGGCCTGGACTTTTTTTTACTACTTCTCAGATGCATTTTCATTTTTCAAGCCCTAACCCAACTATTTTTATTTCTTTTATATTTTATTTATTTTCATTTATATATTTATTTTACCTAAAAAAAACCACCAAAAAATATTTTTCTTCATTAAATCAAAAATATTTTAATTTGAGTATTTTAATTTATTTTTTAAATAAAATTCTATTATTTTTCTTTTACATTGTAAAAACATTTTCTAAATTAATACTAATATTCAAACTATTTTCTAAAAAAATTATTAGACTTGGGTTTATTTTCTTCCTAAACATAGATTGTAGTTTTTGGTTAAATAATTAACCTCTTTTTTTTTTGTAAATTAAATTTACTTAGTTTAGTTAGGTTAAATTATCAAAACCTTTTTCTATCAAAAACCCTAAAAGACAATTTTTTTCTTTCTTCTCCATCTTTAAATTTTTATATTATTATTATAATTCATATTCAATGGTTTCTAATAGTAATTAAGGCTTTACTGTTTTCCTCCCCTCATTTACAAAGTTGTACCCCCATTCCCAAAGCATTGTAATAGCATAGGACATTTAAATTCAGCAATTTATCATGTTCGTTATTATTGCTAGTAATTAGGGTTTGTATGGCAAGACAAAAATCAAACACTAGAAAACCCTAATTCAAGATAATATACTTGAAATAAACACACCTTGCAGACATGCACCTCTAAGGGTAACCCACACTTGTTGCCTCGGATAAAAACATTCATGTCCCTCGAGCATGAGATGTTTTAGACAAAGACCCTCGATTAAAAGAACATAGTCCCTCAATGACCCTTCAAATGTTTCCTTCGGTAAACGATCTTAGTCCCTTACGACAATTTCTAAAACATCTTATAAGTTTCCTTCTATGACTGTACTATGACCCACGCATATCCCTCATATCCAATGATATGGCTTCCTACTGACCAATGGTAGATAACCATTATTTAAAGGAGGAGGAAAATAACAAAGACTTTTTGAGTAGGTAGATTGCTCGTGATTGCTTGCTCACAAAAAAAACCACTTCTACACTTCACACTTTTAAAAGACTTTTCAAACAAACATTTTGTATACATTCTCAATGATACGAGAATCATTACAAAATAGAATTACATTGGCATTTTCAAGCATCTTTCCAAACACTCACTTTCAAACAATATTTTCAAAACCAACATTTTGTATACATTCTCAACAATAAGAGAATCATTTCAAAGTTTTCCAAACTTAGGCATTTTCAAAATATTTTCAAACTTACACAAACACAAAGCATTTCAAAGTGATCAAGCAATTAAGAACCCGTATATAACTACGGATGAAAAGGGTGCTAACACCTTCCCTTTTCATAACCTACCCCCGGAACTCAAGAAAGTTTTCAAAAGGTCTTTCTTGTTATTTTCACCCTTTCCTTTATTGGATAAAAGAAAAGTCGGTGGTGACTCTTACTATCCGCAACAATTGCGATAAAATGCAAAACACCAAGTCAGTTCTCCCACCATATTAAAGAACTGCCGACTCTGCTGGGGATTTATAAAGTAAAAGTGGGGTTATATTAAGAGTTAGATCACCTTTATTTGCTTTATTTTGTTTGCCTTATTTGCTTTACTTTTATGGGTAATGCTTGGGTTTATTACTTGTAAAGATCCTATACTCGGATCTGGGGCACATTAGGTAAGTAGAAATAGATCGTGAAAATTGTACGGCATAGACCGATATGGTTGAAGAGATGGCTACATTAGTGTGACACATTTGTTGGTACCGGTTTCCTTTGTGTTGAATCAAGGAGAATACGAGGCCGTTGTGTGGTGTCATGAAGCACTAATTGACCGTAGAACCTTAGTTGAATAACTTGGACATTAGAAAGTAGTGAGATATCTGGATTTGGTGCCAAAATAAAGATTGGTTGATACTCGATACTACACTCATTGAGACCAGACTTTCAAGATATTTTGGATGCAAGAAAAGATTGATTGTGCTGAAACAATGGCCAATGAAGAAAGATCAATGATATTGAGATTCCTTAGAACCTGGTTACTTCTATAAGGAAAGGTTGAACCAACTAAACTTCAAGAGGGTACTTACCTATAAAACCCATGCAAGCATAAACCTAAGGTCATTATGTGTTTTGTTTGTAATTAATTATTCATGACATCATAAACATCATGACATGATGCCATAGCATTCTTACTAACCATTTCAACGATCTTGGAATTTATCTTTGTTCTATTTTATAGGATATGGCTTCCGCTCGTGGAAATACCATCCAATTCAGCTTCATAAAAGTGCTTCCTAAACTTAAAGAGTTAGCATCAATGGTTCCTGAAGATTCTTCCTTCAACAAAAGATATGGTCGACTTCATAGTTTTGGCTACCTCAAGCTTTCAAGAAGAAATGATGTGTGTGCTCTTTTAGTTCTTTGATCCTATGCATCATTGCTTCACCTTTCCTGATTACCACTTGGTGCCCATATTGAAACTATTAGGAGTTCATGTGCTTGATCAAATACCATTCACCGGTCTAGAGGAAGCTCCAATGCTTGAAGTGATTTCCAAGTCCTTGCATTTGAAGAGATTTGAAATTGTAGCTAATTGGGAAACACGAAGAGGAGTCAAGGATTTTTTAGCTAAGTTTCTGTTGGAGAATGATCCATTATTTTGGGAAGATATGGATTTTCAAGCATTTGAAGATGTCTTGGCTCTTCTAACCTATGGTTTGGTTTTGTTCCCTAATCCGGACCAACTCATAGATTTGAATGCTTTCAATATTTTTCTTTCTCGTAACCCCGTGCCTACTTTGCTTGGAGACATTCTACATTGTCTTCACACTCGCACTATGAGGAAACGAGGAGCTCTTATGTGTTGCATTATGTTGCTGCCTAGGTGGTTTATTTCTCACCTTCCTCGATCAATATTTAAGAATGAAAAAGGCTTGACGTGGTCTCAAAGGGTGATGTCACTTTCTCATTAGGATATTCGTTGGTGTTCCCGATCTCAGGAAGACATTACTATTATTGATCGTTGTGGGGAGTTCTAAAATGTTCCACTCTTGGGCATTAGGGGAGGTGTTACTTATAACCCTTCACTAGCTCTACGAAAATTTGGCTATGCTCGAAGAGATGGTTCTCATGATGAACTTATCAAAGGTATTGTGTTCGACTATGAGAATGATGTCCAAGGTTATCATCAAAGATTTGTACGAGCCTGAGGCATGGTAAACAAGGTTGATAGAAAGACTTTGGGGCATAATAACTCCATTCCTTTGGAGCCTTATCTCAAATGGGTACGAGCTCGCGCTCAAAGCCTCATTATGCCATATCCTGCCATCCTACCAATAGTTGTGGAGCATGTTGCTAAATTGGGTGTTACTTATATTATTCTCCATCCGGACATGCCTACGGACCTCGAAGAATTGCAGAGATCATGGGTTCAACTCAAGGGGGAACGAGACACCTTTGAAACTCGATTTTATGAAAGCGAGAAGAAAGTGTAGGATCTCACAAGGCAACTTCACAAGGAGCAAAGCCTGAATGCATACATTGCACTAAAGAGGATGCGTTCGTGGGAGACCTGAGTCTTTTGTTTTAGGAGTTTATTTTGTTGTCTCTTTGAGACATTGTTGCTTTTTTTATTGTAAGCCCGAGGGTAAATTGTAATCTTTGAACTTATTAATACAATTGTGGTGTTTGTTTCCTTTTTGGCTAAGAAAATTTAAATTCCTTAAGGTCCTTGAAAACATTGCATCGACATAGCATGCATCATATCATAAGCAAGTTTTACGATTTAGGTTTCCTCATCTTTTTACTATTTATTTCAGTATAAGATGGCTCTAGAGAAAACCGTCAAAGATATGCAAACTCAACAAGCACAGTTCCAATAGACTTTACTCAACCTAGCCAAAGGTCAACAAGAAATGATGGCACTCAATGAAACCAAGAAGAAGACAAAGAAGAGGGTTATTATTCTCAATATATGAAGAAGGTTGAAGGGGCCTGCCAGACTGGCTCAAATAAAAGAGGCTTCTATTAGGGAGGAATACAATCAAGAAGAGGAAGTTAGAAGCACCAAAGCTGGGGTGGAAGTAACCAGATTACTGAGGACGAAGACTATTACGAAGAGTAGTATCCACCTGCGTATGAGAAATACAAACAACTAGATGACCGACTTAAGGATGTAGAGATCGAAACAGTGGCTGGTTTAGAATTTGGTGACTTAGGTCTGGTCCCTGGGGTGGTCATTCCCCACAAATTTAAATTTCTTGTCTTCGACAAATATGATGGGGTCTCTTGTCCAAAGATGCATCTGAGGTCTTATGTCTAAAAGATTCAACCACACACTGCCGATAGAAAGTTATGGATGCACTTCTTCCAAGAAAGCTTATCTGGAACGCAGTTGGAATGGTTCTATAAACTTAAGAGGAATAATATCCACACCTGGGAGGATATAGATGTTGCCTTCTACAAATAATGCCAATACAACACTGATTTTGCACCAACTCGTGTGCAGTTGCATAATATGACTATGGGTTCAAATTAATGTTTTAAAGAGTATGCTCAAGAGTGGAGGGACCTAGCTGGAAGGGTGTATCCCCCATTGACTAACAAAGAATTAGTGGACATGTTCATTGTAACACCCCGTTTTATTTAATATTATATTATATTAATATTTTTGAGTTACCGTTTGACGTTTATTTTTGCGACGAGAATATTTAAATTAACCGTTTTATTTGTTAATATATTCGGCGATGTTTTATTCGGACTGATAATTATTTTCTTTGGTCTGGTATGTATTTTGAGGGACCGGTAATTATTTTATTTGGTTTGGTATTTATTTTGAGGGACCGATAATTATTTTATTCGGTCCGGTATTTGTTTTGAGGGACTGGTAATTATTTTATTCGGTCCGGTATTTATTTTGAGGGACCGGTAATTATTTTATTCGGTCCTGTATTTGTTTTGAGGGACCGGTAATTATTTTGTTCGGTCCGGTTTTTATTTCATTCGGTTCGGTAAAATATTATTCGGATCGATATTTAATTATTTGGAGTTATTTTAATTATTTTGGGTTACTAAGACTAGTGGAGGATAGTATGGTAATTTCATGTTGTCTTAAGACCAAAATCCAAACAAAGGCATTAGTTGTTGTTTTATGAGAGATAGAAGTATCATAATATTAAAATACATAAAGAGAGAGAGCAAGAGAAATATGTCTTAGAAGAGAAGAGGAAACAAGAACACAAGAGCAAGCTTGGGTTTTGGGTTGGTTGGAACATCAAGAATCATTCAAACATCTAAGGTAAGGGGTTTGATTTTCCAATGCTTATAGTTAAGGTTTGTTTTGGTATATTTTGAATTTGGGGAAAAATTGATGTTAGGGTTCTTGAGTTTTGTTGAGATAGAAATTAGAAGAGTTAATTAGGTGTTGTTGTTGTTGTTTAATTAGTGTTTAGTAATTGAAATGAAGTTTAGAAACTAACTAGCAGTATTTACTTAAGTTAAGAAAACAAAGGAACTTGCAGTATGTTTATTTACATTAAGCTTATAACTAAGACTAAAGTAGCAGTATAGTTAGTTTACTAGAATAATGTAGTATGAAGTTATTTTATTAAAAATGCAGTATGAAGTTATTTTATTAAATATGCAGTATGCAATGAAGTTATAATGTAATAGCAGTATATATTGCATTCCCTAAGGTGAACTAGCACTAGATTAGAAAGATTGAAAAACTAGCTGCATAGTTTGAAAGAAAACAAAAAGTGCAGTATATATTGCGTTCCCTAAGGTGAACTAACAGTAGTTTAGAAAGAATGAAAAACTAGCTGCATAGTTTGAAAGAAAACAAAACGTACAGTAGTATATACTTGAATTAAGGAAAACTACTAACTAACAGTATAGTTAACTAAAGTACTAGCGGCATTAGCAGTATATTAATCGAACTGAAATTAAGTTTAAAAAAATTAAATACAAATATGACATGAGTTAGCCGATTTAATTTGGAACCCGATTATGTTCCGATTTCCCGATTTCAGCAATTTCGGCGACGAAGCAAGTTGCTCCAAATTTTACGAAAATTAACCTGCTAGCTATTTTTGACATGTAAAACATCATGGTGAGGTTATTTTTTCGAGATTATGAGGTTTTAACGGAGCGACCCGAAATAAGTCAATTTACGGTTAAGTTGAATCGGGTTGCGTTTTAGTCGGTTTAAGTCACGTATGGACAATTCGATTGCAACGTTAATGTTTATAATTGATGCTGATTATTGTGAATGACTTTTGCGACGATTATTGATGTTTGACTATTTTTCCGTGTTTTAAATTTAGTTAATTATTTGATAATGATGTGGTGTGATTAAATATGATGTTTGCGACGTTTTATTTATAATGAATACTTGATGATATGCGATGCGATGATATGTTTATCTTGGTGTGGATAAATATGGCGACGTGGGTTTTATACCAATTTTGATGTGCGAAGATGATGCTTTGTTGTGTCGTGTTTGTGATGTCGTGTTGTCAAGTCACATACATTGCATTGGCGACGAGGGCTTTTATGCCAATGTGACAATGGGATTTTATGCCGAATGTCCCTAATTATGGACAAAGCGACGGGTACCACATGCATAACATAGTCGTGTCTCATGGAGTCAGTTATGTTTATTTTTGAGTCTTTTCGCGTTGAGTTTTATTTGATGACTTATAATGAATTGCGATGTTATATGATACTTTGTTTTGTGATGATTTTTATGTTGAACATAAAGTGATTATGATGTGACAATTGAAAATTATGCGATGGATATTACATGACGGTAAAGCGACGATATGAGTTTATGGCGATGGAGTTTATGTCTTGTTTTGACGTGATTATGGTGATTATGTGATCATATTAAATTGTTGATCTTGTACAATAAATGATGATTTTAAAGTATGTGAGATTTGATATTTGTTGACATATTCTTATTAATCGATATCATTTATGATTCCAAAACTATTTATATATTTTATCATGCCTTTAATTATATGCTTTGGAGTATCTCACCCTTTACTTGTTTCGCTGTTGCCTTTATATTGGTAACGTGCAGGTGATCCGCGAGGATGATGAGGATTAGCTCGAGTCTCTTTATTTTGAGTCGCTCTGCTCTGATAGTAGTAACACTCGGGATTTGGGCGACGTTATTATTTTGATAGGATAGTTTATGTATACTATCTTATGACTTTATGTATTGATGATAACATGATGATATATACATTTTGTGAACACATCCGCTGTGCTGTGATTAGTCATATGTTTATATGATGGTTTATGTTATGAATCGGTATATCCGACTTTTGATTTTGTGATGTGCATTATAATGCAAAGTGATGAAAAACACGAATATGTGATACCTCAATTTATGTTTGGAAGAAATTTTGAAACTCTGATTTTATTATTAATTACGAGGGGTAGAATTGGGGTCTTACATTAGTGGTATTAGAGCAGGTCGGTCTGTCCGGCCAAATATTTGAGTTTGTTGTTGTGTAACAATAAAGTATTGTTATTTGTTGATTCTAATCCTTGTTTTGTTGTGAGAAAAAGTTGTTATGGTTGGAAGGAACACTGGTAGGAATGATAAGGCTCTTGTTGCTGCTATGGAGGCAATGGCTCAGGCTTTCTTCAACCCGCCGAATGATGACGAGAACACTGGGTCTCGTAGTTTGGCAACCTTCCAAAGAGATATTCCTCCTACTTTCCTAGGAAAGTATGACCTCAAAGGTGCTTTGGCATGGCTGAAGGAGATTGAATGAATCTTCCGTGTGATGGATTGCACTCATGTGCAAAGGATCTGTTATGGTACTCATAAACTAAGTGCTGAAGCGGATGATTGGTGGGTTGAAACCCGTCAGAGGCTTGAGATTGCTGGTGTGGAAGTAACATGGGAAGTTTTTCGAAGGGAATTCATGAGGATGTATTACCCGGAAGATGTTCGGGGAAAGAAGGAGATAAAGTTCCTTGAATTAAAGCAAGGAAGCATGTCTATCACTAATTATGCTGCAAGATTCTCTATGTTGGCCAAGTTCCATCCGCATTATGATGGGCCGAATGGCGAGTTCTCTAAATGGATCAAGTTTGAAAATGGTTTGTGTCCTGAGATTAAGAAAGCTGTTGGTTATCAGAAAATCTGTGTCTTTTCAAATTTGATTGATAGTTATAGGATCTTTGAGGAGGACAATAATGCTCATTATAAGATTATGTATGATAAGAGAAACAAAGGTCAGCAAAGTCGTGGAAAACCGTATGATGCTCCAGCTGGTAAAGGGAAACAGATAGCGTTTCAAGGGCAAAGAACTGGTGGGGGAGATGCTCCTGCTAGTATTGTTTGTTACAAGTGTGGGAAACCTGGCCACAAAAGTAATGTTTGTCGAAGCGATGTTAGAGCTAAGGAAAATGAGGTGAGATGTTTCTGATGTGGAGAAATGGGCCATATGACTCGCGATTCTAGACATTAGGATATGGTCTATTTTAATTGTGGTGAGGGAGGTCACATTAGTGCTCAATGTAAGAAGCCTAAGAGGACTCAAGGAGCAGGAAAGGTGTTTGCTTTGTCGGGTGTTCCGACGGCAAACGAGGATGGTCTTGTTCGAGGTACTAGTTTCATTAATAGCTTTCCTCTTATTACTATTATTGACACTGGTGCTACACATTGTTTTATTGATGTTGATTGTGTAAAGAGATTGGGTCTCACTTTGTCGTCTTTGGATAGAGATATGGTGGTAGAAGTTCCGGCTAAGGGAACGATTACTACTTCTTTTGTGTGTGCAAGTTTCCCTTTATCAATCGTTGATAGAGACATTGTGATGGATCTTGTTTGTTTACCGGTTGTCGGGTTGGACGTGGTCTTAGGTATGGACTGGTTAAAAGCTAATTATATCCATATCAATTGCTATGACAACACTATGAGGTTTTGTTCCTTAGTAGAAGAAGAACAATCTATGTTGGTGTCGATGAAGCAGTTGAATGAGTTCATGAAGGATGAGGCGTTGGTTTTATTGTTGATGGCGACTCTTTCTATGGAGAGTCAAGTTGTGATAGCAAACTTTCTGGTGGTCTGTGATTTTCCCGAAGTATTACCTGATGAGATTCCTAGTGCACCTCCAGAAAGAGAAGTTGAATTTTCTGTGGATCTTGTCCCTGGTACCCGACCTATCTCTATGGCATCATACAGGATGTCCGCATCTGAGTTAGCAGAATTGAAGAGCCAATTAGAAGATTTTCTCGAGAAGAAGTTTGTTAGACCTAGTGTGTCCCCGTGGGGAGCTCCTGTGTTATTGGTGAAGAAGAAAGACAATAGCATGAGACTTTGTATTGATTATCGTCAGTTGAATAAAGTGACTATCAAGAATAGGTATCCACTTCCTAGAATTGATGATTTGATGGACCGATTGGTTGGCGCTCGCATGTTTAGTAAGATTGATTTGAGATCGGGTTACCATCAAATAAGGATGAAAGAAGAAGATGTTCATAAAAATGCTTTCAGGACGAGGTATGGACATTATGAATATTCGGTGATGCCTTTCAGTGTCACTAATGCACCAGGAGTATTCATGGAGTACATGAATCATATTTTCCATCCTTACGTGGATCGGTTCATGGTTGTTTTCATTGATGATATTCTGGTTTAGTCTAAATTGGAAGAAGAGCACGCAAAACATTTGCGCATCCTGTTGGAAGTTCTGAAAGAGAAGAAGCTTTATGCTAAGTTGTCAAAGTGTGAGTTCTGGTTAAATGAAGTGAGCTTTTTGGGGCATGTCATTTCTGGTGATGGCATTATTGTAGATCCTTCTAAAGTTGATGCTGTGTTGAGATGGGAAACTCCTAAGTCTGTTACTGAGATTAGAAGTTTCTTAGGATTGGCTGGTTACTATAGAAGGTTCATTGAAGGTTTTCCTAAGTTGGCGCTCCCTTTTAAAAAGTTGACTTGTAAATGAGCTGCATTTGTGTGGGATGTCAAGTGTGCAGAATGTTTTGTTGAATTGAAGAAAAGGTTGACAACGGCTCAGATCTTGATTCTACCTAATCTTGAAGAACCGTTTATTGTTTATTGTGATGCTTCTAAGATGGGTTTAGGTGGTGTACTTATGCAAAATGGCAAAGCGGTTGCTTATGCTTCTAGGCAATTGAAGATTCATGAGAAGAATTATCCTACGCACGATTTGGAGCTTGCAGCGGTTGTTTTTGTGCTTAAGATTTGGAGGCATTATCATTATGGTTCTAGATTTGAAGTATTTAGTGACCATAAAAGTTTGAAGTACTTGTTCGATCAGAAAGAGCTTAATACTAGGCAAAGGCGGTGGCTTGAATTGTTGAAAGATTATGATTTTCGATTGAATTACCATCCTGGTAACGCTAATGTGGTGGCCGATGCTTTAAGTCGAAAGACTTTGCATATGTCACTTTTGATGGTGAAAGAGTTGGAATTGATTGAGAAATTTAGAGATATGACTCTTATAGTATAAGTGACGCCGAAGAGTGTTATCTTGGGAATGTTAAAGATCAATAATGATTTTCGTGATAGTGTTAGAGAAGCTCTGAAGCTTGATGTGAAACTTGTTAATTTGTTGGTTGGTATTGGACAAACTGAAAATGAAGATTTCAAGTTGGATGCTCAGGGTGTATTGAGGTTCCGAGATAGGATTTGTATTCTTGATGATGTGGATTTGAAGAGAATGATATTGGAAGAAAGTCATAGAAGCAATTTGAATATTCATCCCGTAGCGACCAAAATGTATCAAGATTTAAAGAAACTATTTTGGTGGTCGGGCATGAAGAGAGAGGTGGCTCAATTTGTTTATGTTTGTTTAACTTGTCAGAAGTCTAAAGTGGAGCATCAGAAACCTGCAGGGTTGATGCAACCGTTAGAGATTCCAGAATGGAAATGGGATATCATTTCTATGGATTTCGTAACAGGGTTACCGGATACACCAAGAGGACACGATGTGATTTGGGTGATTGTCGATAGGCTTACGAAGTCGACTCACTTTATTCCTATTAACATCACTTATCCCGTATCGAAGTTGGCGGAAATTTAAATGCATGTAATTGTGAGATTACATAGTATTCCTTTGTGTATTGTTTCGGAAAGAGATCCGAGGTTTACTTCTGAATTTTGGAAAAGCTTGCAAGAGGCTTTGGGTTCAAAGTTGAGGTTGAGTTCGGCTTATCATCCTCAAACTGATGGTCAGACGGAAAGGACGATTCAATCGTTGGAAGACATGTTAAGTGCTTGTATTCTTGAACATGGTGGTTCATAGGATACATATCTTCCTTTGATTGAGTTTACTTATAACAATAGTTTTCATGCTAGTATTGGAATGGCATCGTCCGAGGCTTTGTATGGTCGGAGGTGTAGAACTCCTTTGTGTTGGCATGAGTCGGGTTAAAGTGTGGTGCTTGGAACAGAATTGGTTAGAGAGACTACTGAGACGGTGAAGATGATTAGAGAAAAGATGAGAATTTCTCAAAGTTGACAAAAGAGTTATCATGATAAAAGGAGAAAAGACTTGGAATTTCAAGATGGTGATCATGTATTTTTGCGAGTTACTCCTACAACCGGCGTTGGGCGAGCATTGAAGTCGAAGAAGCTAACTCCTCGCTTTATTGGTCCTTACCAAATTACTAGTAAAGTGGGAAAAGTGGCTTATAGAGTGGCGTTACCGCCAAATATTTCGAACTTGCATGATGTGTTCCATGTGTCGCAACTTCAGAAGTATGTTTCGGATCCTTCACATGTGATTGAGATCGATGATATCCAAGTGCGAGACAATCTTACGGTGGAGACGATGCCATTAAGGATCGAAGATCGTGAGATGAAGTCTCTTCGTGGCAAAGAGATCTCCTTGGTTAAAGTTGTTTGGATAGGAGCAGTTGGTGAAAGTGCGACGTGGGAGTTAGAAAGCAAGATGTAGGATTCCTATCCCGAGCTTTCTGAATCAGGTAATTTCGAGGACGAAACTTTTATAAGTGAGGGAGAGTTGTAACGCCCCGTTTTATTTAATATTATATTATATTAATATTTTCGAGTTACCGTTTGACGTTAATTTTTGCGACGAGAATATTTAAATTAACCGTTATATCTGTTAATATATTCGGCGACGTTTTATTCGGACCGGTAATTATTTTATTTGGTCCAGTATGTATTTTGAGGGACCAGTAATTATTTTATTCGGTCCTGTATTTATTTTGAGGGACCGATAATTTTTTTATTCGGTCCGGTATTTGTTTTGAGGGACCAGAAATTATTTTATTCGGTCCGGTATTTATTTTGAGGGACCGGTAATTATTTTATTCAGTCTAGTATTTGTTTTGAGGGACCGATAATTATTTTGTTCGGTCCGGTTTTTATTCCGTTCGGTTCGATAAAATACTATTCGGACCGATATTTAATTATTTCTAGTTATTTTAATTATTTTGGGTTAGTAAGACTAGTGGAGGGTAGTATGGTAATTTCATGTTGTCTTAAGACCAAAATCCAAACAAAGGCATTAGTTGTTGTTTTATGAGAGATAGAAGTATCATAAAATTAAAACACATAAAGAGAGAGAGAGAAGGAGAAAGAGGTCTTAGAAGAGAAGAGGAAACAAGAACACAAGAGCAAGCTTGGGTTTTGGGTTGGTTGGAACATCGAGAATCATTCAAACATCTAAGGTAAGGGGTTTGATTTTCCAATGCTTATAGTTAGGGTTTGATTTGGTATATTATGGATTTGGGGAAAAATTGATGTTAGGGTTCTTGAGTTTTGTTGAGATAGAAATTAGAAGAGTTAATTAGGTGTTGTTGTTGTTGTTGAATTAGTGTTTAGTAATTGATATGAAGTTTAGAAACTAACTAGCAGTATTTACTTAAGTTAAGAAAACAAAGGAACTTACAGTATGTTTATTTAGATTAAGCTTATAACTAAGACTAAAGTAGCAGTATAGTTAGTTTACTAGAATAATGTAGTATGAAGTTAGCTTATTAAATAATGTAGTATGAAGTTAGTTTATTAAATATGCAGTACGAAGTCAGTTTATTAAATATGCAGTATGAAGTTAGTTTATTAAATATGCGGTATGAAGTTAGAAATTATATATGCAGTATGCAATGAAGTTATAATGTAATAGCAGTATATATTGCATTCTCTAAGGTGAACTAGCACTAGTTTAGAAAGATTGAAAAACTAGCTGCATAGTTTGAAAGAAAACAAAACGTGCAGTATATATTGCATTCCCTAAGGTGAACTATTAGTAGTTTAGAAAGAATGAAAAACTAGCTGCATAGTTTGAAAGAAAACAAAACGTACAGCAGTATATACTTGAATTAAAGAAAACTACTAACTAACAGTATAGTTAACTAAAGTACTAGCGCCATTAGTGGTATATTAATCGAACTGAAATTAAGTTTAAAAAAAATTAATTAATTTATATTTTGTTTTATTTTCTTAATTTAATATATTAAATATTTATATTAATTAAATACAAATATGACATAAGTTAGCCGATTTAATTTGGAACCCGATTATGTTCCGATTTCCCGATTTCGGCAATTTCGGCGACGGAGCAAGTTGCTCTGAATTTAAAGAAAATTAACGTGCTAGATAATTTTGACGTGTAGAACATCATGATGAGGTTAGTTTTTTGATATTACGAGTTTTTAACGGAGTGACCCGAAATAAGTCAATTTACGGTTAAGTTGAACCGGGTTGCGTTTTAGTCGGTTTAAGTGGCATATGGACAATCTGGTTGCAACGTTAATGTTTATAATTGATGCTTATTATTGTGAATGACTTTTGCGATGATTATTGATGTTTGACTATTTTTACGTGTTTGAAATTTAGTGAATTATTTGATAATGATGTGGTGTGATTAAATATGATGTTTGCGACGGTTTATTTATAATCAATACTTGATGATATGCGATGCCATGGTATGTTTATCTTCATGTGGATAAATATGGCGACGTGGGTTTTATACCAATTTTGATGTGCGATGATAATTTTTTGTTGTGTCGTGTTTGTGATGTCGTGTTGTCAAGTCACATACATTGCATTGGCGACGAGGGCTTTTATGCCAAGCGACGAGGGCTTTTATGCCAAAGCGACGATGGGCTTTTATGCCGAATGTCCCTAATTATGGACAAAGCGACGGGTACCACATGCATAACATAGTCATGTCTCATGGAGTCAGTTATGTTTATTTTTGAGTCTTTTGGCGTTGAGTTTTATTTGATGACTTATAATGAATTGTGATGTTATATGATACTTTGTTTTGTGATGATTTTTGTGTTGAACATAAAGTTATTATGATGTGATAATTTGATGAAAATTATGCGATGGATATAACATGACGGTAAAGCGACGATATGAGTTTAAGGCGATGAAGTTTATGTCTTGTTTTGACGTGATTATGGTGATTATGTGATGATATTAAAGTGTTGATCTTGTACACTAAATGATGATTTTAAAGTATGTGAGATTTGATATTTGTTGACATATTCTTATTAATCGATACCATTTATGATTCCAAAATTATTTATATATTTCATCATGCCTTTAATTATATGTTTTGGAGTATCTCACCCTTTACTTGTTTCGTCGTTGCCTTTATATTGGTAACATGCAGGTGATCCGCGAGGATGATGAAGATTAGCTCGAGTCTGTTTATTTTGAGTCGATATGCTCTGATAGTTGTAACACTCGGGATTTGGGCGACGTTATTATTTTGATAGGATAGTTTATGTATACTATCTTATGACTTTATGTATTGATGATAACATGATGATACGTACATTTTGTGAACACATCCGCTGTGATGTGATTAGTCATATGTTTATATGATGATTTATGTTATGAATCAGTATATCTGAATTTTGATTTTGTGATGTGCATTATAATGCAAGGTGATGAAAAACACGAATATGTGATACCTCAATTTATGTTTGGATGAAATTTTGAAACTCTGATTTTTTTATTAATTACGAGGGGTAGAATTGGGGTGTTACATTCATGGGCACCTTGACTAGTCCATTCTTCAATTTTTTTTATTGGCAGTTCATCATTTCGGTTAACTGAATTGATTTTGACTGGCAAGATGATTCAAGGAAAACTTTCAACATGAAAGTTATAGATCTTGATGAATTCTACAACTTTGACCCTTAGGGTTGATGTCCAAAAAATT
This sequence comes from Vicia faba, assembly GCA_948472305.1. Classification (NCBI taxonomy): domain Eukaryota; kingdom Viridiplantae; phylum Streptophyta; class Magnoliopsida; order Fabales; family Fabaceae; genus Vicia; species Vicia faba. Next base: position 92,258,084 of record OX451735.1, on the reverse strand, counting down.
CTTAGATTATGAGATATAGGCTCATGAAGTCATGGCATTTTGGTATAAACACTTAGTGAAATTTTCAACAAGTTTAGGCAGATTTTTTCCCTAACTTCTTGGCCAATTTTCATCAAGTTCCAAGTTGATGTAACCAAAGTGGTCAACATGAACGTTATAGACAATGTTTTAAGCTTTCTAAAATATCAAAGAACTTGAAGAGATAATTCTTGAGCTAAGAGATTCAAAGAGAAGAAGTTGGACATCTATTCTTGAATTTTAGGTCATTTTTAAGAAGAACATTATGATCAATATTCAAGCATGCTGCATAATCTTGCTTTGCAGGCCTTCAAAATTGAAAATCACTCAATAATGTAATATTTACACGATTTTTTGATCCATTGTTCAATTGATTCAAGCATTGTCCAAGTTAACTTGCCATTTAAGGAAGAAAGGCCACACTTCCATTTTGGAAAAGCAAGCTTTATGCAAATTGTTAATGCATTGAGCCTTGAAACTTATATCTTTGATTGCAATCAAAATCAAAAGCATGAATCAAGTCCCTTGCATCCAACAAACATCATAACATGCTTGTACTTGATCCTTGAAACCATCTTTTTTCATCCAACTTGATTTTCCACCTTTAACCAAACTATAACATGTCATCTTACAATTTTGGTTACTTCAAGCTCTAAAATCTTCCCTCTATTTATAGAGGAAGTATTTGTAAGCTAAGACACGATTTCACAAGCCCTGAAACACTCACAAACTCCCTGGACTCAAAATTTGCATTTCAAACCTCTATTGTTGCATATTCTGACCTTGAACTTAAAATTCAAAATCTACTCTTGCATTTTCACTTCTAATCAATCACAAAGATTAAATACCTCATTTATAACTCATACCCACCCTTATTTCATAATTGTAAGTCCAGTTTCATCAACTTCCAAACTCAAAAATAGTCACCTACAACTTGACTTCTCCATAAATATTCAGCCACTCTCAACACAAAGTAAGCATTGCAATAGCTTCCTAGGAGTTCAATGAAGCTATCGAGATCATCACAACAAATCCAAGAGTGCTCAAACTCCACACACGATTTCCAGTTTTTAGTTAAGTTTTCTAAACTTTGAACTCCTTATACAAGCATCATTAATGGTTACTTTGTGAATGAAAAATGTAGATATCATTTCCCTGAAGCTAACCATGCCTTTAGTTTTCATTTATATTGCCTAAGTGATGTGAATTTTGAAGTTGAACTTTCTGGAAAAAATTAGGTTTTTATTTGGTACAAGTAAAATTCTCATTCATCTTTGATTTATAGCTAATGAAATTTATATGGTTGGATTCATGGTGAAATTTCAAGCAAGTTTCATGTTTACATTTTCTGATTTGGTTGAGAAATGAGGAAGTTCCAAAAATAAAAAATGGTGGTGTAGTTTTGCGCGCGTGAAGGAGGAACAAGATGAAGTTCAATTTTCATAATTGATTTTATTTTAAGTTTATTGCAAGTTGCATTATAAACGGAGGAAACAGCCACCCCAGTGGAAGAGAAGAACGCTCTAAGTCATTGATCCATAGGGACCTGGGTTCGAGCCCCAGCGGTACCCTTTTAATTTTCACAACTTTGTTTCTATAAAATCATGTTCAGGCCAGTCAAGCGCGCATACCATGAGCCCCTTATCTATGCCATCAATCTTCCAAGAAATCAAATCAAATGCTCCATAATGCAAGCCCATAATGCATCTCAAAAGGCCAGCAACATGGAAACATAGATAGGCACTGGATCACTGTTTTGGGCCTGATATGAATTTCTTTTTCTCACTCCCTATTTTCTTTATAATACACAGTCCCATTGAAACAATCGGCTGAATAATAAACTGATAATGAAATCAATAAAGTATCCATCGAACGTTATTTTTATCCCATAGGAAGGGAAAGGTAAACATCGAGAAAACCTGAGAAGGGAGAAGTCACGGTCTTGCGACCGAGAGATCGAGTAAGGGAGTCTGTTACGCGAGGTGAAGGTAATAGCACCCCACATGCCCGTAGTACTCTACGGTATCCACTCTTGTTGTTATAATCAAAGGGTGTGTCTAATATGTATCTAAATTGTACAGGGAATGAAAGCAAAAGAAAGGAGAAAAGAATGTAGGGAAAATAAAAGTGTGCTCGTTCAGGCCCTACCCCGATGCCTACGTATCCCTTTTAAGGAATCATAGTTTTCATAGTTTGGCCTAAAAGTTTTTGTTGGTTTGTATATTTTAATGAACAATATTAATTTCGCCTTATGCTGCAGCTCGACCTCTGGAGTCTCACGCGTCAGCACAAAAGTGAATTTAAGATATCCTTTTGAAAAGTTTGAAAGAAAAGCCTGAAGGCGCAAAAGAGTTTGTATTGGTCAATATATTTTACCTCAAAGAAGGATTTAGAAGTAGTTCGATGTTTTATGCTTTTTTCAAGAAAAAGGAAGTTTTATTCTTAATGCATAGATGCAAAAGAAAGAAGAATCATCTAAGGGATACTAACCTAGATCTATCCCTAATGTTATCATACAATGATTAATCCTAAGGTTGATTTTTGAAAGGTAAATCTCTAACCTATGTTAGCATGCATGGATTTCTATCCTAATGTCTAGCTCAAAATCTACTCTAATCGAGCAATCCTATGGGAAGATGGCATAGTAAACAAATAATCAAACAAGTGCTTTGGAAAAAGCACACAAACATGAGTAGCATATACTGACTCAAAGGGATGGGGGAAACAAGAGAATGCTTTAGATAAGGGGAGCATATCACCAAAAGCAAACAAGAGGGAGATAGATGTAAAACAAAGATATGATGTTCAAAGCGACTGGACACCTAACCAAGATATAGAAGATTAAGGTAGGCAATAGAAGACAATATGAACGGTCATAGAGTATCAGCATCGGCGGCCAATGCGAACTCCTGACAAAGCGTGGGGATTTGATTGCAAAACCCTTCCCCACTTGATGGACTCAATAGACAAGATCTGCATGACTCCAAAGCATCGACATACGATGTGAGCTAAGGATGACACGAACTAAAAATGTGCGGGGGTCGATTACAGACCCTCCATGCTTGCCTCCTTTTGAGGACTTCTAATTCGTAATATTATGCGGGCACAAAATTATTCACACGTGTAGAATAACTACTTCGAAGGTAGAATTTTAAACAAACACAATTATCATACAAAAAGCAGTGCCTACTACAGGACTTTAAATAGGTACTTCGAGCGCACGCTCTTTATTTCCTGCTTCCTACTTCATATGATTTCTAGAAAGCGATAAATGTTGAAATAAGATAAACAAGAGAAAATACCAAACAAATATCAATTCGTAGCGAAGCGTGTCAAAACAAAGACACCCGACGATCTTCGCGAAAGCTTCACTGATCAAATAAAAGAGTTAGAAATCAAATTCTCGGAATAAGTATCGACGCATCATCGATGTGAAAATAAATCAAAATAAAAATCTCCAGCATATCCGCATATCACACAATAAACGTGCATAAGACTCAAATATCAACAGACAAAGGTGAAGCATGAAGTATCGGAAAAAAAAAAGATTATTTAAACATAAACCATAATAGAAAATTCTAACAAAACTCTAAAAAGAAGAAAAAAATCTAGGGAACTATATTATATTCCTAAAAAACAATTAACAATTTTTTATTGTTTTTATTATTAGTTTTGATTATAAAATATTATAGAAAGGAAATTAATGAGAAAAAGAAATTAGAATTCTAATCGGAAGGAGGTTCAAGCTGAAGTCCAGGGGGTGCAGTAGAAATCCAGATTCTGATTCTAAGCCTAGTCCATGAAACAATTCTTTGTTTGTAACACTATCTTAAAAAAAAAAACACGGTCGGCCTAAGAAGTAGTGAGTATGCGCGGAAGGCACACAGATTAGCCAAGCCCAGACTCTAAGCCAAATTCTCTATGTTTCAAGTGTGATAGGGTTGGGGAGTATGACCGTTGAACTTCGTTCAAACATAACCTCTTCTCCTTCCAAACTTGCAAACGGCACCGCAATTTCCCGATTCACCACCTCTTTCGTCTTCTTATCCTTTCTCCACCTCAATCTTTATCTCCGCCTTAATTCATTTCATTCTTCACCGCATACTTCAAATTCGAACTTGTCTCCCTCCGTCTTAATTCGAAATCAGCATCACAAACAACCTCTTCATCATCTCAATTTGGTAACTCAAACTTCATATATCAATTCAAATCAAAGGTTTCAGAAGAAGTTGGAGAAGCGGGGTTACCCATGAAATTCCAATGGTGGTTGCATTGAGGATGAGGATCGGAGACTCGACCAAACCAGAATCTTTAAGTAAGTGGATCTTCATCTCATATTTTCGTCTTTAGCCCCAATCTTCTTCTACTCTTACTTGTTTTTCTTCTCGCTTTTACGATTTGCAATTTTTTGTCGCGTCAATTCCATGTGTTGGGGATACGATGCTAAGCATTATGGTTATTGATGTGTTCTTTGCAAGTTGATGGAGAAGCGTTGATATTGATGATTTGCTGATAATAACTTGCTGAAGATTATTGCAGTAGTTGTGGTTGTGGATTTGTTGGGAGTTGCAAAAGAAATCGATGAAAACGGAACAAAGAATGATGAAGATTTCAGAAGTAGAGACTTCGGTTATGGAGATGGAGATTCGTTGCAGAGTGAAGGTGAAGATAGGATTCATAGGGAAAGATTGAAGAGGAGCTTCTGGTTTTATTGGTAATTCTTCCAATGAAATTGAAGTACGATGAAGGAAGATGAGATGACAAGAAAGAGAGATTTTTCTGTATTTTTTCTGATGATTCTTCTAATTAAGTGATTGAAGAATGAAGCATGAAATGGTGGTTGATGAATGTGATGGGTGAACAATGATGAAGATGAAGAATAAGAGTAATATTTTTGTGATTCTTCAGTTAATCGTGAAGAATGAATATGATAAAAGAATGGAGCTGAGAAAGGGGATGGTTTTTCTGTAGATTTCCAGAGGGAGAGAAGAATGGTGAGTATTATGTAAAGTTTCTATCCCTTTTCTGGTTATGAATCATATCCCTTTTCCTCCTGTTCTGAAATTTGTTGTCTATTTTTCTGTAACTGTGAATTCTCCTGCTTCTACCGTGAGCAGAACTCTGCTATATCTAGTGGTGAGTTTGTTCACTTTTAAGAAGTTAGTTGGGAGCTTTTGAATCGATTAGAGTTAGTTAGGAATCGCTTAGTTGTTTGAGGAGTTAGTTACATGTTGGCAGTTAGGAAACAATTTAATTATTCTGTTAGGACAATTTGTTTGAAAGTTGGTTGGCTGTTTTGATTTTCTGTTTTCTATTGAGAAGTTTGTTGAAATCTGTTAGCACGGTTAGATTTGGTTAGAAGAAGTTAGAGGTTACTGAGTTGGTTATAGCAAAATGGATATGGGCCTTCGATTTCTGGAATCTGGTGAATTCAGTTAGCAAGCTTGTTAGGAACTCAGTTATGAAAAACCAGTACTTCTGTGATGAATAATTCCTGATTGAGTTATAATACAAGCTTGTTAGCAAGCTTGTATTATATGCTGATTCTTTCTACTTTTCTAGTTTACAAAATGAAGGTTTTGTTCTGTCGTGAATTCATGGAGTCCGGACCAAGCCCTGAGTTGTTTGCAATAACATTAGCATCATGGTTTTGGATGAGAATTATGGTGATGAATGAGCATATTACAGCATGGTTTTGGTTGGAAGAAAGCGAAGTACTCGAATATAGAACCGTATCATGAATAGATGATGGAGAACAAGACTCGTGGATGGAAAATATTTTTTTTAGCAAGATAAAGTTAGCTTAGAACATGAACTTTTTGTGTAATTTTTGTATGGTTTAGTTTTAAGTTTATGTAATTTTTAATGTAATGATAAAGTTGTAATGTAAATGTAATGGAACCACATGGTGTTGAATATATGAATGGTTTTGTAATGATGTTTGGTTAGGAGGTCTGCGACAGGAAGCTGATAGCTGAGGCTCTTCCCGGTTTTTGGGCTCTGATTTTGCAATGTTGAGACATGGTATCTCATACTAGTTTACAAATTTTTGATATAAATGGAAGTTGCTTGAGATTTATGAGTGGAATTGAAATAAACATGCCAAATCAAATCATGAATAAGCTTGCATCCAAGAATTTGAATAAAAACGGGAGTTTTGGAATATTAATCCACTTGCCAAACTTGAACCAAAATGAACACTTGAATGGAATTAAAATGAATGAAAATGTCTTGCCCTTTGAATCTTGTTTCTTGCATTTGAAATGAGCCATGAATTATTTCTTGCACTTTAATAAATTTTGATTCTCTTGATAAATCCTCAATCCTTGGCTTCAATTCTCCATAATAAAATTATCTTGCAATTCGGTGCACCAGTCATTTTAACTCGAAAACCACTGATCTCACAACAAAGTTAATGTCCTTGATGAAACCCAAGGATTGATGTATAGAACACCATAATAAACCTCTAATCCACACTTCACTGCTTGTAGAAGTAACCAAAAGAATCAGAATAAATGAGCTTTTATTGGATGCGAACACCTTAACCTCAATCAATAAAACACAAGTTTTAACTGGTTCTCCAAGCAAGTTAAGTGAATTATTCTCGAACCGTATTAAAAAATTCTATTCCATGTTCATCTTAAATCAATCCTCATATGCAACTCGAACGTTCATGACAAGTTGAATCTCAGGCAACTTCAAATGGCGTGCTTGATCAATGAACCCATAGACTCAGAATTGAATCTCAACTCACGAATGCTTTACATCCTAAGCCCAAACTTAACCAGAAAAGTAAATTTAAACATGATACACAGACCTCTAATTGATGGAGTGAGATATAGACGAATCTAAACTCTATTCTCTTGTATCAAATCCATGTTTTATGCCTTGTAATCCAAGTAACAGATTGAATCGACCATTGGATGATAGTGAGCCACATAATTTGGGAGACGAACCCTAGTTTCGATGATAAGCGTAAGCATAACAATGAAGCTTCTTACTCCATGATTCACAAGAACCACATACATGATGCACATGCCTTTGAAATAAATCCAATTAAATGACTTGAACTCTATCAATGGCGCCCCATCTCATATCATGCACAAAACCATGTGTTTGGGAAGAGGAGGACCTAATTCATAATTTACCACTTGAGGAACGAATAAAGGAACTCGAATATTATTGAACATTTATATCTCAATCCATTGTAAAAACCCTAGCTTGTACGCATACCAAACTTTTGAACCTCCGATGCTTTATTCAATGCAAATACACGCTAGGTTAGTGCAAATGACCTAATGAAAAGATGTGAACGCAAAAGTCTAAGCCAGATAAAAGAAATTAGGAGGACAAATTTTAGGGTGCAACCCCCATCTCTTTATTTTTTATTTTATTTTCTGAACCAAATAAAAACATATATTGGGCCTAATTCTTTTTTGTTATTTTGTCATACCCCTTTTACTTTTTAACACCCAAGCTCATATCTTAATATTTTCATTATTTTTATTTATTTATTCATTTATTTATTTAATATAAAATACCAAAAATATATTTTCTTAAATAATTAAATTAAAAATATTTTATTGTAAATATTTTATTTTATTAAATTAAATTTATTATCGATATTAATATTAGCCTTCAAATTATTTTCTAAACAAATTATTTAGACTTAGGTTTTTATTTTCTTCTTAAATTCAATTAACTTAGATTTTAGGTTTTGTTAAAAAATTAATTACACTTGTCTTGTACTTAAAATTAATTACTTTAGTTAGGTTAATTATTAAAACCTTTTTTTTCCATCAATAAATCTCACAAAAAGCAATTTCTTTTTTCTTCTCCATCCTTACATTTTGTGCATTCTATTATTATTCTTGATTCAATGGTTTGTAATAGATAATTAGGATTTATTTCTTTCTCCCCCTCATTCCCAAAGCGTTGTAATAGCATAGGATATTTAAATTCTGCAATTTATCTCTTTCTCTATTATTGTTAGTAATTAGGGTTTGCATGATAAGATCTAAAATCGAACATTAGAAAATGCTAATTCAAAGACAATATACATGAAATCAAAACACTTTACACACATGCACCTCTAGGGTAACCCAAACTTTGTGCCTCGGATAAAACGCAGTCATGTCCCTCGAACGTGGGATGCTTTAGCAAAGACCCTCAATTAAAAGATCGTAGTCCCTCGATGACCCATCAATGTTACCTTCGATTAACGATCTTAGTCCCTTACGACAATTTCTAAAACATTCTACAAGTTTCCTTCTATGACTATACGATAACCCATGCTTGTCCCTCACATCCAATGATATGGCTCCTTACTAACTAATGGTAAAATAGCACTATCTAAAGGAGGAGGAAAAGAACAAAGACTTTTTTAGTAGGTAGATTGCTCGTAATTTCTTGCTCACAAACCAAAACAATTTTCACACCTCTTTCCAAACATATTTTCAAACACTCTCTTTCCAACTAAATATTTTCAAAACAAACATTTTGTATAAATTCTAAGCGATACGAGAATCATTGCAAAATTTCCGCACTAAGGCGTTTTCAAAATATTTCCAAAAAAAACATTTTGTATACATTCTCAAAGATACGAGAATCATTGCAAAATTACAACTTTCAAAACATCTTCAAAAACATCTTTCAACATACACAAACACAAAGCATTTTTAAGTGATCAAGCAATTAAGAGCCCGTATATAACTACTGATGAAAAGGGTGCTAACACCTTCCCTTTTCAAAACCTACCCCCCGAACTCAAGAAAATTCTCAAAAGGTCTTTCCTGTTCTTTTCACACTTTCCTTTATTGGATAAAAGAAAAGTCAGTGGAGACTCTTGCTATCCCAACATTTTCAATAAAACGCAAAACACCGAGTTAGTTCTCCCACTGTATTATAGTCTCTAATAGGAAATTATGGTTGGAGCTACACTGACGAATGGAGTCACAGAAGAAACTTGTTGCTAGTACCGTTGATGCCTTCTAGTTGGTCTAAAATTCATTTCTCCAATAACATCATTTGTTTCACTTTCTTTCTTTCGAGAGAAACTGTACGATGACTTCTTTGTCCCTTCATCTTTTGTCAAACACCCTTCTCTAATAGCCTCTTCCAAAACGAACACCCGTGCTTACCATTTTGCTAAAATCACCTGGTGCATTGGCGACCATCTTTTTATAATAAAATGATCCAAGGGTTTTCAGGAAGACCTTGGTAATCTCTTGTTCTACCATAGGTGGCACCACCTGGGTAGCTATCTCGCGCCATCTCTGTGCATATTCTTTGAATGACTCCTTATCTCTTTGAGCCATTTCCCTCAACTGGTCACGTTTAGGCACCATGAACATATGGTACTTATACTGCTTGATAAAGGCTTCTCCCAGATCATTGAAGGTACGAATACTACTACTGTCCAGACTCATATACCACTTCAGAGCAGCACCAGTTAAACTATCTTGGAAGAAATGAATGAGAAAACTCTGATCATTAGTATGGGTTGGCATTTTCTTGTTATACATCACAAGGTGGTAACAAGGGAAAGAGTTTCCCTTGTACCTCTCAAATTCCGGAACTTTAAACTTGGCTGGCACCTTTACATTAGGAACCAGGTAGAGCTCACTGACGTTTTGTCCAAACAATTCTTTTCCTTGAAGGGCCTTCATTTCCTTCTCTATCTTATTGAACTGGTCCTGAAAGTCATCCAACCGGTCATAGAAACCCACACTTTCACTCAATGGAGGAATAGGACGATAAACTTTATCATTAACAAATGACATAGCATTCACCGAAGGAGGTGCAAAATATTGGATATCATTTCTAGCAGTAGGAGTAATATGCACCACAAGAGGTGCAAGAGTAGGAACAACTTGCACAACTGGAGCAGCTTGAGTGTCAAGATTAAAACCTTCTAGCATGAATTTTCCAGGAATTCCCCATGGGTAACCTAGAGGCATACGATTCCGCGTAACAGTAAATGGGGTAACAGAAACAGGAATTGATGGACCTTCAGAAGAAAATGTTGTTTGTTGAGGATGAGCATGTGGTGGCTGATTCTGAGCAGCCACCAATGATTCCATCAATGCAGTTAGATTGGCCATATTGGCCTTTAAAGAAGTAACTTCTTCGCGTAGCTCACGATTCTCTTGTTCAAGATTCTCCATTTTCTTCCTGGAATTAGCCCGAGTATTATATCAGTGAGACAACTTGCTGAACGAAGTAGAGAAGTTCAGTAAGACACCTGGGTATGAACATGAATGCAAGAAATATGTACAAGATGATGCATGATATGCGATGCACATGATTTATTTTTATTATTATTAATATTTCAAAGGACTCAAAGAATTATAGCCAATTTTGCAAATATTAAAGTACTAACACATTTTGGAATACTGAAAATCTCATTATAATAACTTCAAAATGGAATACAACTTTTAGTACAAGTTTCAACAATCCCAAATACAAGAAGAGATAGAATCTAAAATCCTAAGAAAGCAAAGCTGGTGAAAATCACTCCACGTACTGACACTTTCCTGCGAGTCTTGCAATTTGAGCCTTCCACAGCTTGTTCTCTTCTACATACCTGTCAACAACCACTTTCAAATAACCAGAGTCAGGAAGTGAATGACTAAGTCCTGACTAAGATCCAGAGGAAAATAAATCCTTTTGCCTCTCCATCATTTCTACAACACGACTCTCAAGAATCTCGATCAAGTCATCCTTCTGCTTCAAATATGCTCGGTAGGACATCTCTAAAGTCTGACACTTATTCTTCCAAGCCTCCTTCTCCTGCTGCATCCTGACTAACGCAAGCTAAAGCTCTTCCATATTATCTAAAATGGGAGGAGTGGTCTTCACAAACATCTCAGTCATAGGTGCTTCACGTGAATACGACATCTTTAACTGGATTTCTCTTGCTTGTACCCACCGGAGATAAGGCTCCAACGAAACAACTCCTCTAGGTCACAAGTCCTTTCTACTCTTCCTATGAATATGGTGCTAAGCCTTTGCAATTTCCTCCTTAGATTTCTGATTATCCTCTCCCTCTTTAAGAAAGAAACCACTCAGATGAATACTATTTGGCTTATCTCTTATCTGATATCCAAGTTGTCATCATGCAAGAACATGATTGTAGTTAATTCCTCCCTTTATACCAAGAAGAGGTACATTGGGGAAACTACCACAAATATCGATAATCTCCACATCATGGTAAGCGTGATAATACTAAACAATATCTGAATGAGTGAGGGCCATAATCGTGGGAGCGCAACGAGGTTCCTTCTTGATATCCCAGAAAGCATCGGACCGAGGTAAGTGAGAAACAAACCACTAATACAACAAAGGCGTGAAGCAAATGATCATCCCTCCATGATAATAATCCCGAAGATGAATGGAGTAATAAGCATCTCCTAATAATGTAGGAACCGGAATCCCTATCAAAAAGATCCTGATGGAATTGATATCCACAAAGTTGTCGATGTTCGGAAATAAGAACAACCCATACGTAAGTAGAGAAAATATGGCTTCAAAGGCAACTGTACTCTTCATCCTAGAAAAGTAGAGAGCTTTCTCTAATAAAAACTGAGTGGGTATCCTGTAATTCCTCCTTTGGTAGTCATGCGGGCCTCAATCTCAGGCTTCCCCAAATGAACCATAACAGTAATCTCATGTGACCAGACAAACATATATACAACACATAACATATAAACATCAATAGCACATACACAAATAAACAAAGATAGGCTCAACCCACTTAGGGATGGACAAACATTTGGTAAATATTTCCTCAGTGAAGTCACCATTTTTTTCTGTAGAGGTAGAAATGTTGAGACTAAGCCATTGGACTGACTTAACTCCCACAAATCAAAATAAAATCGCCACTGCATTTTATTGTTTCTAGAGGAATTGGAAAAGAGTGAATAACCCAAAAATAGGGGGAGAGAATCTAATTTCGGGGCTTGGTTATGCAAAGGGAAGTTATTAGCACCCTAAACATCTACAGTACTCCGCAGGAACCTCTTTGAAAATTTATGTATTTTGGCTATAAGTGTTGTATAAAAAACATATGGTAGGGATAAGAAAAAGAAGTATTTTTTACAATTTTTTCACCCACCACGGTTGAGAACCTTTAGTGCATACGTACCACCTTCCGTGCAATAGGGGATCAGGGTAATCGTAGTTCACCTTTAAAAATTTTAAAACACAAGTGTGTTGGTTAATTTTAAGAGACAAGACATCATCGTCATCTCCGAGTGGAAAACATACTTACTATCCACAATTATGAGAAATGAGAATTTGCTTCATCCCAAAGTGGAGGATATGGATTGGATTTTAAAATCAACAAAGCCACGCTCCACACCCAAGTGGAAAATATCTCACTTTACTACATATCATAGAAGTATAATAGTTCGCATCACTACAAGGACTGACAAGAGTCTAATCTTTTGAGAAAAATTTAAAGTAAAAAGAAAAAGTGGAAAAAATAGTTTGAATGAGATTGATTGACTTTTAGTCTTCTCACAAAAATGTCAAAGTATTATTAAGTTGTTTAACATTTGATTAAGAAACTATTTTTGAAAATGCATGGACCTAAGTCCAAGTTTATTATGAAAGCGGTTCAAGTTTAAAAACAAGAATAGTTTTTGAAAAGGAGGGAGAAGATTTCTGAAATTAAAGAAGATGGGAGGAGATGAAGGGGCTATCATAAAGCATAAGGTAAAAGCTAGGAAAAGGAACCATCAAACCAACAAGAAGACAACACTTGACACAATGAGTCAATGTAGAATTCACATCCATTGGATTGAAACCAAGCTATCAAAGATAATAAACTTCTTGAGAATACCAAACTTCGAATGCATTAAGTCTTCACAAAATTTAGGCAGAGTAACGGTTGTATATAGATGAATTCCCAATCACAGACAAAGAATATAATCAGAATAACCTGCATACAAAGAAAACGAAAAACCCAATGTCTTGGGGTAAACCCCAAGAACTCCAGATAATATTGCAATTGAAGTCCATAACTCCAAAATTCTAGGGATAGTAACCAAATAGTCCAAGTAACATTAAAGTTTCTTTTATGGTTCAAGTTGATTATTAGGTATCTTCAAAAGAAATGAAAAGCAAAAGTGTGTAAGTACGAAGTGCGCCTAAGAGGGGGGTGAATTAGGTACTTTTAAAAATTATGGTTTTTAGTGATGATGGTTCTTATTTTTATGGTTATAAGTGAATTTAGGAAAGCTTAAAAAGTGCAGAAAAATAAAGAGACACGGGCGATATATCCTGGTTCCCCTCACAGTCCGAGAGTACTCCAGTCCCCTTTCAACATGAAAGAGATTTCCTTATTGTGGCAAACTTACACAAGAACTACCAACCAAAACCAAGAACAATCCTCTTGGACCAAGAACAATCCTCTTGGATTTTCACTAAGTTACCTATGAGAACAATCCTCTCAATGTAACTACACTTGTATTTAGCAACTTGGAAAGACAAGATTTCAACAAAAACACTTAAACTTAATTCCAACAATCCTGGAAAATAAGTAAGTAAATATCAATTTGTGAGTTTGAGTGAGTAGAGTATATTGATCACTAAGAGTGATTTGACAATGTATAATCTTCTTCTTTCTATAATAATATTGTACAAAGACTCAAAATATATTTTCTCAAAGTTTTTTGTTTAAAGTATGAAAATCTACATAAAACTTATGCATGAAAATGAAGAATGCTTGAGTTTGTATTTTGAAAGTTCAGAAAAATATTTTGAAAGAAGGTGTTAGATCTGGATTTGAAATTGAGTATTTATATGTTCATAACACCCTTTTGAAACATCATGAAGATCTGGAAATGTATCATCAACAAATGCCAAGTTTGAGTGAAAAGAAGTAATGAAAAGGCATGATCAAAAGGCATGAACAAAGCTGTTTATTTTTCAAATTCGTGCAGTGTGTAATCGATTGCATCCTTAGTGTATTCGATTGCATAAGGCTTTTAACAGCTATAATTTCAAAAAAATTAAGAGTGCAATCGATTGCATTAACAATGTAATCGATTGCATGCAAAGTCAGAAGCAAAATTTAACTGAGTGCAATCGATTTCACTAACAATGTAATCGATTGCATGCAGAAACAGAAGCAAAAGATTTGGAATTTTGAAGTGTGCAATCGATTGCACTAAGATGTAAATCGATTGCATGCAGAAGAAAAGTGAAATTTTATCTTTGAAAATCTTGAGTAATGATTCTTAAACATTTCCTTTTCATTTTTGAGCATCTATATCTTAAGATCAAAGTAGATAATATTATTATACCTTTAAAGTTGTTGAGAGCTTTGAGTGAAGATATTATCGTTAGATGCTTAAATGCTTGACCAAAATCTTTGCCTTCTTTGTTAGCCATGGTTTGTCTTCATCAAAAACAAAAGCTTATTTGAGAAGCTTGGGTAAAAGTAGCATGAAATGTAAAGTCTAAGATAAATGGTGCTTAAAGTAAAAGCATAGAAATAAAAGTCAATTGTTAATGAGTTAGAAATTAGAGGTTTGTTGAATGACCATCTTGAAACTTGCGTTTGAAAGCTCATTAGAAGATTGATAAAATCAAAGTCTCTCAACAACAATTTTCATTTGCTTTTTGTCAAGTATATCATTCATTTCAAAATCTCAAGGAAACAATAAATGATCAACGATATTTAAGTGATTCACTTAGTTCCATAGTTTATGAAGATTCATTAGAGGATTGATAAGACCAAATCCTCCTAACAATGAACCTCGAGGTTATTAGATCAAAGGTTTCAAGTTAAACATACTTGAGCTTGCAAACATAAGTTTGGGCCATGAATGATCATTTCTCGAATCGGGACAAAGTCTAGGGCCATGTTAAGCAATCATAAGTGGACTTATGTAGAAGTCGCACCTATTTTGTGGCCCGTCAATAGAAATCTATATACCATATGTTTGGTGAAAAAATATGTAGATTATTCTCCAACAACATGTAGCACAAGTGAGAAGAGGATGAATTGAAGAGGGAAGGGGAATATTTGAATCAAAATTTTTGATCAAACTCTCATTAAAATCATCCATCCAGATTGGTGGAGTTAAACTCAACACCCAAGATCCAATGATGTTAATGAAGTTTATGATCAACAATCACATAATCAGAATATATCAAAAAATAAGTTGCATTTAATGAATAAAAAAAAAGAAAAGTGACTTTTAAATTGTTTTTAAAATGAAAATAAAAGGTAAAATAGCAAACTATATTCAAAGTATCAAGGAAAATTTTGAAAAGACCCTAGAAAAATCAGAAATGACCTCAAATATTTTTATAAAATTTTTGGTAATTTTTTAAAACAGAAAAGTATTTTTAAACAAATTAAAATCACTACAATAATAGAAAAAAAGATAAAAAATAATAGAAGTCAAAATAAAATTCTAGAAAAATTTCAGAAAGTCAGAAATAAAGAAAATGATCTTGATGATTTTTTTTAGAAATTAAAAGTACCAAGCAGTATTTTTAAACAATTAAAAACAAGTTAAAACAAAGAAAAAATCATAAATAAATATCAAATCTTAAAATAAAATCATGAAAAAATAAAAATCTTAAATAGAATATTAAAAAGTATTTTTGTAAATTTTTTTCATAATTTTTGGGTCAGAAATGAATTTTCTATGATTTTTTGAAGTTTAAAACAATTAAATATAAAAAATCAGAAAATAAAAATAAAGTCAGAAAAGTATGGACCATTGGATGAGAGTCAAAACGCGTTAGTAAATAGATCCAATGGATCTGGCGCACTCTGCATATCATGGTATTTTTTGGAAATCACACCAAATCTTTTTTTAATAAATATAAGTGACTTAAAATCTGGCTCGTTGGATGAAGTCTGACTAATGAAAGTAATGAGATTTAAGGGTTCCTATGACGCGCACACGAAAAAACAGATGCATTGGATAAAATTCAAAAAAATCACATGTCACGCTATCATTGGCTGAAGCACGACACGTACGTCGTGGTCAACCTCCGGACACCCTAAATTGCGGTTTTCCAAACTATAAAATTAGAGAACCAAGCCGGTACCATTAGATTCGTCTCTTCAAGACGATTCTAATGGTACCCTCTCACCAAATTTATATAATTATGCAAGGCTGAATTTGAAGAAAACTAGAAAAAATAGCGAGCACGAAAATCCCAAGTATCTCTCTCAATTCTCAATGAAAATGCAAACCGTAAGAAGTGTGAGAATCAGAAGGATGAATAGAGTACAATAGGGCTTTATTTGGTTCAATTTGATTGAGAACTATACATGAACGAAGTAACTGCAAATGCTCTGAAACAGGACTTGGTGAGCACGATTTAGGACACCTCAAGGCTTAATTCTTCTTCTGTTAGCTTCAGTGAAGTTTAAGGATGAAATATCAATGAAGAAATTGGATTGAAAAGTGTAGAAAAAGGGAATTCGAAATCTCAGAAAAGTGAGTTATGTAGGGAGTTTGGCAGGGTGATTTTGGATGTTTAAGCTTGAAAAAATGAATGAGATATAACCCTCTATTTATAGGGAATTAAATGGTATGCTCAAGCATGTGGAATGATGAAGTTTAGAATAAAATCATGTGAAGTTGCAAGCATGAAAAGTGTGACTTCTATTTTTCCAAAACTCAACCAAAACATGTGTTTCAAGGTGTTAATCACTTCTGGAAGATTGTTAAACATGGTTAGAAGTAAAAACGCGCAAAAATTAAGTGATTAGAAGTTGAATTGTGCATTTAAAATTCTGACTTGGAGGAAAAAAATCAGTTTCAAGGTACCAACTTTGAATCAATGGAATTCATAGCTCAAGGGGTCTTACGGCATGATTATTGAAGCATTTAAAAGATAAGGTTACAATCTTTACAATGTGCAAAGAATGGAACAAATGGATGCTTGAGCTAAAAGTTGTGAGGAGTCAAAGTTGAGAAAAAGATGTTGAGTTTTTATACTTAGAAAAATTCTAAGTTTTACTTCAAAAAATGTCATATAATGTTTTGCATCAAAACATGGCCTTCCACTTAAAATTTTCTTTTGACCAAAAAAAATGGCATGAAGTAGATCTCTTAAATGACATTTTGATATTTGAACCATTTAAAAACTCCAATAATTGAGAAAGTTATGAAATGACCTATAATCTCTTGCATTCTTAGGGAATCCTCCATCCATTTTCAAGCTTTGCACATAAAAGAATAGTTTAATTTTACATCCTTGTTATCATTGGGGAAAAAGAATGGGCTCAAGGATATAAAAATTGAACAAGTTATGATCTTTTGAAATCACATAAGGGAATTTGATGGCCTATCTTGAGGACTTGTAATCTTTCTTCATCATTAGGCATCTTCCACATGAAATCTTCTTGAAACTTTTGAAGTGATTAGTTTATAACCCTTAAATAGAAGCATGTCTTTGGAATTACTCAAAAATCACAAAATACGAACAAGATATAGCCCTTAGAAGTTCAAAACCCTAGCTCCTACAATAACAAAGTGCCTTGGGAACCCCTTTCAATTTTGACAAACTTTCTTGAACAAATACTCTTGCCATGTGAATAGAAGTTGTTGAGGTTGATAATAAGAACCCATAGCAACAAAAACCACCTCCAAATATTGATAATTGAGAGAGTTATGCACTTGTGATCAAGAACTTGTCCAATTAGGTCAAACTTCTTCAATCAACTCTTGCATCTTTTTATTTTTTTTGACAAATTAAGGCATGATAAATCATAGTAGATCTTTTCATGATATAACTTCAAAGTATCTTCAATGATGAAGCTTGAATCTCAATGAAACTTTGTTGAAGAAGGCATTTAAATAAACCCATGAACCTATAGACCAACCTGATGAAATTTGTTGTGCTTTCACCTATAGCATCATCAATTAAAACAAACAATCATTGTATTTATTATTTAAAATTTAATAAATACAAAATATATATGATCAAAATATATAAATCAAGGTGTTTGGTGATTCCTTCTGAGCAAGTCTAAAGATAGGGAGAAGAACCAAACCCTAGTGTGATCTTTTTGTGATTGATTTGATATGAGATGATATAGGAATCTTAGGGGGGAAATTGGGGTACATCAAGTTGGTTATGAAAATGGAAGGAATTAGAATCATAGATATTTATGGTACTCCGCAGAATCCTCTTTGAAAGTTTGTGTATTTTAGCTATAAGGAAATATTTGCAAAATGAGATTGTGGAGATGAGAAAAGAAGTATTTTTTACAATTTTTGCCCCCTTCATGGTTGCGAACCTTTTGTGCCTACGTACCCCCTTCATGCAATAGAGGATCGGGGTACTCGTAGTTCTTCTCAAATACTTCGAAAGGTTTTGTGTGTTGGTTAATTTTAACAAAAGATTTTAAAGAGAAAAGTCAAAGAGGAAAAAAGGTTTGAATTTGTTTTGTATTTTTTAAGTATTGAAGAAATAAGTCATGTCTTGATTAAGTTTGATTAATGACTTTATTAAGAAAATATTTTTGAAAATGTATGGACCTAAGTCCAAGTTTGTTATGAAAGCAATTCAAGTTAGAAAACAAGAATCCTTTGAAAATGGGAGAAGATTTTGAAAACTAAATAAGAATGGGAGGAGATGAAGAGGATATCCTGTGTACACAAAGTAAAAGTTAAGGTAAGGAAAGGTCTAACCAAATAAGAAGCCAACACTTGACATTAAGAAGTCAATGTAGAATTCCCATCCTTTGGATTAAGAGCCACAAGTACCAAATAGACCAAGAGCATACCAATCATCCATGTGAAAATAAATCATAAGCAAAGAAGTATCAAAGAAACCCCAAGGTTTTAAAACTCAAAGCAAGGTCCTCAATATTAAGACATGTGTAATATAGATTACTTAAGGCCAAAAAAATAACACATGCACACAAAAGATTTCCCAATACAAGCAGAATAATAACAAGTAAATAAAGTTCAAAGATCTCCAAGCATCAAGAATTTTAATCCTAAGTCCAAAAGGTCCACAACTCCAAAATGCCAAGCATAGTAACCAATAGTCAAAGGAAGAACCTTAAGTCTTTTAATGTTCAATTTTGTTATTAAGTGTCTTAAGAAGGAAAAGAAAAGCTCAAGTGAGCAAAGATCAAATGAAATAAAAGTAAAGGCATGGGATGTAAATTCTAAAGATAAAAGTGCATAAAAGTAAAGGCATAAAATAAAAGGCATAAAGGTAAAAGCATAAAGTAAAGTAAATTGTTAATGGTTAGTAAGTTAAATGTTAATATTCAACAAGTATGATCAATAATGATTGAATGATGATCTTACACCAAGGATAATGAAAACTCATTAGAGGATTGATAAAATTAAAGCCTCCTAACAACAAGTTTCATAGGTATTATATTAAAGGTGACCAATCAACCATACTTGGGCTTAAAAACATAAAGTTTAAACCACGAATGATCATTTACCAAATTGGGACAAATTTAGCGTTTTGTTAAGCAATCGTAAGTGGACTTATGTAGAAGTCGCACCTATTTTGAGGTCGTTCAATAGCAATGTATGTACCATACATGTTAGAATCATGGTAAAAACCAAGATCCTGCAACATGTAGCACAAGTAAAAACAAGAATAAAGAAAAGGGATGAAGAAGATATGAATTCCATAATAAATGATCAATGATGATTGAAGATTGAAATTAGGTCAAAGTGGATGAAAACTTGTTAGAGGATTAATAAAATCAAAGCCTCATAACAACAAGTTTCAAAGGTTTTGAACCATAGTTCAATAATCAATCATACTTGAACAATTTCAAGCCTAAAGCTTGTGCCACGAATGATCACTTAAAATGAAAGAAGAAAGGGGTGAGATGAAGAGGAATGGGATAAAGTAGAGATAGACAAAAGTTAAATCCCACATTTGAACCAAAGGACTAATCAAGCTATCATTAAAATCATTCATCCATTTTGGTGAAGTTCAACTAAACACCAAGATTCAATAAGGAAGTGGTTCAGAATAAGAGAATGTGTTAATTAGGGTTTCTATTGGTTTGAGTTTTCTTCATCAGACAAAGGAAAATTTATCTGGTTCCTTATCATTGGATTATGTGAAATTAGGGATTTGAGGTATGGTCATCATGGATTCCTTCTCCTCGAGCTAAAGTCCATTCTCCATCCAAATTCATCAGAGCCTGAATTGGGGTTTATTTCCCTTTTGTTTGTTAAGAGACTATTGTTTTGGATCTGTGGTTATTATGAAATTCTTCTTTCATCTTCCATCAAAGATTTCCCAAAGATCAGGTGCATCAAGGTTTTAACTTGTGATGTTTAAGTTTCACTATATTTCAATTAAGAATTAGAGTTTTCGTATGCTTTGAGGCTTTCTACTTCATTCAGTTGGTTGCTTTATAAAATATGGTTGGATAGGGTTTTGGCATTTCTTTAGCATCTTAAACCATCTTCTTATCACTGGGCTTTTAAGCAAATTCTCAGGGTTTTTATCAAGTGTCTAATAGAGAATCTAGGGTTTGGTTTCTTTCCATCATCTCAAGGGTTTTATGTCAAAGAAAATCTTGGCGTTCTTTTCCATTCTACACTTCAAGTTGTACGTTCATTTTCAAAGATTCAAGGCACTGATACTTTGTTGCTCGTTGAAGTCAAAGCATTCTTACTCCCTCAAGTACTTGTTGTTCCTAATACAAGATGACTTGGACTTAAAATTGAAGATGTTCCTTATAGTGAGTGGTTTGAGATTCATTCATTCATCATCATTATGAAAAAATGGATAAGAAAGATTCAAGATTCAACCAAAGGTCTAAGACTTATCCAATTTCCATAAAACAAATTCATCATTCATAAATTCAAAGAGAAGACATTCAAGTTTCATATTCATTACATTTTGAGCAATTTGCAAGGAAATTTACAAAGTTGAAACACAAGTTACAAGTTTCTTATTTACAAATAAAAGATAATTATTCTTCAAATCTTCTGGCTCCATCTTCAAGCGTCTTGTTCTCACACCTTGCTATAACTTCTTCTTCAAGTCTTTAGCATTGCCTTGCCTTCTTTTCCTTCCATCAACGTCACTTGAAAACAAACAAGGAATTAGTTAGAACAATCATCATCCAAACATAAACCATGACAAGTTTTCACAAAAAAAAAAGTTTTTCCTTTTTAGCTTCATCATTAGGATTGAGCAAGGAATCATAATACACGGGTTTGAATTAAATCATGTTCCAAAGCCCAACAAAGGCCTCATTATCTTGCAAATGAAAAAATCAGAATTCAAAAGATCAATCATGGGCCTTATCTCCTTTTAAAATTCACAAAATGTGATTTTGGTTCATAATAAGAGAAAAATAAAGTCCCTGCAATATAAAAAATTTAAACCTCAAGTATAATAAATCAGAAAAAGATTCACACATTTCAGCAAAAACAAGTTACTGTAGTAACAAAGTCAACAAAGAAACATTGTCAAAAGCTCAACCCTGCTGCCAACAATCTGTTTTATTGTAAAACAAAATTCAAAAAGCCAAATAGCATATGAAAAGATAGCCTTTTATGCTGTCCCCAAAGCTAGCTACTACTAGCCTGTAGAAACAAGCCAAAAAACTTGTCCACTCCCCTCAAAAACCTGTCAACATTGTACACAAGAATAGCAAGCTAAAAGCATCATCAAAAAGCAACAAAGCATGGCAATAAAACAGTTCAAATTAATGTTATCTTTCCAACCAAAATGCATATTTCTTTTCATATAATCAGACAAAAAAATAGAAAAAGGGGATTGTTCGAAGAAGCACAACAAAAAATGGCGGCAACCACAAAACAAAAATAACAATATCATCATCTTTCCTTTCCAGGAACCCCTTCAGAACAATACACAATATTTTTCAGAAAATCCAGAAACGGCACAAACCCTAAGAAGTTCATCATGTCCCTTATCTTAAAACCCTTTCAAAGATTGTCGAGGAGAAACATAAAAATTTGTTCACGATTATCACAAAAAAAAAAAACGTAGCAATCACAAACCAAGCCAAACCTTGAAACGACATCATGATTTTCGCAAAACGCAACCCTTCAGTTTTTTACAGATCGAGAGAGAAGAAGAAGAAGATGAAAAGAATGAAAAACAAAATGATCTCACTGAATTAGACTTAGAAGCAGCATCTCAGACCCATCATCTTCATCGTCATCACCGATTCTGCATCCTAACACTTAGGGTTTCCTGCCACCC
Organism: Vicia faba; assembly: GCA_948472305.1. Classification (NCBI taxonomy): domain Eukaryota; kingdom Viridiplantae; phylum Streptophyta; class Magnoliopsida; order Fabales; family Fabaceae; genus Vicia; species Vicia faba. Next base: position 92,235,860 of record OX451735.1, on the reverse strand, counting down.
CCTTTAAGATTTAGGGGAAATCGTCCAATATCTGTAAAATCAAACACCAGAATCATGATTAGACGAGAGATATGAAGAGAATTATGTAAAAAAATTAAGACTCAGAGTAATTTGCGGCGGCGCTTCCGCGATGTTCTTCATCGCTGCCATGGAGATTCATCGTCTCTGCTGCATGTTCATCTTGCCCCACCGTCTTTATTCTTGAGGGCCTCCGCATTTGATCCTAAATGTTGGTTGGATCTCGTACTCTGTGGTTTGTTCAAATAAAGAAGATGAATAACTCAGAGAGAAGAGAGAGCAGTCATAGTATGATAGAGAAGAGAGGGTCATATTTTTTTATGTTAATTTGATGGGTTTTTTTGTTGTTAAATAATCATTATTAAGTAGCTAATGCGGTGGTGACATTTGTCATAACCCGTTTAATAAAAAATTTAGATTCCATGACGCATCCTCATCAGTCATACCATACACCTCCTCCAACAGCCCTGAGATGGAGATCACACGCTTCAAGCCGCGCTTCCCCATGGTGAACCTTCTTGGAGACATACACCAAATCCAGTGGATTGCTAACTTGGCTTAGAGATTCTACTTTCAGCACCCCTCATATTTCTACATTCAGGCCCAATTCTAAACTCTTTGATATTTTTTTTCTTTTATTATTTTTTATTTATAATTTGTTATTTTAGTATATAATTAATATATATATATATATATATATATATATATATATATATATATATATATATATATATATATATATATATATATATATATATATATATATATATATATATATATATATATATATATATATATATATATATATATATATATATATATATATATATTTTAAATGATTAATTGGATTGAGAAATATTATTTAATATTTTTAATTAATTAATTTATTAATTATATTAAAGGAGATTATTTAATTTAATTAGTTATCTAAATTAATTTTTAATCGGGTTATATAGTTTGTTTAATTAGACTTTTAATCAAACTTTTAATTCGATTCGTTCCCATCCATAAAACTTATACCCGCATTCCTCGTATGGTTGTAATAGCTAAGGATTTATTTCTTTTGTGTGTTTCAATTGTTTCTATTATGCCTTTTTCATCCAATTAAGACATATGGCCTCCTCTTAGGCTCATCATCAATGAAAAGGTATACACTTACAATAGTACACTCGCACACATTCATAGCTTGGTCCTGGGCTTCCCTACGGTGAAAACTATTCGATCGATTGTTTCCATTGTTCGTTTAGAATATTAGCAACACACTAGTCCCACTTTATAGGAGCATGCATATGGCCACCTTGTATGGACTTTTAATTTCAATCTTATGCATTGAAGCAAATTCCCTCTCTCTTTCCTTAGTCCACTTACCAAACTTTTCTTAAAGGGTTCCATAGTTGAGTTTAGGCATGGCCATTCTCACGAGATTAATCAAGTTTTTCCCTTGATTAATCATAACCCAAATCAATCACTTTGGTCCACATTCCAAGTGTTTCCAAGCACAAAGGGTCTCATGGTTGAGGGCAGGAGCACCTACCCTCACGAGATTAATCAAGTGCACCCCTTGGTTAATCATAACCCGATTCAATTACCATACACCAAACCTTCCATTCACGTCTTTAATGATACTATTTATTTTTTCGTCACTTTTGCCATGACCACCATGCACGATCACTCTTCACAAACATTGTCTCATCTTGCTTGATGCTTATAAAATTCCCCGTTAGGATGATAGTTTCATCTTTTTTAAGATGTGAACTAATTAGACATTAGGTTCTTATCATTGCATGCTAACTTAGATAGAAGTTTCCCTTTTAAACCTAACCTTAGGCCAATCATTGGACAATAACGCTAGGGCTAGAACTAGGTTAGTCTCCCTTAAACTTTTCTTTTGCATTGTATATTTCCTATTCTCAAATTAAAATTTATTTTCTTAAATCCAAAAATTCAAAAACACTTAATCGTTATTCAAACCCATTTTACAATTAACGAAAATACTCAACAAATCCAAATTTCCCCAAACAAAGGGCATGTTATCTCTGTTCTACCGTGATATTGGCCGTGCCTATTGCTAGAATGCGCGCGTTAACATCGCCCACTAAAAAAAACCAACAACCCAAGATTTTCTACTGGAACTACGATGTTCTAATTCCTTCACTGGATACGTAGGAAAAGGGTTGCGAGACCCTCACAAACACGCCAATAGAAACCATTTATTTCCCCTTAGCATGTATAGTTATAGATAAACACGCCCTTAAAAGCAAACAAACAAAATGGATCTCGTTGAGTTCAATGGATGTGAGGGGTGTTAATACCTTCCCCTAGCATAATTGACTTCCTTACCCTCTATCTTGGTCGCAAGAACATCTTATCCATCTTCTTGTGGTTTTCTCGATATTTCCCCTTCCTTCGGGATAAATATAGTTCGGTGGCGGCTCTGTGTTTTTCGCCGATAGCTTCTGCTGGCGACTCTGCTGGGGACCCTATGCGAGTCTATCCTAGTTTTGTTTATTTTCTTCTTTAGGTGTTTAATCATTTACTTTATTTGCGTTACAACTTTATTTATTTATTTCTTTATTGCTTTATTGCTTTATTGCTTTATTGCTTTATTGCTTTATTGCTTTATTGCTTTCTTTTGTATATATTGAATAATACTGTTGCTACTCACATATTTTGGATATGATGTATCTTTTGTAATATTGGGTTGGGTATTACATTTGATAAGTCCTATACCCGAACTTGGGGTTACACTTAGGATTAGGATGAGACGTGTAGTCATGTTAACTTTGAGGGAGTAATCCCAAAGAAGGAGGCATGAGATCCCCCACTCAGTGGAGGTCCCCTTGAATGTAGAAATGTTTACCGAGTAATCGGGAAGACATTGCTGCTTTCAACCTTGGAGCCAGAGAAGCTGAGAGCCATAGAACCATTAATCCATCCTGGCCTTTTTAGGTATGGATCGAAGACTATGACAGAGTAATCCGAAAGTAGTTGTCGCGCGATGTTGCACTCGGACGAGTTTTTCCTTCGAATATTACTAACTACCGAGTAATTGGGATGTTGGTAATATCCAAAGGAAGACCGTAGACTCTTATATTTCCATAGAACCTTGTTCGGCAGGTGATAAACCCCTAGTTCATACCTTATGGGTGGTTACTTTGACTCCATGCTTGTAAAGTTGGACTTTTGATCTTGTTACATTCAGTTTATGCAAAAGACTACATAGTGGTTGTCCAGAATATGTTGAGCTGAGATCTCATGCCATAGCATACCATGAAATGATACCATCATGTGTATATATCTCATATCTAAGGAATTCCAAATACAAGTCTCGTTGGTCGAGCTCTTCAAAAATGAAAACAAAATTTTAAAAGATAGATGAGTCTTTGGACTTCCTTGAAAATGAAGATAAAACATTCATTCATACTATCACGCATTCATTATTCACAACAAGAACTTATTGGTGTCCCTTTTCAATAAGATTTCAGTAAATAGCAAAGATGGCTTCCCTACATCCTTACCGTACAAGAAGCAACCATAGAATACTTATGGATCTTTTCAAAGAAAATCAAAATGCTCTTCGCCAAAATATGGACACCATGGGCACCCGAATGTATCAGCTTATGGAAATCCTTCATGTGGTTATCAATCATCAAGAAGAGCTACATCAAAGTGTTGCCAAGCTTGCCACTATTGCCCCTCCACTTCTACAAATGGAGGGAATAATAATGAAAATGTTGAAACCCCTACAGGAATTCCTCGGAATGATGTTGATGATCATCACAATTTCATCGATCTTGACGAGCCCCACGCCAATCTCGCCATTGGAGTTGCTGAAACTGCAAAAATGTACCATGCTCTTGCTGAAACTTCGGGATTCAATACTGCTGCAATGTGTCTCGTTCCTGGGGTAGTTATCCCTCCCAAATTCAAGGTTCCTGATTTTGAAAAATACAAAGGCACCTCTTGCCCAGAGACTCATCTTCGTTCCTACTATCGCAAGATGGCAGCCTATGCTAAAAATGAACTGTTACTCATGCACTTATTCCAAGACAGCTTGATAGGGCCACCATTGGGCTGGTATATGAAACTAGAAAGAACTCATGTCAGTACTTGGTGAGAGCTTGCTGACTCCTTTTTGAAACATTACAATTATAATACCACCATGGCTCCTAGTCGCACTCAACTTCAGGGGATGAGACATAAATCAGAAGAGTCCTTCAAAGAGTACACCCAAAGGTGGTGTGCATTAGCTGCAAGGGTTCAACCTCCTCTCTTGGATTGCAAATTGACTTATTTGTTCGTGGGAACCTTGCAAGACTCATATCTCCAACACATACTTGGTAGTATTTCAACTTCCTTTTCTGACTTGATTACCATTGGGGAATGTATTGAAGATTGTCTCAAGTCAGGAAAAATTCAGGGTACGTCTAGCGCTCAGTGGAAGTAACAAGAAACCATTCTTTGGACTTCTAAAGAAGAAAGAAGGAGAGACTAGTTCTACTATCGACAAAGGGAAGGCCCCGGTCCCTCATCAAGATCAAGCTCTGCACTGTCAAGCATCGGTTGTTCATCCTAATCGATATGATCCTCGATCATATGCTACAATTTCGGCTCAACAACCTCGGGTGGCTCAGCATCAATCAATCCATCATCAATAGTAGTACATACAGAGACAATTGTATGTTAAACAAACACAATCTGGGCCTTTTCATCTGAATCATCAACCCCAAGGGCAACGAGGGCGAAAGAGGAAGAAAGTTCTTGAAATAAGGGTGGATCTTATACATATGCCTTGTGCTCAACTCCTCCCTCAATTGCTTTCCCATAAGTTGGTTCAAGGGCGTTAACTTGGTCCAAAACCAAATCCTCTCCCACGGGGGTATGATATTAATGCTCATTGCAAATTCCATTCAAGGGCTCCAGGCCACACAATTGAGAATTACAGGACACTAAAAAACAGCGTTCAAGACCTCCTTGATGCCGAAGTTATCACATTCACTCTAAAGGGTTAGATAATGGATTTAATCCTCTTGTTGAGGCAAGTGTCAAGACTACAAGGGCGTCTCCTCAAATAAGTCAAGCTTGAAGAAGCCTCTTGAACATGGCAATTTCTAATTTCATTTGCATTATCATTTGAAATATTTCTTATTTTGTTCAGTACTTTCTTGTATGCAAAATTGTTTGTTTTTATTAAACCACAATGCACATACCGTGTTTGTCTTGAACTAATCCATTTGTATTCACTCATTTACGTTTTTGTTATTTTACTTGCTTTTGATGCTTAACTCTTTTTAGTTTAAAGAACAAAATAACTCTTGAGGGAGGATGATAAACATATGACACCTAGATTCTCAAACGATGTGCGTTTGAATAAAACCTTGCTGATGATGTACATGCATTATTTCAAATCCCAAAACACCGGAGATATAAGGTATATAGACCCTCATCACCACCTTTCGAGCGTTCATAACTCATCAAGAGTGCGCATCTAAGGATACAACAATGTTATCCATCAAAAGTCTGGGGAAAGTCAAAACCATAATGACTAACCTTCATCTATCAACAACGTGCATCATAGAGAACGATATCCCCATGGGTGTCTCTCGCACATCAGTAGGTCGACAGATGATGATACCATAATCATTATCCCTCATCTATCAAGGACTCAGGCAATCACAACCACTTCCGACAAATCGAAGATGACACAAAGATCAATAACTTGTTAAAAAAGAATGAGACAAAAGCCCTGCTAAGTCGAAACATGAAAATAAAGTGACTTAGGCAAAAGTCAGGGCATCCCACTGGACTGCAAATTCAAAATCAAAAATTGTCCAGGCAAAAATTAGGGAAAAGAAAGGATTACAAAATAAAGATCCTCAGTAAAGAAAAAAGTCGAGTGACCAGACACTAAGGACAAAAGTTAGTAATTGTCGTGTCTAAGAAACCCTTGTGGTTCCTCAATCATCGCAAACTATCTTCTCAAGAGATAAGTGCTCGTGTCGAGTTAACTGAACGTATGAATGGATAACATCATAGAGAATGGGTGGGCACCAAATAATTTTGAGCGTTAAATCCTTTTTTATAAAACCATGAACCAGGCTACGTTACAACGCTTAAAAGTCCTAACTGAAGCACAGGTTAATTCAAAATAAATACTAAAAAAGAATACGGTAACCCGACTCCTCGAAGATGTGCTAAAAATTTGAGTTTGTAACATACCACCTTTTCATAAAAACAAAAAATTGATTCTTTGACATCTTTTCAATAAAAAAAATTAACTTCAAGACAAGCATATAATTTGCATTAGAATCATCATTCTTAGACAAACATTATTTGCATGTAAATAAGTTCTTGAACATCAAGTAAGCTTGCATGATGAGCATCAAATAAAGACCTGGTTATCCCAAAGGACAAATTGCAACAGGAATCTGTCAAAAAACAAATCATCTTAAATTCTAATCTTATTCTGGAGCATTCTCTCTAAGCTGCCAATCAGAGGCTATCACATTGATGAGTCTGTTCGAGCTGTCAATCAGAGGTTATCACATTGATGAATCTCTTCGAGCTGTCAATCATAGGAAATCACGTTGAGAAATCTATTTAGAATTCACACAACATGGGGCAGTTATGTTGAGATCCTGCAAATACCTCCAAGAATCCATGATCAGAGGCAATCATGTCGATAAATCTCCTTAAACTTCAGTCTGAGGCTATCCTGCTGAGAAATCTATTCAGAATTCATACAACCTAGGGCAGTTATGTCGAGGTTCGACAAATCTCTCCAAGAATCAATGATCAGAGGCTATCACGTCAATGAATCTCTTCAAGCTGTCAATCAGAGGAAACCATGTCGATAAATCTCTTTAAACTTCAGTCTGGGGAAATAAGGCCGAGTAACCTATTCAGAATTTGTTTAACCTGGGACAGTTACGTCGATATTAGACAAATATCTCCAAGAATCCATGACCAGAGGCAGTTTATTTCATGGCCTAATATTTTGGGGCATGCCAACTTGTGTCGTATGATGAAACGAATCTTCCAGCCTTCCACTCAAATAGATCATTGTAGACAAAGGCATTCCCCATCTCCTCTTGTGAAGTTGCTCAAGAAAATTCCTTTCATCCGTACAAATGCGATCATTCATAAGTATCGTGATGGTCATTTTGACATACACCAAACCTTCCATTTAAGTCTTTCATGATACTACTCATTTTTTCGTCACTTTTGCCATGATCACCATGCACGATCACTCTTCACAAACACAATTTCATCTTGCTTGATGCTTATAACATGCCCCCTTAGGATGATAGTTTCATCTTCTTTAAGATTTGAACTAATTAGACGTTAGGTTCTTATCCGTGCATGCTAACTTATATAGAAGTTTCCCTTTCAAACCTAACCTTAGGACCATCATTGTACAATAATACTAGGGCTAGAACTAGGTTAGTCTTCCTTAAACTTTTCTTTTGTATTGTATATTTCCTAATATCAAACTAAAATTTATTTTCTTAAATTAAAATATCCAAAAACACTTAATCGTTATTTAAAATCATTTCAAAATTAACGAAAATACTCAACAAATCAAAATTTCCCCAAAAAAGGGCATGTTATCTCCGTGATAATGGTCGTGCCTATTGCTAGAATGCGTGCGTTAACGTTGCCCATTAAAAAACACCAACAAACCATCATTTTCTAGAGGAACTACGGTGTTCTTATTCCTTCACTGTATACGTACGCAAAGGGTTGTGATACCCTCATAAATGTGCCAATAAAATACCATTTCTTTCCCCTTAGCAAGTATAGTTATAGATAAACACACCCTTAGAAGCATACAAACAAAATGGATCCTGTTGAGTACAATAGATATGCGGGGTTCTAATACCTTCCCCTTTTATAATCGACTTCCTTACCCTCTCTCTTGGTTGCAATAACATCTTATCCATCTTATTGTGGTTTTATCGGTATTTCTCCTTCCTTCGGGGTAAATAAAGTTCGGTGGAGGCTCTGTGTTTTTCGCCAGTAGCTTCACTCCCCTTAGGATTTTATCAATTTCCTTTGTTGATGATCAATTATGTCACTCATTTCATGTTCCCTATAGGATATTTACCTCACCCTTAGGTTTTAGGTATGCTAACTTAGGTAGGGATTTCCCTTGTGTGTGCTCTCTAGAGCTTGTTGATTAATTGCTTTCTATCCCTTTGGTGGTGATTCAAGATACACGTAGGTTTATTTGTGAACCTTTTCTATGTTCCCTTAGGACTTCTTGATTCATCCCTTGGCGGTGATTAAAGATAGACATTAGGATTGTAATCCATGCATGCTAACATAGGGTAGAGATTTCCCTTTCAAAACTCAACCTTAGGATTAATTATTGTATGATAACATTAGGGATTAGATTCTATCTAGTTTCCCTTAAATTTTTTTCTTTCTTTTGTATCCTTGCATTAAGACTAAATCTCTTTTCTTGGATAATGCATAAAACATCTAACAACTTTTAAATCCCTTTTCACGGTAAAAGACATCAACCAATGCAAACTCTTCTCGCCTTCATGCCTTTCTTTCAAACTTCAAAAGGATGTGTTAATTCTACTCTACGCAACACGACGCATAAATCCCCAAAGTTCGGGTGGCACTATGTATAAATTGCTAGAGGACGAATGTAGAATTATCCGCCTTCGGGAATCTTTCTTTGCAAATACCTTTTTAGGTAGAACATGTTAATTCACTTTTTTGTTGGTGTTATACCTTCCCCTCGTGTAATAGACTCCCTTCCCGATATCTCGGTTGTTCGACCTTGATTTCACCCTTCTCAGGTGTGACACGGTGGCAGAACCGACTGTTAATACTGGTTTGCATTTGTATTCGCAAATGTCGCGGTAAGCAAGAGTCGCCACCGACTTTTATTTCATCCAACAAAGGAAAAGGAAAAAGAACAGAAAAAACCTTTTTTCGAGATGTTTCTGAGTACGGGGGGTAGATTATAGAAAGGGAAGGTGTTAGCACCCTTTCTATCTGTGGTTTTCCACAGGCTCTTAGGTACTTGCTCATTTTGAAATTTCTTGTGCATGTTTGTTTTGAGATGGTTTTACTTCGTGAGGACTCTTGTATCAGTCCTCAAGAGTGTGACAAAGTAGTTAAACAAAATTGTTTTAAAAAGTGTTTGTGTGAAAATTTTTGTTTGAGCAAGTACCTAGGAACTAATCTACCTACTCGAAAGAAAGTTTGTTCACTTTCCTTTAGACAGCGCTATCCTATTATATAGGAATAGGTAGCACCATCGTTGGAGTTTTAAAGGGATGTTCGAAGGGACGAAATGGTCTCTGAAGGCAACAAGTAAGGATACCTTAGCATTTTGAACAGACTATCGTCATAAGATCAATTCATAGGCAACTCGAGGGACAAGTAGGGACTATGATCTTTATGACGACTTTGAATCGTGGGTCATTGCTAAGGCATCCCTACATTCAAGGGACACGACCATTATTTCCGAGGCAACCGAGTGGATTAAACCCTAGGAGTGAATATGTGCAAGTGTATTTTTTCGGTTAATTATCTTTTCACAATTAGGGTTTTCTACTGTTTTAATTTCATTTATCTTTTGCATGCAAGCCTATTGTCCATACATCCAACAGTTAAATAATTGCGGAATTTAAAGTGCGAGAAACTAAAATCCTAACTATTACAAGGCTTTGGGCAGATACATAATTATTTTGACTGAAAATAAAATGCGGAATTAAAATCCTATTTAAATCTATTACAAACTCGGAGCAAATACAAATAATGAAAAAAGGAAAATAAAAAGGCGCAGTAAATTAATTGCGATAAATAATTAGAAGACCTAAAAATCTAAATTGAGAAAATATTTATTTTTAAGGAAAAAATTTGGTTAAGTATAAAATTGAACCCTAAATCTAATTATCTATAATTATAATAAGAAAAACATTAAATTACCCTAATTTAATTAAACTAATTAATTAATAAAATATTTTTTATGAAAAAAATATTTTTGATGTTTTTTATGATTTTTGATTAAATGAAGAAAAAATGATTTTTTGGTGTTATTAAAAGATATAATTAATAAATAGAAGGAATTAAAGAATAAAAAAAAACTTTGGCCTGTATAAGCACCCAGGGGGATGTGTTTCTGAATTTTCAGGCCCATTATAGCCAGGCCCTTTCCTGCGCCAGATCTTGTGTTGGCATGCTTGGATGATGCACCATGGTCTCTCTTTGATTGGAACGTTGGATCTGTATTAGCAATGATCCAGTGGCTGGATCAATGAGGTGCGTGATGGACATCAGGTTTTGGAGCGCATGGGATCCTGCTTAGAGTGTTAAGAAAATAAAGAAAATAATGTTGGAACCTGGGATCGAACCCAGGTCCTTTTACTCATTCCACGCCTACCCTGGCCATCTGCCCTACATTGTTTTGTTGTAACAATAATGAAAACAAAACGTAACATATGAAAAAAAATGGCTAGGCTAGAAAACACGCGCGGAATTCAAATGGGCCAGTGGGGTGGTGACAAGTCACCGTCTTCTTCACTATTCTTCGTCTTAGGTATCCATCTATACCTACAAACAAAACTCCATAGCTATACACCTGCAAGCTTAAAAAATTCATATGATGCACAATAAATCAATTCTAACTATGCCAATCAATTCTTCTGGGTCTCACGATCATCATAGCATTAGTTTCTTAGCATAATTTCACTTGTACAAAGAAGCCCCAAAATGGCTTCTCAAACCCTAGTTATGGCAATCGTCAGTATATTCATCAAAACATCAATTAAACCATTCAAACATGTTGCAAATATGTTAACAATCACGAATGTATCATTCAAACATGCTTAAGATGCGAGAATTAACGTAATCGATTTCAAAAAAAGATGCAAACCGTATGAGTGTTGTGGGGTGATTCTGGGCGTTTTGACACTTGCAATTGATTGGGTTAGCTCCAAGAGAGGTTCAGGAAATGATTGGAAGCTTTAGCACACATTGAACTGGTTTTTGGCAGAAGATACATCTCACACTTTTAGCCAAAAAATTCAAGTTTCTCTCTCTGTTTTCACGACTGCAAAACCCTCCCCCTTGCCTTGTCTTTGTTCACTATATGTAGTATGATGCATTAGGGTAACAAAAACGAACAGAATCCTTTGGAATTATGGAGATTGAATGAGATTTTCTTACCATATGATATCTTTTCATAACAATGCAAATCATGCTCTTTTTGCCTCCAATTACCTTGATTCATTTTGATCTGATTTGGCCATCATAATTAGATTTGATTTCCATCAAAATTAGATTTTCAAAACAATTTTTGGTATTTTTTGTTATTTATTTGATTTAATGTGATTTTTAATAAATAAAAATCATAATAAAATAAATAAATGGAGCAAATAATATGTGGTTGCTGACTTGGTTCGTGGACCATGTTGGAAGTGAGGTGCAAGCCTAAAAGGTTAGGCCCATTTGGAAAAAATTGCATTTTTGAGCACATTTGACTTTTGGCAATTTTCCAAAAAGGGTCAACTATGACAATGCATAACTCTTCCAATTTTAACCCTAGAGAGGTGTTCTTTGACTTTTTAGAAAGCTTAGGATGTACCCTAAACAAACCTTTTGGTATCATTTTAATTGGGTCTTCCATGTTCATATAAGAAGCTTGGACCCAAAAGGTGTTTTTGTTGACTTTTCAAAAGGACCTATAATGTAGAAATTCACATTTTTTATGAGTGAATTTTTTGAACTTGAAGGCTGAAGATGAGTTGTAGGAAATTGGATTCCCTTCAAAATGAGCTTTGGAGAGAAATATCTGATAAAGTATGAGATAATTATGGTTGGTCAAAGTTTGGTTGACTTTTCCTAAGAAACCCTAATTTAGCAACTTTTGAGTTTTGATGAATTAGGAGAATTCCTTGAGGAATCATGATCAACCCTTGATCAAATGATGGATATCACTTCAAAATGTTGATGTTGACCAAAAATCTTGAAGTTTGACTGTATGTGGGCCACAATTGACTTTTGACCTAATATAGTTGATTCTTATAAGCATCTGAGCAGTTGATTGAGCAAACTTCTTGTGCAAAGCTTGAAATTTAACATGGATGGTCTTGATAACATATTAGGACCATGGAGAGAATATGAGGTCTTTGGAGTTCACCCATCTTGATGAAAATGGAAACCCTAATTGGAGGTTCGTTGCTTTTAGGAGGGAGTTTGTCTGGTCAACTCTTGGACATCATTGAGCAAGTTGAGTATCTCAATAAACAAATATTGAGTAAAATGGGAAGGCAAATTTTGGAGTAGAACATCAGGTTTAATCAATGTTTACCTTTCCCTTCCCGTGGGATAAAAAACGTTCGATTGCAACTTCAATGATTTCACCTCGATGATTTTTTCAGTCAATTGTTTCAATGAGAATTGGAAGAATTCATGGGAAATCGTGCAAACCAGCTAACCTGGTGATTAAAAAAAGTGTGACTCCATGTGCATCAAAACTCAGCCAAAACTTGTGTTTTAATACGTAATCAAGCTTAAGAAACTTCATTAAACATGTTTAAATAAAAAATATAAAACAATTTGGTCATCATAAACCATATTAAGTAATTTGCAATCAGACTTGATGAGAAACTTCAATTTCAAGGTACTACCATCTTTGAATCCATGGGGTAAACTACTCAAGAAGCTTTATGGCATGGTTCTTGATGCATTGGATAAATCTCATCTCAAAGTTTGCAATGTGCCAAGAAATTATCCATTTGGATTATTGATCTGGAAGTTGTGTCTATTTGAAATCGTGAAAAACATACTGACTTTTACAATTAGAAATATTTCTAACTATAAACTTCCAAAATGACCTATAATGTCTTGTAAAGTTAAATGACCTTCAACTCAAAATTAGATCTTGATCCTTGAAGATGAAATGAAGTAGGCCCTTTGAATGGAGTTATGGAATAGGAATCACTCAAAAATCATAAACCCTGAGAAATTTATGGTTCTTGGAAGATGATGCAAATTTCTTGAGAAATCCACAAATGACCTATAATCTTATCAAAACATAAATGGACTTCCACTAAAAATTAACCTTAGGTCCTTGAATAGATGTCGTAAAAGACATCCTCAAGGTTATTTTGAAAAAATAATGAGCTCAAGGAGACAAAAATTGACTAAGTTATGTTCTTTTGAAGTCAAGTTCAAGATTTTAATGGTTTCCTCAAATGACTTGTAATCTTCATCCAACTTAAATGATCTTTCTTTCACAATTGGCCTTAGATCCATGGAGAGAAGTTGTTAAGGACTCTTTGAAGAGAATAATGGATTTGTAATCACTTCAAAATCTCAAAAATTAAGAAAGATACGGTCTTGGGAAATTGACAAATCCTCACTCAAAAATTACCAAAATGACTTGTAACATTCTTCAACTTTTGATGATTTTCCTTGCACAATTAGATCTTAACGTGTAAATAGAAGTTATTAATAAGGATGAGAAGAGTCCATGGAAAAAAGAAACATTTATTTAAAATTGAGAGAATTATGCACTTATGACCATAGAATCAATGACTCAAATTAGGTCAAAACACTTTAATGAACTTTGAATCTCTTGAACTTTTATTGCAAATTAAGGCATGGTGAATCACATTAGAAATTGAAATGATGTTATATTAATCACTTGATGGAGAGGCTCAATTCTTGATGAAACTTGTTGAAGAAGGCATGGAAGTAAGCACATGAATATATGAAGGTTCCTGATAAATTCAAAACCACCAACTTTGAGACAATCTTGACCAAATGAAATTGAGAGAGTCTTAAAACCATAGAAATTTGATGCCATAACCATAGCCTTGAAGTTAAAGCCTTTTAAATCCACTAAATATCCAAATGACTGAGGATCATCCTTAAAAACCCTAGCTTAAGAGGTGAGAGAGATGTACTTGGCTCAATACCTACAATGTAAAAAGCATAGAGAGAAAACATACTTTTTTTTTTATATTTTGGTTAAAGGTTAATAAACATAAAATACACATACAAGAAACACGACTCAAGGTGCTTAGTGATCCCTCAAGAGATAACTCAAAGATAAGAGATATTAGAAATGAGAACCAATCCTAATGTGTGATATTGATGCATTATGATAATATGAAGTGATGATGGATATTAGGGGAAATAATTAGGGTATAAAAAATAGATACAATTAAATGTATGTATATGTATGATGATGAATGTGTATGATGATGAAATGCATAAGCCAATGAAGGTTAAGGAAAGGGGGAAAATTTTGGGGTATAACAGCTGCCCTAATAGATAATCATTAAATTGAAGGAAGGAAAGGAAACGACTTTCGAACATTCAAGGTAGAAGAGGATTGAATACCAAAAGAACCATAAAATTTGCACTCTGGGGAAACAAAAGAAGGTCAGATATTTTTGGCTTTTTCTTTTTTGTTTTTTTTATAGAAAGAAGATCACTCGAAAGTGAAGCTTTAGAAATGTACGCCAGCCGAAGGCATACATACAACAAAAAGAAGAGACCAATCGAAGGGGACTATCAAAAAAGATAATAAACATTGAGAATTTACACCAGCCGAAGGCGAACATATAAAGAAAAGAAACCAGGAGAAGGGAATCTTAATAAGGATACTAGTCAAAGGTAGATTCCTTAGAAAAGAACGCCAATCAAAGGAAAACTTACAATGAAAAGAGACCAGTTGAAAGGGAATCCTAACAAATATACTAATAAACATTAGGAATATACGCCAGCCGAAAGCGGACATATAAAGAAAAAGAACCAGCCAAAGGGGACTCTTGACAAGGATACTAGCTGAAGGTAGACTCTTAAGAACAAAATGCCAATCAAAGGCGAACTTACAATGAAAATAGGCTAGCTGAAGGGGAATCCTAACATAGATACCAATGAACCTTGGGAATATACGCCGGCCGAAGGCGGACATTTAAATAAAAGAAGCCAGCCGAAGGGGAATCTTAATCAAGTATACAAGCTGAATGTAGAATCCTATGAAAATAATTCCGATCAAAGGTGAACTTACAATGAAAATAAAATAGTTGAAGGGGACTCCTAACAAAAATACCAATAAATATTGGGAATATACACTGGAAAATAGAGGACATATAAAGAAAAGAGACCAACTGAAGAGGACTCCTAACAAGGATACTAGCCGAAGGTAGACTCCTAAGAAATGAAATCCGATCAAAGGCGAACTTACAATGAAAAAAGACCAGCCAAAGGGGACTCCTAACAAAGATACTAATAAACATTGGGAATATATTTCGGCCGAAGGCGAACATATAAAGAAAAGAAACCAGCCAAAGGGGAATCTTAATCAAGGTTATTAGCTGAAGGTAGACTCCTAAGAAAAGAATGTCTATCAAAGGCGAACTTACAATGAAAAGAGACCAGCCAAAGGGGACTCCTAAAAATATACCAATTAACATTGGGAATATACACCGTACAAAAGTAGACATATAAATAAAATATACCAGCCAAAGGGGGCTCTTAACAAGGATACTAGTCAAAGGTGGGCTCCTAAGAAAAGAACACCGATCAAAGGCAAACTTACAATGAAAGGAGACCAGCCGAAGGGGACCTTTAACAAAGATACTAATAAACATTGTGAATATACGTCTTCCAAAGGAAGACATAATTGGGGATACAAATTGACATTGAATTTAAAAGGGTTTACCAATAATATTAGATTTGATCAAGGAGGACTAGTCACACTAGACTTAACCAAAGGGATGCCAAAATACACTTGACTTGAAAGCTTACACAAAGGTAAGATATTATGAGGAAACCTGGTGGGAATACCATAAGAGAATCTGTAAGGGATTTCATATCTTTTGGAGTATATAACAACTGGGTTACTTCAGGTAAGTATCAAAATTGGCTTATGCTTTAATGCATGTTTGAATTTTTCTAAGGCGTAATGCTCCACAAACAATAAAAATGCTACACATTTGGGGTAGATACCATGTAATGATACATGATTAGATGTTCCACCGGGGAACTGTAGAAGAAACAAGGGACTGCTAAAGAGAAGGCCTTGGTACTCTGATCCTCTACTGGAATTAACAAACTGGGTTGCTAATAACCACTGGTTATAAGACTCTGGTGATAAATTGCAAAAATAAATTTCCAACTCTGAAGAGAAACACTAATGAAGATTAGACTTATGAGTGGATTTTACAAAAATAAATTGCAGACCCTGAAGAGAGTTGACTCTGACTTCAACCATCTCTCAATCATTTGAGGAATAATCCACTATCTCTCCGCTGGGGATAAGGAAACCTTCACACTGCTGGGAAAAAGAGAACTCCTTGCATAAAACTCTTGTAAAACAACTTCTACAAGGGATAAGAAAGATTCTTAAACAAGAACTATCATCCACGAACTCTGTTAGGGAAAGATTCTTTGTTTGAGGAATATGCTCTTCCTAGGGATGCGATAATCCTTGTAAATAAATCCTCAGAGTTTAACATCCACTAGGGATACTACAACATCTCTCGCTGCTGAGGGATAAAAGACTTCTTACAAGAACTCTTAAAAGACAAGCTTATGTTGGGGAAATAATCCTCACATGGAAACTTCCATAGTGTAACTTTACTTTGGAGAAAGTTCCTGAAAGAAACCCTTAATAGACAAACTTTTGTTAGGGAAATAATCTCCTGTAAAGAAATCTCAAAAGTACGTATTCCACTAGGGAAAAGTACTCTGCTTGAGGAAACCCTGTTGGTAACAACCTCGATGATTCTTGCTCATTTATTGGTATGTTGCTAGTCACGAATGAACTACAATACTTTAGTTCACGACTTGTGCCCCAAGTAACAGATTTATGAAAAGATTTGCCTCGCAATGATCTTTTTACCATAATGATTTGAAATGACTTTCCCTAGTATTTTTAAATTATGAAATATTTTCCCCTGATCAACAGATTCTAGGAGATATTTTTCGAATCTTGATGTAACTGCCCCAAATCTATTGAATGCTGAAAATATTTCTCAATGTGATTGCCCAAATTCACTGAGCCTTCAAACCCCACTCTCCTTAAAAGTGAACAAAGATGGGAAACCAACCTGCCCATACCCAATAATGTCTCAAACTTTACCCCTTTAGAGTAATCAACAAAGTAAAACCATCAAACTACTCATGTTTGACAGAGTTCTCAAGCCTCTTTATCCCTTAAAATTATCTAAAAAATGTAATTCCCCTACTCCACAGAGTCTTCCAGATAATTTGTCCGGCTTCTTCAGATCTTTGGAGAGATATGTTGAATCTCTATGTAACTTCCCCATATTGGTTGTACTTGGCGTATCCCTTTCTCAACCGAGACTTCAAACTCTACCCCTTTTAGGGTGAACAAACTGCGGAAGAAAATCTCTTATGCTCAACAGTGTGTTTAGGCAACATGCCCCTTCGATATGATCATTTCCTGAAATGATTGGGTTTTTACTCTACGGAATTATCAAGTCTTTTTATTTTGACATGACCATGCTTTTCATTAAATTCCCATCATGGAAATTTCCTTGATGTTAAGCAACTATTTGCAAACAGAAGAATGTTCATTTTGAGAACGATAATTCTAATGCAAATCCTATATTAGTCTTGAATTTGAAAACATTGATTGAAATGATGTTGCGACTCTGTTATGAATGAATCACTAGCTAAAGTTCAACATTTAAAAAAAATTATGAAAGATAATGCAAGTATATGATACTGACAAAGATATTTAACACACCTTCTAGGAGTCAGTTAATGCTATCTCGTTGTAGAATATGTCGCACCCTAAAATTTTCCCTCTTATTTATAATCCTAATTGGATTATGTTTAAACAAGATAAGGATCAATGGTTTTGTATAGATGGTTCTCCTTATTCAAAAAGATGAGGATTGTGCTTTCAAGCAATAGGAGAATGAGAGATCTTCTACTTCAAGATGCCATTCAAGATATAATAGCACAATACATTTCAAATGTCTCACTGCTATCTTTAGATCTTCAGTTGATTAAGGGTTCAAGAGATTGGAAGAGTCACGAGCTTGTATTAAATTGACTCTTCAATTTAGGGTTTTTGGTCAAATTCAACTTGGGGTTAACTCTATCACCAAAGCCTGACTTCAGGAGGCATAAAATGATGCAAGGCTCCCCTACATTTTCTATTGGTCTACACAAGTTGAATTAGAGCATTACCTTGATCAAATGATTGAGAATTAACCCAGTTGTCTGAAAAGTCAACAAAAGTAAAAAAATAGTCAAAATGCTAGAATTATGGTCAACAAAAGCATTTTTCATCATTTTTTTCAAAATCAAGACAATTTGTCAAAGAAAAGTTAAAGAATCAAGAAATCATGGAAAAAAAACCCTAAGTTGGTGAAATTAAGATTTTTCGTAATTTTTCTAAGTACCAAATCATGTTTATATGGCCATATTTCAAGATGCATATCTCACTCATGGTTGGGTAAAATTGTGTGATTATGGGTTTAAGTGATAAAGAAAGTTTCCTACTACAATTTTGTAGAAGGAATCATGATCAAAAATTGTCTGGATCAAAAGTTACAAGGATGAGAAGGGTGTGATTCATTAAGAATTGAGTGCTGAAGACTAAGTGAATTTATGATGGCTTTTAGTGTGACCAATGTCATAACCCAAATTTGTCTTCCCTTAGTGCTACCGTAAAATTTATTTTCGAACTTGGGTTTTAAAATTCCTTTGGTTTAATTACATTAATATTTTGGGGTCTCATAAATATTTTTTCTCAAGTCCAAATAAAAATATAATAATTTATTTCAAATTATTTGTATTTTTAAATAACAAATACTTACTCATCTTCATGTGTTTTTGATTGGTTGTTTATTTTTAATAAGTAACATAACATAGTTGGTAAAGAATGAAGCTTTCAAATATGAGGTCGCGGGTTCGAATCTCTTATGGTGCACTTTTTAACATTTTTTCAATTTCTTTTTGTTACTAATTTTCTTTCCTTTTTTGGAAACCGGGCTTGGGCTTTTCATACATTTTGGATAACTTAGTCTCTATGTTTTTTCTAACTTAATTCAAGTCTATATATAGGACTCTTATTTGTCCTAAAAATTCATCCACTATTTTGCAATTGCACACACTTAATCACGAATTTCACAATTAGAAAATCCACAAAATTTCCAATTACACACAAACTTTTCTTTCATTTTATTTTTAGGTTCATAACCCTGTTGTTGTCTATAAAATACAACAACAACAATTTCTTTATTCTTGGCCAAGGATTTTATATGAGGCCCTTCCATTTACTTTCTATTTAATCCTTTTAAATTTATTTGCAGTTCTTACCATATGATGATAACTATTTGATAGACTTCTTTTAATAATTTACAAAATTAAATTTTGTATGCATTATATATAACCATTTGTACATATTAACAGACATATTCTAGCAAAATTTCCTAAGATCTCGTTTGGTAAAACTTTTCATCGTAAGAAAAAACTACTTCTTTTACAAAAACACTTTTTTCGATACTATCATCCTTATCGTCTATGTTTTCACTAATCTTTTTTACAGTAACATACTAACAATTTCAAATCATTCAATATTCACCGCAAACCTCTAAACCATCACCATGCCAAGATTTGTTCTTCCAAAATCTAAAACAAACCAAATATCATAACACTATAATATCTGCACTAACAAACCAATCCTTGAATTCTTATCATAGATTTTAAATGATGAATAATACTCACATAATTTCATTCAAATACACATACATATCATACATATTCTGAAATTTGTTTTAACTATTTTTTGACATGTACATGGTTAGATTTGTTTTGCAAGCTTAACATGCCATTTTGTTACCAACAATACAAACTCATAAGAAAACAAATTAGAAAAACATATAGGAAAAGGAGTAGAAATCAATACACACTCAATCTCAATATTATTTCTTTAAAGTGTCAAATAATTATTCCTAAACTGGACGCGACAAAGTTATGACTATTTTTATTCTCTTTATTTTTTTACTATAATATTTAAGTAGGCTTTATATTCATTTGTGATTTTTTTTTATAAATTAATAGGATTTTATTTTAATTAGTTCATTAAACCTTAGTTAATTTAATTATATTCATGTAATTAGAAAATGTTAATAAATATGCCTTTAGTTTTTTAAGTAATTAAATAACTAATTCAAACAATCTATAAATAATAAGATGTCCATCTTCGAGTAATTGAATTGATTGACACGTCGTCTACTGGTTTACTATTCAAAATAAATTATTAAAAAGAACACAACACATGGTAATATCTGGTCGTGTGATGAGGAGACTATATCAGACTCCCCCTGCTCCGCGTCTTATCTCATCATTCTATTTTATCAAATTGAAACTCAATACAGCTAACCAACAACATAAAATTATTTTATACTAACATAATAAAAGTCCAAGATCATTTTAGAAAAAGCATTAAGGAGAATTATTTTCAAATTAACTGTGAACTACGTCTACGCTCACATAATTTTAAACCCAGACAACGTTCAAGGTTAATTCGAAAGCAATTCTTCACAATCTTATAAAAAAACCAACCAAACTGCGAACTACGAATTGGGACTATTATTACTCATAAGAGGATACGTAGGCATACGACAAAAATCATGGCGAGTTCCCCTAATAAAAATTTAAACCCTATTTCCTAAGATTGCTCTTCTAACCCTAGTATCCTTATGAACAAGGTAGATGAGTGGTGCCTAACTTGTTCCCTTCGTCTAGAACCGAGTCCAAAAAACCTATAATCTCTAACTTTTAGGGTTATCCTTTATATTCCCTTCCTTAGTATAAAATTAAGAGTGGCGACTCTCAAATTTAAAACCGGTTACAACAGTTGGCGATTCTGTTGGGGATTCGACCCTAGGTTTAGAAGCCTAGCCTCTTAGTTTTAGGGTTTTTCGGAATTTTCATAATATTAGGTTTTTTATATTTGTGTATTTATTTTATTTATTTGTTTATTATTATCATACTATTATATCTCTGGTGGGTTTTAAAATAGACAAAAAAATATTTTTTTTAAAAACCCTTAGAAAGAGGGTTCGTTTATTAACCGTTGGAGTCGATGGAATTTCGTAGAAGGAATTCCTCTCAAGAGACATCCTCTTGAGATGTAGGACTTTGCAATGAAACCTATGACTCTTTCTACAACCTTTAAACCAAAATCTCATGATGAGACCTTTCATGACCTAGAGACGAATGTTTCAGTCTATAAAGAGGCTCCACTTGAGGGAGGCCCTTTTGCCTTTTCCTCTAGTGTTATTGATGATACCCTTAATAAAACCACCTTATGGGGAGGGTATAATATCCATAGGCAAATACTAGGAACCTACCAACTAAGGATACATTTTCACAAATGCCACTACAATCCCTAAACCCGCTAGGGTTATCTTTTCTTTCACTACTATCTTTAGCCCGTAGGGCTTCCGCATTTTTATGATATAACCCCTAGCCAGTAGCGATTTTCTTTTGAAAATCTTAATCTCTAGCTGGTAGGGACCCCCTTTCGTCTGACATTATACATAGATCTCTTATGGAATCTTGTTCATTTTCCCACGAAAGACATCCTCGCTAATGCACGCCGTGTGGCCTATATCAGGACATAGGATCTGGTGACTGTTGCTGGTCACTGTGTGCTCTCTTTTGTTCTATTACCTAAAGTCCAGCCTTCATCTCAACTATTTATTAGTTTATCACAATTCCTAGCATGTAGAAATTCCTGTCCCGCTGTTATAATCCCTACTTGTAGGGATTCTTCTTCGTCTTTCTTTATCCTTAAAGACTCAATGCCTGTCTAAATCTATGAATCAGTGTAGGGCATCATCATTTTCATATCTACCATTATACATGTATAGGGTACCCCTACGTCTACTTTCGTACTACGTCCGAATAGTGTTGCATATCTGTGAATTTTTTTTGCATTACCTTAAAAGCCAAAAACTATTTTTGCATACCCATGCATTTACCTACATTCATACATTTTCATGTCATGCATTTCCACTTTTGCCCTTGGCCGCTATCAATCCGGCTAAAAAATTTCCCGATGCTCAAGCATTTCAAGAAAATCTTAGATTGGTGAAGGAAAGGTGTGATACGATGGGAGAGAACTGACTGTTTTTGGAATGCTGGTTCGCGTTTGTTTTCGCAAAATATCGCGGTAAGCAAGAGTCGCCACCATATTTTATTATATCCCTTAAGGAAAGGAAAAAAGCACAGAAAAATTCATTTTTCGAGAAGTTTCTCGGGTCCGGGGGTAGATTATAGAAAGGGAAGGTGTTAACACCCTTTCTATCTGTGGTTATCCACGGGCTCTTAGGTACTTGCTCAAAGTGTTTTCAAAAATTGCTTTTCTTTGTGTTTGTGGGTTTTTTAGAAAGCTTAATATGTCCTCTAACCAACCCTTTTGGTCTCATCTCATTTTGACATTCCATGCTCAAGTTATAAGCTTTGGCAAAAAAGGTGTTTTTATTGACTTTCAAAAATGACCTATAATGTCCAAATTTTTAACTTCTTGTGAGTGAATTTCTTGATCTTGGGGTATGAATATGGATTGTAGGAAATTTCATCCTCTTCAAAATGAGCTTTGGATGGGTCGTTTCTCATAATGTATGAGAAAGTTATGCTTGGTCAAAGTTGAGTTGACTTTTCCTACTAAACCCTAATTTAGCAACTTTTGAATCTTGATGAATTTTGAGCAATCCTTGATGAATCATGATCTAATCTTGATCAAATGATGAAATATCCTTCAAAATGAGAATGTTGACAAAAAATATTGAAGTTTGACTGTATTTGGGTCACAGTTAACTTTTGCCCTAGCACAGTCGATTTTTGGACCCTTTGAGCAATTGACTTAGCAAACTTCCTCTGCAAGGCTTGAAATTTGACATGGATGAACTTGAGACCATATGAGGAGATTGGGGATCACTTGAGGTCATTTTTATGCAAGTACCTTCATGCAACACAAAACCCTAATTTGAAATAGACTGCCTTAGGAAATGACTTGACTGTCCAACTCTTGAGCAATTTTGAGCCACTTGGAGATTATTTTTGAAATGTTTTGAGAAATATGGGAGGGCAAATTTTTGGGTACAACAGCTTCCCCTGTTCAATTTTCTTAAACCTGAGGATGTAGATTGGCTTTCGGGCCTTTCGTGATCCGATGGTGGAAGACGATTGAACACTAGAGTGCCCATAAATTTGCACTCGCATGAAGTGGTATCAGCATTGTGATGTCGGAAATGGGCTTACAAATGCCATTTGGAGATTTTTGCTAGGTAACCTGAGCTTCGGCTAGAATATGAATTAGGGAGATCTTCACGGCGATCTGACTGAACTAGAGGAGGTCTTGGATTAACTTCGACTTGATCGGCATCAGAAAAATATTTAGGAATCGATTTAACTAGACCAAATAAGGTCTTGGAATAACTTTGGCTGCATCAACATCAGAAAAATCTTTAGGAATCGACTTAATTGGACCAGAGAAGGTCTTGGGATAACTTTGACTGGATCGGCATCAGAAAAATCTTTAGGAATTGATTTAACTGGACCAGACAAGGTCTTGGAGTAACTTTAACTAGATCGGCATCAGAAAAATCTTTAGGAATCGACTTAACTGGACCAGAGAAGGTCTTGGGATAACTTTGACTGGATCAACATCAGAAAAATCTTTAGGAATCGATTTAACTGGACCAGACAAGGTCTTGGAGTAACTTCAACTGGATCGGCATCACAAAAATCTTTAGGAATCGACTTAACTGGACCAGAGAAGGTCTTGGGATAACATTGACTGGATCGGCATCAGAAAAATCTTTAGGAATCGATTTAACTGGACCAGACAAGGTCTTGGAGTAACTTCAACTGGATCGACATCAGAAAAATCATTAGGAATCGACTTAACTGGACCAGAGAAGGTCTTGGGATAACTTTGACTGGATCGACATCAGAAAAATCTTTAGGAATCGATTTAACTGGGCCAGACAAGGTCTTGGAGTAACTTCAACTGGATCGGCATCAGAAAAATATTTAGGAATCGACTTAACTAGACCAGAGAAGGTCTTGGATTAACTTTTACTCGATCGGCATCTCAAAAATATTTAGGAATCGATTTAACTGGGCCAGACAAGGTCTTGGAATAACTTCAACTGGATCGGCATCAGAAAAATCTTTAGGAATCGATTTAACTGGACCAGAGAAGGTCTTGGATTAACTTTGATTGGATAGGCATCAAAAAAATCTTTAGGAATCGATTTAACTGGACCAAACAAGGTCTTGGAATAACTTCAACTGGATCGGTATCAGAAAAATCTTTAGGAATCAATTTAATTGGACCAGAGAAGGACTTGGATTAACTTTGACTGGATCGGCATCAGAAAAATCTTTAGGAATCAATTTAACTGGACCAGACAAGGTCTTGGAATAACTTCAACTGGATCGGCATCAGAAAAATCTTTAGGAATCGATTTAACTGGACCAGTGAAGGTCTTGGATTAACTTTGACTGGATCGGCATCAGAAAAATATTTAGTAATCGATTTAACTGGACCAGACAAGGTCTTGGAATAACTTCAATTGGATCGGCATCAGAAAATTCTTTATGAATCGATTTAACTGGACCAGAGAATGTCTTGATATAGCTGAGAATTTTAACTGTATCTTTCCTGAAAGGTAAAAGTCAGTCATATGCAATGCATGATATGGATCAAGCAATGATGTTCTCAACATAAATGAGATTGTGTTATATGATGCGTATATGCATGTATCATGATGTATGGACATGTAATGTTTTAGTTGGGGATAATAAATCCCAGATAGCTGCTGGGGAGTAGAGTTGAATTCTTCGTTTCCGCTGGGGATGGTGAACAAAGGTGACCGTGAGAATAAACCTTTAGGAGAAAATAACTCCATTGGGGAATAAACTGATGAAGAGATTACTCTGTGGGGTAGAGATGCTCTGCTGAGGCTTCCACTGATAAACTCTACTGGGGATGGACTACCGTTGCTGGTGATACTGAATCAGTTGAGAATTGAATTCCTGTTTGTGAAAGGAAAGAACTTCACTGGGGATGATCTTTCAGTTGCAACTTGCTGGGGATATCCCTGTTAGAATCTTGTAGGGATAGTCCTCTGAATTCTGCTGGGAATGATCCTTTGAATTCGGCTGGGGAGATTTATTTTGTACTCCGCTGGGGGTAAACTTCCAGAGTCTACCGGGGATGATGATTCAACTCCATTGGGGAAGCTTTTTAGACCGTGCTGGGGAAATATTGACTCCACTAGGGGTATCTTGTATTCTGCCGGGGAACATTCTTATACTCTACTAGGGAATTTTAAGACTGTCGGGGATATTAAGCCTTTTTAGTGATGATGGTAGATCAACTCTGCTTGGGAAGAGTATTGCTGATTCGTTCATAGTTGCAAGTCTCACCTGGGGGAGAGCTACCATTATTGTCTTACTCTGCGGGGAGTGAAGGTATCTTAGCCATATTCTTCAGCTGAATCTACATTTGTACCTGGTGGACGAAGCAATTAAACAGTTCAGACAATTCTTATTGCCCCTGTATTTGATGTTACCCATAATCGTCTTTTGTTTCGCATGTGAATATTCATGAGCAGCAATTAATGTCGAATGCATATATCAAAAATGAACATTGGACGTTCTTTGCAAAACAAAACAGATAAAGGAAAAACAGTTTGAAATTTCTTTGAAAATGAATTGTATTGATTTTGAAGTTTGGCCTGTAAATAGGCGTTTTTGTACAAGAGGCTGACGTTCTAGTAAGAGGACGCCGCCGAACAAATAGAATTTATACAATTTGTGAAAAACTGAACAAAACAGCTATGTGAATGATCCCACTGGGTTCCAACTCTTCTATTGCCTTTATGTCTTCGAGCATCTCATCACTTTGCTACTTGGTTGAAGGTAGATCAGATTGATTAGTGTCATCCGAGCTTGATAGTCGATACCTAAGTCTGGATGCAAGGTGATCCAATGAGACATAGTGTTACGCTTTGATCCCTAATTTTTGCCTGGGTCGCCCCTTCGGGTTTTCGGTCCACCGGGATACCCTTTTTTGCCCAAGCCGCCTTTTCAGGTTTTCGACTTGCCGGGTGTACAGATTTTTTTTATATTTTCATCCCTTATTTTTGCCCGAACCCTTTTGGTTCACCGGGAAGCCCTTATTTTTGCCTAGGCCATTCAACCTAGCGGGTCTTTGATTATGTGTAGTATCTTTTCACTATGTATGCATTGACGGGGTGAGGAAGGTCGTCACCATCCATGGTGGTTAGAATCATAGCTTCTCTTGAGAAAATGTTCTTAACCACAAATGGCCCTTCGTAATTAGGGGTCCATTTTCCCCTGGGATCACCTTGAGGTAGGATAATGCGCTTGATAACCAGGACCCCAACTTGATACTCTTGTCGTCTAACTTTCTTGTTAAATGCCTTGATCATTCGTTTTTGGTACGTCTGACCATGACAAATAGTAGTAAGTCTCTTTTTCATCGATTAAATTCAGTTGATCAAGTCGGGTCTGAATCCAGTCATCCTCTCTCAAACCTGCATCCTTCATAATCCGAAGAGAGGGTATCTGACTTCAATGGGCAAGACTGCCTCCATGCCATAAACCAAGGAATAAGGGGTTGCCCCTGTTGACGTCCGCGCTGAGGTACGGTACCCATGAAGAGCAAATGGTAACATCTCGTGCCAGTTATTATATGTCACTGTCATCTTCTGCATGATCTTGTTAATATTCTTATTAGCCGCTTCGACAAACCCATTCATATTCGGCCGGTAGGGATAAGAGTTATGATGTTGTATCTTGAATTTCTCGCAGAGCTCGGTGATCATATTGTTGTTGAGATTGGTACCATTGTCCGTAATGATCCTCTCTGGTACACCATATCGACAGATCAGATTGTGCCGAATGAACCGTGCCACGACGTTCTTGGTTACGATAGCAAAGGAAGTTGCTTCAACCCACTTAGTAAAGTAATCAATCACTACCAAGATGAAACGATGCCCATTGGATGCCGTAGGTCTGATCTCGCCGATCATATCAATGCCCCACATTTCAAAAGGCTAAGGTGCTGTCATGACATTCAGAGGGACTGGAGGTATGTGCACCTTATCAGCATAGACTTGGCACTTGTGACATGTCCGAGAATGCTGATAATAGTCAACTTCCATTGTGGACCAATAATATCCTGCCCAGAGGATTTTATTTTCCATGGTGTGTCCACTGGAATGAGTTCCGAAAGTACCTTCATGTAAATCGACCATTATCCTTTCTGCTTCGTTCTTATCCATACAACGCAGTAAGGTCGAATCATGGTTACGCTTCTAAAGAATGCCATTGCTGATGAAGAACTTCGCCGCTAATCTCCTCAGAAACTTCTTGTCATTAACAGATGCACCCTCAGGGTATTTTTGAGCTTCAAGATACCTCTTCACTTCATGATACCAGGGCTTTTCTATTACCTCTTCGGTCTCAATGTCACAGCAATGCACATGTTCGTCCAATTTTTCAATGATGATCCGGGGAGCCTCGTTGTCCCAATTGACCTTGAACATAGAAGACATCGTAGCTAACGCGTCCGCCAACTGATTCTCCTCTCTAGGGAAGTGTTCAAAGGTTATCTCCTAGAAATGGGGAAGCAACGTCAACACATACTCCTTGTAAGGAATAAGATTAGGGTGTTTCGTATCCCACTCGCCTTTGATCTGACTGATCACGAGAGAGGAATCTCCGAAGACACTCAAGAACTTAATCCTTAGGTCAATTGCTGCTCGAAGACCCATAATGCATGCCTCGTACTCTGCCATATTGTTGCTGCAGTTGAAACATAGTCGGGCGGTGAACGGAGTATGAGAGCCTTTAGGAGATATGATTCTGGCGCCAATGCCATTACCCAAAGCATTTGAAGCTCCATCAAAGTACATAGACCATCGGGATCCTTCCTCAGGTCCTTCATTCGGTCCAGGTGTCTCACAATCAGTCACCAACATGATATTCTCGTCCGAGAATTCAAAGATCATAGACTGGTAATCATCCATGACCTGATGTGCCAAATGGTCTGCCAACACACTTCCCTTAATTGCCTTTTGGGTCGTGTACTGGATGTTATACTCAGTCAGGATCATCTGCCATCTTGCTATTCATCTGGACAAAGCAGGCTTTTCAAAGATATACTTGATTGGATCCATCTTTGATATCAACAGAGTGGTGTGATTCAGCATATAGTCTCAGCCGGCGAGCAGCCCATGCCAAAGCGCAACAAGTTTTCTCGAGCAGTGAGTATCGGGTCTCACAGTCGGTAAACTTTTTGCTAAGGTAGTAAATAACATGCTCTTTTCGGCCAAACTCGTCATGTTGAACCAGCACACACCCCATTGAGTTATCGAGTACTGTCAAATATAAGATTAAAGGTCCCCCTTCAACTGGAGGCATCAGAATAGGTGGCTCTTGGAGATACTCTTTGATCCTTTCGAAAGCAGCCTGACATTCATCGTTCTAACGTACTACTTGATCTTTCTTCAGTAGCTTGAAGATTGGCTCACAAGTAGCAGTCAGGTGCGAGATGAATCGGGCAATGTAATTCAGTCGTCCCAGAAAGCCTCTGACTTCTTTCTCTGTTCTTGGAGTTGGAATCTCTTGTATGGCCCTCACCTTTGCAGGGTCCACTTGAATACCTTTGTCGCTTACGAAGAAACCCAGTAGCTTACCAGATCTCACTGCGAAGGTGCACTTGTTCGGGTTTAACCTCAGCTTGTACAATTTCAACCTGTCAAACAGCTTCTGCAGATGGTCAAGGTGTTCCTTCTCAGTTTGGGACCTTGCAATCATGTCATCGACGTATACCTCAATCTCATGATGGATCATGTCATGAAACAAAGCAACCATGGAACATTGATACATTGCCCTAACATTCTTCAATCCAAAAGGCATGACCTTGTAGCAAAAGGTTCCCCACTGAGTAACAAAGGTTGTCTCCTCCATGTGTTCGAGAGCCATTTTAATCTGATTATAACTGGAGAAACCATCCTTAAAGGAGAAGACTTTATGCTGAGCAGTGTTGTCAACCAGAACGTCGATATGAGGTAGAGGGAAGTCATCCTTGGGGCTTGCCCTATTCAGGTCCCTGTAGTCAACACACATTCGAACCTTTCCATCCTTCTTTGGTACAGGAACCACATTGGCCACCCACTGAGGGTAAGAAGTAACTGCTAGAAAACCAGCGTCAAACTGTTTCATAACTTCAGCCTTGATTTTCTCAGACATCTCTAGGCGCATTCGGCAGACTTTTTGTTTCACGGGAGGACAGTCTTCCTTGGTAGGCAGGCGATGAACCACAATATCAGTATCCAAACCAGGCATATCTTTGTAAGACCAGGCAAAGATCTCAACGTAGTCATGCAGCATCTGAATTAATCGTTTCTTCACACTAAGCTCCAGATTTGAACCGATCCTGACCTCTTTCTTGTCTATCTCAGTACACAGATTCACTGATTCCACCGGCTCTTCATTCGGTTGAATAACCCTCTCTTCCAGGAGTAGCAGTCTTGCAAGTTCACCAGGCACTTCACAATCATCTTCACCTTCGTCTTCGGCTAAGTTGATCGGATTTTCGAAGTCATAACTGGAAGTAGCAGAGTCGTTACCAGTGAGATCCAGAGTGGATGTGGACCTCTATATGTGAGTGTGTGTAAAATAGCTGTTTTGCAATATATAATAAAAGAAAAACAAGGAGCACAAGATTTGAAATTCAAGAACGTCCAATGCTTTTTATTAATGATATATGAAAATGACACACATAAAGCCCTCACAAATGAGGCCATAGTGCCCCGGGTAAGACACTTGGCAATAAAGTTTAAAACATTGTTTGTTACATATTCAAACCAAAAAGTTTCATTACTGGGTGATAACTGAAACGGGCATAGAATCGTTCGCTGTCCAGTTGCTTAGTCCACCGTCGATAGTAGGATAGATCCAACTGTCAATGTCAAACTCTTCATCATCGTCATCCCCAATAGCATTCACCCCTGCATCTTGTTTAGGCTTTTCCGGTGCTCCGAACTCAATCTCCTTCGCATCGATCAAGTCCTGTACTTTGTTCTTCAAAACCCAACAATCATCTGTATCATGCCCTGGGCTATCAAAGAGAAAAGCACAGTGGGCATTAGGGTTGTACTTTGGTGATGTTGTATTTGGATTCTTCGGGGCTTCCCTTGGAATCACTAGGTTGGTTTTCAGTAACTGTGGCAGAATCTGAGACAAAGTCATACTGAGACGGGTGAATTTCCTTCGAGGTATCTCGTCCTTTGACTGATTACCGTGCTGAGGAGCACCAGCAGGTCTTGAAATAACAATCGCATTAACAGCTTGGCGGTGTTCGGGTCTATTCTAGCTTTTCAAACTGTAAACAGCACTGGACTCCTTCTTAAAAGGATTCTTCTCGGTGCTTGATGAGGCACCCTTCTGTATCTTACCAGCCTTAATACCAGCCTCAATCCTCTCACCGGTCATAATTAGCTCTGTAAACCCAGACGAAGAGCTTCCAATCAAATGGTTGAAAAATGGACTAGACAAGGTCCCTAGAAGCATATCCACAAGTTCCCGATCAGCCAAGGGTTGTTGTACTCTTCCGGCGAGGTCCCTCCACTTATGAGCATAATCTTTGAAACCTTAGCTCATTCCCATTGACATACACTGGAGTTAGGTATGCTTGGGAGCGAGGTCGGAATTGTATTGGTACTTCCTGTAGAAAGCAATAGCCAAATCTTCCCAACTGCGGATACTGGCTCCGTCCAACTGGTAAAACCACTCAAGCTGAGTCCCTGAGAGACTGTCTTGAAAGAAGTGGATCCATAAGTTCTTATCAGCGGTGTACGGCTGAATCTTTCTTACATATGACCGGAGGTGCAGCTTCGGACAAGCAATTTCGTCATACTTAGCAAAGGCTGGTGCCTTGAACTTGTGGGGAATCACTACCCTAGATGATAGACCCAGGTCACCAAAGTCCATACCGGGAACTTTCTAAACTTCCATAGCACTCAACCGGTCTTCCAGTTGTTTGTATTTGTCCTCGGCCTGAGGATACTTGTCTTCGTCGAAGTCCGTCTCGTTGTTGGAGACCACAGGGCTAGGAGCCCTCCTTTTTTCCTGACTATCTTTCCCTCCAGATGAGGTGGTCAAATCAACTTCATTCTGTAGCCTGTTGCCAAACCTGTGCCCTATGTTAAACAGGATTGTCCTCTTCTTCTTCTTCTTCTTCTTCTCTTTCAGAATCAGGGTCTTTACATCTTGTTGACCCTTAGCTAGATTCATGAAAAGCTATTGGAATTGG
Organism: Vicia faba; assembly: GCA_948472305.1. NCBI lineage: Eukaryota > Viridiplantae > Streptophyta > Magnoliopsida > Fabales > Fabaceae > Vicia > Vicia faba. The sequence goes on along the minus strand of OX451735.1, from coordinate 92,204,458 downwards.
GCATTCTGGGCCTGGAGGGCCTTGATTTCTTGCTCAGTTGAAGGTTCAGTAGACATGATGATTGTTGAAATAAACAGCGAAGAAGATAAGAGACCTGTAATGGGTACCTGTTATGGAATGCATGAGATGCGTATGACATGATTTAAAAGACAATCGGGAGATTCAAATTTGTAAACAAGAAATGAAACACACTTTATTAGATAACTTTGAAACTCAAATTGTTCAACAAATTTCCCTTAAGGCGTTACAAGAAATGGAAATACTGAAAAGTAAATAAAAACTGGAAAGGAAATAATCAAAGGACAATCAGTGCTCCCATGGTCTCTTCTTGTCGGTGCGGACATAGTCATTGAGAATCCGCTTGTTCTCCAGCTGCCTAGTCAACCTCTGGATCTTCTTCTCTTTCTCATTAAACTTCTCTCGGTAAGCATCTTGTTCCTCTCTCAACTGCATCCAAGTCATTTTCAGTGCCCCAATGTCAGTCGGCATGTAAGGATGGAGGATGGTAGGAAGAATCCCATCTTCATTAGAAACTTCAACAATGATAGGCAGTACGGCTTCATATGGCATACCCAGCTTCTGGGCACGGATGCGGACCCATCTGAGATATGGCTCCATCGGAAGTGAAGTCTTTGGACCCATCTCATGTGGATCGGATCTGTGAACTCTATCCCAAGCCCTTATGAATTTACGACGTTGCTCGTCGTTATCCCCTTGAAAATCAAAGATGATACTAGGCATTAGCAGCTCATGAGGTCCTTCTATTCTGGCTCTCCCAAACTGACGTAAGGCTAAGCATGGGTTGTAAGAAATTCCTCCATGGGTTTCTATCAGTGGAACATTGGGGTACTCCCCATAGCGATCAATAACGGCCACCTCGTCTATACCCTTAAGAGTCCAGATGATGTCATTATGAGAGAGAGACATAACCCTATAGGCCCAGCCCATGCCTTCTTTGTTCTTCAGTGCTGATTTGGGGAGGTGTGAAATAAACCACATCACCAATAATGGAGCACAGCACATCAGGGTTCCCCGCTTTCGGGCAGTACGAGCATAGAGTTGATGAATAATATCATCCAAGAGAGTGGGTACAGGATTACGAGAGATGAAGATTTTCACCGCATTCACATCAACAAAAGAGTCAGAGTTCGGAAACAAAACCAAGCCATATATTAGAAGAGCCAGAATATCCTCGAATGCCTTGGAGTCTAGACTATCCCAAAAATAGTTATCCTTACTAACCAAGAACTTAGTCAGAAAGCCCTTTGCTCCACTTCTAGTCTCCCAATTATCCATTACCTCCTCCTTTGTTAAATGAAGGTCCGAAGCAATCTCTTCCGACCTAAGGGTCTTCTCCCAACCAGTAAACGGGGTCTGCTCCAGAATGGAGATACCGAGCAAATCAGAAAACTCTTCTAGGGTGGGAACCAACTGGTAGTCCTGAAAAGTAAAGCAGTGGTACAACGGATCATAGAATTGGACCGGAACACTCATCATCTGCTCGTCAAATTTGGAGGTGACAAGACTGAGAAGATACCCATGTCTCCTGATGAAGGAAGTAGTATCAGGCATCTTTGCAACTAACTCTTTGAGCACAGTGGGAACCTGGACAAAGTTGATCCGGATGGTATTCCTACACATGGGCATCATGATGACCTACAAAACAGAAAAAAGATGAATCCCTCCTGTCTTTGAAATAGGTTAGTTCAATGCAATATGTATGCAATGTTATGATGTCATGATGTCATGATAGTAAGCACACCACAAGTATCCACAAACAGGAAACATGGCAAAGGCACATAAGTCACACAGAGAGCCCTTAGATTTCAGGCTGGCAAGAAGCTTAGGTACTACCCTCTTTCTAGAGGATCTCAATCTCACTTACTACCCTCAATCGGTCATAATTCCAGTTTAGCATCCTTTTCTTACGGCCTGAATCATCGCGAGAGTTTAGTCTCAATGAGTGTAGCATACTGCTATTGTTCTATGGCCAAGTTGGTCAATTTAAAGGTTCTAAGGTCAGTTGGTGCTTAATGACCCCTTAGATGACACATATTCTACTCGTTCCGACACAAGGGATATTGGTACAATCTAAAGTGCCACACCAACGTAGCTACTACTTCAACCGTATCGGTCTACGCCGTAAAGTTCTCTCACAGTTTATTGCTACTTACCTAAAGGGTATCCCCAGATCCGGGTTAGGATCTATAGTAACTCTGATACAATCCCACAAATATAAAGCATACATAGCAAACAATTGAAAACACAATGATCTAATCCTAAGGTACACCCCACTTATAGATATCAGCAGCAGAGTCGCCAGTTCTGTGATACGGTAGGAGAGAACTGACTGTTTTTGGAATGCTGGTTCGCGTTTTGCGTTTGTTTTTGAAAAATGTCGCGGTAAGCAAGAGTCTCCACTGTCTTTTATTTTATCCAACAAGGAAAGTAAAAAAGCACAGAAAAATTCCTTTTTCGAGAAGTTTCTCGGGTCCGGGGAGTAGATTATAGAAAGGGAAGGTGTTAGCACCCTTTCTATTCGTGGTTATCCACGGGCTCTTAGGCACTTGCTCAAAGTGTTTTCAAAAATTGCTTTTCTTTGTGTTTGTGGTTTTTTTAGAAAACTTGATATGTCCTCTAACCAACCCTTTTGGTCTCATCTCATTTTGACATTCTATGCTCAAGTTATAAGCTTTGGAAAAAAAGGTGTTTTTGTTGACTTTCAAAAATGACCTATAATGTCCAAATTTGTTACTTATTTTGAGTGCATTTCTTGATCTTTGGGTATGAATATGGATTGTAGGAAATTGCATCCTATTTAAAATGAGATTTGGATGGGTCATTTCTCATAAAGTATGAGAAAGTTATGCTTGGTCAAAGTTGAGTTGACTTTTCCTACAAAACCCTAATTTAGCAACTTTTGAATCTTGATGAATTTTGAGCAATCCTTGATGAATCATGATCAAACCTTGATCAAATTATGAAATATCCTTAAAAATGAGAATTTTGACAAAAAATATTGAAGTTTGACTGTATTTGAGCAATTGACTGAGCAAACTTCCTCTGCAAGGCTTGAAATTTGACATGGATGAACTTGAGACCATATGAGGACATTGGGGAGCACTTGAGGTCATTTGTATTCAAGAACCTTGATGCAACACAAAACCCTAATTTGAGATTGACTGCCTTAGGAGATGACTTGACTGTCCAACTCTTGAGCAATTTTGAGCCACTTGGAGATTATTTTTGCAATGTTTTGAGAAATTGGGAGGGCAAATTTTGGGGTACAACAAAAGGTTAAAGGTTGGATATTCAAAGGATCTTGGTCCTATAAGTCTTATTATGGAGAGAAGGCAGCCCTTCACTATACAAGCCTATGCAACGCCCCAATTTCAACTTTTATTGGTAATTTCCCCATTGCCCTATCAACAGGATTGGTATCAAGTCCAAAAAACTATGAAGCATCTCCTGAAGTTACGTGGATCAACAAAGGAGTACTTCCATAGGATCATTAGGCTTTATCAATTACAAATTGTAATTTCCTAGTTGCTAAGTTTCAATTGGTGTAAATTTGTATCTTTGGATCAGTAATTCTAATAAAATAATCATGCATGTTTTTGAAATCAATTCATTCATTTCACTCTTCATCTTCCATTACTTTCCATAAATAATCAACAAATTTCCATTTCCACTCTTCTTTTCCATTTTCAAATTTTCATTAACAAATTGTGAGGGAGAATAATGTAAATTAAATAACTAGATTTTGCTAAAATATGCTTTCAATGGTAAGACCGAGTTGACGATGTAAGGCATTATTTCAATTCCTAAATAGTGAAGAAAATAAGGAGTTAATCTGTAGTCAGCCCCTTCGAGCCAAGACTTGGAGTTCTAATTTTTTTATTTTAAAAACCTTAAATTTAACCAGGGGCAGGGTAGTCTTTCAATTTATTCAATGGCGCATTCTATTCTCAAGACAAGTGATTTATCTAAACAAAAGGATCAAGCATATCTCTTTCCTTGATGCATCATTAAGGAAACGATCTAAGCAAAGGTTCAAAATACTTCCTTTTCCTTGCATTCATCATCCAAGATTCAGGAATCAACAAAGATAAAGTCCACATCATCTTCTTCCTCAGTACATCAATTAAGTTCGAGGAAACAATGACACAAAGCTTACAACAATCAGCATGGCAGTCACAATTGTCAAAATCAAAAAGAAAAAATAAATTCAAAAGAAAAAAAATAAATCTTGCAAAGTCAAGTAAAAATCGAGAAAAAAAAGTTGACTTAGCCAAAAGGTAGGGCATCCTGATGGACCAAAAAATCCAAAAGAACCAGTCCATGCAAAAAAAGGGATTGAAAACAAAATTGGAGAACAATATTCTGACTGCCACCTCAAAAATCATCAAGGGATCTTATCAATGCTCGGATCTTATCAATGCTTTTCATTGGTGCTTGGATCTTTATCTACCCTTCTTATCAATGCTTTTCACTATACAAGCCTATGCAACGCCCCAATTTCAACTTTTATCGGTAATTTCCCCATTGCCCTATCAACAGGATTGGTATCAAGTCCAAAAAACTATGAAGCATCTCCTGAAGTTACGTGGATCAACAAAGGAGTACTTCCATAGGATCATTAGGCTTTATCAATTACAAATTGTAATTTCCTAGTTGCTAAGTTTCAATTGGTGTAAATTTGTATCTTTGGATCAGTAATTCTAATAAAATAATCATGCATGTTTTTGAAATCAATTCATTCATTTCACTCTTCATCTTCCATTACTTTCCATAAATAATCAACAAATTTCCATTTCCACTCTTCTTTTCCATTTTCAAATTTTCATTAACAAATTGTGAGGGAGAATAATGTAAATTAAACAACTGGATTTTGCTAAAATATGCTTTCAATGGTAAGACCGAGTTGACGATGTAAGGCATTATTTCAATTCCTAAATAGTGAAGAAAATAAGGAGTTAATCCGTATTCAGCCCCTTCGAGCCAAGACTTGGAGTTCTAATTTTTTTATTTTAAAAACCTTAAATTTAACCAGGGGCAGGGTAGTCTTTCAATTTATTCAATGGCGCATTCTATTCTCAAGACAAGTGATTTATCTAAACAAAAGGATCAAGCATATCTCTTTCCTTGATGCATCATTAAGGAAACAATCTAAGCAAAGGTTCAAAATGCTTCCTTTTCCTACATTCATCATCCAAGATTCAGGAATCAACAAAGATAAATTCCACAACATCTTCTTCCTCAGTACATCAATTAAGTTCGAGGAAACAATGACACAAAGCTTACAACAATCAGCATGGCAGTCACAATTGTCAAAATCAAAAAGAAAAAATAAATTCAAAAGAAACAAAATAAATCTTGCAAAGTCAAGTAAAAATCGAGAAAAAAAAGTTTACTTAGCCAAAAGGTAGGGCATCCTGATGGACCAAAAAATCCAAAAGAACCAGTCCATGCAAAAAAAGGGATTGAAAACAAAATTGGAGAACAATATTCTGAATGCCACCTCAAAAATCATCAAGGGATCTTATCAATGCTCGGATCTTATCATTGCTTTTCATCGGTGCTTGGTTCTTTATCTACCCTTCTTATCAATGCTTTTCACTATACAAGCCTATGAAACGTCCCAATTTCAACTTTTATCGGTAATTTCCCCATTGCCCTATCAACAGGATTGGTATCAAGTCCAAAAAACTATGAAGCATCTCCTGAAGTTACGTGGATCAACAAAGGAGTACTTCCATAGGATCATTAGGCTTTATCAATTACAAATTGTAATTTCCTAGTTGCTAAGTTTCCATTGGTGTAAATTTGTATCTTTGGATCAGTAATTCTAATAAAATAATCATGCATGTTTTTGAAATCAATTCATTCATTTCACTCTTCATCTTCCATTACATTCCATAAATAATCAACAAATTTCCATTTCCACTCTTCTTTTCCATTTTCAAATTTTCATTAACAAATTGTGAGGGAGAATAATGTAAATTAAATAACTGGATTTTGCTAAAATATGCTTTCAATGGTAAGACCGAGTTGACGATGAAAGGCATTATTTCAATTCCTAAATAGTGAAGAAAATAAGGACTTAATCCGTAGTCAGCCCCTTCGAGCCAAGACTTGGAGTTCTAATTTTTTTATTTAAAAAACCTTAAATTTAACCAGGGGCAGGGTAGTCTTTCAATTTATTCAATGGCGCATTCTATTCTCAAGACAAGTGATTTATCTAAACAAAAGGATCAAGCATATCTCTTTCCTTGATGCATCATTAAGGAAACGATCTAAGCAAAGGTTCAAAATGCTTCCTTTTCCTTGCATTCATCATCCAAGATTGAGGAATCAACAAAGATAAAGTCCACAACATCTTCTTCCTCAGTACATCAATTAAGTTCGAGGAAACAATGACACAAAGCTTACAACAATCAGCATGGCAGTCACAATTGTCAAAATCAAAAAGAAAAAATAAATTCAAAAGAAAAAATAAATTCAAAAAAAAAAATAAATCTTGCAAAGTGAAGTAAAAATTGGGAAAAAAAAGTTGACTTAGCCAAAAGGTAGGGCATCCTGATGGACCAAAAAATCCAAAAGAACCAGTCCATGCAAAAAAAGGGATTGAAAACAAAATTGGAGAACAATATTCTGACTGCCACCTCAAAAATCATCAAGGGATCTTATCAATGCTCAGATCTTATCAATGCTTTTCATTGGTGCTTGGATCTTTATCTACCCTTCTTATCAATGCTTTTCACTATACAAGCCTATGCAACGCCCCAATTTCAACTTTTATCGGTAATTTCCCCATTGCCCTATCAACAGGATTGGTATCAAGTCCAAAAAACTATGAAGCATCTCCTGAAGTTACGTGGATCAACAAAGGAGTACTTCCATAGGATCATTAGGCTTTATCAATTACAAATTGTAATTTCCTAGTTGCTAAGTTTCAATTGGTGTAAATTTGTATCTTTGGATCAATAATTCTAATTAAATAATCATACATGTTTTTGAAATCAATTCATTCATTTCACTCTTCATCTTCCATTACTTTCCATAAATAATCAACAAATTTCCATTTCCACTCTTCTTTTCCATTTTCAAATTTTCATTAACAAATTGTGAGGGAGAATAATGTAAATTAAATAACTGGATTTTGCTAAAATATGCTTTCAATGGTAAGACCGAGTTGACGATGTAAGGCATTATTTCAATTCCTAAATAGTGAAGAAAATAAGGAGTTAATCCGTAGTCAGCCCCTTCGAGCCAGGACTTGGATTTCTATTTTTTTTATTTTAAAAACCTTAAATTTAACCAGGGGTAGGGTAGTCTTTCGATTTATTCAATGGCGCATTCTATTCTCAAGACAAGTGATTTATCTAAACAAAAGGATCAAGCATATCTCTTTCCTTGATGCATCATTAAGGAAACGATCTAAGCAAAGGTTCAAAATGCTTCCTTTTCCTTGCATTCATCAACCAAGATTGAGTAATCAACAAAGAAAAAGTCCACAACATCTTCTTCCTCAGTACATCAATTAAGTTCGAGGAAACAATGACACAAAGCTTACAACAATCAGTATGGCGGTCACAATTGTCAAAATCAAAAAGAAAAAATAATTTCAAAAGAAAAAAAATAAAGCTTGCAAAGTCAAGTAAAAATCGGGAAAAAAAGTTGACTTAGCCAAAAGGTAGGGCATCCTGATGGACCAAAAAATCCAAAAGAACCGGTCCATGCAAAAAAAGGGATTGAAAACAAAATTAGAGAACAATATTCTGACTGCCACCTCAAAAATCATCAAGGGAACTTATAAATGCTCGGATCTTATCAATGCTTTTAATCCGTGCTTGGATCTTTATCTACCCTTCTCATCATCTGGTGACTACAAAATTTCTCTTGGAGATTAAACGCATGTGTTGCATTAATTGAAATTAGGACTGGAGAACATCAAGGAGAATGGAGTGGGCTAAACAAATTTTGAACCTTATATATTTTTTTTCTTAACCATGAACCATGGCCACGTTACAACCTTCAAAAGTCCTAATTGAAGAAAGGTTAACTATGAAAGCATACTCAGAAAAATTTGCATTAAACTGACTCCCGTGTTTTTTAAAATTATTACTACACACTTCTTTGAATCTCTATCTCTAATCATCCATTTATATTCAAACTTCGATTTCAAAACTTGCATGTGCATCAAACATAATTACTTTTCAAAATGTACAATTTTATCTACGAATCAATACTTAACATCAAGGAGATCTCAAAAAAAAATTGGTTTAATCAAAAGCGATCCATTTCAGGGGGAAAAACAACTAATGAAGAACCCTATAATCATAGGCAAGACTAATGATCGTATGGGTATATCACATGAAGATACTATTTACAAGGGGTGATCATTCCGAGATTCAATCAACATGGATCAAGTTTCAAAGAACTGTTCAATCAGGGGCATACCTATCGAAGTAGCATTCCATAATAAAGTCATATCACAATAGGGTATGACTCAGTTTCCTCGTTTTATCAAACCTCTCAAGGCCTTGATAATCAGGGGCAACCTTCCAAGATTTAAATGTTGGGGTAGTATGTACTAAGTTTATCATAATGCACGTAGGGTCCAAATTCCCATTCAAGCAACTTCAAGTACAAACTTTTCAAGCATCAAATACAAGGGGTAATCTATGTCAAGTTCATGTTGAGGTCTAAGTTCTTTCTGAGGATACTTCCTCCAGATCCTGGAGATTGAGGGGAACATCTTCCAAAATTCAAATGTTGTGGAAAACCACTGTGAGGCTCAATCAAAAGGAGTTGATTTAAAACGGTTCACCAAAGCCAAACATTTTCAAGAGTCTTTTAATCATGGGCATAGTTCGAGATAATGGGGCCATTCATATTATGATCAAACTATTTCCAAGCTCATATCCATGAGAATCTCCTCCAAGATCTAACATATTCCACATAGGGAAAGCTCTCTACGTACTTTCATAATCTCCAGCGGATCTTTTTTCTTACATAAGTAATCTTCAAGTTGAAATCGAGTATCAGGAAATCATGATAGCATAACATTTAACCATCATGTGACAAGAAACCTTGTTGCATAGAAAAATCTATATGTTTAATCATCCAAGACCCATCTTAGGGGCATCAATCAAAAGTACACGAGTTTGTGTAAATCATTATCATACATTCATTAGGTTGCTTTGATCCAGAATCAAGCTATGCTTATCATCTCATCTGGCTGACGACTACCGACAACATGGATCTAACAAAGATCCTAATTCTCATTGGAACATAAAATTTTTAACATCCATTAACGCATATCCAAGTCACCCGTTACATGCATTGGTCAGTCATTCTACGCATTAACGCCTGCATCTACATGCATACATGAAATATCATAGACCAAGACTTAGGACTCAGTAAAAATCTAGAGTCAATTTCTAGGGGAGTCACTATTTCAATCTATAACATGTCTCTGACTATCACTCTCAGCAAGCCTATGATACAAGTGTTCTTCGTCAAACTAAGGCGTGAGTAGCCTCACACAACCTCATTTCTTTATCCATACATAATCAGCCTTATGTAAAAGTCATGAGCAGCCTCACGCTTTCCAAACACCTAATCGACATTTTCTTGGGGACCCTACCTATATTAGCGTCCTTGTCGTTTGTTTCACCTTCCCAAGTTGATAATATTCTAGTAGCCCCTCTAAAGTTAGTTTAAACCGAGTTCCTGTCTGGTGCATCATTTCAAAAATGTAGTTATCGTCTAGCAGTGTTCCAATTACAATTTGGAAGCTAAATCCTCATCACAAGTTCTCAGCTGGTAGCCTGCCTTAGGTAATGATTTTGTAGTTCAAATAAAATGGGCATTGCATTTATCAATCATTGCACCATTTCAATTCATAATATTACCACGTTAAGCATGCATACCATGCATCATGCATGCATCAAGCATAAACATATCAAACATACATACATACATTACATTCAATCATATATGCCCATGAAAACTGCGAAAAATCTCAAGGCATGACTACCAGCTAAGACGAACTCTAAATTCAAATCCAAGCTAAGCACTATCCATTCGTTTTTCTATCACTATAGCTACCTTGGTAAAGAACAGACACAACTATCAAAGGTACGACTATCATAATTTCACTAGGCAGCTTACATACGATTCATATCCAAGGCCTAGTCATCACCAGCCTTCGGGAATTACACTTGCAATTATCAAGTTCAAACTTTCCAAGTTCGAACCTCTCAAGAGATTCAATTTCATTTGGTTATCATGTTGATCAAGCCTTGGTTAAGAACAGACACAATCGACTTCATTTGCAAAATTCTAGGGTTTATTTCTTCATGGTGATAGACTTGGTTGAGAACGGACACAAGTGACATCATCACTAAATTTTGGGGTTCATTTCCTTATGTTTATGGCCTTGGTTGAGAATAGACACAATCGACATCATCAGTGAAAATTCGGTTTCAATCTTCAAACCTAGCATTTTTATGCTAAACAATTACCTTGGTTGAGAACAGACACAACCGATAAAAAAATCAGATCGCATATTTGATCTATTTATCTAAGATTTGATCATCAAAAACAATATTTTTTGCGATATAACTCATTGCATCACTCTCCATGCAACAATGTGTGAAATCCATGATATAGCTTATTACGTCAAACTCCATGCAACAATGTGTGAAATCTGTGATATAACCCATTGCATTAGTCTCCATGCAGCAATTTGATTTCCTTATCTGAGATATAACCCATTGTGTTATCCTTTATGCAACGATATAGGAAATTTGCGATATAACTCATTGTATTAGTCTCCATCAGCAATGTTGTTATCAAGCTTTTCTGGCGATATAACTTATTGCGTAAGTCTCCATGCAGTAATGTGTGAAATCCGCGATATAGCTCGTTGCGTCAGACTCCATGCAACAATGTGGGAAATCTACGATATAACCCATTGCATCAGTCTCTATGCAGTGATATGGGAAATCCACGATATAACTCATCGCATTCGTCTCCATGCAGTGATTTTGTTATCAAGTGTTGTACCCCAAAATTTACCCTCTTTATTTCGACCTTTTTGGCTTAAATTTCATTATTAAATACACGCATATCATTGGTTCTATGGTTATGGGATCAAAGTATATTTAGCAAGCTTCGTCAGGTTACAAGTGACGTTTATTTCTCCAATGGATGTTCTCAGAGTATTTTTCATGCTGAAGATCGATTCGCCATTTCGTAGTGATTCGGGGTTCAAAGATTCACAAGTCCAACCCGGCGCGTCATATTCAGGTGTTCTTTCGCCAAGATATCTCTGATAATGTAACTCAAATTCAGGTTCGGCTCAAGAATCAATTCATTAAAGAAGGTCTCCGAATCTGTGAGTTTTCTCGAAGAAATATGGTGAAAAAGTGTGCTGAAAGTGCAGTTTTTACGCACTAAAAAATTCATAACATGAAGATCGTGACTTATTTTGAACCCGTTCCGGTGGCCAAAATTCCGTCTTGACATCATCTACATTTTCATCTCTCATGTCTAGAAACCAAATTCGATCAGAAGGTCTTCAAAAATGCGGATTTATCAAGTATTTTCGTACATAAAATTTGTGACAAGTTTATTTGTGTCATGTTCAAAAAATCATAACTTGGTCGATTTTAATCTTATCGAGCTGGTTCCGGAACCAAAATTTCAAAAATTAAGTTGCTTACGTTTTCACAGGAGGTATCTAGTTTGAACGGTATGCAAAAGGCCTTCTTTTTTTGCCTAGAGTGCACGTGACGCGCTGAAAATCCTGAATGCTGAATATTATTTCATCTGGGTCGAAACTTCGAAAATTCATAAATCAGTCAATTTTTATCGGATCGGGCCTATATTTTTACACAAGGTCATTGACTCATAGATCTACAACATTTATTCCAAAATTAAGACTAGTTTCTTCCCTGATCAATACCATTTTTTTATTGAAGAACGTGTCAGAATTGACACTGGAGTCCAAAATAAGTTTGTCTGAGGCGAAACTCCAAAAATTCATAACTAATTCACCTTTTATCCGATTGAGCCCGTTTTTGAACAGGAGTTTGCTCTCGATGTAGGCTACATTTTGATTTCACATATCAACTTCAAAAATTGCACTTAAGTCCCTGCAATTTAGCCTAGAATGTGACAGACTAAAGTGAATAAAAATATGCACTATTGCTTGTGGTTATTGGAGGCCCAATTGCATATTCAAAGCCCATATTTTTTATCTAATTTCCATTATATAATCTCATTTTTTTCACACAAACAGGACACGACAAACGAAAAAAAAACCTTTGCCACAACCCTGTCAAAAAATCAAATTCTTTCAAGAACCCTAAAAATCTTGAAATCCTTGTTACAAACCCTCATCTCACTACAAACAAACCCATATCTCACAACTTCTCCAATAAGAGTAAGGTTGGTTTGATCTTCATGATCAAAAGGGTGTAGAAGCATTCATACATGCCGTATCAGTTTTAATATTACAAAATATCATATATTTATTTTCTTTGTATTTCATAATATACTAATTTGTTTAATGTGTCTATGAGATTCAACACTACAGGTTTGACCATTATGGTCCCATGCAGGTTTATTACTAAACAGTGAGGTCGGATCATAGCAACCACCAATGTATGGCAAAACAGACATCCTGAGGAGGTTAAGGCAACCATCTTTCTGTTTAAAACTTTTTTTATAAAACTTAATATTTTTCACAAACCCTTGATTTTTCCTAATAAACTCAAATAATTAATTTTAGGTTTTTAATTTAATTTTAGGTTTTAATTTAATTTTAGGCTTTTAATTTCATTATTTATTTTTGGTTTCTAACCAATTTGTCTTTTTCAATCTTAAATTCATTTAATCACAAAAGTTTTTCACAAAGCTTTTTTTATTTACAAAAAAAACCTAATTTAATTTTAGATTTTTTGACTTTTTTTAAAACTTTTTTTAATTAAAATTAATTAGGTTTTAGGTATTTTAATTAATATTTTCAAAATTAACATTTTTTATTAATTAAAATTAATTAGGTTTTAGGTTTTTTTATTAGCCTTTTTTTCTTTCAAAATTAACATTTTTTTATTAATTAAAATTAATTAGGTTTTTTAGGTTTATTTAATTAATTATCATAAATCAATTTTCATAAAAATAATCACCAAAACATTTTCTTTGTTATTTTCATCTTATTTTCATTTTCCTAGATAAAGTGTATAGGACGCATTCAATTGTAATAGCGTAGCTTTATTTTTCCCGCTTTTTTTCATCATTATCATGTAATTGCTTCCGGGATGTAATAGTTTTAGGATTTCTTTTCCACACTCTTCATTATTATGTAACTTCCCCAAAGCTCTATAATAGCTTAGGTTTACATTTCCGCCTTTACCTTCTGCTACTATATTTTATGCTATGGTTAGATTAATAGGATTGTATGGAAAGATAAAAATGAACGATAGAAAACCCTAATTGCAAGATAAATAACCGAGCTGAATCATTTGCACACTTGCACCCCTAGGATACTCCCCACTTGGTTGCCTCGGAAAACAATGGTCATGTCCCTCGAACGTAGGGATATCTTAGCAAAAGACCCTCAATCTAAAAGTCATCATAAAGATCATAGTCCCTTAACGTCCCTCGAGTTGCCTACGAGAAATGATCTTGCCCCTCGATGTTGCCTATATGATGACAGTCCCTTCGAAATACTAAGGTATCTTTACATGTTACCTTCAATGACCATTATGTCCCTTTCGATTGTCCCTTAAACTCTAATGATAGAGCTACCTACTCCTTAATAGTAGGATAATATTGTCTAAAGGAAATAAGAAAATGAACAAACTTCTTTTTCCGAGTAGGTAGAAACGTTTAGGTACTTGCTCAAAACAACAATTTTTACACATACACTCTCAAACAAGCTTTTCAAAAACATTTTATCACACCCTTGAGGATGATACAAGGGTTACCATAAAGTGAAACGCCGCACTAAGGCAGATTTCAAAACTTGTTTTCAAAAACATAAACACACGAAAGGAATTTCAAATAATGAACAAGTACCTAAGAGCCCATGGAAAACCATGGATAGAAAGGGTGATACCACTTTCCCTTTCCATAATCTACCCCCCCCCCCCCCCCCTCGTACTCAGAAATATCTCGAAAATGGTTTTTTCTGTTCTTTTTCCTTTTCCTTTGTTGCATGAAATAAAAGTCGGCGGCGACTCTTGCCCAACGCGACATTTGCTAACAAAAAATGAAAACCAGTATTAACAGTCGGTTCTGCCACTGTATCACAAAACTAGCGACTCTACTGGGGAAGAATAATAAAGTGGAGTATACCTTAGGATCTCGGTCATTTTAATTGCTTGTCTTGATTGATTTACTTCCAAGGGTTTTGTTTGGGTATTATTGAAGATCCTACACCCGGATCGGGGAACACATTTTAGGTAAGTAGGAATAAACTGTGAGGAAACTGTGCGGGGTATATCGACACGGTTGAAGCAGTAGCTACGTTGATGTGGCACTTTGGTTGGTACCGGTAACCCTTAAGTCAATCAGGGAGAGTATGGGGACGCCGCGTGGTGTCGTGAAGAATCAACTGACCTTAGAACCTTTAATTTCACAACTTGGCCAGTAGGACGTAGCGAGATGGACGACTTTGGTGTATTCCCAAGGTCGACAGATACTCGATGCTACACTCATTGAAGTTTGACTCTTGAGTTTTGTTTGGTTGCGATTTAATCTCCTATTGAACGAAGCTGGGGGAAAGATCGGTGATATTGAGATCCCGTAGAACCTGATTACTTTTATAAGACAGGTTTGGAACCAACTAAACTTCAAGATGGTACTTACCTATGGTATCCATGCAAGCCTAAACCTAAGGCTACTTGTGTGACTTGTTTGCTTTTTGTTCCTAACAATTTGAACTCATTGCAGGGCTTTGTTTGTATTCCTTGCAGGACCTTGTTTGTATAAATACAATAAATAGGTTTCTTACTGTTGTACCCCAAAATTTTCCCTCTCATTTATCAAGACTTTTCTCACAAGATCTCTTTGACACAAGACTGGATTTGGGTTTGGTCAGCTCAAGACATCTCATCTTACACTGTTAACCCAAAATTAGGGTTTGAGATTTCACAAGGATTTTTGGACTATCCATTCTTCATATGACTTTCAAACATCATTATGAACCCCAAAGATTACTCATGACAAGTTTCAAGCCTAGAACCACGTTTTTATGAGTCAATTGGACAGTTGACCTAAAAATTAGTTGTATTTGGGGAAAAGTCAACCATGGCCAATTTACAGTCAAACTTCATAATTTTTGATCCACATAAACATTCTAGACTCATATGTATAATTTGATCAAGTTTGGATCACAATTCCTCAAGAAATTTGATCAAATCATCAAAGGGGCAAAATGGTCAAAATTAGGGTTTTGATTGGGAAAGGGCAATTTTTGATTTTTGACGTAGCAAATGACCAATTGATTTGAAGCATGATTTCAAGGATTCAATTTTATCATCTTGACCTAATGACATGGTTCAAAACATTGCAATTTCATTGGATTGATAGATGAAATTTGCAGTCAACTGATCAAAAGTCAATTGTATACTGAAAAGTCAAACTTTGACTTTTTGGTCAAAATCAAGTGCCAAGGATCATAATTCATCAAAACATGCCAAAATGTGAAATTTTTTCATCAAGGAATCAAAGTTTGAAGATTTGGTTTTAAAATTTAAAATTTTGTTAACTTAGAAATTTTTCAAAGTATAGAAAATTTCTTATTTTTTCTCAACTTTAAGCCATTTTTTCACCATGATGCAAGATGATTAAAAAAAAATTCCCAACGTGAAATTTGTAGATCTCCATGAAATCTATAAATTTTCTTCACACGTTTTTTCCTTAAAGATGCTTGGATCTCAAGATATAATTTTGTGAACACATGCCCATGAACTAAAATAACTTAGTGAAATTTTGCCCTAATTTAGGCAGGTTTTTTACCCAACTTCATGGAATTTTTCACCTAGCTCCAATAGGAATCTTGAAATGCATTTCAAAGATGAGTTATAGAGCACATTGGAAGCTTTCCAAAATGTCCAAGAACTCCTTGAGATCATTTTTGAGTAGGGAGAATCGAAGAGATGAAGTTGGCAATTTCTCACTTTGTTTTCAAGCCATTTCATGAAGAACAAAATTCAAATTTAAACCTATGCTGCCTAATCCATGCTTTACAGGTCCCAAACTTGTTTCTCACCCCATAATTAAATGCTTACTCAGTTGACAAAGCTTTAATCCAAGCCCAAAAGTCTTTATCCAAGGTTTAATTCCATAAATGGCACAATGTTGCCATTGTCATTTTGGAAAAGCTTAACTTTTGCAACTTTCCAATTCTTGAGCATTGGACCTGTCATCTTTGCACACACAAGTCCTACAGACCTAAAGCAACTTGTATAGAGCTTATACCAACTCCAAGCAGGCCAGTACAAGCATGATAAGACTTTTCTCTTAACTTTGCTTCAAAAGCAAGAAAGTGTGAAAAAAGCCTACAACTGAAAAATCTATTGAGAAGCTAACTTGAAACCTTTTCCATACTAATACATAAACATATTACAGTTGAGAAAACGGTTGCTAAAGTCCTGAAACACTCCAAAGCTCCATATCACCAAAAAACTGTCAAAACATGCAGTTTGTATCCAAGCATAGCAATCCATCAATTTGCCCGTGCATTTCAAGTTTTAATCATTCAAACACTTTACCTACCTCATATCTAAGTGATCCATACCATCATCCCTGCACTATAACTCCTCCTTCTTCATCTGCCATTTTTATTTTTCAAGCTTGCAGTTTGACTTTGATTGAGAGTTCCAAGCACTTCCAAAGCAAGGCAAGGATTGGAACACACTCAGGGAGGTTCAAGCAAGCTAAAGCAACCTTCAGGCCTTCCTAAATCTCACTCAAACTCCATTCACGATCTCAGCTGAAAGAGGTAAGAATTCCAACTTCTATCTCTTCATACAGGCATCCATTCGCCATGATTTGTGAAAGAAAAATGTAGATATTATAGTGCTGAAGCCAACCATGTGCATATATTTCATTTCTGATCATTATGTATAGAGAATTTTGAAGTGCAAATTCCTGTAAAAAATAGGTTTAAAATTAGGGCTTTCAAAATTTGTTTTAATCTTTGATTGTTAGTTTCCATAAGTTACATGTCTGAAATCGTGGGAAAGAGAGCTATCATTTTCATGTTGGGAGTTTTCATTTTCATGGAGATATGAGAAAGATACAGAGTTTATGGCCAGCTTGAGGAAGAAGATGAAGTACAGGGCAAGGAAGCATTTTACATTATGTTTTTATTATTTCATATAAACTAACGGATCTACAGCCACCCCAGTGGTAAGGAAGCACGCAAAAATGTTTAAGGTCACAGGTTCGAGCCTTGGCGCTGCCTTTTTTGCATTTTTCACATTTTTCTCATTTTTTTGACTTGTTTGCAGCATGGGCTCCGCACCTATGGGCCTCTTTTTTTTGTTGCTAATATCCACCTCCTCTTCTCCTAACAGCACCCCTAGCCCAACTATTTTATTTTCTTTATTTTATTTTCTTTTTTTGTTTTATTAAATATTTTCTTAAATACATAAAATCATGAATAATATAAAATATGAAAATTTTGCATTTTGTTTATTTTATTCTATTTTCATGTAAAAAAATATTTTTATTAAACTATATATTAATTATTTCTTTCTTAAATAAACTTGTAAATATAATAGAATTAGGTTAACTATTTTATTCCTTTTTTTATTCATACTTGTAAAATATTTATTTTTGATATATAAAACCTAAATATTTTCATAAGATATTATTTATTATTTTTAATACAAAAATACACAAAAAATAATACCTAAAGAACTTTATTTTCTTTTAAATTAGAAATTAGGGTTAACCATTTTTCTCAAGAAATAATTTCCTTTTATAATATTTTTAGGATTTGGTTAAAAGTCCTTTTCACATAAAAATAAAACAATTTCTTTTCCTTGCATATACATAATATTGCATATTTAATTTATATTGTATCTTATTGATTCAAACATTTGTACAAATTCGATTTGGTTGTAATAGCTTAATTAGATTTACATTATTGCAAATCCCCATTCATAATTTATATTCCCCCCTCCCATAAAAATGTTGTAATAGCGTAGTAATCTTTAAATTATGCAATTTACCGCTTTTATATACCATGCTAGTAATTAGGGTTTGAATGGCAAGATAAGAACAAAGCAAATAGAAAACCCTAAATTGAAGACAAAATCAAAGCATGAAAATAACACACTTGTACACAAGCACCCTTAGGGTTTCTCCACTCGGTTGCCTTATACAATAATAGCCATACTACGCATGTGAAGTATCTTGGCAAAACAAACAAATATAAGATTATAGTCCCTCGATGACGCTATTCAAAGTTGCTTTACAAAAAGATCTTGGTCCCTCAAAAATGCTAAGATACTTTGCAATATTGCTAATCATGGCTATACGATGACCCATGCCCGTCTCATTTACATCCAAAGATAGGGTTGCTTACCAAATCAATGGTAAGACAACAATGTCAAAGGAATAGAAAATGAACAAGAAAGACATTTGAGTAGGTAGATTGCTTCTAGTTACTTTGCTCTATTTTCAAGAAACTAACCTTGCTATTTTAAAAAAAAAAATAAACACACACATTTCCAAACATTTTACAAACATTGAAAACATTTTCAAAAAGACAAACATCTTTGTATACATTCTTACGAACGAGAATCATTACAAAGATTGCCTAAACAATGGCCTCTTTTACAAAATACTTTCAAAACCACACAAAGCACAATTTCAAAACAAAAAGCAAGTGATCTAGCATGTAACTAAGAGCCCATAGAAAACCATTGATGAAAATGGTGCTAATACCTTCCCTTTTCATAATCTACCCCCGAACTCAAGAAACAATCTCAAAGGTCTTTCCTGTGCTTTTTCACCTTTCCTTTTGGATAAAAGAAAAGTCAGTGGCGAATCTTGCTAACCGCAACATTTGCAATAAAACGCAAAACCCTCAAGTCAATTCTCCCACCGTATCATAGAACTGGCGACTCTACTGGGGAAAATTATAAAAGTGGGGTTACCTTAAGGCTAGATCACATTTATTTGCTTACATTATTTGACTTGTATGCTTTACATTATGGTTCTTTGTTTGGGTTTGAAATCCTCTACCCGATTTGGGATACATTATAGGTAAATAGAAATATGTTGTGGAAACTGTGCGGAGTATACCGACATGGTCTAAGCAATAGCTATGTTAGTGTGACATATTTGTGGGTACCGGTAGCCTTTGAGTTAATCAAAGAGAATACGGGGCCGCTGAGTGATGTCATGAAGCACTAATGAACTTCTAGAACCTTTTACTTGACCAACTTGTCCTTTAGGATGTAGTGAGATGACCGGCTTTGATGCAGTCCAAAGTTGGTAGATACTCGATACTACACTCATTGAGGTTTGGTTTCTTGGGATATTTTGGTCGCCATTAAAGAGGCTTGAGCTGAAACAATGACCAAGGAAACAATCCTGTGATATTGAGCTCCTTAGAACCCGGTTACTATTACTAGGATAGGTTTAAGCCAACTAAACTTCAAGAGGGTACTTACCTATAAAACCCCATGCAAGCCTAAACAAAGAAGTTGTTTGTTTTACTTGTATACGCATACTTATACATAACATCATGGACATCATGAACATCATATGCATCCACTAACCATTTCAAGGATTTTGGAGATTCATCTTTGTTCATGTTTTGTAAGATATGGATTCACTTCACAGGAAAAATATCCAAGTCAACCTTGTGAGAATTCCTCCACAACTTAAAGAGCTAGCTTCAAGGATCCCTGAGAACTCTCCATTCACTGAGAGACATGGTCGTCTACTCAACTTGGTAAACTCCAACACAAATGAGGATATGATGAAGGTGCTCTTCAAGTTCATTGATCCTTTTCACCATTGCTTCACATTTCCCGACTATCAGTTTGTGCCTACTTTGGAAGAATTCTCTCAACTCTTGAGGATTCCCATTCTCAATCAACTACCTTTCAACGATACGAAAAGAGACCCAAAGCCAGAATAGATTGCTCAAGCTCTTCACTTGCACTCATCTGATGCCATAACTTATTGGGAAACTAGAAGTGGTGTCAAAGGCTTCTTGGCAAGGTTCCTGTTTGAGAAAGCCCAAAGTTGTTGAAATTCCTTAGACTTGAAAGCCTTTGAGGAAATTGTGGCTCTTCTTATCTATGGGATGGTCTTATTTCCCAATCTTGACCAACTCATAGATGTGAGCGCCGCCAAGATCTTCATGTCACGCAACCTGGTGCCCACATTGCTAGGGGATATCCTACACTCTTTTCACACTCGCACAATGAGGAAAAGAGGTGTCCTTATGTGTTGCACTCCTCTCCTGGAAAGATGGTTTATTTCTCATCTTCCCCAATCAGTCTTAAAGAATGATAAAGGTTCAAGGTGGTCACAAAGGTTAATGACACTCAAACATTCAGATATTCATTGGTGCTCCCGATCCAAAGAGAATGTTATCATTGTTGACCGTTCTGGGGGAATTCCCTAATGTCCCTCTACTTGGCATTAGGGGAGGCATCGCATACAACCCATGCTTAGCTCTAAGACAGTTTGGTTATGCCCGAAGGGATGGCCAGCATGAGATGTTGATTCAAGGCTTGGTATTCGACTACGACAACGACGATCAAGGTCTTCGCCAGAGATTCATCCGAGCCTGGAGGATGCTAAACAAGGTGGATAACAAGACTTTGGGACACAAGAATTCCATCCCTCTTGATCCTTACCTCAAGTGGGTACGAACTCGCGCTCAAAGTCTTATGACACCTTATCCTTCCATTCTCCCGGTGATCATTGAGCCTGTTAAGGAAGGGGAAGTTCCATACACTATCCTACATCCTGACATTCCCACATCTCTTGGAGACCTACAAAGGGATTGGATACATCTCAAAGGAGAGCAAGATAATTTCGAAGCCCAATTCTACGCAAGAGAGAAGAAGGTTTTGGAACTCACTAGGCTACTTCATGAGGAGCAGACTCTAAATGCCTACATTGCACCAAAGAGGATGCATGCTACTTTTTTATCTTAGAGTGTTGTATTATTTTGCCCAAGGGGCATTGATGTACTTAAACTTTATCTTATTAATATAACGTGTGTTTCTTTTTGTCTAAAACGAACTTGAATCTTTAAAAATCATTGAAAACATTACATATGCACATATCATTCCTCATAACATAAACAGGTCTTTTGCAACGAGTTTCCTTATCTCTCTACTGTTTATTCAGTAAGATGGATCTCGAACAGACAGTCAAAGATCTTCAAGTTCAAAACACGCAGTTTCAACAGTTACTCATGACCCTAGCCAAGGGGAAAGAAGAGTTTAAGACTCTGTTAGATGAAGAAAGAAAGAAGAAAACAAAGAAGGTCACTGGGGTTTTGAACAAGGGAAGAAGGTTTCAGGGACAGACTAGAAGAACCTTGAATTTTGCAACCACTTCCGGAAAAGGAGAAGGGAAAGGAAAAGAAACAGCGGATCCGTCAGAATCCGAAGAGGAGGAAGAAGAGGAAGACTACACTGAGGAATAGTTTCCTCCAGCAGATGATAAATACAGACATCTTGAAGAGCGTTTGAGCGCTATGGAAATACAAAAGGTGCCAGGTCTAGACTTTGAAGAATTGGGACTGGTGTCGGGAATTGTGATCCCACCAAAGTTCAAAGTGCCGTTATTTGCAAAATATGATGGGGTGTCATGTCCTAAGATGAACCTCTGATCATATGTGAGAAAGATTTAGCCGCACGCTACCAATAAAGACCTGTGGGTGCATTTGTTTCCAAGATAGTCTATCTGGAACACAACTCGATTGGTTTTACCAATTGTAAAGGGCCAACGTCCACAACTGGGAAGATCTTGCCGCAACTTTCTATAAGAAATATCAATATAATGCTGATTTGGCACCTACCTATACTCAACTTCAGAGTATGGCTATGGCTTCCAATGAAGGTTTCAAGGATTACACGCAGAAATGAAGAGATCTAGCTGGGATAGTACAACCCCCTCTGTCTGAAAGGGAGTTGGTGGATATGTTCTTAGGCACTCTTTTGGGCCCTTTCTTCAACCATCTGATTGGAAGCTCATCTGCAGGATTTACTGAGTTAATACTGACCGTAGAAAGGGTGGAAGCTGGCATAAAAATGGAAAAATTCATAAGGATTCATCTGCCTCTATCGCTATGAGAAAGACTTTAATTTGGAAGAAGGAGGTATCTATTGTTTATCCATAAAGGAAACGAGGGAGAGCTGAATGCCGACCAATGGTAAGGGCCGTTATGATCCCAAAGCCCACATCTAATCAACCAAGAAGTAATCAACCGAGGGTGGAAAGGCCAGTCCGGCAATTCACCAGAATCAATATGACTCTGGCCCAAGTTTTACCACATATTCTGAAATCCAATTTGATAACTCTGAAGGAAGCTCCAAAGAACCCCAACACAGCGTCCACTTATTATCACCCAAATTCCCGATGCACATATCATTCCGAAAGTCCGGGTCATGACACTAATAACTATTGGACCCTGAAAAACAAAATTCAAGACCTTATACAGGCAAAGGAGATTGAGTTTGATGCGCCCGAGAAGCCAAACATCATTTCTGCTCCTATGCCCATACATGGCCATAACACCAATGCTATCGAAGAAGATTTGTTTGTTACCACAATTGACGAACTCTTGACTCCACTCCTAATCATTAAGATAATCTTGGTAAAAGTCGGTGTATTCCCAGGTTGTAATGAAGACTGCCATCTTTTCTTATTGTCACCAACTGATCACCTTTTGTTGAAAACAAGCATTCAACGCTTGATAGACAACCAAGAGATTCTGTTTGAAAGTACTCTTGTATCACCTGTTCCTGTTGAAGACGTTTCAATCATCACCATCTCCTCCAATTCTTCCAGGGTCCCCAAAAGACACGTTAGGATTACATCAGTTCCAAAAACTACTCCTCTTATAATCATAATGCCTGGGCCAGTCCCATATGAATCAGACAAAACGGTGTTGTGCAATTATGGTGGAGACATCTACTACCATGGTATCAAACAAGATGGGATGGCCGCCGAAGAGATAAACTCCAAAGAAGAAGACTCTGACATTAGCAATATTGCCGGAACAAGTAAGATTACCCAAAGCGGTAGAATCTTCTCTCGAAAAATTTCCCCTCCAAAGGAAGTTTTTGGACCCGTGGCTGCTACAAAGGTTACCTCCATACCAATAATCATATATGCAAGTGCTCCTATTGACAAAGAAGACACAACCCCTGCTGTTTTCCTTACCAACACTCTTACTGCTGAAACTCTATGAAAAAGTATTCTAGTAGAGCCTGTCCGGACGAAGGCTCAACCACTGACTATCCCCAAAACCTCCAAGAAGGAAATGGAGGAGATCCTGAGAATAATAAAGAATAGTGACTTCGACGTAGTTGAACAGTTGGGGCAAACTCCCTCCAAAATCTCCATTCTAGCATTATTGCTGTGTTCTGAGGCACATGTGAAAGCCCTGGTGAAGTTCCTGAAGATAGCCCATGTGCCTCAAGAGACGTCTGCTGACTAATTTCAACATTGCGTTGCTAGTTTGACGGTGGATAACGGTCTAGGCTTCTCAGATTCTGATCTGACATCAAGGGGAAGAAAGCACAATGAGGCATTACATGTCTCTGTGGAATGTAGAGGCACAACTTTGGCCCATGTCTTGGTGGACACCAGCTAATCTTTGAATGTTTTACCGAAGAAAGCTCTTGACAGATTGGACTGACGTTGAAACCCAGTAGCATAGTCGTGAGAGTGTTTGATCGCTCAAAGAGGATGGTGCACGGGGAGGTGGATATCCCCATAAAGGTGGGGACTCAAACTTTCAACTCAACCTTCTATGTAATTGACATCCGTCCCTCTTACTCCTGTCTGCTAGGAAGACCGTGGATCCATAATGTCGATGCTGTCACCTCTACACTTCACCAGATGTTGATATATTCGGTCCAGGGAAAGATTATCATTGTCCACGGAAAGGAAGAGTATATTATTAGCCACCTCAATTCCTCCTGGTATATGGAATCAGATGGCGAGTTCATTGAAACTCCTTTTCAACATTTCAAAGAAGTCCCCCAAGAGGTAGCAGTGACCAAGACTGCGTCCCACATTCCCAAGATTACAAGACCTCTACTTTGGATGTCATCTCTGAAGGATGCCAAAGCAATAGTAGAGGAGGGTGGATGCACCATCTTGGGGGAAACTTCTTGATATTCTGTATAAATCTGACAAGTTTGGCTTAGGGTTCACTTCAAGTGCTCAGAAGGTTGTGCGCCGTTCCTGTGCTAGAGGGCCCCCCTTGAAGATTACCAACCAAGAGGTCAATGTCGTGGAAGATGGTGAAGAGCATTGCAGCTTGGAGGATTGGATATTTTCTACTGTCAACTGAGGACTTCATAATTGGGAAGCCAAAGACTTTGTCCCAATAACTTTCATCCCTCAGTAATTTATCTTTACATTTTTGTTGGACTTGTAATATTCACAAACAATTCGCACATTTAAAACCTTCTGTCTTGCTCAAGGCACAATGGTCCATTTATAAGGGTTATTATTTCATCTTCATATGACATTCAATGAATCATGGACGTTTTTCACATACAAACTTTTGTGCTCATTGTTTTTCTTTTACATTTTATTTTTTAAAAGATGGTTATACACTTACACACACACACTCACAAATGCAGGTACCCCTTCATTCAGGATCCCATGGGTAACGATACTGCTATGGCCTTTTGTGACTCTGAAGATCTAATCTACCAAGCCAAAGACGAAGGTGAGGAAGATTGTGAAGTACCAGGGGAACTGGCCAGACTACTGCAATAAGAGGAAAGAGCCATCATCCTCGCGAGGAACCTGTGGGTACAATAAACCTGGGTACCGAGGAGGATCAAAAAGAGGTCTAGGTGGGTGCCAATCTGGAGCCCAGTGTCAAGGAATGCATGGTTCATCTGTTGCATGATTATGTCGAAATATTTGCTTGGTCATATGAAGACATGCCAGGACTTGATACAGACATCGTGGTACATCGTCTGACAACAAGAGAAGACTGTCCACTAGTAAAACAAAAAGTCCTCCATATGAGACCTGACATGTCAGAGAAGATCAAAGCGGAAGTCATGAAACAATTCATTGTTGGATTCTTGGCCGTCACTTCCTATCCTCAATGGGTTGCCAACATTGTTCCCGTGCCTAAAAAGGACGACAAAGTACAAATGTGTCTGGACTATAGAGATTTGAATAGGGCCAGCCCTAAATATGATTTTCCAATCCTCCACATTGATATCCTGGTTGGAAATACGGCCAAGCACAAAGTGTTTTCTTTCATGGACGGATTCTCAGGATATAACCAAATCAAAATGGTACCTGAGGACATGGAGAAAACAACATTTGTCACACAGTGGGGCACATTCTGCTACAAAGTGATGCCATTCGGACTGAAGAATGTTAGGGCCACCTATCAGCGCGCCATGGTAGCTTTGTTTCACGACATGATACATCGTGAAATAGAGGTCTACGTAGACGATATGATAGCCCAATCACAAACAGAAGAAGAGCACCTTGATCACTTGCAAAAGCTGTTTGAGAGATTGAAGGAGTACAAGTTAAGGTTGAATCCAAACAAGTGCACATTCGGAGTACGGTTCGGTAAACTCTTAGGTTTTGTCGTCAGTAACAAAGGCATTGAGGTCGATCCTGCCAAAGTTAAAGCAATACAAGAAATTCCTACTCCTCGTACTGAGAAGGAAGTCAGAGGATTCTTGGGACGCTTGAACTATATTGCCAGATTCATTTCTCACCTAACACCTACTTGTGAGATAAACTTCAAACTATTGAAGAAAGATCAAGTAGTCAGATGGAAAGATGAATGCCAGGTTGCTTTTGACAAAATCAAAGATTACTTACAAGAACCTCCTGTTTTGATGCCACCATTCGAGGGAAAACCATTG
This sequence comes from Vicia faba, assembly GCA_948472305.1. NCBI lineage: Eukaryota > Viridiplantae > Streptophyta > Magnoliopsida > Fabales > Fabaceae > Vicia > Vicia faba. The sequence goes on along the minus strand of OX451735.1, from coordinate 92,178,311 downwards.
ATCATGTATCTGACCGTTTTAGAGAACTCAATGGGGTGTGTATTGGGGCAGCATGACGAGTCTGGCCGAAAAGAGCACGCTATTTACTACCTGAGCAAAAAGTTTACCGACTATGAAACCAGATATTCGCTGCTCAAGAAAACTTGTTGTGCTCTGGCATGGGCTGCTCGACGGCTAAGACAATATATGTTGACTCATACTACTTTGTTGATATCTAATATGGATCCGATAAAATACATCTTCGAAAAGCCTTCTCTATCTGGGAGGATAGTTAGGTGGCAGATGATCCTAACAGAATATGACATACAGTATACTACCCAAAAAGCTATAAAGGGCAGTGTGCTAGCTGATCATCTTGCTCACCAAGATGTAGAAGACTATCAGTCCATGAAGCTCAAATTCCTGGATGAAGACATCATGACATTAGATAACTTTGAAGAAATCAGACCATATGACAGACCTGAACAAGGATCCCGATGGACCCTGTTCTTTGATGGGGCATCCAATGCACTAGGTAATGGAATCAGCGTTGTACTCATATCTCCAGAAGGGTGTCATACTACCTTTACTGCCAGACTTTGCTTCAACTGTACGAACAACATGGCGGAATACGAAGCATGCATCTTTGGTCTCAGAGCTGCCATAGATTTGGGAATCAAGTCTTTAGATGTGTTTAGAGATTCATCTTTGGTCATCAGTCAGATCAAAGGGGAATGGGACACTAAGCACCCAAACCTTATCCCTTACAAAGAACATGTTTTGACATTGCTACGATATTTTGAGAAGATTACCTTCGAGCATTTCCCGTGAGAAGGAAATCAGCAAGTAGACACTCTAGATACAATGTCATCTATGTTTAAACTTAATTGGGATAACGAAGCTCCCCAGATCACCATCAAACGAATGGATGAACCAGCACACTGTCACGAGATTAATACTGAAGAGGTAGTGGACCAGCCTTGGTTTCATAAAGTCAAGAGGTATCTTGATGATCAAGAATATACAGAAGGAGCTTCAATCAATGATACGAAGTTCTTAAGGAGATTCTCTTCTAAGTTCTTCCTGAGTAATGGCATCTTGTACAAACGTAATCATGACTCCGTTCTGCTTCGGTGTGTGGATAAGGTTGAAGCGGAAAAGATCATGGTTGAATTACATGAAGGTACTTTTGGAACTGACTCTAGTGGGCATACGATGGCAAAGAAAATCCTACGGGCAGGCTATTGTTGGTATACCATGGAAGCAAATTGCTATCAACACTCTTGGACCTATCATAAGTGTCAAATTTATGCTGACATGGTGCACGTACGGCCGGTTCCTCTGAATGTCTTGACGGCTCCTTGGCCCTTTGCTATGTGGGGAATTGATATGATTGGAGAGATCAAGCCTACAGCCTCCAATGGACACCGCTTCATCCTAGTGGCCATTGGCTATTTTACAAAGTGGGTGGAAGCAGCTTCCTTCGCTTCCGTTACTAAGAATGTTGTTGCCTGCTTCATCAAGTAAAATCTCATTTGCCGATATGGTATCCCGGAAAGTATCATCACGGACAATGGTACAAATCTTAATAACACTTTGATCACCTCTTTATGCGAGTAATTCAAGATCCAGCATCACAATTCTTCTCCCTATCGACCAAAGATTAATGGTGATGTCGAAGCTGCAAATAAAAGCATTAAAAAGATCATACAGAAAATGACAGTCACATACAAAGACTGGAATGAGATGCTACCATTCTCTCCAAGGGTATCGTACCACGAATAGCACATCAACTGGGGCAACACCCTATTCTTTGGTATATGGAATGGAAGTTGTTTTTCCTATCGAGGTTCAGATTCCCTCTCTGAGAATTATGAAGGATGCAGGTTTGAATGAAGACGATTGGATCCAAACTCGACTTGATCAACTGAACTTAATCGATGAAAAGAGACTTACTGTTGTTTGCCATGGTCAGATGTATCTAAAGCAGATGATCAAGGCTTTCAACAAGAAATTCAGACGCCAAGTATATCAAGTTGGGGATCTAGTGATCAAACGTATCATCTTGCCACAAAGTGACCCCAGGGGAAAATGGACTCCTACCTATGAAGGACCATTTGTAATCAAAAGCATATTCTCCGGTGGGGCAATGATCTTGACCACCATGGATGGCGACGACCTGCCACACCCTGCGAACACGGACATAATCAAAAGATACTACGCATAAGAGACTCGTTAGGTTGACACACCTAGGCAAAAAAGGCATCCCGACGAACCAAAAAGGTTCGGGAAAAAATTAGGGATAAAATAAAAAAATTTGTACACCCGGCAAGTTGAAAACCCGAAAGGGCGACTTGGGCAAAAAAGGGTTTCCCAGTGTACTAAAAACCCGAAAGGGCAGTCCAGACAAAAGTTAAGGAATTAAAGCGTATGACTATGTCCCGTCGGATCACTTTGCGGACAACCTTTGACCTCCACTGACAAACTCAGAGTTTCTGATGAACTCAATCATCTTCAGATGAAGCAACAAATAGACAAGATATTCAGAGATATGAAGGCTATAGTAGAATGGGAACCCCATGGGATTATTACACATAACTATCTTTCTTTATATAAATTCTTCTTGTTTTATGACACCATTCTCTTACTAGAATGTTTGTCTCCTTTGTACAAAATACATATTCAAAGTCAATACAAATATATCTCTTTACAAGTACAACAACTATTTGTCTTTTTCTTTACTCTTGTGTTTTGTTTGCAAAAAACGTCCAATGATTCATTGATGAACATATGCATTTGAACATAATTACTGTTTACAAATAAACAGAATGAGAAAGACAATTACTGATAGGTTGAAAGCACAGGAAAACGTCTCTAGTCTATTTCAGAAGCAATCCCTACAGTACGTCATTTAGATCCCCAGCGGAACAAATTTCACATTATTATTAATCCCCAGTAGAAATCATCAAATTTCTCAGGATTCCCCAAGCAGATCTTACAAGCAGTACATGGCATTGCCCTCACAACAAAATTTACTTCTCTCAACAAGAGTTCTTCAGTACTTCAACTTCAAGACATGAAAATTCACATATCCTCAGCAACATTCAAGGATTTATTTTCCTCAATCATACGGCAATACAGCAAACAGCTTACATGCGCATACATTACATCCACATATCACAAACATTGATAAAGCAAATACATTGCATCATACATTTCATGCAATATAACTTTGTTTCAGCTTACATTTTACCCTTTTCAGGATAAGATTAAACAACTACCATTAACAATATACTTTTAGATACAGTACGGATACGCTCCAGACAAGGATGCCATTTTGATACTCACTCAGAATTTCAAATTCAGATACAGTATGAATATGCTCCAAAGACGGATGTCATTCTGATACTCATTCAGATTTCAAGTTCAGATACAGTACGGATACGCTCCAGACATGGATGCCATTCTGATACTCATTCAGATTCAAGTTTCAGATACAGTACGGATACGCTCCAGACACGGATGCCATTTTAATACTCATTCAGTTTTAGTCCCCAGATACAGTATGGATATGCTCCAAACACGGATGCCATTCTGGTACTTATTCAAAATCAATTTTCAAATACAGTTCAGACACGCTCTAGACACGGACTCCGTTCTGATGCTCATTCTTTCATCTTACAACTTACAGTTCAACAAACATTCTTGGATGGCATATACAAGCCCATCTCCAACAAGATTCTATCACTTCTCCAAATGGCATCTTTAAGCCCATTCCCTCAACTACACATCGTCGAGTGCAAATTTATGGGCACTCTAGTGTCCAATCATCTTTCACCTTCGAGTCACGAATGGCAAAGATCGCCAATCTAACTCCTCAGGTTTAAGAAGATTGAACAGGGGAACTTACCCTACATTTTTGCTTGATGCACAGCATACACATCATAACATCATACCACAACATTTCCTTAACCATTTCAAGAATTTCAAGGGTTTGTGATGCAGGTTATGATAAATCATACGTCTAGCAAGGGGCAAGGGGATTTATTTTCCTCTAGCGAATGTCGCCAGAAGACCAAAACACGACATTCAACGATACTAAGTGCTTCAATCAAAGCAGAAAAATTTCAACTTCTGACATTTTCTTGTTTACCTCATGAGATCCTTGAAAACATTGCATACAGATATCATACATATCATTGCATAACAGGTCTTCTAGTACATGTATCTCATGTTCTCGCTATTTATTTCAGCAATGGCTTTCCAACAGGACAACAGAGATCTTCAAACTCAGGAAGCTCAGTTCAAGGAAATATTCCTAAATCTATCCAAGGGGCATAAAGAGTTGAAAGCACTCCTCGCTTGTAACTTGGTCAAGAAAAGTCTTGAATACAATAAGGATGAACGGCTGGAAAAACTGCAAGTTGAGGTAAGGCAATGGGAACCAAGATGCTGGGGCAGATGGCTCTTATCCAAGGCCTAGCCCGGGGACAAGAAGAGCTGAGAACCATTATCAACAAACTTCATCAAGATGGATACAACCGTATGAAGCAAGTAGTCGAGGATGGGGACCAAGTCATTGATCAACCTCCAAGAAGACAAGATTTTGGTTTGGTGAAGAGTGGACCTTTCCAAATTTCTACTACCTCACAGGTCCGACAACAACCTCGGCAAAAACAACGAGTTAATCAGAGTAAGCCAGATACACCCAAGAGGCAGTTTACCAAACTCAACATGCCGTTGTCTCAAGCTTTACAACACATGTTAAGGATGAATATGTTACGTTGATAGGACCTCATCCGAATCCCAAGACTTCTTCGCCTAACTACAATCTTGATGCAAGGTGTACATATCACTCCAAAAGTCCGGGGCATGATATTGACGACTGTTGGAGGTTGAAATACAAAATTCAAGACCTGATTGATGAAGGAGAATTGGAATTCACACAAGATGGTCAACTGGAATGTTTCTGTGAATCCTCCAAGGCCAACCATTTGAAGTGACAAGTTCTAACAAGAGGGATTTTCGTTCATTAGAATTTTCAATTTGTAATTTTCTTTTGATTGTTCAAATATTTATTCATGTCAAACTTTGTTAATTTATCAATGCATTGCATATGTCTGTTTTGAATCAATTCATTTATATTCACTATATTTAAACTCTGTTCCTTTTTTGTGATATTTAACTCTCGATTAAAAAGATGTAAGCCTTTAGAGGGAGGATGACGAAAATGATACCACAATCTCTACCGTTTTCTTTTGAACAGACCACGCTGACGATGTACAGGCGTTGTTTCAAATCCCAAATAGTGGAGTTATAAGGAAGATAATCCCTAGTCAACCCCTTTGAGCCAAAGAAGTAGGATTTTTTTCTTTTCAAACTAATTAAAACCCTTAATCATAACCTGGGGAAGGGTAGTTTCTCAGTCAATTTAGATGCGCATTCAGTCACAATCTTCTACTTCGCACACAATGAATGGCCTCAAAGACGTCCTTCCAAATCAGAAGATGGTGATAGTTTTGTATAATCATTAAAGTAGGGAGTCGTTATCTCTCAAAAATAAAATCCCATTAAGTTAAAACCTATGAAGGAGACTTACGAAAAAAATGGGGCATCCCGCTGACTGTAATCACAAAAGAAACAGTTCAGGCAAAATAAGGGATAACAAAATCAAAAAAGAAAGAGGTCCTACAAATCCTCAACAAAAAGGAGATTATAAAAATGACTGCCTATTCAAACTAAACTTTCAGCATCCGAACCATCACTAGAACATTAAGGACAATAATCCAGGACTCAACTGGGATTCTAAACGCGTAATTAACTGAGCATAGGACTGAAGGACATCACGAAGAACGGGTGGGTACAAATAAATTTTCAGCCTTCATCCTTTGTTTCTTAAACCGTGAACCAGACAATGTTATAACCCTTAAAAGTCCTAGCTGAAGCATGGGTTAGTTTGAGAGCATATTGTTACAAAGGTATCCTGAATCCTGTAGGACTTGTTACGAATCCTGAGTTGATATCACATTCTTGCAAATTTTGTTTTATTACACAAAACACATTTTCAAATTTTTTTCTCTCTCAAGACAAACATAAGCTTTGCATTCTTAAAATACCATTGTTTGCATATGACTATTTGTTCAACAGTAGATAAATTCGCATGACGAATATCTAGTGAACAAGAACCTTCTCAATGAAAAGGATCACCTCAAGTGGAAAAACAATTCCAACACAGGGGCACGGCATGATCATTTTCCATCATCTGGGGCAATCAAGTCAAGATTCAAGGAATCTCTCAAAGATGCCAAATAGCCAGGGACAGATCTCCATCTGAATCACTTGGGGCATTGGGCATGAATTCTAGCAACGAATCCCGTGCAATCAAACAAGCACCTTCTGGCAGTGTGGAAACACTTACTACTATGGACAGTGATAACTCTCTGTATCAGGTGAACATGGACATAGTCAGAAAATACCACACATGAAAAAGACCTGCTAGGTTGACTGGCCTAGGTAAAAATAAGGGCATCACGACGAATCAAAAAAGGTTTCGGACAAAAGTTAGGGATTTACATATGAAAAAAACTGTACACCCGACAAGTCGAAAACCTGAAATGGCGGCTTGGGCAAAAAAGGGTATCCCAGTGGACTGAAAATATGAAAAGACATTCCAGGAAAAAGGTAGGGATCAAAGCGTACGAACATGTCCCATCATCTTGTCACTGGCCTATCAGTGGAAGATTTATCATTCTGATCGGCAATTACCAAGCACCTCATAAGTTAGGATAACACTCAATCTACAAATCCTCCATAGGAACTTTCTCCAGTAGGTACATGGGAAGAAAAGTCCTGATGCAAAGTCATTGCCATATCCTCAGCATGCGACCCCGTGACGTCTATGCCTCCACACAGAGTAGAGGCAAACAAAGTTTGACATCGTCTTCTCCAAATAAGAGCTACTTTCCCGAGCAAAGTTCCTTAAGAGAGCCGACGTTTATATTTCCCAGCCGAATTTTATAATCACAAGCGGTTCATAAAGTTTTTTCCCAAGCAGAGTTTATTTCTCTGAATACAAAAGCTCAATCCCCAATAGAGCTTATTACTTCAGCTACAGAAGTTCACCATCCAACCAAGTTGTTTCCTGCAGAATTATTCTCAAACAGAGTCTCTCCCCCTGATGAATATCTGTAGACAAGGAGCAAATCTCCAGCATTGTCATCTCCGTTCACCATCCCCAATGAAAGTAGAAGAAACACGGTTTTGTACAACAGTTAGGAATTCAATTTCCAGTACTCTCCAACAGCAGTCAAGGATTTATTTTCCCAAACTCGGATACGTCATAATAGCATTTCATATTCATACATCATGACATGCGCATACATATTGCATACATCACAATCTCATTTATTTTGAGAATTTCATCGCACAATGCATTTCATGCATCGCATATAATTGATCATGTACCTTTTCAGGAAAGATGGTTATCATCAACAATTTCCAGCAGGTCCAAGATTAGCTCTTGAAACTAAACAAAGTAATTATCTGCGCGGGCAAATGAGGCTTTACACGGGTTCGTCACGAAGAAAACTTACACGGGTTTCCCCTAAATGCAGCTTCTCACAGGTTCCTCCTAAAGTCCTACGCAAACTTATCCCGAAGTGACCTTACCCAGGGTTCCCCCTGAAGTGTTACACAGACTCCTCAAGAAGCAACCTTACCTAGGTTCCTTCTCGGTTCAGATGTCGTTTTACCCAAACTTCTCACAAAGCAACCTTACCCAGATTCCTTATCAGTTCAGAGGCTGTTTTACCCAAACTCAGCACGAAGCTACCTTACCTAGGTTCCTTCTCATTTCTGATGTAGTTTTACCGAAACTCCTCACCAAGCAACCTTACCTAGGTTCCTTCTTGGTTCTGATGTAGTTTTACCCAAACTCCTCATGGAGCAACCTTACATAGGTTCTTTCTCGGTTCCGATGCAGTTTTACCCAAACTTCTCACGTAGAAACCTTACATAGGGTCCTTCTCGGTTCTAATGTAGTTTTACCCAAAATCCTCACGAAGTAACCTTACATAGGTTCCTTCTCGGTTCTGATGCAGTTTTACCCAAACTCGTCACGAAGCCACCATACCCAGTTTCCTTCCCATAGGCCCTACTATCCAGGCTTTCATTTCTAACTAACTCTATGATCCATGCTCCTTCCCATAGGCCCTACTATCCAGGCTTTCATCTCGAAGTAACCCTACGACCCAGGTTCCTTCCTATAAGCCCTACTATCCAAGCTTTCATTTTCAAGTAACCCTACTATCTCGGTTCCTTCTCATAACCCTACTATCCAGGTTCCTTCTCATAGCCCTACTATCCAGACTTTCATTTCGAAGTAACCCTACTACCCAAGTTCCTTCTCATAGCCCTACTACCCAGGCTTTATTTCGAGGTAACCCTACTATCCAGATTCCTTCTCACAACCCTACTATCCAGGGTTTCATTTCTAAGTAACCCTACTATCCAGGTTCCTTCTCATAACCATACTATCCAGGCTTTCATTTCGAGGTAACCCTACTATCCAGGTTCCTTTTCATAGCCCTACTATCCCGACTTTCATTTCGAAGTAACCCTACTATCCAGGTTCCTTCTCATAGCCCTAACATCCAAGCTTTCGTTTCGAAGTAAACCTACTATCTAGGTTCCTTCTCATAGGCCTACTATCCATGATTTCATTTCGAAGTAACCCTACTATCTTGGTTCCTTCTCATAGCCCTACTATCCAAGCTTTCATTTCGAAGTAACCCTACTATCCAGGTTTCGTCTCATAGCCCTACTATTCAGGCTTTCATTTTGAAGTAACCCTACTATCCAGGTTCCTTCTCATAGCCCTACTATCCAGACTTTCATTTCGAAGTAACCCTACTATCCAGGTTCCTTCTTATAGCCCTACTATCCGGGCTTTCATTTCGAAGTAACCCTACTATACAGGTTTCTTCTCATAGCCCTACTATCTAGGCTTTCATTTCGAGGTAACCCTAATATCCAGGTTCCTTCTCATAGCCCTACTACCCAGGCTTTCATTTCGAAGTAACCCTAGTATCCATGTTCCTTCTCATAGCCCTACTATCCAGGCTTTCATTTCGAGGTAACCCTATTATTCAGGTTCCTTCTCATAGCTCTACTATTCAGGCTTTCATTTTGAAGTAACCCTACTATCCAAGTTCCTTCTCATGGCCCTACTATTCAGGCTTTATTTCGAAGTAACCATACTATCCAGGTTCCTTCTCATTGCCTTACTATCCAGGCTTTCATTTCGAAGTAACCCTTATATCCAGGTTCCTTCTCATAGCCCTACTATCCAGGCTTTCATTTCGAAGTATCCTTACTATCCAGGTTCTTTCTCATAACCCTACTATCCAGGTTCCTTCTTATAGCCCTACTATCTAGGCGTTAATTTCGAAGTAACCATGCTATCCAGGTTCCTTCTCTTTTATCTCCGGATAATAGTTCACAACACTGTAAAACCTGGACCCGACCATATACGTTCGATTTCATATTCCCTAGTAAGGCACCGTGAAGTCTGGAGCACGTCCAAATAACAGTTAGCCTTATTATCCTCTGCAAGCCATTGTAAAGCCTGGATCCCGACCAGATAGCAGTTCACTTCCATCTCTTCAATCAAGAGATGACTCCCGAGTAGAGTAATGGATGACTAAAGCTCCTATATTCTATTTCCCGAACAAAGACCAACATTCCTTAGCGGAGTTCTCCCCAATAATAAGCGTAGGAATTCTCAGCGAAGAAATATCTCATGAAATCAACATGGTTCTAAATGGCATCTTTAAGTCCATCTCCGATGACTCTCTAGATGGCATCTTTAAGCCCATCTCCGACGAACTTCCGTCATCTTCTCCAAATGGAATCTATAAGCCAATTCCTTCATTATCTACACAATCAAATATCATTTTAGGTGAGTGAAAATTTCTGGGTACTCTAGTGTTCAATCATCTTCCACCTTTAGATCACGAAAGGCAGAACAACCAATCTACATCCTCAGGTTTAAGAAGATTGAACAGGGGCAGCTGTTGTACCCCAAAATTTACCCTCATTATTTCGACCTTTTTGGCTTACATTTCATTATTACATACATGCATATCATTGGTTCTATTGTTATGGGATCAAGGTATATTTAGAAAGCTTCGTCAGGTTACAAGTGACGTTTATTTCGCTAATGGATGTTCTCAGAGTATTTTTCATGCTGAAGATCGGTTCGTTATTTCGCAGCTATTCAGGGTTCAAAGATTCACAAGTCCAACCCGATGCGTCATATTCAGGTGTTCTTTCACCAATATATATCTGATAACGTAATCTCAAATTCAGGTTCGACTCAAGAGTCAATTCTTTAAAGAAGGTCTCTGAATGTGTGAGTTTTCTCGAAGAATTATGGTGAAAAACTGTGCTGAAAGTGCAGTTTTTACGCACTAAAAAATTCATAACATGAAGATCGTGGCTTGTTTTCAACCTGTTCCGTTGGCCAAAATTCTGTCTTGACATCATCTACATTTTCATCTCTCACGTCTGGAAGCCAATTTCGATTAAAAGGTCTTAAAAAATGCGGATTTATCAAGTATTTTCATACAGAACATTTGTGACAAGTTTATTGGCGGCATGCTCAAAAAATCATAACTTTGTCGATTTTCATCGTATCGAACTGGTTCTGGTGCAAAAATTTCAAAAATTGAGTTTCCTACGTTTTCACAGGAGGTATCGAGTTTGAACAGTATCGAAAAGGCCTTCGTTTTTGCCTAGAGTGCACGTGACGAGTCGAAAATCCTGAATGCTGAATATTATTTCATCTCGGTCGAAACTTCGAAAATTCATAACTCAGTCAAGTTTTATCAGATCGGGCCCATCTTTTTATGCAAGGTCATTGACTCAGATATCTATAACTTTTCTTCTAAAATCGAGACCATATTCTTCCCTGATCAATACCAGTTTTTTATTGAAGAACGTGTCAGAATTGACACTGGAGCCCAAAATAAGTTTGTCTGAGGCGAAACTTCAAAAATTCATAACTAATTCACATTTTAATAGATTGAGCCCATATTCGAATAGGAGTTAGTTCTCAATGTAGGCTACATTTTGTTTTCACATTTCAACTTCAAAAATTTCACTTAAGTTCCTGTAATTTAGCCTAGAATGTGACGAACTCAAGTGGATAAAAATATGCACTATTGCTTGTGGTTATTGGAGGCCCAATTGCACATTCAAAGTCCATATATTTTCTATAATTTCCATTATATAATATCACTTTTTTCACACAAACAGGACACGACAAACGAAAAAAAAACCTTTTCCACAACCCTGTCAAAATATCAAATTCTTTCAAGAACCCTAAAAATCTTGAAATCCTTTTTACAAACTCCCATCTCGCTACAAACAAACCCACATCTCAGTACTTCTCCAGTAAGGGTAAGGCTGGTTTGATCTTTATGATAAAAAAGTGTAGAAGTATTCATACATACCATATCGGTTTTAATGTTACAAAATGTTATATATTTATTTTCTTTGTATTTCATGGTATATTAATTTGCCCTTGATTTTTCCTAATAAACTTAAATCATTAATTTTAGGTTTTTAATTTAATTTTAGGTATTAATTTAATTTTAGTTTCTAATTTCATTATTTATTTTTGGTTTCTAACCAATTTGTCTTTTTCAATCTTAAATTCACTTAACCACAAAACTTTTTTCACAAAGCTTTTTTTTTACAAAAAAATCTAATTTAATTTTTAGGTTAATTAATTTTAGATTTTTTAACTATTTTTTTAAAACTTTTTTTTAATTAAAATTAATTAGGTTTTAGGTATTTTAATTAACATTTTCAAAATTAACATTTTTTATTAATTAAAATTAATTAGGTTTTAGGTTTTTTTATTAACCTTATTTTTTTCTTCAAAATTAACATTTTTTATTAATTAAAATTAATTATGTTTTTTAGGTTTATTTAATTAATTATCATAAATCATTTTTCATAAAAAAAAATCTCCAAAACATTTTCTTTGCTATTTTCATCTTATTTTTATTTTCCTAGATAAAGTGTATAGGGCGCATTCAACTGTAATAGTGTAGCTTTATTTTTCCCGCTTTTTTCATCATTATCATGTAAATGCTTTCGGGATGTAATAGTTTTAGGATTTCTTTTCTGCATTCTTCACTATTATGTAACTTCCCCAAAGCTCTGTAATAGCTTAGGTTTACATTTCCGCCTTTACCTTCTGCTACTATATTTTATGCAATGCTTAGATTAATAGGATTGTATGGAAAGATAAAAATGAACGATAGAAACCCCTAATTGCAAGATAAATAACCGAACAAAATCATTTGCACACTTGCACCCCTAGGGTACTCCCCACTTGGTTGCCTCGGAAAATAATGGTCATGTCCCTCAAACATAGGGATATCTTAGCAAAAGAACCTCAATCTAAAAGTCATCATAAAGATCATAGTCCCTTAACGTCCCTCGAGTTGCCTACGAGAAATGATCTTGTCCCTCGATATTGCCTATATGATGACAGTCCCTTCTAAATACTAAAGTATCTTTACATGTTGCCTTCAATGACCATTATGTACCTTTCGATTGTCCCTTAAACTCCAATGATGGAGCAACCTACTCCTTAATAGTAGGATAGCACTGTCTAAAGGAAATAAGAAAATGAACGGACTTCTTTTTCCGAGTAGGTAGAAACTTTTAGGTACTTGCTCAAAACAATAATTTTTACACATACACTTTCAAACAAGCTTTTCAAACAAAGTTTTCAAAAACATTTTATCACACTCTTGAGGACTGATACAAGGGTTACCATAAAGTGAAACGCCGCACTAAGGCAGATTTCAAAACTTTTTTCCAAAAACATAAACATACAAAAGCAATTTCAAAAAATGAGCAAGTACCTAATAGCCCATGGAAAACCATGGATAGAAAAGGTGATAACACCTTCCCTTTCCATAATCTACCCCCCGTACTCAGAAACATCTCGAAAAAGGTTTATTCTGTTCCTTTTCCTTTGTTGGATGAAATAAAAGTCAGTGGCGACACTTGCTTACCGCGACATTTGTGAACAAAAAATGCAAACCAGTATTAATAGTCGGTTCTGCCACCGTATCACATCAAGCTTTTTCAATCATCTACCTCCTAGGTTGTGGTAGATGTGCAAATGGCCGGTTCATATTATTCATTCCCTAGGTTACAATGAATACGTGAATTCATCCTCAGATTGTTTACTCCCTAGGTTGTAGTAAACATGACGAAGCCGATAATATAACTCTTGTGTCAGTCTTCATGCAACAATTTTATTAGGAAGCTTTTCAAATATCTATCCCCTTAGTTGTGGTAGATATGCGAATAAATATGCGTAATCCATTGCATCTGTCTCCAGGCAACAATGTGTTATCAGACTTTATTTTATTCATCCACTGGGTTATGATGAATAGACAAAATCAAATCAAATCAAAACTTACTATAATAGTTTCCAAGCATTCGTAAGTCAACTTTTTCCAAAACTTATATTTTTGTAAATATGCAAAAGAATCTACAATCTCTTAGATACTGATAAGTTATCTGTGATGTCGTGTCCAAGTTCTAATCAAAACTTCGGTTCAAACGCTTGTAAGATGATGCATCATCATCTATGCCTACTCTTCACACCCATGAGCATGTTGTACAGCGCATCCTTATAGTATTTTAACTTGTGTTGTTTACCTCCTAGGACATGGTAAATACACAAAAAACTATGACCTCTTTTCTAGGTATTTGCAAGTTATCTGCATCGTCATATCTAGGTCAAACTTACTCTTCAATCATCTATATCTATTCAAACTCTAGTAGGATGACACATCATCATCTTTGCCTATTTATTTATCCAAACTCTGGTAGGATGATACGTCATCATCCTTGCCTATTTTTTTGGGCTTTGAGGTATGCTATATTAGCGTATCCTTCTTTAATAAATCTTGGGTCCAAATTTTGGGGTCTTCCTTTAATTAATAACACTCCGATACGAATGTATGAGACCTGCACATTCTCGCACCATTCAATCGAAAGCTAATTAAATAGACGCATCTGCCATACCCCAAATTTGTATGCTCTTAGTGCTACCATCAAATTTATTTTTGAACTTGGGTTTTAAAATCCCTTGTTTTAGTTACATTAATATTTTGAGGTTTTATGAATATTTGTTCTCAAGTCCAGTTAAAAATATAATAATTTATTTCAAATTATTTGTATTTTTAAATAACAAATACTTTCTCGTCTTCATGTATTTTCAATGGGCTCTTTATTTCGAATAAGTAACACAACACGGTTGGTAAAGAATAAAGCTTACAAATATGCGGTCACGAGCTTTTTAACATTTTTTCTATTTCTTTTTGTTATTAATTTTCTTTCCTTTTTTGGAAATCGAGCTTGGACTTTTCATACATTTTGGATAACTTAGTCTCTAAATTTTTTCTAACCTAATTCAAGTCTATAAATATGACTCTTATTTGTTCTAAAAATTTATCCATAATTTTGCAATTGCACACACACAATCAAGAATTTCAGAATTAGCAAATCCACAAAATTTCCAATTACACACAAAATTTTGTTTTGTTTTATCTTTAGGTTCATAACCCTGTTGTTGTCTATATCAGACAACAACAACAATTTCTTTATTCTTGGCAAAGGATTTTATATAAGACCCTCCCATTTACTTTTGGTTTCATCCTTTAAAATTTATTTGCAGTTCTTACCATATGATGATAACTATTTGATAGAATTTTTTTAATAATTTACAAAAAATAAATTTTTACCCATTATATATAACCATTTGTACATATTAACACACATATTCTCTCAAAATTTCGTAAGGTCTTGTTTGGTCAAACTTTTCATATTAAGGAAAAACTACTTCTTTTACAAAAACACTTTTTTATTTACCATCATCCTTATCGTCTATGTTTTCACTAATATTTTTTACAATAACATACTAACAATTTCAAATCTTTCAATATTCACCACAAAACCACTAAACCATCACCATGCCAAGATTTGTTCTTCCAAAATCCAAAACAAATCAAATATCATAACACCATAATCTTTGGACTAACAAACCAATCCTTGAATTATTATCATAGACTTTAAAATATGAATACTACTTATATAATTTAATTTGAATAAACATATCTCTCATACAAATTCTAAAATTTGTTTTAACTATTTTTTGACATGTATGTGGTTAGATTTATTTTGCAGGCTTGACATGTATATTGTTACCAGCAATACAAACTCAGAAGAAAACAGATCAGAAAAACGTAGAGGAGAAGGAGTAGAAATCAATACACACTCAATCTCAATATTCTATCTTTAAAGTGTCAAATAATTATTCCTAAACTGGACGTGACAAAGTTACGACTATTTTTATACTCTTTACTTTTTTACTATAGTATTTAAGTAGGCTTTATATTCATTTGTGATTTTTTTTAAATTAATAGGATTTTATTTTAATTATTTCATTAAATCTTAGTTAATTTAATTATATTTATGTAATTAGAAAATGCTAATAAATATGCCTCTAGTTTTTTTGGTAATTAAATAACTAATTCAAACAATCCATAAATAATAGGATGTTCATCTTCTAGTAATAAAATCGATTGACATATCGTCTACCGGTTTACTAATTGAAATCAAATATTAAAACCAACGTAACACAAATTACTACATCACGAGCAACACATGATCAATATCTGGCCACGTGATGAGGAGAATATATTAGACTCCCCTCACTTTGTGTCTTATCCCATCATACTTTTTAATCAAATAGAAACTCAAAACAGCTAACCAACAACATCAAATCATTTTATACTAACATAATAAAAATCCAAGATCATTTTCGAAAAAGGATTAAGAAGAATTATTTTCAAATTAACTGCGAACTACGTCTACGCTCGCATAATTTTAAACCCAGATAATGTTCAAGGTTAATTCTAAAGAAATTCTATGCAATCTTATAAAAAAAACACCAACCAAACTACGAACTACGAATTGGGACTCTGATTCCTCATAAGAGGATACATAGGCATATAACTAAAATCGGATCGAGTTCTTGTTTATCGTGAAAATTGGTAAACAACCGCTGATCTTCCAAAAAATGGTTATTTTGGTTACTTGCAGGATGAATCAGATTAATCCTAGGACATATGCTAAGTTATTTGTAAATTTAAATGAAAAGGTTTGAGAAGATATTAAGAGTAAAGGGAGGATAAAGGTAAGAATTTGATAAAAAGTGTAAGTAAAAGGCAAGAGAAAGTAAAGTGGCAGTAATGATAAAGGGATGTAATGATAAAGTTTGCAAAGAAACGTAAATGGTAAAGATTGTAACAAAATGTAAAGACTTGACTTTAATTAAAATGTGGTGACTCAAAGGTACATTCTCAAAATTCTTTCTCACACATCGGGTACTTGAATAAATTTGAGTGACTTGTACTAATAGGTTGAACACATGGAAATTTACACAAATTTCCTATATTTATACTAGTAGTAAATAATTGTCGAACGGTTGCTTAGATCCAGGATGAGGACAAGTGTTCTCTGCATGTTCTTCGATCTCTATCTTCATGCCACGTTGCTTTTCCTAACTACCAAGTGAACTGCTTTTCCCTCCTTTCTTCGAATTCAAATTCACTTTCTTGCTGATACAAGAACCTTTCAGTCGAAGACCACATGAACCTCTCGGTCAAAGACCACAAACAATCTCTTGGTCGAAGACCATCTTTAACTTAGAAGATTCTCTAAGTGTTTTCTCTTTCTTAGCAAGGATGACTTCAACACAACCTCTTTCACAAACTCTTCTTATCGAAGTGTCTTCAACCTTGGATTTCTTTCAATCTATTTTTTATCCAATAAGGCCAATTTATGCGGGTGTCGAATTTAGGAGCTAACAAATTACCCCCCAAGAATGTCAGTTTTGACGTAAGGAAAAACAACCATTCTTTGACACTCTTATTCGACACCTATCCATCTATTGGTTACACAAGTTCATACTGAACTTTTCATCTTCTACCAACTACTGCTGACATCAGAGTCATCATTACACTTTTTCCAATGTGTCACTATCAGTCATCCGTTACATGCTGCCATGATGACCATTATCCCTATAGCCTAGGAAAGCATGGAAAACGTTCTCCTCATTCGTCTGCAAGATTTCTCCAAAGACCACCACGTGTCCCACTCACTCTGCAGCATTAAATGATTTTGAGGGAAAACACTCTTCCATGGCCTCTATAATAGTCACAAACATCCCTAATAAAAATTAAAACCCTATTTCCTAAGATCGCAATTCTAAGCCTAATATCCTTGTGAACAAGGTAAATGATGGGTTCCTAACACGTTCCCTTCGTCTAGAACCGAGTCCAAAAAACCTATAATCTATAACTTTTAGTGTTATCCTTTATATTCCGTTCATTAGGATAAAAATTAAGGGTGACGACTCTCAAATTATAAACTGGTTACAACAGCTAACGACTCTGCTGAGGATTCGACCCTAGGTTTAGAAGCCTAGCCTCTTAGTTTTAGGGTTTTTAGGGTTTTCATAATTTTAGGTTTTTTTATATTTGTTTATTGTTATCATACTATTATATCTCTGGTGGGATTTAAAATTGGCAAAAAAATATTTTCAAAAAAACCCTTAGAAAGAAGGTTCATCTATTAGCCAAGGGGTTAGATCAGCCTAACGAGTTTATCTGACGAATTCGCCTAGAGTCGATGGAATTTCGAAGAAGGAATGCCTCTCAAGACACATCCTCTTGAGAAGTAGGACCTTATAATGAAACATATGACTCTTTGAACAACCATTAAAGCAAAAACTCATGATAAGACCTTTCATGATCTAGAGACAAAAGTTTCGGTCTGTAAAGAGGCTCCACTTAAGGGAGGCCCGTTTGCCTTTCCCTTTAGTGTTATTCATGATACCCTTAAGAAAACCACCTTATGGGGAGGGTAGAATATCGGTAAGCCAATACTAGGAACCTACCAACTAAGGATACATTTTAACAAATCCCACTACAATCCCTATACCCGCAAGGGTTATCTTTTCTTCCACTACTATCTTTAGCCCGTAGGGCTTCCGTATTTTTGTGATATAACCCCTAGCCATTTATTTACCATGTAATTTGGTAAACAACCACTGATCTTCTAGTTTTTAGGAAAAAGGTTTTGATGATAACTTCTTTAAACAAAGAGAATCACTTTGATATCAAAATTAAGTGTCCTTATAAAAGAAATAAAACAGAAAACTACTCTAGACTGTAAATCGTATAGAATATAAATGACATGAAGAAATTTCATTAAATATAAATAACTTTTGAATGTAAATATGGTGTATCATATGTACATGTCTCACTAACTCGTTTCTCTAACACTGGTACTTTGAGTAGTATATTTTACAAAGATGTGAACAAACTGAATCCTAACATCTAAGACTCCTATTTATACTAATTCGACCCTAACGGTATTTCTTTGAGATTACGCCATGTTTGACACCTTTTACAGGCATACATTTTGGCGCTTCCATGCGTCTTCCTGGCGAAACGCATTAGTTTGAAATTTAAACTTCCCGCTCGAAGCTTTTGAATTCAACTTTTAATTCAACCAACGTGATTGTCGAAGTATTCATATATCTTGAAATATTCCTTTCACTTTAAGTTTCCCTTCGACATGTCGAATCATAAAAATGAGCTTTATAAAATAACCTTATAAGGTCAAATTTCATGTTATTTTTAAAACATGATCTTCTCAAATCAACTTTCATATTTTTATCAAATGTCGAAATCTTCAGCTAACAAATTTCCCCCAATAAATGTCCATTTCGAATCAATGCAGAAAAGGCCATTTTTTTAATCACAAAATTTCGAGTAGCAACGTTTCATTTCCTGACGTCAAAGTTAATCATAACTGCTTTTTTTAAAAATTATCATCAAAACATGCGTGCAACAATTTCACAATCATTATATACCAACTTGCAAGGAAATGAATAATGATCTTTCACTTTTCTCTGTCAGATGTTGACACGTGCCCCACTAACTTCCTGAGGTGTAACCTCCAACGTTTCCACTTATCACTATAAAAAAGTTACCTCTTTTATTATTTCTTTTTCTAATTTTGCAAACTCAGAAATCTTCATACTCTCTCTGATTTACGATCTTATTCATTCTTACTTTTTGCATTCTCTGACCATGATTTTCCTTGCAATCTTTCTTTTTTTAGGGTAGTTTCTTACCCCCTAAAACACCAAAGAAAAGAAAAGCTTCTGATGAAGAAACAATCATTATTCCTGATGATGATGATGATGATATCCCCCTCACTCCTTTCAAGGCCAAGAAGAAACATAAGAAAGTCAAAACATCGAAGGGTTCTTCATATCAAGCCACCAATAAAAAAGATGTCGAAGTAAAAATTCATCCTCCTCCTCAACGTGAAGTTAAACCTACACTTTCTGGGGTTGTAATTTTGGAGCATATTAGCAGCAATGCTTCTAACCCTGATGATCAAAAGGTACATATTTATTTCAATCTTTTTACTTCTTGCTCAAATATATTTTGACCTAAGAACTTCTTTTTTATCTGCAGGATAAATCCACTACTCCTCCCATTTCTCCTATCAACCAAGATGCTCCTCTAAATATAGAGACTCCTTCGCCTCCTCCCACATCCAGTGGTGCTGTCCAAAATAAAGGGTCTTCGATTGTGGTTCCCCAATCTAAAGTAGGTGACTTCAATGTCGAACAGGAGACTTCCTCTCCCAGTGAAGATGACTTTCCAGAATTTGGCAAGCAAATATTGGAGGAAAATGAAGACTCTGAAAGCATTCCTAGAGATTCTTCTCTAAAAAGGGCTCAATTTCCTGTAGATTATGCCGAGGACGAAGAGCAATATTCAAATAGGGTTGAGACATACTTTCGAGATGATGAGGACATGGAAGAGGTCAAACCACAACCTAAAGATACTCATCTGACATATCCTGATACTACTGATGAACCAAGCACACAAGCTGAATCAATTCCATATCCCATCCTGACTCCAACACTCACTGAGGAGGAAAAAATAGCGCTAAAGAAGAGTGATCCCCTAAAGTATGTGGAGTTGATGATGGCTCTAAGGTATTCTTCTCTTTACAAAAGTGCTTATGGGGCTTCGACCCAATCTGGCGCTAGCGCTAGTGAAGCTTCTTATGACGAACTCATTCAGCAAGTGAAAAAAGCTGTGTTCGAAGCTGATTTGTTCGAAGTGCTGAAAATAGATGTTACTGCTCACTTTGGGATGAAAAAGCTGATTAATTGCATCAACATTACTGGTTGTCCTGCTAATGTAGGTGAGGTCTTAATGGATATTCAAAATCTAATTGACCAAATATACGCTGAGTACAACAAGGAGGTTGATGCAACTTCGAAGCTTCAAGCAAAAGAATAAGAGAAAACTGCTGAATTTGACAAAGCCCAGAGTACTTGTAAAGCATCTAAGGATTTGTTGGCTTTGAGGAAGGCAGCCTAAGAGGAATTCGACACTTACACCGCTTCGATCACACTTTGGGAGTCTCATATTGTGGAGTTACGGAAGAAAATAGTTGATGCTAGGGAAAAACAAGCTTCTATCAAAGGATTTGACACCACTGAAGCTGATACTTTGGCAACACAAAGCGTTTAGCATGTCGAAAGAGCTTCAGCCATGACTGAAGACATTATACGCCTCAAAAGCATACACGCTGATGTTCAATATAAGTTTGGCCTAGCAAATATCAAGTATGAAAGGATGAAGAAAAATATCCCATTTTGATTTATGTAATAAACCATTCATTGTATTTGATTTACATTGTAAGCATGCTTAGACAAAGCCATTTTGGAACCCTTATGTTTTATACCATGTTGGCTTCATTATTTCACTAATTTACTAGTTTGTCGCAATCTTTAAATCTTGAAGAAAAGGTTTGTATTTTTTAAAATACTTACCGTTAACTTTCAAGATTCTTCGTTCTTTTGCCAGTTCTTCAATTTCATAGGCACTGTTAGTGAATGTTTGAATGAATCGAAAGGGACCATTTTCCCTATAACTTATTCTTTCGATCCATTGGTAGAATCACCTTACAAACCACATCACCATTTGTGAAGGTTTTTCCCTTAACTCTCTTATTATATGCTCTGACTACTCTTTCTTTTTGCCTTCTTAGAATTTCCAAAGAATGTAAACTTTCTTAATCTATATTTGTTGTACCCCAAAATTTTCCCTCTCACTTATCAAGAATTGTCTCACAAGATCTCTTTGACCCAAGACTTGATTAGGGTTTGACCAGCTTAAGACATCTCCACATGCATTGATGACCAAAATTAGGGGTTGGGTTTGCACAAGGATTTTTGGAATATCAATCCTTCATATTACTTTCAAGGATCATTATGGACCCCCAAGGTTACTCATTTCAAGTTTCAAACCTTGAATCACATTTTTTATCAATCAATTAGACAATTGACCTAAAAATCAACTATATTGGGAAAAAAGTCAACCATGGCCAATTTACAGTCAAAATTCATATTTTTTTATCCACATCAACATCTTAGACTCATATGTATCATTTGATCAAGTTTGGACCACAATTCCTCAAGAAATTTGATCAAATCATCAAAAGGGCAAAATGGTCAAAATTAGGGTTTTGACAGAGAAAGGGCAATTTCTGATTTTTGACCTAGCAAATGGTAAATTAGTTTGAAGCATGATTTCAAGAGTTCAATTGCATAATTTTGACCTAATGATATGATTCAAAACATTACAAATCCATTGGATTGCCAAATGAATTTTGCAGTCAACTAATCAAAAGTCAACTGTACACTAAAAAGTCAAACTTTGACTTTTTGGTCAAAATCAAGTGCCAAAGATCATAATTCATCATAGCATGTCAAAATGTGAAACTTGTTCATCAAGAAACCAAGGATTTAAGATTTGGTTTTGAAAAGTTGAAATTTCTTAACTTAGAAATTTTTCTAAGTATAGAAAATTTCTTATTTTTTCTCAACTTTGAGCCAAATTTTCACCATGATGCAAGATGATTCAAAGGAAACTTCCAACACGAAAGTTGTAGATCTCCATTAAATCTATAACTTTTCATCACACAATTTCTCCTAAGATATCTGGGAATATTCAAAATCAATTCAAAGTTGGGTTGTAGAGCGCAATGCAAGCTTTCTAAAATGTCAAAGAAATCCTTGAGATCATTCTTGAGTAGGGAGAATCGAAGAGATGAAGTTGGTGATTTATCACTTTGATTTCAAGCCATTTCATGAGGAACAAAAATTCAAATCCTCAAGCATGCTGAACAAATCCTACTTTGCAGGATCCTAACTTGACTTTCACTCCATAATTAAATTTTTTCACATATGTTAGAAGCTTTAATCCAAGCATTAAATGTATTGTACAAGAACAATTCCATTTTTGGCACAAAGGTGTTATTTCCATTTGGATAAAGCACTACTTTTGCAATTTTCCACTTCTTGAGCCTTGCACTTGTTTTCTCTGCACACATGCAAAGCCAAAACCAAAAGCAACTTTCCTGAAGCCTCTACAAAACCAGACCATGCTTGTACAACACTTAGGGACTTGTCTCCTAACTTTTCTTCAAAAGCAAGTAATAGAGCCAAAAGGATATAACTTAGAAATCTTGAGAAAGCTTGATGTCTAACATCTTCCATATTGATACACAAGTGTATTGCAACCTAACACACGAATGCTAAGACTCATAAACACTCCCAAACACTTTTCTATTGAAAATCAGCCATAGCTTGACAGTTTTGAACATTATTCAGCCATCTCAAAATCCACTCGTGCGTTTTGAGTTTTAACCACCTAAACACTTAATATACATCATATCTAAGTGATCCAGACCCCTGTTCCCTCACTGTAACTCCTCCTCCATCATCCACCATTTTTGAATATCAAGCTTGCAGGTTGACTTGAGTAGGGAGATTCAGGGACTTTCAAGACAAAGTAAGGATTGGAATACACTCAGGGAGGTCCAGGCAAGCTAAATAGATCCTCAGGCCTTCTCAAAACTTGCCCAAACTCCATTCACGATCTCAACTGAAAGAGGTAAAAACTTAAACTTCTATCTTGTCATACAAGCATCCTTTGGTCCTGATTTGTGAAAGAAAAATGTAGATATCCTTGCACTAAAGCTAACCATGTTCATAGTTTTCATTTATATTAACTGTGTATAGAGAATTTTGAATTTGAAATTTCTGTAAAAATTAGGTTTCAAATTAGGGCAAGTAAAATTAGCTTTGATCTTTGATTATTAGTTTACATAAATTATATGGTTGAACTCGTGGGAAGAAACACCATAATTTTCATGTTTGGACTTTCCATTTTCATGGAGAAATGAGAGAGATACAGGTGGTCCGGCCATGGTTCAAAGTTGAAGATGAAGTTGCCTTCAGGAGGCGTTTTCTAATATATATTTATGCTTTTGTTTATATGAACGGATGTACAGCCACCTCAGTGGTAAGGCAGCGCACAAAAATGGTATAGGTCACAGGTTCAAGCTTTAGCTCCTGCCTTTTGCATTTTTTGACACTTTTGTTCATTTTTTTATTTCTGGAAGCGTTGGGCCTCTCATTCTTGGGCCCTTTTTGTTTTTGCTAATATGCTACCTCCTGTTTGCTTGCAGCACCCCTGGCCCAATATATTTTTATTCATTTTATTTTTCATCTTTATTTTATTAAATATATTTTTCTTAATATTAAAAATCACAAAAAAAATATAAAAATGATAGATTTATATTTTAGCTTATTTTATTTTACTTTTCTCACAAAAAATATTTTATTTAATTATATATTATCTATTTTATTAAATAAAATTTGTAAATTAAATTAGAACTAGTTTAATATTTATTTTTTCTTTATACCCATTAAATTTTTATTTTAATATGGAAAGGACCAAAATACCTCATAATTCCATGTATTATTTTCAAGACAAAAAATACAAAAATACTTACTCTTTCTTAAAGAAATTTATTTTCTTTTAATCAAATAGGATTAGGGTTTATTCAAAAATCTTTTCTAAAAAATAATTTCTTTTCTTAATTGATTTAAGATTAATCTTGATTTATATATTAGGTTTAGGTTAAGACCTTTTTCACCTAAAAAACCAAACAAAATCTTCTTTGCATTTACATACCTTTGCATGTTTAATTCATTTTTGTAAATTATTTATTTCATTTATTTGTACAAATTCAATTTGGTTGTAATAGACTAATTAGGTTTATATTATTGCAATCCTTATTCATAAGTTGTATACCCCCCTCCAAAAAATTTGTAATAGCGTATGACATTTAAATTTTGCAATTTATCACTTTTATATAACATGCTAGTAATTAGGATTGGTATGGCAAGATAAAAACCAATCAAATAGAAAACCCTAATCCAAGACAAAATAAAGCAATAAAATGACACACTTGCACACAAAACACCCCTAGGGTTATCCCACTTGGTTGCCTTATAAAAATGGCCATATTACGCATGTAAAGTGTCTTAGCCAAAACAAACAAATACAAGATCATAGTCCCTCGATGACGTTATTCAAAGTTGCCTTACAAAAATGATCTTAGTCCCTCAAAAAATGCTAAGATACTTTGCAACATTGCTAATCATGGCTATAAGATGACCCACGCCTGTCCCGTTTACATCCAAAGATATGGTTGCTTACTAAATTAATGGTAAGACAACAATATCAAAGGAAAAGAAAATGAACAAGAAAGACATTTGAGTAGGTAGAATACTTTTAGTTACTTTCTCCATTTCAAAACAAATATCCATGCTATTTTCAAAATAAACACCTACACATTCCCAAACATCTTACAAACATTGAAAACATTTTTAAAAGATCAACATCTTTGTATACATTCTTACGAACGAGAATTATTACAAAGATTGTCTAAACAAAGTCCTCTTTACAAAAACACTTTAAAAAACCACACAAAGCATAATTTCAAACAAAAGCAAGTGATCTAGCACGTAACTAAGAGCCCATGGAAAACCATGGATGAAAAGGGTACTAATACCTTCCCTTTTCATAATCTACCACCCGAACTCAAGAAACAGTCTCAAAGGTCTTTCCTGTGATTTTTCACCTTTCCTTTTGGATAAAAGAAAAGTCAGTGGCGACTCTTGCTAAACACAACATTTGCGATAAAACGCAAAACCATCAAGTCAGTTCTTCCACTGCATCACAAAATTGGAGACTCTGCTGGGGAGTATTCTAAAAGTGGGGTTACCTTGGGGTTAGATAAAATTTACATGCTTTATTTGTTTGACTTGTATGCTTTACATTATGGTTCTGTGTTTGGGTTTGAATCCTTTATCCGGATTTGGGATACATTATAGGTAAGTATCAATACATTATGGAAACTGTGAAGGGTATACATACATGGTCTAAGCAATAGCTACGTTAGTGCGACATATTTATGGGTACCGGTAGCCTTTGAGTTATTCATGAAATTCTGGCAGCAGATACTCAATGTCACAGTGAATGTTATGACACCGTATATGACTTTCTATAAGACAGTAAATCAAAAAGCAGTAAAGAACACAGTCAATTGTTTACCCAGTTCAGTGTGAAACAACACCTACTTTGGGGGCTACCAAGCCAGGGAGGAAATTCACTATAAGAGATATTAATTCAGGAATAAACCAACCAGTTTATCTCCTTCACTTAAGACCTACCCAATGCAACTTCAATCTAAGTTTAACTTAAACCTGAGTTCCTACTCACTCCCCCTCAATCACAGCAGTGATACTAAACAATTGACTAATGAAATTATGAAGACACTCTTCAGAACATACACTTGATTATGCTTCACAGCTTTTAATCAAGTAAGACAAACACTCGTGCTTCAAAGCTTTGAGTGATACATAAACCTAACTTGACCTTGCTTCAAAGCTTTAATCAAGTGACACAAACACTCGTGCTTCAAAGCTTTGAGTGATACACAACCATTACAATCAAAACCTACTCCAAGTCACTTATCATAATGATACTTGCTTGGATTACAGTAGTTAAAACTATACAGCCCCTTGTTGATCTTCTGTCAAAAAGTTGAGTTCACCAATAGCCTTCCTGTTGAATATATAGGCAGTTGTTCTTCAGTTAGGGCTTCCACGAAAATAGCTAGGGTTAATTAGGGTTAACCTCAAGACTTGGTCACAAGACTTTATCAACCAGATTAGGGTTAAACCAAGTTAACCTAAAGTCCACGTGAGATTCAGTTCTGAACCATATTCCTGAAAAATCTCAGAATTAACAAAACTGCATAACTGTTAGATCAGTACAAGATGTCTTAACATTGGTTATGACAACAAGAATCCTGTTTACTGATTTTGGTAGAATGTAATAAATGTGATAATTGCATAATGATCAGCTACACGCTCATAATGAGCAGCTACTATATGCCATTCTTTTTCTGCAGAAAGTACCTAGTAACCCAGAATGTTATGACATCAGTCATGACATTCACACACCTGGTTTTACCAAAAATACATGCCAATAACCAAACACTTACAAACTCCCCCTTTGGCAAATTTTTTGCTAAAACCCCTAAACAATCAGAGATTAGAGAGCAGCAGAAATAATATGTCTGCTGAGAAAATAATGTCTACCAAGTATAATTAACACAAAATCTTCTCCACCTCTTTAGCCATAAATAGGCGAAAGATACATGTACTTTTAGGTTATACAGTCATCCAAAATGAATAATAAAAACAAAAAAATCTGAAATCACTTGCAGCAACAGGTACCAGCAGCAAGCTTGACAACTCCACTGATCTTCAAGCACTATCATCTTCAAAGGAGGCACTATCTTCAGCATTAAGCTGATCTTCAGCAGCATCTTCTTCCCTTCTTTGTCCTTCAGTCTCCTCCTGTTCTAGTCTAGCAATTAGGTTCTCAAGAGTCCTTTTCCTTGTCTCCAGCTCTTTGCAGGTTTCCTTCAGCACAACTATAACATCAGATTTCTTGGACTGAGTTTTGACAATTGATGTCTTAGCTGATGTCATGACAATGTCAGGAACATGAGTTCCCTGAAATAGCTTATAGTGCAACCCAAGAGCATGGGCTCTTTTGCATACAGTATCTTTTTCAACTAGAATGTCAGAATACTGAGCAAGGACAATACCACATAGGAGGGAGGGAAAGGCAATAGGGCCTTTAACAGCATAGCTTCCAGCATGTTTTAAAATTTGATCAAAGATATACCTGCCATAGTCAAATTCTGGCATGGTTCCAACAGCATAAATGAATCTTCCCAATCCTGTGGAGATGGTTGATTTATGGTTGGTGGGAACCCAGTTGGCTGCACCAATCTTGTGCAAGATGGCAAATTTCATGCTTAGTTTGCTTGCATTCAGCTTGCCTTTTAAGGGCCAGCTCTTGACTTGATTTGCAGTGATGGTTTGGCATACTTGGTTGTCAGTAACCTCTAGTTCAGGGCAAGCCTCATCTGGTCTTCCTAGGAATTTGTTTATTTCAGAGGGAGAGAAATTTATCTTTCTTCCTCTCACATAGACACACTTAAAGTCAGTTGACCTTCCATCAGCACATCCTTCAGATAAATTCACTATGAATTCTTTGACAAGATTTTCATAGCAGTTGGTAAACTTTACCACAGTATTCATTAGACCAGCAGTTTTGATTAGGTCCATGATCTCCTTACATTCCATGGCACCATTGTTCAGTTCTCTTTCCAAGGCTATTCTTTTCAAACAAAATACTTCCATCTATTAGCATTTTCAGGGTGGTGAAAATAAATGTTGTCAGTGGGGACTTCAGGAACTTTAGCCATTTTGCTTGATGGGAGTTTCCTTCTGAGAGGAATGTCTTCAGCATCAACTTCAAATTCTGATTCCTCATCAGAATCAGAAGGTTCAGGCTCTTTCCTTTTCTTTGCTATTGGTTGTCTCACAGGCTTTGAGAGACTACCAGCAGGTACTCGGGTTTTCACCTTCCCTTTGGACAATCCAGTCTTCACAGTTTCTACACCAGTCTTGTCTTCAGACCTGGTTTTCTTATGAACAACATCAGCAGTCTTCTCTTTGGTCAGACATTTTGCAGCATCCTGCTTTCCTTTTCTGTTCATCATCCTTCTAGCTATGCTAGGGTTGATATTTGCAATTAGGTCATTGTCAGAGTATTCTTCATCCACATCAATAACCGGGGGTTCAATATCCTTCTCTGAAAGGTTCTGGAGATCATCAAGATTTTCAGATGATTTCTGAATGTTGTCATCAGGTGTCTCAACATTCTTAGTGACATCTGGATTCATTTCAACATTTGGACTAGCAGATTCTTGATTTAAAGGAACAGAAATGCCAGGTACCGAGTGGTTCTCATTCAGAATTCTTGTAAAAAGTCTAGCTATTGCTTGATGAACATAAGCTGAGCCTTCCCTATTTGCTATTTCTGAGGGAACAGAAGATGATGGTTGAGAGGGATTACCAGATGAAGAAGCTTGAGACCTTCCTGCATGCCTTGTTCTCAGCTTTTTAACCATAGAGGGGTTAGCTGCCAGTTCTCTAAGAGGAGTAATCTCTAGAACATCAGAATCCATGCAGGTTGTGATTGCCCTAGGTTCTCGATCAGAGGATGCGGAAGAAATAGTTGTCTTTGAAGAGGATGATGTCATGGATAGTTGAGACATTTTGAGAGTCTTAGAAAACCAGTAACAACAAGAGTGAAATCTTTGATTGAGAGAATGGAGATTGTTGCAGAGCTGAGAGAGGAAGGAGGTAAATGAGTGTCTATTCAACTTTTTAATAATTTTGAAAGAAATAGGGAAACATATGATTAACCCAATCAAAATAGACTTAACACAAAAATCTCCTTCATCCCTTGTTTTAAGCAAAATTAATTGCTACATTTCCTCATGTTGGCAAATACCTAACTTGCCCCTCAAATTTTCAAATTGATTTGCATCAAGTGCCTTGGTAAAAATGTCAGCCAGCTGTAGTTCAGTGGCAACATGTTCCAGTTTAATCATCTTCTCCTCTACAAGATCTCTGATAAAGTGATGTCTAATGTCAATATGTTTGGTCCTGCTATGCTGAATACGATTCTTGGAAATGTTGATTGTACTCAGATTGTCACAGTACAATGTCATAACATGTTGTGTGACATTATACTCAGTAAGCATCTGTTTCATCCAGATCATTTGAGAACAGCTACTACCAGCTGCTATGTATTCAGCTTCAGCAGTAGAGAGAGACACACAGTTCTGTTTCTTGCTGAACCAGGAGACCAGATTATTTCCTAAGAAGAAACATCCTCCAGAGGTGCTCTTTCTATCATCAGCACTTCCAGCCCAACTAGCATCACAGTAACCAGTCAGAGTTGGTTCACAACCATGAGAGTACAACAAGCCATAGTTGTAAGTTCCACTTACATACTTCAAAATTCTCTTCACTTGGTTGATATGACTGACCTTAGGATCAGCTTGGTATCTTGCACATACTCCAACTGCAAAAGAAATGTCAGGTCTGCTGGCTGTTAAGTATAGCAAACTTCCTATCATGCTTCTGTACAAGCTTTGGTCCACCTTAACCCCACTTGAATCTTTGGATAGCTTTAAATGAGTAGGTGCAGGAGTCCTTTTGTGATTGGCATTCTCCATACCAAACTTCTTGACAATGTTCTTTGCATACTTGCTTTGAGACAGAAAAATTGAGTCTTCCATCTGTGTGACTTGCAGTCCAAGAAAGTAGGTCAATTCTCCCATGAGGCTCATTTCGAATTCAGCCTACATCTGGTCAGCAAAATGTTTAACCATTTTATCTGACATTCCCCTAAACACTATGTCATCAACATAGATTTGAGCTACCATTATCTTTCCTCCTTCATTTTTGACAAAAAGGGTTTTATCCAAGCCTCCTTTTCTGTATCCTTTGTCAGAGAGAAATTTTGTCAACCTGTCATACCATGCTCTAGGAGCTTGTTTCAGGCCATATAAAGCTTTCCTCAATTTGTAGACATGATCAGGGTAGTTTGGATCCACAAATCCTTTAGGTTGTTCCACATAAACTTCCTTATTTAAGTACCCATTTAGGAAGGCACTTTTTACATCCATCTAAAATAACTTGAACTTCAGGAGACAAGAAATTCCCAATAGGAGTCTGATTGATTCCAGTCTGGCTACAGGGGCAAAGGTCTCATCAAAATCTACCCCTTCAACTTGAGTGTATCCTTGAGCAACAAGTCTTGCCTTATTCCTGGTGACAACTCCTTCAGCATCTGATTTGTTCTTGTAGATCCATTTTGTGCCAATGATGTTTGTTCCTTCTGGTCTAGGAACTAACTCCCATACTTCATGGTGCTTGAATTGGTTCAATTCATCTTGTATTGCTCCAATCCAGTATTCATCAGTTAAAGCCTCCTTAACATTTCTTGGTTCAATTTTAGACACAAAGCAAGAGTTTGAGATGATTTCTCTTGATCTTGTAATGACTCCACTGTTAGGATCTCCTATGATGAGTACTTTAGGATGATCTTTCTGAATTCTGATGGAAGGGTTTTTGTTAGCTTCCTTTGATTCAGAGTCTGATGCAGCAGTGTTAGGTAGATCATTCTATTGAGTTGAAGTCTTAAAGAATGTCTCAACATTACAAGGGACATCTGTTTCCTCATGATAATCATCAACTATGACATTTATTGATTCCATCATGACTTTGGTCCTGGAATCGAATACCCTATAAGCTCTGTTGTTGGTGGAGTATCCTAGAAATATTCCTTCATCACTTTTAGGGTCCAGCTTTCTCCTTTGTTCACGATCTGCCAGAATATAGCATTTGCTACCAAATACATGGAAGTACTTCACTGTTGGCTTTCTTCCTTTCCATAGTTCATAAATGGTGGATGAGGTTCCCTTTCTCAAGGTGACCCTGTTCTGGACATAACAAGCTGTATTCATAGCTTCAGCCCAAAAATGAATAGGAAGTCTTTTGGCATGTATCATTGCTCTGGCAGATTCCTGTATGGTCCTGTTTTTCCTTTGTACAACTCCATTTTGTTGAGGAGTTATAGGTGAAGAGAATTCATGATTAATTCCTTCTGAGGAACAGAACTCATTAAACTTATTGTTTTCAAATTCCTTGCCATGATCACTTCTGATTCTGACAATGCACCCTTCTTTTTCTCTTTGAATTCTTTTGCATAGTTCTTTAAAAACTTCAAATACATCAGATTTTCCCTAATGAAGTTAATCCAGGTGAATCTGGAAAAATCATCCACAACAACATAGGCATATCTTTTTCCACCAAGACTTTCCACCTGCATTGGTCCCATCAGATCCATATGTAGAAGTTCTAGAACCTTAGAGGTGGTCAGATGTCTTGACTTTGGATGTGACATCCTAGTCTTCTTACCAACCTGACATTCACCACAGACTCTCCCTTCATCAATTTGCAGTCTTGGAATCCCTCTGACTACCTCCATGGATATAATCCTTTTCATTCTTCTTAGATGTAAATGACCAAGTTTTTGGTGCCACAGTTTCACTTCTTTTTCTTCTTTGGCAATAGAACACACAGTAGAGTAATTAGTGTTCTCAGGCTCCCACAAGTAGCAGTTGTCTTTAGATCTGACTCCTTTCATTACAACTTCTTGTTTCTCATTAGTTACAAGACATTTAGATTTGGAGAAGTTGACCTTGAATCCTAGGTCACATAATTGGCTGATACTTATGAGATTAGCAGTCAAGCCTTTTACCAGCAATACTTTATTTAGATTTGGAACTGCAGGGCAGTCCAAGTTTCCAACTCCTTTGATTTCTCCTCTAGCACCATCTCCAAAGGTCAAATAACTAGTGGTGTGAGGTTTAACATTATTGAGAAGATTCTTGATTCCAGTCATGTGCTTAGAACATCCACTGTCAAAGTACCAGTCTTCCTTTGCGTAGACTCTAAGGGAAGTGTGAGCTATCAGGGAAGTAGCCTTTTTCTTCCACTGTGGAGTATATGGTACCTTGTTAGACTTAGGTTTGACACCTGGGTTCTGATTAGGATATCCATATAATCTGAAGCAGAATGGTTTTATGTGACCAAACCTCCCACAATGATGACATCTCCATCTTTGATACTTTTTCTTCATATTTCTCTGTTCTCGATGTTGAGTGCTATGTTGTGACATCTGCTTTGACATTTGTTTATCAGGCCTGATCTTCTTGTCTATACCAGATTTCTTTGCTGCCACAAATCCTAGACAAGACTTGTTTCCCACATTTTGTCCAACTTGAAGGATTTCTTCCAATTTGTCAGTTCCATTTGTCAGCATCTTGACAGATTTGGTCATCTGGTCCAGTTTTGAGTTTAGCATTTGAACTTCCCCTTCTAGATGACTTATAGTATCAATGTCTGCCTTTTTCTCAGCCTTCATCTTTATTATGAGTTTTATTTATCTCTCATTTTGCAGACAGACTTCAGCACTTCTGATACATAATTTCTTGTAAGAATCAGCCAGTTCTTCAAATGTCACTTCCTCATCACTAGAGTCATTATCAGAGTTACAAATACCAGTTAGTGCAGTAACTAGTTTGGCAGATTCTTCTTCAGAATTACTTTCTGAATCACAGTCAGACCAAGTAACAGACATTCCTTTCTTTTGTTTCTTAAGAAAGGTAGGACATTCAGCTCGAATGTGCCCATATCCTTCACATCCATGGCATTGAATTCCTCTGCTTTGATTTCCCTTCTCTTCAAACTTTGGTCTTCTGCTGGAGTCATAAGATCTGTTAATGTTAGAAGGAATGTTCTTAACATTTGACCTTGACTTTGGATCCATTCTCTTGATGAGTTTGTTGAATTGTCTTCCAAGCATGGCTATAGCTTCTGAAATATTTTCTTCTTCATCCTCCTTGTTTTCATCTTCAGTATTAGATACAAGTGCTATGCTCTTCTTTTTCTTTTCGACATTGTCACTGATCCCCATCTCAAAGGTCTGAAGAGACCCAATGAGTTCATCCACCTTCAAATTGCTGATATCCTGGGCTTCCTCTATAGCAGTTACCTTCATTGCAAATCTTTTAGGCAAGGATCTGAGAATCTTTCTCACCAATTTTTCTTCTGACATTTTTTCTCCCAATGCTCCTGAGGTGTTGGCAATCTCCAAGATGTTCATGTGAAACTCATGAATGGTTTCATCTTCCATCATCATTAGGTTCTCAAATTTGGTAGTCAGCATCTGAAGCCTTGACATTTTTACTTTGGATGTGCCCTCATGGGTAGTTTTGAGAGTGTCCCAAACTTCCTTGGCCAGTTCACATTGATGTACTAGTCTGAATATGTTTCTATCAATTCCATTGAACAAGGCATTTAATGCTTTGGAATTACCCAGGGCTAACTCATCTTCTTCTTTGCTCCATTCTTCCTCAGGTTTCAGACTGATTGTCCCATCTTTCTCAGTTATGGTGGGATGGTTCTATCCTTTGGCAGCAGCTCTCCAAGCCTTTTTGTCCAGTGATTTTAAGAAGGAAATCATACGAGGTTTCCAGTAGTCATAATTTGATCCATCTAGAATGGGTGGTCTGTTTCCAAAAACTCCTTCTTTGTCCATAGCGCCAGAAAGTGATATCCCTAGATCTCACCCAGTAAGACAGGCAGGGTGCCTGCTCTGATGCCAATTGAAATTCTGGCAGCAGATACTCAATGTCACAGTGAATGTTATGACATCATATCTGACTTTCTATAAGACAGTAAATCAAAAAGCAGTAAAGAACACAGTCAATTGTTTACCCAATTCAGTGTGAAACAACACCTACTCTGGGGGCTACCAAGCCAGGGAGGAAATTCACTATAAGAGATATTAATTCAGGAATAAACCAACCAGTTTATCTCCTTCACTTAAGACCTACCCAATGCAACTTCAATCTAAGTTCAACTTAAACCTAAGTTCCTACTCACTCCCCCTCAATCACAGCAGTGATACTAAACAATTGACTAATGAAATTATGAAGACACTCTTCAGAACATACACTTGATTATGCTTCACAGATTTTAATCAAGTAACACAAACACTCGTGCTTCAAAGCTTTGAGTGATACATAAATCTAACTTGACCTTGCTTCAAAGCTTTAATCAAGTGACACAAACACTCGTGCTTCAAAGCTTTGAGTGATACACAACCCTTACAATCAAAACCTACTCCAAGTCACTTATCACAATGATACTTGCTTGGATTATAGTAGTTAAAACTATACAACCCCTTGTTGATCTTCTGTCAAAAAGTTGAGTTCACCAACAACCTTCCTGTTGAATATATAGGCAGTTGTTCTTCAGTTAGGGCTTCCACGAAAATAGCTAGGGTTAATTAGGGTTAACCTCAAGACTTGGTCACAATACTTTATCAACCAGATTAGGGTTAAGCCAAGTTAACCTAAAGTCCACGTGAGATTCTGTTCTGGAATGTATGAACCATATTCCTGAAAAATCTCAGAATTAACAAAACTGCATAACTGTTAGATCAGTACAGGATGTCTTAACATTGGTTATGACAACAAGAATCTTGTTTACTGATTTTGGTAGAATGTAATAAATGTGATAATTGCATAATGATCAACTACACACTCATAATGAGCAGCTACTGTATGCCATTCTTTTTCTGCAGAAAGTACCTAGTAACCCAGAATGTTATGACATCAGTCATGACATTCACACACCTGGTTTTACCAAAAATACATGCCAATAACCAAACACTTACAATTCAAAGAAAATACGGGGCTGCTGAGTGATGTCATGAAGCACTAATGAACTTTTAGAACCTTTACTTGACCAACTTGGCCTTTAGGATTTAGTGAGATGATCGACTTTGGTGTAGTCCGAAGTTGGTAGATACTCGATACAACACTCATTGAGGTTTGGTTTCTTGGGATATTTCGATCGCCATTAAAGAGGCTTGAGTTGAAATAATGACCAAGGAAACAATCCAGTGATATTGAGATCTTTAGAAGCTGGTAACTATTACTAGGACAGGTTTAAGCCAACTAAACTTCAAGAGGGTACTTACTTATAAAACTCCATGCAAGCCTAAACCTAAGGATTTGTTTGCTTTGCTTGTATATGCATACTTGTACATAACATCATGGACATCATGAACATCATATACATCCACTAACCATTTCTAGGATTTTTGGATTCATCCTTGTTCTTGTTTTGTAGGATGCGGATTCACTTTGCAGGAAAACTATTCAAGTCAACCTTGTGAGAATCCCTCCACAGCTTAAGGAGCTAGCTTCAAGGATTCCTGAAAACTCTCCATTCACCGAGTGACATGGTCATCTACTCAACTTGGTCACCTCCAACACAGATGAGGACATGATGAAGGTTCTCTTTCAGTTCTTTGATCCTTTGCACCATTGCTTCACATTTCCAGACTATCAACTTGTGCCTACTTTGGAAGAATTATCCCAACTCTTGAGGATTCACACTCTCAGTCAACTACTTTTCAATGGTACGGAAAGAGATCCAAAGCCAAAAGAGATTTCTCAAGCTCTACACTTGCACTCATCTGATATCACAAATAATTGGGAAACAAGGAGTGGTGTCAAAGGCTTCCTAGCAAAGTTTCTATTTGAGAAAGACCAAAACTATTGGAATTCTTTAGGCTTGCAAGCTTTTAAGGAAATTGTGGCTCTCCTCATCAATGGGATGGTTTTGCTTCTAAATCCTGACCAACTCATAGACATCAACGTCGTCAAAATCTTCATATCCCGCAACTCGGTGCCTACTTTGCTAGGGGATATGCTACACTCTTTTCACACTCGCACAATGAGGAAAAGAGGTGTCCTTATGTGTTGCACTCCTCTCTTGGCAAGATGGTTTATTTCTCATCTTCCCCAATCTGTATTAAAGAATGAGCAAGGTTCAAGGTGGTCACAAAGGTTGATGACGCTCAAACATTCAGACATTTATTGGTGCTCTCGATCCAAAGAGAATGTTATTATTTTCGACCGTTGTGGATAATTCCCTAATGTCCCTTTACTTGGAATTAGGGGAGGTATCACCTACAACCCATGCTTAGCCTTAATGCAGTTTGGTTATGCCCGAAAGGATGGCCCGCACGAGATGTTGATTAAAGGTTTGGTATTCGACTACGACAACGACGATCAAGGTCTTCGCCAAATATTTATCCGAGCTTGGAGGATGATAAACAAGGTGGATAGCAAGACTTTGGGGCACAATAATTCCATCCCTCTTGAGCCTTACCTCAAATGGGTGCGAACTCGCGCTCAGAGTCTTATGATGCCATACCCCTTTATTCTCCTGGTAATCATTGAGCCTGTCATGAAGGGAGATGTTCCATACACTATCCTATATCCTAACATGCCCACATCTCTTGAAGACCTCCAAAGGTATTGGATACAACTCATAGGAGAGCGAGATACTTTCGAAGCCCAATTATAGCAAGCGAGAAGAAGGTTTTGGAGCTCACTAGGCTACTTCATGAGGAGTAGAATCTGAATGCCTACATTGCACCGAAGAGGATGCGCACTAATTTTCTATCTTAGAGTTTTGTATTATTTTGCCCAAGGGGAATTGATGTATTCAAACTTTATCTTATTAATATAATGTGTGTTTCCTTTTTGTCTAAAACAAATTTGAATCTTTGAAATCCTTGAAAACATTACATATGCATATACCATTCATCATAACATAAACAGGTCTTTTGCAACAAGTCTCCTCATCTCTCTACTGTTTATTTCAGTAAGATGGATCTCGAGCAAAAAGTGAAAGATCTTTAAGCTCAGAATGTGCAGTTTCAACAGTTGCTCATGACCCTATCCAAGGGGCAAGAGGAGTTGAACACTCTGCTGGCTGAAGAGAGGAAAAAGAAAACAAAAAAGGTAACCAGAGTCTTAAACATGGGAAGAATATTTCATGGGCAGACAAGAAGGACTTTGAACTTTGCAACAACATCCGGTGAAGGAGAGGGGAAAGGCAAGGAAACAGTTGTCCCGTCAGAATCGGAAGAGGAGGAAGAAGAAGATGACTACTCTAAGGAACAATACCCTCCAGCTGATGAAAAGTATAAACATCTTGAAGAGCGGTTAAGCGTGATGGAAATCCAAAAGGTGCCAGGTTTGGACTTTGAGGAATTGGGACTAGTGTCAGGGATTGTGATTCCTCCGAAGTTCAAAGTTCCTATATTTGCCAAA
This sequence comes from Vicia faba, assembly GCA_948472305.1. Lineage (NCBI taxonomy): Eukaryota > Viridiplantae > Streptophyta > Magnoliopsida > Fabales > Fabaceae > Vicia > Vicia faba. Next base: position 92,141,084 of record OX451735.1, on the reverse strand, counting down.
TATGACGGAGTGTGATGCCTTAAAATGCACCTTCTGTCCTACGTGAGGAAAATCCAACCCCATATGGATGACAAAGACTTATAGGTACATTTCTTCCAAGACAGTATGTCTGGTACTTAACTCGACTTATTTTACCAACTAGAAAGAGCCAATGTTCATAATTCGGAAGATCTTGCCGCAACTTTCTACAAGCAATATCAATACAATGCTGATTTGGCCCCTACCCGTACTCAACTCCAGAGTATGGCTATGATTTCAAATGAAGGTTTCAAGGACTATGCATAAAAATGGAGAGATTTGGATGGAAGAGTCCAACCCCCTATTTCTGAGATAGAATTGGTAGACATGTTCTTAGGTACCTTATTTGGTCCCTTCTTCAATCATTTAATCGGAAGTTCATCTGCAAGCTTTACTGAACTAATACTGACCGGAGAAAGGATAGAAGCCGGTATAAATAATGGAAAGATTCAGAAAGATACATCTTCTTCTACAGTTGTAAGGAATCCCTTTATCAGAAAGAAAGAGGTGGCTGCTGTATATCCGCAAAGAAACCAAGATAGGGTCGAACGCCGACCAATGGTGGGTGATGTTATGATCCCAAAGCCTACATCTGATCAATAAAGAAGTAATCAACTAAGGGTAGAAAGGCCAGTCAGGAAGTTTACTAGAATCAACATGACTTCGTCTCAGGTATTACCTCATCTACTAAGACCCAACTTGGTGACCTTGAAAGAAGCTCCGAAAAACCCCAACACAACATCCCCTCATTATCATCCCAATGCCTGTTACGCATATTACTCTGAAAGTCCTGGTCACGATACTAATAACTGTTGGGCCTTGAAGAACAAGATACAAGACCTAATTGAAGCAAAAGAAATTGAGTTTGATACGCTCGAGAAGCCAAATGTCATTTCTACTGCTATGGCCAGACATGGCCACAATACCAATGCCATTGAAGAATATTTGTTTGTTACTTCAGTTAATGAACTCATGAACCCACTTCTGACTGTTAAAATGAACTTGTTGAATGTCGGCGTGTTCCCGGGTTGTGATGAAGATTGTCATTTCTGTCTATCCTCACCGACTAGTTGTCCTTTGTTGAAAGTAGGCATTCAGTGCCTGATGGATAACAAAGAGATTTTGTTTGAAAAAACTCATGTTACACCTGTTCCTTTTGAAGATGTTTCTATCGTTACAATTTACGCCAATTCTTCCACGGTCTCCACTAAAAGACCCGTTAAAATTACATCAGTTCCGAAAGCAGCTCTTTTAATAATCACCATTCCTGGGCCCGTCCCATATGAATCAGAAAAAACTGTGTCGTGGAATTACGGAGGGGACATTTAATACCATGGCGTCAAGTAAGACTGGCCGTCCACCAAAGTGATAAACTCCGAAGAAGAAGATTCTGACATCAGTAATATTGTCGAAACTAGCAAAATTACCCGAAGTGGTAGGATCTTTTCTCCAAAAATTTCTCCCCCAAAAATAGTTTCTGGACCCGTAATTATCCCTGTGGCTGCTCCAAAGGTTGCTCCTACACCCGTAATCATATTTGCAAGTGCTCCAATTGACAAAGCCGTCAGTACCCCTGTTATCATTCCTACCAACACTCCTGCTTCCGAGTTAACAAGGCTTGAGGAAAAGGTGTTATGGTTGAGCCTGTCTGGATGAAGGCTCAGTCATTGACTATTCCTTGAGACTTCCAAGAAGGAAATGGAGGAGATCTTAAAAATTATAAAAAGGAGAGACTACGACGTAGTTGAACAATGGGGCTAAACTCCCTCCAAGATCTCCATGCTGGCATTACTACTCTGTTCCGAGGCACATGCAAAAGCCTTGGTGATGTTCTTAAAAACTGCCCATGTACCTCAAAATACATCTGCTGATCAATTTCAAGACTGCGTGTCTAGCCTAACTACAGACAATGGTTTAGGTTTTTCACATGCTGATTTGACGCCGAGGGGAAGAAATCATAATGAGGCTTTGCATGTCTCAAAGGAATGTAGGGGCACCACTCTGGCGCATGTTTTTGTGGACACTGGCTCATCTTTGAATGTATTACCCAAAAAAGCTCTTGACAGACTTGATTGTGAAGGGTTGACTTTGAAGCCAAGCAACATGGTGGTAAGGGATTTTGATGGTTTGAAGAGGATGGTACATGGGGAGGTATACATTCCCATAAACGTTGGAACCCAAACCTTCAATTCAACTTTTAATGTGATGGACATCCGCCCTTCATACTCCTGCTTGCTAGGCCAACCATGGATCCCCAATGTTGGCGTTGTTACCTCTACATTGCACCAGATGCTGAAGTATCCGGTTCAAGGGAAGATTATCACCGTACATGGAGAGGAAGAATACATGATCAGCCATCTCAATTCCTTCAGATATGTGGAATTGGACGATGAATTCATTGAAACTCCATTTCAAAACTTCGAAGAGGTCCCTCAAGAGGTTGTAGTGACCAAGACTATTCCCAAGATTACAAGGCCTCCGCTCTGGATGTCATCGCTAAAAGATGCTAAATTAGTGGTTGAAGAAGGTGGATGCACTATATGGGGACAACTCCCAGATATACCGTATAAGTATGACAAGTTTGACCTAGGTTCACTTCAAGTGCTCAAAAGGTTGTACGTCGTGCGCATGCTGGAGGGCCACCCTTGAAGATCAACAACGGTGAAGTCAACTCAGTGGAAGATGGTGAAGATGGTGGCAACCTGATAAAGTTCAGATACGCTCCAGACACGGATGCCATCCTGATACTCAGTCAGATTTCAACTTTTGATACATTTCCGATACGCTCCAGACAGACGCCATTCTGATACTCATTCAGATTTCAAATTTTGATACAAGTCAGATATGCTCCAGACACAGACGTTATCCTGATACTCATTCAAATTTCATCTTTTGATACAGTTCAGATATGCTCAAAATATGGATTCCATTCTGATACTCATTATCAACTCTCATATAAAGTTCAGATACGCTCCAGACATGGATGCCATTCTGATACTCATTCAGAACCTCTTTCAGATACAGTTCAGATACGCTCCAGACACGGACGCCATTCTGATACTCATTCAGGCTCAACTTTCAGTTACTATTCAGATACAGTTCAGATACGTTCCAGATACGGATTCCATTCTGATACTCATTCAGATTTAACTATTCAGATACAATTCAGATACGCTCCAGGCACGGACGCCATTCTGATACTCATTCTTTCATCTTACAAATTGAAATTCAACAATCACTCTTAGATGGCATCTTAAAGCACATCTCCTACAGCTTTCTATCACCTCTCCAAATGACATCTATATGCCTATTCCTTCTATCATCGCATCGCTGAGTTCAAATTTCTAGGCACTCTAGTGTCCAATCATCTTCCACCCTCGAGTCACGAATGGAAAAACTCGCCATTCTAACTCTTCAGGCTTATGAATATTGAACAGGGGAAGTTGTTGTACCCCAAAATTTACCCTCTCACTTATCAAGAATTTTCTCACAAAATCTCTTTGACCCAAGCCTGGATTAGGGTTTGACCAGCTCAAGACATCTCCTCATGCATTGATGGCCAAAATTAGGGTTTGGTTTTGCACAAGGATTTTTGGACTATAAATGCTTCATATGACTTTCAAGGATCATTATGGACCCCCAAGAATACTCGTGTCAAGTTTCAAACCTTGAATCACATTTTTGATCAACTAATTAGACAGTTAACCTAAAAATCAACTATATTGGGAAAAAAGTCAACCATGGCCAATTTACAGTCAAACTTTGTAATTTTTGATCCACATCAAATCTTAGACTCATATGTATCATTTGATCAAGTTTGGACCATAATTCCTCAAGGAATTTGATCAAATCATCAAAAGGGCAAAATGGTCAAAATTAGGGTTTTGACTGAGAAAGGGCAATTTTTGATTTTTGACCTAGAAAATGGTCAATTAGTTTGAAGAATGATTTCAAGAGTTCAATTGCACAATTTTTACCTAATGATATGATTCAAAACATTACAAATCCATTGAATTGCCAAATGAATTTTGCAGTCAACTGATCAAAAGTAAATTGTACACTGAAAAGTTAAACTTTGACTTTTTGGTCAAAGTCAAGTGCCAAAGATCATAATTCATCAAAACATGTCAAAATGTGAAACTTGTTCGTCAAGAAACCAAGGATTTAAGATTTGGTTTTGAAAAGTTGAAATTTCTTAACTTAGAAATTTTTCTAAGTATAGAAAAGTTCTTATTTTTTCTCAACTTTGAGTCAAATTTTCACCATGATGCAAGATGATTCAAAGGAAATTTCCAACATGAAAGTTTTAGATCTCCATGAAATCTACAACTTTTCTTCACAAAATTTCTCCTAAAAATGCTTGGATCTCAAGATATAATTTTTTGAATACATGCTCATTAACCAAAATAACCTAGTGAAATTTTGCCCTAGTTAGGCTGATTTTTTACCTAACTTCATGCCAAATTTTCACATAGTTCCAAGGGGAATATTCAAAAGCAATTCAAACATGGGTTGTAGAGCATATTGCAAGTTTCCAAAATGTCCAAGAAATCCTTGAGATCATTCTTGAGTAGGGAGAATCGAAGAGATGAAGTTGGTGATTTATCACTTTGATTTCAAGCCATTTCATGAAGAACAAAAATTCAAATCCTCAAGCATGCTGAACAAATCCTACTTTGCAGGCTCCTAACTTGACTTTAAATCCATAATTAAATGTTTTCACAGATGTTGGAAGCTTTAATCCAAGCATTAAATGCATTGTACAAGAACAATTCCATTTTTGGCACAAAGGTGTTATTTCCATTTTGATAAAGCACTACTTTTGCAATTTTCCACTTCTTGAGCCTTGCACTTGTTTTCTCTGCAAACAATCAAAGCCAAAACTAAAAGCAACTTTCCTGAAGCCTCTACAAAACCATACCATGCTTTTACAACACTTAGGGTCTCCTCACTTTTCTTCAAAAGCAAGTAACAAAGCCAAAAGGCTATAACTCAGAAATCTTGAGAAAGCTTGATGTATAACCTCTTCCATACTTATACACAAGTTTATTGCAACCTAACACATGAATTCTAAGACTCAAACACTCTGAAACACTTTGCTATTGAAAATCTAAAATAGCTTGCAGTTTTGAACATTATTCAGCCATCTCAAAATCCACTCGTGCGTTTTGAGTTTTAACCACCTAAACACTTAATATACATCATATCTAAGTGATCCAGACCCCTGTTCCCTCATTGTAACTCATCCTCCATAATCCAACATTTTTTAATATCAAGCTTGTAGGTTGACTTGAATAGGGAGATTTAGGGACTTTCAAGACAAAGTAAGGATTGGAATACACTCAGGGAAGTCCAGGAAAGCTAAACAGATCCTCGGGCCTTCTCAAAACTTTCCCAAAATCCATTCGCGATCTCAATTGAAAGAGGTAAAAACTCAAACTTCTATCTCTTCATACAAGCATCCTTTGGTCTTGATTTGTGAAGAAAAATATAGATATCCTTGCACTAAAGCTAACCATGTTCATAGTTTTCATTTATATTAACTGTGTATAGAGAATTTTGGATTTGAAATTCCTGTAAAAATTAGGTTTCAAATTAGGGGAAGTAAAATTAGCTTTGATCTTTGATTGTTAGTTTACAAATATTATATGGTTGAACTACTGGGAAGAAACACTATACTTTTTATGTTTGGACATTCCATTTTCATGGAGAAATGAGAGAGATACAAGTGGTCCAGCCATGGCTCAAGGTTGAAGATGAAGTTGCCTTTAGGAGGCGTTTTCTAATATATATTTATGCTTTTGTTTATATGAACGGATGTACAGCCACCCCAGTGGTAAGGCAGCGCGCAAAAATGCTATAGGTTACGGGTTCGAGCCTTAGCGCCTGCCTTTTGTATTTTTTCACACTTTTGTTCTTTCTTTTTTTAATTTCTGGCAGCGTTGGGCCTCTCATTCTTGGGCCCTTTTTGTTTTTGCTAATATGCTACCTACTGTTTGCTTGCAGCACCCCTGGCCCAATATATTTTTATTATTCATTTTATTTTCAGCTTTATTTTATTAAATATATTTTTCTTAATATTAAAAATCACAAAAAAAATATTAAAATGATAGATTTATATTTTAGCTTATTTTATTTTATTTTTCTCACAAAAAATATTTTATTTAGTTATATGTTATGTATTTTATTAAATAGAATTTGTAAATTAAATTAAAACTAGTTTAATATTTATTTTTTCTTTATACCCATTCAATTTTTTTTAATATGGAAAGGACCGAAATACCTCATAATGCCATGTATTATTTTCAAGACAAAAAATACAAAAATACTTACTCTTTCTTAAAGAAATTTATTTTCTTTTAATCAAATAAAATTGGGGTTCATTCAAAAATCTTTTCTAAAAAATAATTTATTTTCTTAATTGATTTAAGATTAATCTTGATTTATTTATTAGGTTTAGGTTAAGACCTTTTTCACATAAAAAAACAAACAAAACTTTCTTTGCATTTACATACCTTTGCATGTTTAATTCATTTTCGTATATTATTTATTCCATTTATTTGTACAAATTCAATTTGGTTGTAATACACTAATTAGGTTTATATTATTTCAATCCCCATTCATAAGTTGTATACCCCCCATAAATGTTGTAATAGCGTAGGACATTTAAATTTTGCAATTTATCGCTTTTATATAACATGCTAGTAATTAGGGTTTGTATGGCAAGATAAAATCAATCAAATAGAAAACCCTAATCCAAGACAAAATAAAGCATGAAAATGACACACTTGCACACAAAACACCCCTAGGGTTATCCCACTTGGTTGCCTTATAAAAATGGCCATATTACGCATGTAAAGTGTCTTCGAAATAACAAACAAATACAAGATCATAGTCCCTCGTTGACGCTATTCAAAGTTGCCTTACAAAAATGATCTTAGTCCCTCAAAAAATGCTAAGATACTTTGCAACATTGCTAATCATGGCTATATGATGACCCACGCCCGTCCCGTTTACATCCAAAGATAGAGTTGCTTACCAAATCAATGGCAAGACAACAATATCAAAGGAAAAGAAAATGAACAAGAAAGACATTTGAGTAGGTAGATTACTTTTAGTTACTTGCTCCATTACAAAACAAATATCCTTGCTATTTTAAAAACACATTCCCAAACATCTTATAAATATTGAAAACATTTTCAAAAGATCAACATCTTTGTATACATTCTTACGAATGAGAATCATTACAAAGATTGCCTAAACAGAGGCCTCTTTACAAAAACACTTTCAAAAACCACACAAAGCACAATTTCAAACAAAAGCAAGTGATCTAGCAAGTAACTAAGAGCCCATGGAAAACCATGGATGAAAAGGGTGCTAATACCTTCCCTTTTCATAATCTACCCCCCGAACTCAAGAAATAATCTCAAAGGTTTTTCCTGTGCTTTTTCACCTTTCCTTTTGGATAAAAGAAAGGTCGGTGACGACTCTTGCTAACTGCAACATTTGCGATAAAACACAAAACTATCAAGTCAGTTCTCCCACCGCATCACAATATCCACCAATTCGTTCTTTATTTCCCAATAAAGATCTGTGGGAATTTTGTTTTGTCTTTGGATTCAGACTGACTGTAAGTAAATCTCTACTGGCAAAACTGCATCCTGTCCAAACGTTAGACGAAACAAAGTTGTATTTTTTGCCTCTTTTGGGGATGTTCGACAAGCCCATAAGACTTGATCTAAGATTTTGGGACAATTCTTTGGCTTTCTGCCCACATGTTTCTTGATTAAACCAGTGATTACCTTGTCAGCTGCTTTAACTTGTCCATTCGCTTGTGCATAATAAGGTGTAGAAGTTAGTAATTTAAAACCCATATTCTTAGAGAACTCTTGCATCCTTCAACCAGTAAATACCAATCCTTGATTTGTTTTAATAATTTCTAGAATGCCAAACCTATAAACTATATGCCTCTGGATGAATTCGATGATGCTTTCTTAATCAACATTCACCAAAGGTATTGTTTCTATCCATTTTGTGAAATAATCTTTTCCCACCAAAATGTATTTCTGATTTTTTGAAGATGATGGTCTAATTTCGCCAATTAAATCCAATGCCCAACCTCTTAAAGGCCATGGCTTAACAATTGAATATAATTCACTTGTAGGAACATGCAGAATTCCTACATGAATCTGGCACTCTTGGCATCCTTTGGAAAAATCTATACAATCTTTTAGAACTGTAGGCCAATACATGCAATATCGAAACAAAATCCACTTCATCTTATGACCTTCCTAATGTGCTCCACATGCGCCACTATGCATGTTGGCTAGTGCTAAATAAGCTTCAATTTCTCCTAAACATTTCAACAAGACCCCCTCTAGGGTTTTCTTAAACAATTTGTTTCCTATTAGCACATAACTTAAGGCACGGAAATTTTACTTTTCTTTCAGTATTTACTGTTGGGTTTTTTAAATAACTTATTATTGGATTTCTCCAATCTGTATTTTCTAAACTGTACATGGCTAATACTTCTAAATGTACTTCGTTTGCATAACCTAGACTTGAGTTTTTTGAATCTGCTGGAGAAAGTTTAGTAGCTAGTACCTTTCCCCGTTCTTTGATCAAATCTTCCAATCTTTCTTTTGATACTTTATATCCTGAGGCAATCTGCACTAAATTATTTGCTTCTTCATTCTTCAACCTGGGGATGTGCTTGATATCTACAAATTCAAATTTCTGGAGCAATCTATTTGCTATCATGAAGTAAAATATCAAGTTTTCTGTTATGCACTTGTACTCTTTGGTAATTTTCTTGATTCCTAATTCATAGTCACCCATTAATTTGACACTAGTTGCCCCCAATTCCAATTAAGCTTCAAGTCCTGCTATCAATGCTTCATATTCTGCTTCATTGTTTGAACAAGGGGGTCATCTATTTTCTACTTAAGCTTTGTTGGAATTTTATCTGGAGAAATAATCAAAACTCCAATTCCACTTCCTTCCTTATGTGTAGAACCATCAAAGAACAATTTCCAAGGTTCCAACTCCATAAGGTTCTGGTATGTTTTGACCAATGCATGGTTGACAATGAAATCAGAGACTACTTGCCCCTTCATTGCTTTTAAAGGCATGAAATTAAAGAGTACTCTATTAGGGCAAAATCCTACTTACCAATTCGACTATGTAGAATCGGTTTCGAGAGCATATGCTTAATAACATCAAAATATGAGGAATCGTAAACGTCAACTGGCTTTATATAATATTTTAACTTGGTACATGAGAAGTACAAGCAAAGACATAACTTTTCTATTGAACTTATCTAGTCTCTGCGTCATTCAGTACTTTACTTAAGTAGTAAATGGCCCTTTCGACACCATTTTCATCCTCTTGAGCCAGCATGCTTCCTATAGTTTTATCTCACGCAGATATGTATAACCTCATGCACTTATCTCTTTAAGGAGGCGTTAGAATAGGTGAATGCATCAAGTATTGTTTGATTTTCTTGAACGCCTCTTGATGTTCTTCGTTCCATGCAAAGTATCCTTTCAGCCGTAAGAGTGGAGAAAAGGCATGAGTTCGACCACTTAAGTTTGATATAAACCTTCACACGAAGTTTATCTTTCCCAGCAGTGATTGCAACTCTTTCTTCGTTGATGGTGCTTTCCTTTCCATTATTGCCTTTGTTTTGTTTTGGTTGATTTCTATGCCTTTCTTATGGACCAAAAAGCCAAGAAAGTCACTAGCCTGCACAAAGAGTGCACATTTAAGGGGATTCATCTTCAGGCCATATTTTCTCATCCTTTCGAATGACTGGCGAAGGTGATCCAGGTGACTAGGTCCTGATATAGATTTCACTATTATATCATCAATATAGACCTGCATGAAAGTTTATATGAAATCATGAAATATAGAGTTCATGGCTCTTTGATAAGTTTCCCCATCATTTTTTAAACCAAATGGCATATCCACCCATTCATAAGTGTTTATTGCCCCAGGGAATCGAAATGTTGTCTTTGGCACATCTTCTTCTGCAATAAAAATATGATTGTATCCTGAATACCCATCAAGCATACTAAGATATTCAAAACCAGCAGCAGAATCTACTAACATTTCAGCCACATGCATTAGATATTCATATTTAGGAGTTGCACAATTGAAATCACGAAAATATATGCATACTCTAAGAGATTTGCAATCCATTCGACATACATTATAGTCCGGATGAATTTGTAGCGCAAGAGTCTTTCGACTTCTTGCTTTATCTTCGAGAAAATCTCCGGTGCAAATCTTCTTGGTGTCTGTTTGATGGGTTTTTTGCCATCTTTTATGGGCAGCTTCAGTTCGACCAGGTCTCTGCTTAAACCCGACATTTCTTCAAAGTCCCAGGCAAAACAATCTTTGTACTCGTTAAGCAACTGGATCACTTCTGCTTTCACTCCTGGACTAAGCTTCAAATTGCCATACGTGGGTCTTCTTAAAGTACCATATCCACTTCTTCAAGAGGGTCCTGCACTAACATCTTTGCGTTCGACACCACTGGATCCTTCTCGAATCCTAAAGGCCCATCATCATATATTGCGTCTAGCCTTTGGTCTTTTTCTTTGACGGGCTTCTCTTCGTCAGGGGGTTTTGGCTTGAAGAAAATCCTAGGTCCTTTTACATGATTTGTTTCTTCATTGGCCTTTATATCCATAATCTTTACTTTGGCTTCTAAAGCCGTTTTTAGTCTGTTTTCAGCCAAATAGGCCGAAATATTTTTGAAGAAGGAAGATTCAGATATGGTCACTATCTTCGTCATCCCAGCCTGTTGGTCGTATCCCTGGAAGTCCAGGTACATCATCTTCCTGCCCCAAAGTCTCTCTATCCCAGCAAAATCCATGCCTTGGATGCAGGGTCAGAAAGTACATATCATTATTGTTTGGCGCATATGCGCCATCTGCAGCACTACAAGGCCCTACGTTGGCCAAGTTTCGATCAAAATTCCTTCGATCAACCTGGTTAACCTCTACCATATAATAGCTTTGGTCTGCTTCAATATTTTCCACAATTCCATCTTCTCTCCAAATTGCCACGTGGTGGTGCATTGAGGAGGGAACTGCGCCTATCCCATGAATCCATTCACGGCCCAAGAGTAAATTGTAGTTTGTCTTGGCTGCTATAACCATGAACATTGTTGGTCTGGTGATGGTTCCTACAGTGAGATCAACTTGAACTACGCCAAGTGTATGGCCAATTTTTCCTTCATAATTAGACAATACCATATTATGGGGATTTATATCTCTATCATACATACCTATCTTCTTCAGCAATAATTGAGGCATGAGGTTGACAGTAGTACCCCTATCTATCATTACTTTGTTGATCCCCACTTGTTCTAATTTTCCCCTGATAAAGAGAGGCTTCATATGGTTCTTCATACCTTGGTCTGGTTTTGCAAAGAACATGTTATGTTCTTCGACTGCTCCACTATTCATAACATAATAGCACACAGGTTTGTGATTTTCCATCTCTAATTCATCTGCTTCTTCAGAATCTTCGACCTCCGTTACTTGATCATATTCATATGGTAGTACAGAGACCACATTACAGACGATATTCAGAGAGGACTCCCCATCTGAGTCGAAGTTGTCAGTAAGCATGTCCTCATTGTTGATTGGCTCTTTTTTAGTTGGTTCCTCTGGAGCCCTTTCGACGGATACCTCAGTCTTTCTGGGGGAAAGAGCCTCCTTTGTGCTGGTGGCTTCTCTTCGACAAGTGCAGCAGACGGAGTTTGATTCCTACTGGATTCCCCTACCTCATTGCTGATGAGTTCCCTTTGAGCCTTATTGGTCCTTTGGCACCTTCGCCATAATGTCCTTGTCATTGGATTTTTTCCTTTGTAGTTCTCAGAAACATAGGCTTGTTGCTTTGTTGACTAGAACTATCTTCGATATGCCCATGCAGATCTGCCACCTTTTTCGAAATTCTTCCATTTCCCTTTTCCTTTTCCTTTCCCCTTTCTTTGACTAGACTCCAACCATTTGTCTATTGGGATGTTAGATGGTGGCTTGAAGGTGACTTTTCGATTCACTCTGGGGTGTGGGCTATCTTCCCTTTTTGGAATTCCTTTCACATTGGTTACATACCTGCCCTTGCTACTCCTTTGATTGTTCCAGTGTTGTGTAAACGGAATTCTTTCGAATGCTTCTGTTGCTTTCCTATCATAAACATCACTGAACCATGGGCACTTTAAAACTTCTGATCCTGTCTTATGACACCTAACTAAAAATCCCATCAAGCTTTCTCGCATTTTTGGGTATGGCAGCAATTCTCTGGCAATCTTCCAGTTGTTTCCATCCCTCTCTCTGTACACTTTCTGGTATGTCGTTGCAACGCTTCGATCATTCTTTGAGTTTCACCTTGGACACACTAGTCCTTAAGGATTCTTCGTATGGCAATGAAAAAGATATTCCACCAGGCTTATTCTGGTGCCTAGTTCGCATCATGTCATCCTCCATCTTCAAACGTCTTTCAATCTCTGTCATCTCTGGGGATAGCTGGTTCAGATTCCCCATGTTTACTTCGAACTTGGGACCTTCAGCATTCTCAAGTTCTTCGAATCTGACTCTAAGACCCTCAATAGTCTTAGATTTGTTAACAACTTTGGCCCTTCCCCCAGTTTTGTTAACTTCGAACTTGGGACCTTCAACAATCTCCAGCTCTTCAAATTTGACTCTAAGACCCTCAGTAGTCTTAGGTTCACCAGAAATTTTGGTATTGCCATCAGTAGCATTCCTTTCAAACTGGCCCATGAGACCCTCAACAGTCTCCAGCCCATGAGCATCTTTAGATACTTTGTCGAGTTGATCTTCTTCAATTTCAAAAGCCTCCACCATGTTGATATCTACAGGCTCTGCAAAATTTGTCTCAGCAACCTGAAGAGGATATGCGTCGACCTTCATCTTGGGGTTCTCTCCAAACTTCAACCTTCCTTCCTTGATTGCACTTTGTATCAAATCCCTGAAAAGATAGCATTGTGAGGTTTTATGGCCTAAAAAATTATGATATTTACAAAAAGCCCTTTTCTTCCGTTGTTCTAATGGAGGAATTTTAGCTCCAAGGGGCACTATCATCTGGCCATCTTTTACTAATAAGTCAAAGATTTCATCATACTTGTTGATGTCGAAGGTATAAGATTTCTTTGGGAATTTGTCATTCCTTTCTGGTTTGACGGGATTCTTCCTGTTTGCAGGTGTTAGCCCTTTGCAAGGATATGGTGGTCCTTACTTTAATTCTGCAAGATATATCTCGTGATCTTCGACCTCTGAAGAGTCATCTTCGACATCTCTTTCATCTGAGCACGCTTCGACATAAGCCACTATTTCTTTCGTGTGGCTTTTATTAGCCCTTTCTTTTTCAATCTTTAAATGCTCCACTTGTCGAACCCTGTCAGCCAGTTGTGCCATGTCTCTTAGATACTGGGGATCTAACTTCTTTCGGATAGAGAAGTCCAATCCTCTTGCTGCCATTTCGACCAACTCGTGTTCAGGCACTTGTGTGAAACACCTTGCCTTTAACAGACAGAAGCTGTTAAGATAATCATCTATAGGCTCGCTGAATTTTCACTTAACATTTGCCAATTCGCTTAGGCTGATTTTGGATTAACCTACATAAAATTGTTCATGAAATAATCTCTCCAAACGAGTCCAATCATGGATGGAATTTGCTGCAAGAGTTGTAAACCAAGTAAAAGCATTTTTGGTTAGTGAACTAGGGAAATATTTAATCCTTAACTTTTCATTGTTTGCTATATCCCCTTCTTCTGTAAGATAATTAGCCACATGTTCTATGGTTGACTCATTGGTGTCACCAGAGAACTTTGTGAATTTTGGCACATTCCATCCCCTAGGTAACTCAGTTTGCAGAATGTACTCAAATAAAGGGGATATATAGTTTGGCCTTCGCATGCCAATATTTACTCTATTATGTGCCATTATTCTTTCGACTATGGCTGCTCGATTATTGTTTCCTACCATATCATCATGTCGACACCCTTGGAGAATTTTGTCAGCGTCTTGGTTCTGATTCACCATGACTACCCTTCTTCGTGGTTCCTCCCTTGGAATAGCCTGTTGAAATCTATGTGGTTCTTCCCTTCGAACTGGTTGTTGAATTTAAAGTTCTGGGTGTATAATTGGTTGGGCCTGGTCAATGGTTGGTTCTTCTTGAAATAGTATGCCTTGATTCTCCCTTGTCCATGTGGGTTGTGGTTTTCGAGTTGATTCTCTGGGTGCAGCAAAAAAATCTGCAAGGCGACTGTGATACGGTGGCAGAACCGATTGTTAATACTGGTTTGTGTTTTGCATTTTTTTGTTCGCAAAATGTCGCGGTAAGCAAGAGTCGCCGCCGACTTTTATTTCATCCAATCGGAAAGGAAAAAAGTACAGAAAAAAATCCTTTTTCGAGATATTCTGAGTACGGGGGTTAGATTATAGAAAGAGAAGGTATTAGCACCCTTTCTATCCAAGGTTTTCCATGGGCTCTTAGGTACTTGCTCATCTTTTTAAAATTGATTGTGTATGTGCTTTGTTTTGAAAATTTTTGACTTCGTGATAACTGTTGTATCAGTCCTCAAAGGTGTGACGAAGTTGTTTTTGAAAATTGTTTTGAAGAGTGTAAGTGTGAAAATTTTGATTTGAGCAAGTATCTACTAACATCTACCTACTCGAAAAAGGATTGTTTCTATTCTTGTTTCCTTTAGAGAGTGCTATCCTACTATTGAAAAATAGGTAGCACCGTCGTTTGAGTAGTAAGGGTCAATTCGTAAGGGACGTACGGTCATTAAAGAAATGTTAGGACACCTTAGTAATAACCCTAAAGTCTTAAGATCATATTTGAGGCATCATCTCTGATGCAACATTCCGAGGCAACATTCGAACGGGACATTTGATCTTTTTTAGACAGAAGGGTAACCACTAAGATACCCTATACTTAATGATCGTTTACCGAAGGCAACCGAAGTGAGAGTATACCCTAGGAGTGCATATGTGCGAGTGATTTGATTTAAGTTATTGTCTTTGCACATTAGGGTTTTCTAGCCGTTTTAAATTATCATGCAATCTTGTCATACAATCCTATTAACATACATCTAAACAGTTAATATTTGCGAGAATTAAAATGCGAGAAAATAAACCTACGCTATTACAAGGCTTCCGGATAGGGATTAATTACATAGCAAAAAAACCCGCAAAAGGTGATAAATAAAAGAAAATCCTAGATTAAACTATTACATACTGTGGGCAGTTACATTAATATTGCAAAAAATAATAAACACACGCGATGAATCGAATACAAGATAATTAGGGTTTTGACCCCAACTATACCTAATTGTAATTTAAAGGGAAAATTATTTTTTGTAGTTTTTGATTATTTTGAGAAAATAAATCTCAATTGGATAATAAAAAAAAAACCTAATTACTAATTAATCTTAATTTAAGAAAAATAATTAAATTAACCTAATTTTTGTATTTTTATTTTGAGAAAGAAATAAATATTGAATCAAGAGTCTAACCCGAATTGTTCTAATTGATTTTAATTATATAAAAAGGTTAGAATTTCCCTAAATTAAATTAAACTAAATTAAATTAAATTTGATAAAAAAACAAACTAATTCTAATTTTTTTTAAACTCTTGATTTTATGATTTTTTTGTGAAAAAGAAATTAATTTTGTTAAAACTAATTAAGCAAATTAAAGAATAAAAAGAAATAAGAAAAAAAGAAATATAAAAAGAATTAGTAATGGGTGTGATGTTTAGCAAAAGAGGGGTGTTGTTTGCAATTTCTTGGCCCAACAAGCTCCTGGCCCTGTTGACTTCGCCTAATCACATGTGCACGTTTGACTGGAGCGCATGGTGGTCCTTCAGGGAGAAGGCCTTAGATCTGAAGCCTTGATGGGTTGAACGGCCAGATCTGGATAGTACATGGTGGATCCCTTGTCATGTGATACGCTGGATTGCCTGTTAAAGAAATGCATGAATAAAAGTTGGGACCTGGGGATCGAACCCAGGCCCTTAAGCATTATCCCCTTGCACGCTTGCCAACTGAGTTGGTTGTGTTAGTTGTATAAACAATAACAAACAAATATTATATAATACAAACAAAATATTAAATTTTAAAACGCGCGAAATTCAAACTGGCAAGTCAGGGATCGCCACGTATCCATCTTCTTGCTCCCACCGTCGTTGTAGGTTTTGTAACCTTTACCTACAGACGTTAAGCGTAGGTATAGCCCCTGTGCATTTCCAAAATTTTTTACGCGCATGATAAATGAAAACCAATGGTACCAATCAACTTGTTTCAACCTCATGAGCATCATGGTACCATTATCAATTCCCAATTTTCCCTGTATGAGAAATCCCTAAAAACAAAGAACAAACCCTAGCCATGGCAGTTTCATGTTCAGTCAATAAAAATGCAATTGAATCAATATATTTCAGAATCAATATCTCAAGGATTATAAATATGCCAATCAATCATGCTAAATATGCCAGAATCAATATATTTGAATTCAAGAAAATAGGCAAACCGTGTGACTGCTACGATGCGTTTCAAGGCGTGGGGAGGCTTGCTAACAGTTGAAACACGATCTTGGGGCGTCCAGCAATTGATTGGTATGGTTAGAATGGCTTGAGATGGTCTGCAACTTGGAATTTGGTCTGCACTTTTTCTTTTAAATATTGCAATACTTTCTCTGCCTTTGCACCCTTCCAGCCTCCCATCTTTAGTCTTCCTTTGTTTCTTATGTATACTAGAGTGCATTAGGGTTAATATTTTCATCCAATCTTTTGCCATTTATGAAGATTGATCCATGATTTAATCCTTGCACCAAATATTTCCAAAACAAGCAATTTCAATCTTTTTTGTCCATGTGAATCCTTGCACGATTTGAACTTGTCCCCAGCTGTATAATGAATCTAATCATGCACAAAATATCAAGGTTTAATTGGCTTTTGATATTTTCATTATTTTATATTGATTTGATTTGATTTAAATGAAATAAAATCAAAATATATAAAAAAAATAAAAGAATGACAAGTGGAAGGGCTCATGGGTCGTGGATCACATTACAAACTCAATGCAAGCATAAAAAGTTGGACCCATTTAGCAAAAAATGCAAATTTGAAAATGTTTGACTTTTGGCAATTTTGCAAAAAGGTCAACTTGGCAATGCATAACTCCCTAAATTTTGAGCCTAGATAGGTGTTCTTTGACTTTTTAGAAATCTTAGGATGTCCTATAAGAAACCCTTTTGGTCTCATCTCAATTTAGTTTTCCATGTTCATGTATGAAGCCTTGACCCAAAAGGTATTTTTGTTGACTTTTCAGAATGACCTATAATGTCCAAATTCATATCTTCTTGTGAGTGAATATTTTGAACTTGGGAGCTGAAGATGAATTGTATGGAATTACATCATCTTCAAAATGAGCTTTGGATGGGTCATTTTTGATAAAGTATGAGAAAGTTATGCTGGGTCAAAGTTGAGTTGACTTTTCCTGCAAAACCCTAATTTAGCAACTTTTGGGTTTTGATGAATTGTGAGAAATCCTTGAGGAATAATGATCAAAACTTGATCAAATGATGAATAATACTTCAAAATGAGAATGTTGGCCAAAAATCTTGAAGTTTGACTGTATGTGGGCCACAGTTGACTTTTGACCTAGCATACTCGATTTCTAGGCACTTGAGCAATTGACTGAGCAAACTTCCTCTGCAAGACTTGAAACTTGACATGGATGATCTTGAGAACATATTAGGACAATGGTGAGAATTTTGGATCCTTTGGACTCAAGCATCTTGCTGTAAAATAAAACCCTAATTTGAGGTAGATTGGCTTAGGGGAGAGTTTGTCTTGCCAACTCTTGAACCTCCTTGAGAAATTTGAGGACCTCACTTGACATGTATTGAGAAATATGGGAGGGAAAATTTTGGAGTACAACAGCCCCCAATTTGTGCTGCCATTTGTTGGTTTGCTTGGGCATTATGCAAATTCGTGTGTATGGTGCTTTGGATTAGAGGGTTAAAGGTTATACTCATTTGTTGGGCGAGTATTCCCACCATTTCATGGTTACTATCATCCATATGTTTCCTTAAAACTGCCTGCATATTTGTGGTAATAGGAGGCAATTGGGCAACATATCCTGGCTGCGAATTATTTCGTGCCATATGGTTTACCCCTGAACCTGATCCTTGTAATAGTGAGAAGGCAGATGTTAAAGGACGTGTGTATGTCGGATTGTTATTTTGAAGTCATGTCATGAATGTAGTTGGCATGCCATATATTGTATCTGATGTTGGGATTGTGAATCCTGGTACATAAGTTCTAGAGACACTGCCTACTAAAGGTCTGGGGGAAACAGGAGGATTTTGGCTAGCCACAGACATTATAAAAGGTTCATTTTGTGTGTTTGACAATATGGTTGAAGCACTTCTATTTGGGGGTATGACTGTAGAGTTCGTAGTCGAAGGGATAATCGTAGTCCCTTGACTTGTCGTCGTGGCTTCAGTTGTATTCGAAGCATTTGTATTCCCTCCCGTGGGGGGAGGAACATGTTGTGCACTGTTAATAGGTGGGTTAGCCATTCTCCTATTGTTCTTCTTTTTTGTTCTAGGATCTGTGGTATTGGCTATTTTTCCACTTCTTAATTTCATGCAACGAAACAAGTTAGATAAAAACTGAAAACTAGACACAGGGTCCCACTGGGCGTGCCAATTTGTTTACCCTGTAATTTGGTAAACAATCGTTGATCTTCTAAATCTCCAAAAAGATTCAGTTACTTGCGAGATCGATCAAATTGATCTAAGAACTATTGTGTTCTAGTTTTTAGGAAAAAGGTTTTGATGATAACTTCTTTAAACAAAGAGAATCACTTTGATATCAAAATAAAGTGTCCTTATAAAAGCAATAAAACAGAAAACTACTCTAGACTGTAAATCTTATAGAATATAAATGACATGAAGAAATTTCATTAAATGTAAATAACTTAGGAATGTAAATATGGTGCATCATACGTACATGTATCACTAAATCGTTTCTCTAACATTGGTACTTTGAGTATTTGAGTATATTGTACAAAGATGTGAACACACTGAATCCTAACATCTAAGACTCCTATTTATACTAATTCGATCTTAACGGTCTTTCTTTGAGATTACGCCACGTTCGACACCTTTTACATGCATACATTCTGGCGCTTCCACGCGTCTTCCTGGAGAAACGCATTAGTTTGAAATTTAAACTTCCCACTCAAAGCTTTTGAACTCAACTTTGAATTCAACCAACGTGACTGTCGAAGTATTCATATATCTTGAAATATTCCTTTCACTTTAAGTTGCCCTTCGACATGTCGAATCATAAACATGAGCTTTATAAAATCACCTTATAAGGTCAAATATCATGTTATTTTTAAAACATGATCTTCTCAAATCAACGTTCATATTTTTATCAATTATCGAAATCTTCAGCTTACACCAGTAGAGATTTTCTTTTGAAAATCTTAATCCCTAGCTGGTAGGGATCTCCTTTCGTCTGACATTATCTTTAGAGCTCTTATAGGATCTTGTTCATTTCCCATGAAAGACATCCTTGGAAATGCATTTCATGTGGCCTATATCCAGCCAGTGAATCTGGTGACTGGTGACTGGTCACCATGTGCTGTCTTCTACGTTATTCCCTCAAGTTCAGCCTTCATCTCAACCGTTTGTGGTCTATCACAATTCCTAGCCAGTAGTAATTCCCGTTCCACTGTTATAATCTCTAGCCTGTAGGGATTCTTCTTCGTCTTTCTTTATCCTTAAGGAGTTCCTACCTGTCTCAGTCTCTGAGTCAATGTAGGCACTACTAAAAAAAAGACATTTGGGAAAAGGTTTTTACATTGGGTATCAAAATATATGATGTAAAAAATACAATTAACAAACTTTTTACATCAGGTATTTATTTGCAATGATATAAAAAATAAGAAAAAATATATATTTCGCTACCTATTACATCAGGCAATCTCATCCATGGATGTAAAAGATTTTCAGAAAAAAATACGGTGGCATTTTTGTAAATAAGAAACAAGGTGGCAGAAATGTAAATAAAAAACAAGCAAAAATATATTAAAAAAATTACATTGGGGCTTATGTTAAACCGATGTAAAAAACTATTAAAAAGACGTTTGCATCGGTCCACCAAATAACCGATGTAAAAAACTGCTTAGGCTCACACCCTAACATCGGGTAATAGGTTCCACCGGTGTAATAGGTTCCAAACCCTTACATCGGGTAATAGGTTTCACCGATGTAATAATGTTTCCACTGTACAAACCCTTACATCAGGTAATAGGTTCCACCGATGTAATAAGTTCCAAACCCTTAATTCCTAAATTCACAATATTTCAATATTTCCACTGTACAATACTTTCATTGCCGCCGTTTCACAACCCATACGCCTCACTGTACGCATACGGCGGTTCCATTCACGACTTTGAAGTTCTTCGACCGCCGTTTCCCAGCCACCATCATCAACATTTCATTGTTCATCGTCTTTGAAGTTCTTCGACCGACATTTCGTTGTTCATCGTCTTCGACTGTCGTTTCTGTTCGTCGTCGTTTCTGTTCATCGCCGTTTCTGTTCATCGCTGTTTCCGTTCATCGCCGTTTATGTTCATCGCTGTTTCTGTTCATCGTGGTTTCTGTTCGTTTTCATTGCTTCGACCGCCATTGATGATGATGTTTGTTGTAAATTTGCAGATTTGTTTGATGAACACAGATAATGAACACAGATGATGCGGTTTGTTGAAATTTGATTACGTCTCCTTGCCGTCCTTTCACATCTCTTTGTCGCTGTTTCACGTCTCCTCGTCGCCGTTCACGACTTTTCACCGGCCGATTCACGCCCTTCCTCGCTCGCCGTTTCAACTGTAAGTCACATTCTTCACTTTGGTTTTATTGATTCAATGTTTGTTCTCTTGATTTAAGTCAATATCTTATGTTAACACTAGGTAGAAATTTATTTCAATCGCTTTAACTTGTAAAACTTTCTTTAAGAAACTTTATTTATCCAAATTTCTAAGTTTTTTAAGAATAACAGAAGGTTTTATTACAAGATATGATAGATTCATGAGAGTTGAGTTAAAAAAGCAACAATATCTTTAAGAGAAGATAAGGTGTTATGCATTGTGAAACCATAATCGGAAATATTGGAAAACATACCTAGAGAATAGAGATATCTTGTTCTAAGGGATGATTAACATGCTAGAGGAGATAATGCTACAATACATTATGTACAATATTTTTGTTTGAATTCATTTTAACTTATAATATTTTTAACGAGATAAGTTTTGTCACGTGATATTTAAATTGATTTTATCAAAACAATTTATAATATTTTTTGAAATTCTTCAAAATTATTTATAAAAACAATTTATAATCTATAACAATATATATAATACATGATTCATTGACATCAGATGTTAGAATAGATATCTCAGAAAAAGTTTCCGCAATTGGTTTTATATATATATTTTTTGTTGGTAATGTGGATATAATACTATATAGATAGAGATAGATAAGGAACGACTTGAAGATGCAATTAAAAATGCAATTAATATAGTGTCAATAACACCAACCAACAACCAACCATAGCAAATTAGCAACTGAATCTTGAAATCTTATCACATTGGAGCCTTAAGGTCCTCTCAGAAACACACTGTTCAGAGATTGTTACTCATGGTTTTGAAAATGGATGATAACCATTTGGCAACACAATTAAGTCATTGTGCGACTGTCTCTAATTTTTATGTTTCAGCTAAATGTATCAGAGAGTTATTGGTGGGTTTAGGTCATTGGCTTGACGTGTCTATTCTGCAAATTTGGTGCACGTAAGTATATTTTATTGTTTTATTAAAGTCAATCTATATTAATATGTTATATCTCTCATCACTTTAATTCTAATGTTTATTTTAAATTTATTCAGGTATATTCATCGTGTTTGTCTTGAGAATTCCATTTCAGAATTATATGGATTTATGGACCCTGCTAGGTGTATTTATAATGATAATGTAGCGAAATCTCAAGAAGATGTTAAAAATTACGTACTAGAAAAGTTACGTGATGAAAACAGAGTGTGTCACTTACTACCATTAATTCATGTGTAAGAATTTTTATGAAATTGTGTTTTATATTATTTAATTTTGATAACATATATATTTTATGGGACTTTTCTGTTTCCACACACACGTACAGGAGACATTGGCAATTAATAGTCATTTGTCCAAGAGATAATTTAGTTGTTATATTTTGTTCACTTCATCGGGAAATTGACCATCACACGAAGAAAATTATTACAAAGTAAGTTTATCTTTCATGTGACTCTCATTGACAACTAATAGTTATGTGATTTTTCATTGGCGATTAAATTTAGCTATGTGATATTTATCTTTCTGTATTAGTTCTTTTGGGATTCATCAAATGGCAAATGGAAATAGAAAAACGGCTACATGGCTTCATTCCAATGTAAGTGTGATGTAAATTGTAATTCTATAGTTAAATTTATGATAAATATTCACTAATTATGTCATTCAATTGTAGACAAGGCAATAACATAACTCTAATGATTGTGGATACTATGTGATGAAAAATATGTTGGATATTGTCTCTGCTAATATAACCGAGAATTGGATGCAAGTACTTAAAATAACTTTACTTTGTTATTTACTTTTTGTTTTTCGACTTAATATGAATTTTTAAAAAATAACTCTATATTGTTATATTTATGTATTATAGGTATTTGATGACCCAACAGAACTAACACCAGATGATTTGTATGATTTGCGACTTCGTTGGGAAAAATGTTTCTTTGAGTTACATGAAAATTAAGTTTATCTTGGTGAGTTTTATAGAATTGTATAAGTTGTGGTTTTTGAACAATACATGTGGTTTTTGCACATGTATTGAGTTTCTTGATTTTTTTTGCTGATGTTAATTGTTATTATTTATTGTCAGGCAATGTGATTTTGGTGTTGTCTACCGAAGATTTTATATTGGTAATTCAAGTTTGGAAACTTAGAAATAGTTGAATATTTTTGTATATTTTGTGAATAATATGTAATTGTAAGTTTTGAAAACGACTTATAAATAGTTGAATATTGTTGTATATTTTGTGAAGAATTTGTAATTGTAAGTTTGTTTGTTGTAATACAATACAAGTTTGCAATATAATTGTTCAATTTGTAAGTTTGTTGTGAAAAATATGAAAACATCGACCTAGATGTGATATATGTGATGTTGGAAAGTTATGAAATCTATATAGCGACATAAATATAGTCTGTGTGATATTGGAAAAATGTGAAAAAATGGGTACAAATTATATTTGTACAGGGAAACATCTAGAAAATAAATAATCTATTCCAAAAAAATTTCATAAATTTTACATCGGTTATTAATCAAAACTGATCTAAAAACTTTCAAAAAAGGGACTTTTTACATCGGTTGGGAGTAATAACCGATGTAAAAAGTTGCGTCACTAGGGACTTTTTACATCGGGTATTACTTCCAACCGATGTAAAAAATTGGATCAATTTTTTTAAAAAATGTGCATAATAACTGTTTCTTACATCAGTTCTTATATTATAACCGATATAAAAAATGGACTTTTTACATCGGTTATTACTTCCAACCGATGTAAAAAATTACCTCATTTTTTAAAAAAATATGCATAATAACTGTTTCTTACATTGGTTCTTATATTATAACCGATGTAAAAAACGGACTTTTTACATCGGTTCTGGTACCTGATTTACTATATCGCCTGACTTTACATCGGATCCAGAACCGATGTAAAAAGTCAGTTTCACCCGATGTAAAAAGTCATTTCTGCACTAGTGAGAGGATCATCCTTTTCATATCTACCATTATACATGTAGAGGGTACCCCTACGTCTACCTTCGTACTACGTCTGTGTCGCATTGCATATACGTGAAACTTATAGGGTTATCATTTATATTCTTTTCCTTAGGATAAAAATTAAGGGTGGCGACTCTAAAATTTTAAACAGGTTACAACAATCAGATAGCTGATTTTGAGTTATAATTTCATGAGGTTTCAAGCATTGATTCAAGATAAGTTCAACTACAAAGTTGTTTAGATTGCTACAATCTACATTTTTGTAAAAGAAACCAAAATCGTTTGGACTTTGGATTAAAAGATATAAAGGGTGAAAGTTGGTGAATCAATGTTGGTATAAAGCAAACACATAGAGAAATTTCCATAAAGGTTGTCAAATAAGCACGTGCATGACTCGGTGAATGAATTACATGATGATGCAAGTTGATTTTCAACTCAATGCCAATAGGGAAAGTGTAATACGTCATCTAAAATTTCCTTTGAATCAAAGAAATCACTCTCTAGATCATTAGAATTCATGGTATAAGTTTTCAAAGTCAAAACTTCCAAATGCCATACTTAGTGAAATTGTTGAAAGCTTCGACCTATTATTGAGGAGCTAACTTCAGAGCTCGAAATCACATGGTACTAAGCATTTTATCAATTGATGATCAACTTGGAAGTTATTGTATTCCCTTCGAACATTCATGTGATACCATGTTTGTGTCAAATGAGGGATTCTGCCATAAGATACGAGTTGTTGAAGGTGGCTGCATGAGATCATTGCGCCATGGGCATTACCTGACATTTAACCAAAAAGTTGCTTTGTAAGGCAACATGTTATGGCAGTGAGGAGCAACATGATGCCATCTGCGCGCATACCTCGACAATTTACCCCATTAAGCTAAACCAACTTTCCAATGCATGCATCATGGTGAAGCATGACTAAAAATGGAATATGATATCCAAAACACACTTGTGAAAAGTAGAGGTGCACACCATTAGCCACTGTATGTATCACACGTGCCCAACTCCTCCCTTATAACCTCATAATCTCCGATCGTGGTAGACAGTTACAGCAGCATAACAAACCCTCTCTCTCTAATCTTCAACCACAACAAACTCTCTCTCTCTCTCATTCTCTCATCTTCAACCACAACAAACTTTTTTTCTCATCTTCAACCACAACAAACTCTATTTTCTCTCATCTTCAAGGAGCTCGCTCTCTTTTCTCTGATCTTCATCGTCTTCTTCGATTTTCTCTAAGCGATAGCTGGTTGCAGAGGCTTTGTGGCTTCACTCATTTTCTTCACAACAAGAAGAAGCTCGTCTCGACGGAAAGATTCAACTGAGAATAATCCTTCTCTTCATCATCTTCATATTCAAGATTCAAATGGAACAGTGAGTTTATTTTTCAGAGAAGGATTAGTTCGTGTACTGTTATTCTTCTTCAAGGGGCTTAGGTGCAGTTGTAGACTTTTCTAAGGATTTTTATCCAAAATCCAAGTTCCACAAGAGATACGTCACGTTAGTGATAAGTGTAAATTGTAGTTATTTTCCTATATACTTTTTGTTGCACTTATCTACTCTTTGTAGTTAATATCGTTGAATAAATCCGACTTTTGTGTAAATACGTTTAGTTTGCGTTTATTTGTGTTTTTGTGTACATAATGTACTGTTTGATGTTTTTTCATTCATTTTGTAATTATTTGTTGCATTTTGGAGCATCGAGGAATAAGGTGTTGAAGGCACGGCTGCGGATGCGCGTTTTCAGAATAAAAGACTAATTTTTAGAAGTTTTTTCCAGGAGAGCCCGCTTAGCACGCAGAAGACCGCTAAACGCGAGTGCTCTGAACGCATTTTGTAGAGCACTGCTTGCGTTTTAACATTTTGGAAGAAACTTAACTTTGAAGCTTGGTTAGCGCGGATAGCGCACTTAGCATGGTTTAGGTTGGTTTAATGTGTAAATATTGTGCAGCCCGCTTAGCGCTGTGAGCCCGCTAAGCGCGGTCTACTGAGATTTGTTTTATAAATTTATTTTTAGTTCATTTTTTGTATGTTTTTGGGGAAGTTCTTGCTCCCAACTCCATCAACCTCCAATTTTGTTAGGACTATCTTAGATGACAAATATGGAGCTTGCATACGAATGATCCAGGGTGAATTGCTCTTCGATCGGCGCTGATAAACCGTTAGATCTGTAGTTCATTTATCTTTTTGTTTATGTATTCTCTTTTGGTTGGGTTTGTACATGTATTTACTTTGATCTTATGTATATTCGTCTCCCTTGGCGTTATATAAAACTTTCTTTACAAATCTTTGTCGATTGTTATCCTTGATTTTTGCTCTGTGTTAGGGATTTGAGTTGCTATAGACATATACTGCTTGAATTCTTATCTAAGATGATTATCTAATAGTGTATGAATTCTAGAGATAGATCTATCATTTTTATTCATTTAGAGTGTATGTGATTAATGAATATGTGTTGTTTATGTTGCTCTGAGAGATCATCGATGCAAACGAGCACGGTTGACTTCTGGGTTGTTAAGGTTGACTGTGACGTCTCGCTGCTTAAACGTATCGAAATCACTCAATTTGTATTAGAA
The DNA here is from genome assembly GCA_948472305.1 of Vicia faba. Taxonomy (NCBI): domain Eukaryota; kingdom Viridiplantae; phylum Streptophyta; class Magnoliopsida; order Fabales; family Fabaceae; genus Vicia; species Vicia faba. The sequence continues at coordinate 92,114,560 of OX451735.1, read as the reverse complement.
AGTGTCTGTTCTTATTGGGTGAAGTTCGTGACTCAGAAGTGCATATTTTCATAGTAGGTCAGTGTTCAGAAAGGTTCACGGATCACAGCGTAATTTTCACTTAAGCAACAAATAAGCTGAAAATTTGACTTTTTCAAACAATACTATATATTGATTTTGCCACCACATTTCAAAGATGAGCCTCATTATTTAAAAAACACTATCCCTCTCTCTCTCTCTCTCTCTCTCTCTCTCTCTCAAGAACAATGATCCTCAACCTTCTTCCTCCTCCCTCATCACCGGCCACCACCTCCAACGACAACCTCCTCCTTTCGCGCGCCTCTTATCCTCCATAACGCGATCTCCCTCCTTCCTCTTTCTCCGGCGATTCCTCTCTTCTTCGTACAACATCCTCATCATCTCCTCTTCATCTTCTTCAAGTGTTCAAGAGGTAACATAACATCAACCTCCATTTTTATGCTTTGAGTTTTGTGAAATAATTGAACATTAGGTTGTGATTTGAATCTAATAGAAATTAACATAGCTTAGGTTGATTCAAGAATTGAATTAGAGATTTAGGTTGAATTTGATTTAGGATTAGATTAGGTTCTTGAATCAATTTTGTGAAGTAGAAAGTTAACATAATTTATGCACACTAGGTGTTCGTTTAAATTCCTCATAGAAGTATAGAATTGAATTAGAATTAGGATGACACTTAGATTATATTGTAGTTCTTAATTCTTCGATTTAGGTACTAATTCCTTTGATTTAGGTGTTGTAACATAAACTAATAAGTAGTTTAGTTTACGCCTAATCCTTGTTTTCAAGCTTCATGACATGTTTCCATGTATTGTGATTGATAATCAGTTATATTTTTGTGCATTTAAAATGTGTTTTGTGCATAATCTCAAGTTACTAATTCTTGACATAAACAATTTTTTTTCCTAATTTTTGGTTGATCGTTTGTTGCTTTCCATTTTAATGAGTTGAGATGATTTCTAGTGGACTCAAATATCATTGCAAAACATATTTGAAACAAGTTTGATTGAATTTGATAAAAAAATATCTCAATACTTGGTAAATTGGCAAAGTTTGACATAATTGGTGTTTTTGCTCTATCTTTTGATCGGTTTTGAGTTTTTCCGACTTTCTTTAATGAAAACCAACTTTCTCAAGTAATCTGAAGCTCTCCACGTGATCGGTTTCTCAATTCGGATAAGTCTCAAACAAATATGGGATATGCTGACTTGTGTACGAAAATCGCATAACGGAATTTGACTGAAATGTCAGTATTGAGACTATATACGTGTGTATAGCTTCTGATAATTTTGATAAATCATTCCGGTTGATTTTTTGGCTTGTGCCTTGTGTTTCGGTTCACTTTTCTAACTAGTATATAATTGTGATTCTTGGCCTAAATGTAATTTTTTTTGGTCTTAACTCATTACTTTTCGTAGTTTGTGATTGTGCCAATTTTCTGATACCTGTGGAATTTGTTTGGTTGCTAACATTAGCTTAGTTTATACCTAATTCTTTGATTGCTCAAGATTATTGAAATCAAAATGTTAAAGAGGTTTGACTTTGGTTGATAATGCATGAGATTATGTGTAAATTGCGGAGTTTACAAATTGATTGAAAAATGTTGTTGAATTATCTCATGAGTTGGAAATTGACGTTGAGACTTTTATTTAATGTCTTGAAATCAATAATATCAATTGTTTCTAACCATTTTATTGTTGATCATTGTGGTTTTTGTATATAATTTTAAGTAATTTGATTTTTGACATAAACTACTTTTTGCCAATTTGTTGATTGGTACTTGTTGTTTGTAATTTACATGTGTTGAGATAAATTTCAATAGACTCAAATGACATCATGAAACACATTGGAAACAAGTTTGATTGAGTTTGGTGGAAAATACCTCAACACTTGAACATTGACAAATTCTTGATATAATTATTGTTTTACCATAATTTTTTATATGTGATGTGTTTTTCGGATTTTTTTTAATGAAAACCGAGTTTCTTGAGCCATCCAGAGCTCCTCACGCAATTACTTTTATGATTCAGACAAATTTCGATCCATTTTTGCGCCACTGTAGATGTTTCGAATTTTGTACCTCGGATCGAAATTTGGCCGAACCGAGTTAATTTTATGAACCGTTGGTATATTTCTATGTCACCATAATTTTTGTGGTTGATTGCAGATGCTTTTTGATTAATTTTTTAACATTTCGATTCAATTTTTTGTGCACATTATCTTGTCTTTCATTCTTTTGAATTGTGATACTTTTTGTATGTTAATTCTTACTTTGATGTAAAGTAATATCATTTGGTTTAATTAATTTCTTAAGAAATTTTGTGAACTTAGCGCAACAGAATATTTTTTGGTTTATGAATTTTGAACATGATAAATTGCGAATCGATTCATATTCATCGCACTTTTGGTATAAATTCATAAACTCATGAATCATACTTAATTCACATGTTGATTAAATTCCGATACATTAAATTCATGTTGTTGTACCCCAAAATTTTCCCTCCCATATTCTTCAAGATTTGCCAAGATCAAGCTTCAAAATCTCTCAAGGGTTGCACAGTCCAATTGCCTCCTAACACAGTCAAAATTAGGGTTTTGGTTCTTGCAGAGAAATTGAAGTTTTCAAGGGTCCAATCAAGCCCCACATGCCTACATACATTGTCAAGCATCCATATGCCAAGGTTCAAGACTCACAGCATCAAATTGCACAGTCAAAAACCCTAAATGCTTCACAGTCAACTGCAGGGGCAAAATGGTCATTTGACAGTCAAAAGTCAAAATTTTTGGTCAACATCTTATTTTGAAGCCACAAACATCATTTGATCAATTCTTGATCATGATTCTCAAAGCATGGCTCAAAAAGTCTCAAGATGCAAAAGTTTCTATTTTTGGACAGCTGAAAAAGTCAACTGCAAATTGACCAGGGCATAACTTCCTCATGGTTTATCAGAAAAATTCCATCCAAAGCTCATTTTGAAGAGAATGACATTTCCTACAATTCATCTTCACACTTCAAGTCCAAGAAATGCTCTCACAAAGAGTTATCAGTTTCAACATTATAGGTCATTTTCAAAAGTCAACAAAAAGGCACTTTACGTCAAAGACCATAACTTGAGATTAGTAAATAAAAATGACATGGGACCAAAGACATGGGTTAGAGGACTTCAAGACCTTTACAAAATGTCCAAGAACATGTTCATAGCTTCAAAATTGAGCAAGATATGCCTTGTAGAAGTTGGGAATTTTTTGGGAATTTTGAAAAGTCAACTTTGCACAAAAGCCTTCAAAAATGCTAATGGGCCACAAATTCTTCCATGAATCATTACCCAAAGGCTATGCACGACCCAAGCTCAAAGGGAGTTATTTTCTTATTTTTGATTAATTATTTGAATTTTTATTATCATTAATTCATTTAATTAAATTTAAATATAAGAAAAATACCAAATCATGTTTTTAAATCTCTTTTGTGCAGCAAATATGTCCATTATGAGCTAAATATCTCGTGCACCTTCTCAAGGGGACAAAATCTTCCATAATTGGCATGATTGGCATGGAAAAAGATTGGAAAAGATATGAATAAAATCAAAAATCAAAATCATCAATACATGGACTTTGGGCTTGGCTTTTTGACCTAATTGCATTCAGATACTTATACACAACATAACCCTAAGGCATGAGACACGAAAAACTGCATAGAAGCTGCATACCAATTTGCAAAATTTCCTTAAAAAATTTGAAACTGAAAACCTAGTTACAAGGCGTTTCAAAGCTTCAAAAGCATTCCAATAGGTTGCCAAGACATCCAGGAAGCGATTACAATCAAAACCAGCTCTCCATACCTCAAGAATTGGTAGAACAACATTGCTCTTTTCATGAATATATCCATTATCGTGTTTCAATTTTTAAGCATTGTTCATGTGTTTTGTTAATTGATTTACACTAATATGGATATTCTGAAGCTAATGGTACCCTTTAATTGAACTAACAATGCCTGTATAAGAATTCACCATTAACGTTTTCTAGGGTTTCAGAGCTCCAAATTTAGGGGTTTCTTCATATGGAAAAATCAGACCTTCAAACCTGTGCCATTGGGTTCGTGACCTCAAGACGAGACAAACTCACACCTCGCGCCCTTTTTATATTCATCTATGCTCTAATCGCTATTTTTGCAGGTTGAGTTTAGTGGGGGTTTAAAACCCCCGCTATTTGGTTATGTTACAGGTACAAAAGACAAAGAAGATGCTAGCGTGTCCAGGCATGGTTGGTCAGTTTAAATATTAGCGCTTTTTTGGTTTGTTCCAGCATGATTACTTTTTTTATATATATTATTTATGTTCCACTAATATTACAAAGAAACGCGCTAGCCTGGATGGTTGATGAGCTGGCTTGCAGGTATTGGGACCTGGGTTCGATTCCCAGGTCCCCCCAAACGCTTAATAATTTTTGTATTAAGGTGTTCCAGCGTAGCACTTCATCCAAAGTCCATCATGCACGTTCATGCTTGTGCCTGCCAAGTGTCCAGGAGCTTCAATCTGATGGCCAGAACGTGGAGACTACCATACACGTTAGTCAACTACTCCACATGCAAACTGGAAAATCAACGCAGGCCTTGCAATCTTGGGCCCAAATTACTCTACAAAAACCTCCCAAAAGGGCCTGATACCCCCCCCCCCCCCCCCCCCCATGGTTTGCATTATTTTTGCTTTTTATTTGATTTTCTTTAAATTCTTTTAATGTTTTAATTATTTCTTTTCACCATAAAATAATTTCCACAATAAAAAATCAGAAACTAAAATGCTTATTTTTTTTAATAATATTTAACCCACTATTAATTTATTTTGTAAATAAACTTTAATAATCAATTTAGTAAATTTAGGGTTTTCAATTTTAATCTTTTCTTAAATAAATAAAATATGTAGAAATTAAGTTTTTTTTTAATATTTTCATCTTTTTTTAATAAATAATTTCCTCATCATTATTATCATTATTAATTATTAAATATCTTGTAAATAAATATGTACACTAATTAATTAGTAAATTAGGTTAAACTTTCATATTTTTCATTAATAATTAAAAACGGTTTAGAACTAGGGTTTCCTTCTAATTTTAAATTCTTTTCTTATTTCCTTAAATACAAAAAACCTAAAAAGTATTTCTTTTCTTTTAATTTAATAATTAATTAGCTTTTAATTCAATTTAATTCCAAAAGGGTCCAACGCCCTCGAACGTTCTATTTCTATTCTTTTCGCGCATTTATTCTTATTTTTCTTTGTGAATATTATGTAACTGTTCAAGCCATGTAATAGTAACTAGGTTTTACTTTCCGCATTTTTTTATTAAAACGGGTCTTTGTTAATTTGGCGATGTATAGACCTGCGCCTTGTAATAGCGTAGGATTTTACTTTCCGCATTTAAATTTCCGCACTCTTAAAACTGCTAAACTTTGCATGAAAGAATGTATGGCCTAAATTAAAAACAAGCGTAGATCACCATGATACATGTACAAGATAAAGCATAACATGAAAATGACACACAAATTCACACACCACTCTTAGGGTACGCCTCACTGTTGCCTTGCCCTCGAAACGTGGTCGTCGAGTATAGGATGTTTTAGTAAGTCCTTATGTCCATAACATGATCCAGTTGCCTCGGAAAAGTTGCCTCGAATAAAAAAGGATCAATGGCATAAGAGTAGCTTCTAAGGTGTCCTACTGTTGCTCTGGTGACCACACCCTCCCTTAACGAATTGACCCGAATACCTCCAACGGTGGTGCTACCTACCTCTCAATGGTGGGATGGCACTACCTTAAGGACATTTACACAGCCTAATTCCTTAGGGTAGGTAGATGACTCATAGATACTTGCTCTATTCAAAAACAAATCAAAACTTCTTTTCACACCGACACTTTCAAAAAAAAAAGCTTTCAAAACAATTTTTCAAACACTCTTGAGGACTGATACAAGAGTCGATCTGAAATTTTTAAAACGAAACTTTTTCAAACCCACTCACAATTGAAAAGCAAACACTTTTGAAAACACAAATGAGCAAGTATCTAAGAGCCCATGGATAACCATGGATAGAAAGGGTGCTAACACCTTCCCTTTCTATAAATCTACCTCCCGAACCAAGAAACTATCTCATAAGGAATTTTGCTGTGCTTTTGTCCTGTCCATATTGGAGAAAATAAAAGACGGTGGCGACTCTTGCTTACCGCGACATTTCACTCACCAGCGTTAAACAGTCAGTTCCAGATCCACCGATCAAAGAACTGGCGACTCTGCTGGGGAAAAATTTTAAAGTGAGGTGTACCTTAGGACTAAGATCACTTGTGTTTTCAATTGTTGTGCTTGTTTGCTTTATTATTGTGGGACTGTCTCGGGAGTTCTATAGATCCTAACCCGGTTCTGGGGGATACCTTCTTAGAAAGTAGCAACAAGGCTGTGAGGGAACTGTGCGGGGAATACCGACATGGTTGAAGCAGTCTGCTATGTTGATGTGGCACTTTGGTGAGTACCGGTAACCCTTGAGTCCAGTCAAGGAGAGTACGGGGCCTCCGCGTGGTGTCGTGAAGCATCCACTGACCTTAGGAACCTTAATTGAACAATCTTGGCCTCTTTAGGGTAGTGAGATAACTGACTTTGGTGCAGTCCGAGGTTGGTTGATACTCGATACTACACTCAATTGAGGGTTGTTTTCTTGGAATATTTCAGTCGCCAGTTCAGTGGCTAAATCGAAACGATGAATAATGAAAGCAATCCAATGATATTGGGACCCTTAGAACCCGGTTACTTCTGATAGGACAGGTTGAGCCCACCAACTTCAAGAGGGTAATACCCAGACCCCATGCTGGCCTAAACTCTAAGGGCTTGTCTTGTGTGATTTGTGTGACTTATCATGTTTGCCCTTGTGAATATTTGTGGTGTGTTTAATCATAGCATCATGACATCATACAACATCATATGCATTGACTAACCATTTCAGGGGTTCGAATCTTCATCTTTGTTCTTGTTTTGTAGGACATGGAAACTGTTCGCAGAAAGACAATTCAGATCAGCCTTGTAAGGATCCCTCCTCAGCTTAAGGAACTTATATCCAGGATTCCTGAGAGCTCTTCTTTCAGTGAGAGGCATGGAAGACTCATCAGCTTGGTCAACACCAACATTGAGGAAGACATGATAAAGGTCCTCTTCCAGTTCTTTGACCCTCTGCACCACTGTTTTACTTTCCTGGATTATCAACTGGTCCCTACATTGGAAGAGTTCTCTTGGCTTCTGAAGATCCCTATCCTTAGTCAACTACTCTACAACGGTACGGAAAAGGAACCCAAACTTGAAGAGATTGCTAAAGCACTACACCTACAACCATCTGATATCAAGGGACATTGGGAAGTTAGAAGTGGTATCAAAGGGTTCTTAGCCAGGTTTCTGTTTGAGAAAGCCCAAGAATGTTGGAACTCCCTTGACCTACAAGCCTTTGAATAAGTTGTGGCACTCCTTGTCTATGGGTTGGTATTGTTCCCGAATCCAGATCAGCTTATAGATATCAATGCTGTCAAGATCTTCATGTCCAGGAATCCCGTACCTACGTTGCTTGGGGACATCCTCCACTCATGTTACACTCGAACCATGAGAAAAAGAGGTGTTCTCATGTGTTGTACCCCCCTCTTGGGAAGGTGGTTTATTTTGCACCTTCCACAATCAGTTTTGAAGAATGAGCAGGGTTTGAGATGGTCACAACGATTGATGACTCTTACGCATGCAGATATCCATTGGTGCTCTCGGTCCAGAGAGGATGTCACTATCATTGATCGTTGCGGGGAGTACCCTAATGTTCCTTTACTTGGAATCAGAGGAGGTATTACTTACAACCCGTGTCTGGCCTGGAGACAGTTTGGTTATGCTCGGAGGGACGGCCCTCATGACATGTTAATCCCTGACATAGTTTTTGACTTCGACAACGATGCACAAGGACTTCGCCAGAGATTTATCAGATCTTGGAGGATGCCCAACAAGATAGACAGCAAGACACTGGGGCATAGGAATTCCATCCCGTTGGAGCCTTATCCCAAGTGGGTACGAGCCCGCTCCCAGAAGTTAGTAATGCCATATCCTCATGTTCTCCCTGTGATCAAAGAACCAGTATTGGAAGGAGAGGTGTCCTACACCATTCAACATCCTGACATGCCCACATCCTGGGAAGAAATGCAGAAGAGCTGGATCCAGCTTAAGGAAGAACGGAATTCTCTTGAGTCCAGTCTACATGCTAGTGAGAAGAAGGTCTTGGAGCTCACCCGCCTACTGCACGAGGAAAAGACTCTCAACACTTACATAGCTCCAAAGAGGATGCGCAATGTCTTCTGGGATTGATTTACTTTGTAATGATTTTCCCATGAGGCCCTGATGTACTGAACAATTATTTTCTTAATGATAACGTGTGTTCCTTTTTGTCTATAACAAATTTGAACTTTCGAACCCTTGAATGCATTGCATAAACATATATCATGCATCATGTGCATATCAGGTACTCTTCTTTTCAGGTTGCTTAATGTTCTTCGCTGTTTATTTCAGCATCATGAACCCTGAATCATCTACCGAGCAATCCATCAAGGCTCTTCAGGCTCAGAACGCCCAATTCCAAGAGTTGATCATGAGTCTGGCCCAAGGTCAAGAGGAGTTGAAGGCTCTGCTGGTTAAGAAGAAGAAGAAGAAGAGAACTGTTCTATTCAACATTGGCCGGAGGTTTGGTAACACACTGCAGAATGAGGTTAATCAAGCTAGTTCTTCTGTAGGAAAGGGCAGTCCTCAGGGGGGAAGAGTTCCTATTCCAGTGGTCTCTGACAACGAGACTGATTTTAATGAGGAGCAGTATCCTCCAGCTGAAGACAGATACAAGCAGTTGGAAGACCGTCTGAATGCCATGGAAATTCAACAAGTGCCTGGTTTGGATTTCGGAGACCTAGGTCTATCTTCTAGTGTGGTCATCCCACACAAGTTCAAAGCACCATCTTTCGCAAAGTATGACGGGGCGTCCTGCCCTAAGCTACATCTCAGATCTTATGTGCGGAAGATTCAGCCGTATACTGGGGACAAGAACTTGTGGATCCACTTCTTCCAGGAGAGTCTTTCAGGGACTCATCTCGAATGGTTCTATCAGCTGGATGGAATCAAGGTTCGTAACTGGGAGGAGTTGGCTACTGCTTTTTACAAGCAGTATCAGTATAATGCCGACCTCGCTCCTACACGTACCCAACTCCAGGGTATGTCGCTAGGATCGGGAGAAGGTTTTAAAGAGTATGCGCAGAAGTGGAGGGACCTGGCTGGCAGGGTGCAGCCACCGTTAACCGACCGTGAGTTAGTGGATATGTTCTTGGGGACCCTATCCAGGCCTTTCTTTAATCATCTCATTGGCAATTCGTCTGCAGGGTTCACAGACCTCATTCTGACTGGGGAAAGGATAGAGGCTGGCATGAAATCAGGTAAGATTCAGAAAGGTGCGTCCTCAAGTTCTGAGAAGAAACCTTTTAAAAAGGAAGCCAGTGCTGTGTATGGGCCTAGGAGGCAAGATAAACCAGAGCGCCGCCAAACTGTCAACGCGGTGGTTATTGCTAAGCCTGCTGCCGCACCTCGGCAACCCAATCAACCAAGGGGTGAGAGACCCAGAAGAGAATACACTTGGATGAGTATGACCTTGTCACAGATCTTGCCGCAATTACTATCGACCAACTTGGTGACCGTCAGAGAGCCTCTGAAGGTCGTGAACACTACCTCTCCTAAGTATAATCCAAATGCCCGATGTGCTTATCACTCCGATATCCCGGGGCATTCTACTGATGATTACTGGGCCCTAAGAAATAAGGTTCAGGACCTTATTGATGCGAAAGAGGTACAGTTTGAGGCACCTGAGAAGCCTAATGTGGTGACAGCTCCCCTGCCTGATCATGGGATGAATGTTATCAGAGATGGTGATGAAGTGGAAGAATTCGAGTTCAACAGCTGGATCTACCCGACAGCCGATAATGGACCTAGTAATTGGACTGCAAAAGACAACATACCTGTTACTTTTGTTACGCAGTAATGAATTCCTTTGTTTCTTTAATTTGTAATAAACAATAAATTGAAACTTTATGGCCCGGTGTCTTACCCGGGGCACCGTTGGCTTCATTTGTGAGGGCTTATTAACTGTCATTTCCATATATCATGAATAAAGACATTGGACGTTTTTCGCATTGCAAATATTGTGCTCCTTTTCTTTCTTCCTTTATTTATTGCAAAACAGCTATATTTACACACACTCACCCATACAGGTTTCAATTTACTCTGGATCTCACTGATAACGATTCTGCTACTGCCAGTTATGACTTCGAAAATCCGATCAACTTAGCCGAAGACGAAGGTGAAGATGATTGCGAAGTGTCTAGCGAGCTTGTAAGACTGTTACTCCAGGAAGAGAGGGCCATTCAGCCACATGAAGAGCCAGTGGAAACGGTAAATCTGGGTACTGAGGCAGATAGAAAGAAAGTTAAGATCGGTGCCAATCTAGAGCTCAGCGTGAAGCAACGGTTGGTTCAGATGTTGCATGATTATGTGGAAATATTTTCCTGGTCCTACGAAGACATGCCTGGGTTGGATACTGATATTGTGGTCCATCACTTGCCCACCAAGGAAGAATGCCCTCCGGTTAAACAAAAGGTCCGCCGTATGCGTCCAGAGATGTCTGAGAAGATCAAAGCTGAGGTTATGAAGCAATTTGATGCCGGGTTTCTAGAAGTGACTTCTTACCCTCAGTGGGTTGCCAATGTGGTGCCGGTTCCGAAGAAAGATGGTAAGGTCAGAATGTGTGTCGATTACAGGGATTTGAACAGGGCCAGCCCCAAAGATGACTTCCCTCTACCTCACATCGACGTTCTGGTTGACAATACTGCTCAGCACAAGGTTTTCTCCTTCATGGATGGTTTTTCAGGGTACAATCAGATCAAGATGGCTCCTGAAGATATGGAAAAGACTACCTTTGTTACTCAGTGGGGCACCTTCTGCTACAAGGTCATGCCATTCGGGTTGAAAAATGCTGGGGCAACCTACCAACGTGCCATGGTCGCTTTATTTCATGACATGATCCATCATGAGATAGAAGTGTACGTCGATGATATGATTGCAAGGTCCCAAACTGAGGAGGAACATCTGGATCATCTGCAGAAATTGTTTGACCGTCTGAAGTTGTACAAGCTGAGGTTGAACCCGAACAAGTGCACCTTTGGGGTGAGATCTGGAAAGTTGCTAGGCTTCGTCGTGAGCGACAAAGGTATTCAAGTGAACCCTGCCAAAGTTAAAGCCATTCAAGAGATGCCAGTTCCTAAGACAGAGAAAGAAGTCAGAGGTTTCCTAGGACGTCTGAATTACATTGCCCGATTCATCTCGCACCTAACTGCTACCTGTGAGCCAATCTTCAAGCTGCTGAAGAAAGATCAGGTAGTACGTTGGAATGATGAATGTCAGGCTGCTTTTGACAGAATCAAAGAGTATCTCCAAGAACCACCCATTCTTATGCCACCGGTTGAAGGGAGACCTCTAATACTATACTTAACAGTACTTGACAGCTCAATGGGGTGTGTGTTGGGGCAGCATGACGAGTCTGGCCGAAAAGAGCACGCCATTTATTACCTTAGCAAAAATTTTACCGACTGTGAGACCCGATACTCACTGCTCGAGAAAACTTGCTGCACTTTGGTATGGGCTGCTCGCCGGCTGAGACAATATATGCTGACTCACACTACTCTGTTGATCTCAAAGATGGATCCAATAAAGTACATATTTGAAAAGCCTGCTCTGTCTGGGAGAATAGCAAGATGGCAAATGATCTTGACAGAATACGACATCCAGTACACGACTCAGAAAGCTATCAAAGGAAGTGTATTGGCAGACCACTTGGCACACCAGGCAGTAGACGACTATCAATCAATGAACTTTGAATTTCCTAACGAGAGCATCATGATAGTGACTGATTGTGAAGTACCTGGACCAGATGAAGGACCTGAGGAAGGATCTCGATGGTCTATGCACTTTGACGGAGCCTCCAACGCTTTGGGTAACGGTATCGGCACGGGTATCATATCCCCTCAAGGCACTCATACTCCACTTACTGCCCGGCTATGTTTCAACTGCACCAACAACATGGCGGAGTATGAGGCATGCATCATGGGTCTTCAAGCTGTGATTGACTTAAGGATCAAGTTTCTGAGTGTCTTCGGAGATTCCGCTCTCGTGATCAATCAGATCAAAGGTGAGTGGGATACGAAACATCTGAATCTTATTCCTTACAGAGAATGTGTGTTGACATTGATCCCGCATTTCATAGAGATAACTTTTGAACACTTCCCAAGAGAGGAGAATCAGTTGGCGGACGCGTTAGCTACGATGTCTTCCATGTTCAAAGTCAAATGGGATAATGAGGCTCCCCGGGTCGTCATCTGGAAACTGGACGAACCGGCATACTGTTGTGATCTTGAGGCTGAGGTAGTGACTAAAAAAACCTGGTATCATGAGGTGAAGAGGTATCTGGAAGCTCAAGAATACCCTGAAGGTGCATTTGTCAATGACAAGAAGTTTCTGAGAAGGTTCGCAGCAAAGTTCTTCCTCAGCAACGACATTCTGTACAAGCGAAACCATGATTCGACCTTACTGCGTTGTGTGGATAAGACTGAAGTAGAAAGGATCATGGCAGAGCTACATGAAGGTACCTTCGGAATACATTCCAGTGGACACACCATGGCAAAGAAAATCCTTCGGGCAGGATATTTCTGGTCCACAATGGAAGCTGATTGTTACCAACATTCTCGGACATGTCATAAGTGCCAGATATATGCAGATAAGGTGCACGTTCCTCCAGTTCCTCTGAATGTCTTGACAGCACCTTGGCCTTTTGCAATGTGGGGAATAGATATGATCGGCGAGATTAAACCTACGGCATCCAAAGGGCATCGCTTCATCCTGGTAGCAATTGATTACTTTACGAAGTGGGTTGAAGCAGCTTCCTATGCTATTGTAACCAAGAACGTCGTGGCACGGTTCATTCGACATAACCTGATCTGTCAATACGGCGTCCTGGAAAGGATCATTATGGACAACGGTACAAATCTTAATAACAAGATGATCACTGAGCTCTGCGAGCAATTCAAGATACAGCACCACAACTCTTCTCCTTATCGTCCGAAGATGAATGGGGCTGTAGAAGCAGCGAATAAAAATATTAAGAAGATTATGCAGAAGATGACAGTGACCTATAAAGATTGGCACGAGATGTTACCGTTTGCTCTCCATGGGTACCGTACCTCAGCAAGAACGTCAACCGGGGCAACTCCTTTTTCCTTGGTCTACGGCATGGAGGTAGTCTTACCGATCGAAGTGCAGATAACCTCTCTCCGGATAATGAAGGATGCAGATCTGAGCGAAGATGACTGGATCCAGACTCGACTTGACCAATTAAACCTGATTGACGAAAAAAGAATCACTGCTATTTGTCATGGTCAGACGTACCAAAAACGGATGATCAGGGCATTTAACAAGAAAGTCAGACCACAAGAGTATCAAGTTGGGGACCTGGTAATCAAGCGCATCATCCTTCCTCAAAGTGATCCAAGGGGCAAATGGACCCCCACGTACGAAGGGCCATTTGTGGTTAAACATGTGTTCTCAGGAGGAGCCATGATTCTAACTACCATGGATGGTGACGACCTTCCTCACCCTGCCAATGCAGACATAGTAAAAAGATACTACGCATGATAAAGGACCCGCTAGGTTGACATACCTATGCAAAAATTAGGGCTTCCCGGCGAACCAAAAGGGTTCGGGCAAAATGAGGGATGAAATGGAAAAAATCTGTACATCCGGCAAGTCGAAAACCTGAAAAGGCGGCTTGGGCAAAAATGGGTATCCCGGTGGGTTAAAAACCCGAAAGAGCGGTCTAGGCAAAATTTAGGGATTAAAGCGTAATACTATGTCTCATTGGATCACCTTGCATCCAGAATCCGGTATCAACCTCAAATTCAGACGGCATCGATCAATCAGCTTCATCTTCAACCGAGCAACCAAGTGATGAGACGCTCGAAGATATAAAGGCGATAGCAGAGTTGGAACCCAGTGGGATTATTCTTTTCACATAGCTGTTCTGTTCTCTTTGTAAAAATTGTATAAACTCTACTGTTTGGCGGCGTTCTCTTACTAGGACGTCAGCCTCTTGTACATAAATGCCTATTTTACAGGTAAATTCAAAAATCAATACAATTCACTTTTCAGATCAATTGCCAATTGTTTTTCCTTTTTCTATTTTGTTTTGCGAAGAACGTCCAATGTTCAAATTTTTGATATATGCATTTGATAATAATTGCTAACTCATAAATATTTGCATACGAAACAAAAGATTAATTATAGGTAACATTAGAAACAGGGGCAATAATGAGTTGTCTAAAGCGATCTAATTGCTCTGTCCACCAAGGTACCAAGGTAAGTTCGGCCGAAGAATGAAACCAAGATATCTTAATTCCCCAGAGAGTGAGACAAGATTCAACCATTCTCTCCCCAAGCAGAGTTGGCCTACTCTATCAGCCTTAAGGAAATTGGGTATCCCCAGCAGATCTCAACATTCCTCAGGGGCATTCAAACATTATTTACAAGCATCCCCGACAGTCTTGATCTGAGATTGTTCCCCGGCTGTATACCAGACATCCAGCGGAGCCACTTCCCTAATACAGTTCAAAAATTTCCCCAGGAGAGTCCAGTCCAATCTAAAAAGATTCCCCCCAGGAGAGTTCAATCAATCTCCCCAGCAGGAAGCTTATCCCGAGTTGATTCTGGAAGCTTGTCACCCGCAGAGCACAAACGCGTTTCCAGGCTTTATTCAAAGGTTATATCCCCACCAGGATATAACTGGGTTATCCTCAGCCAATTACCACGGAAAGATCGTCCCCGACAAAGTCTCCAATTCCCCAGTGGAGTTCATCCAATCTTCTAACAGAGCTTACCAATGGTATCCCCCGCAGAGTTATCATCAACACCTCAGCAAATTGCCTCTTTCCCCACAGAGCATTCCCCGCAGAGTATTCTCTTCGCCGAGTTTATTCCCCAACGGAGTCATCTTCTCCTACCGGTATTCTTATAACTATCACCCCAGCGGAAACGAAGAATTCTCCTCTTCCAACATCATCCCAGGATTCAACTTCCCGGCACTCGTCAAGGATTTATTTTCCTAGACAAAAACATACATTCATAAACATCGCATTTTCATACATTACAGCATGCATATACGCATCATGAACATACAATCTCATTCATTCTGAGAACATCACGCATGTCATACATCATGACATCGCATACGACTAACGTTTTTTCTTTTCAGGACAAAGGTTAATACAAAGATAATTACTATCAACTGTCGCAACTAAAGATCCGATTCCTGTATCTTGCCAGGGTGTATCTGTTGACGACTAACATTACCAGACTCGATTCCTGTATCTTGCCAGGGCACGTCTGAAGAGTTCGAAGATCCGATTCCTGTATCTTGCCAGGGTGTATCTGTTGACGACTAAAATTACCAGACTCGATTCCTGTATCCTGCCAGGGCACGTCTGAAGAGTTTGAGGATCCGATTCCTATATCTTGCCAGGGTGTATCTGTTGACGACTAACATTACCAGACTCGATTCTTGTATCTTGCCAGGGCACGTCTGAAGAGTTTGAGGATCCGATTCCTGTATCTTGCCAGGGTGTATCTGTTGACGACTAACATTACCAGACTCGATTCCTGTATCTTTCCAGGGCACGTCTGAAGAGTTCGAAGATCCGATTCCTGTATCTCGCCAGGGTGTATCTGTTGACGACTATATTCTCCGGACTCGATTCCTATATCTTTCCAGGGCACGTCTGAAGAGTTTGAAGATTCGATTCCTGTAACCAGCCAGGGCACATCTGTATAAAGAATTTGAAGATCAACTCCTGTAACAGGCCAGGTAATTATCTTTCTTTCTCAGGTACGCAAGTTCTCGCTAAGGAATCTCTTACGCGATCGACCACCTCCCGATGGCATCTATAAGACCATCTCCATCCTCCTATCCATCATATCTCCAAATGGCATCTGTAAGCCCATTCCCGCTATCACACTGCTGATACTCTACTATGTGAGTGCAAATTTCTGGGCACTCTATTGTTCAATCATCTTCCACCTTCGGATCACGAAAGGCACGCCAGCCAATCTACATCCTCAGGTCTAAGAAGATTGAACAGGGGCAACTGTTGTACCCCAAAATTAGCCCTCCCATATTCTTCAAGATTTTCCAAGATCAAGCTTCAAAATCTCTCAAGGGTTGCACAGTCCAATTGCCTCCTAACACAGTCAAAATTAGGGTTTTGGTTCGTGCAGAGAAATTGAAGTTTTCAAGGGTCCAATCAAGCCCCACATGCCTACATACATTGTCAAGCATCCATATGCCAAGGTTCAAGACTCACAGCATCAAATTGCACAGTAAAAAACCCTAAATACTTCACAGTCAACTGCAGGGGAAAAATGGTCATTTGACAGTCAAAAGTCAAAAATTTTGGTCAACATCTTATTTTGAAGCCACAAACATCATTTGATTAATTCTTGATCATGATTCTCAAAGCATGGCTCAAAAAGTCTCAAGATGCAAAAGTTTCTATTTTTGGACAGTTGAAAAAGTCAACTGCAAATTGACCAGGGCATAACTTCCTCATGGTTTATCAGAAAAATTCCATCCAAAGCTCATTTTGAAGAGAATGACATTTCCTATAATTCATCTTCACACTTCAAGTCCAAGAAATGCTCTCACAAAGAGTTATCAATTTCAACATTATAGGTCATTTTCAAAAGTCAACAAAAAGGCACTTTAAGTCAAAGACCATAACTTGAGATTAGTAAATCAAAATGACATGGGACCAAAGACATTGGTTAGAGGACTTCAAGACCTTTCCAAAATGTCCAAGAACATGTTCATAGCTTCAAAATTGAGCAAGATATGCCTTGTAGAAGTTGGGAAATTTTTGGGAATTTTGAAAAGTCAACTTTGCACAAAAGCCTTCAAAAATGCTAATGGGCCACAAATTCTTCCATGAATCATTACCCAAAGGCTATGCACGACTCAAGCTCAAAGGGAGTTATTTTCTTATTTTTGATTAATTATTTGAATTTTTATTATCATTAATTCATTTAATTAAATTTAAATATAAGAAAAATACCAAATCATGTTTTTAAATCTTTTTTGTGCAACAAATATGTCCATTATGAGCTAAATATCTCGTGCACCTTCTCAAGGGGACAAAATCTTCCATAATTGGCATGATTGGCATGGAAAAAGATTGGAAAAGATATGAATAAAATCAAAAATCAAAATCATCAATACATGGACTTTGGGCTTGGCTTTTTGACCTAATTGCATTCAGATACTTATACACAACATAACCCTAAGGCATGAGACACGAAAAACTGCATAGAAGCTGCATACCAATTTGCAAAATTTCCTTAAAAAATTGGAAACTGAAAACCTAGTTACAAGGCGTTTCAAAGCTTCAAAAGCAATCCAATAGGTTGCCAAGACATCCAGGAAGCGATTACAATCAAAACCAGCTCTCCATACCTCAAGAATTCGTAGAACATCATTGCACTTTTCATGAATATATCCATTATCGTGTTTCAATTTTTAAGCATTGTTCATGTGTTTTGTTAATTGATTTACACTAATATGGATATTCTGAAGCTAATGGTACCCTTTAATTGAACTAACAATGCTGTATAAGAATTCACCATTAACGTTTTCTAGGGTTTCAGAGCTCCAAATTTAGGGGTTTCTTCATATGGAAAAATCAGACCTTCAAACCTGTGCCATTGGGTTCGTGACCTCAAGACGAGACAAACTCACACCTCGCGCCCTTTTTATATTCATCTATGCTCTAATCGCTATTTTTGCAGGTTGAGTTTATTGGGGGTTTAAACCCCCCGCTATTTGGTTATGTTACAGGTACAAAAGACGAAGAAGATGCTAGCGTGTCCAGGCATGGTTGGTCAGTTTAAATATTAGCGCGTTTTTTGGTTTGTTCCAGCATGATTACTTTTTTTATATATATTATTTATGTTCCACTAATATTACAAAGAAACGCGCTAGCCTGGATGGTTGATGAGCTGGCTTGCATGTATTGGGACCTGGGTTCGATTCCCAGGTCCCCCCAAACGCTTAATAATTTTTGTCTTAAGGTGTTCCAGCGTAGCACTTCATCCAAAGTCCATCATGCACGTTCATGCTTGTGCCTGCCAAGTGTCCAGGAGCTTCAATCTGATGGCCAGAACGTGGAGACTACCATACACGTTAGTCAACTACTCCACATGCAAACTGGAAAATCAACGCAGGCCTTGCAATCTTGGTCCCAAATTACTCTACAAAAACCTCCCAAAAGGGCCTGATACCCCCCCCCCCCCCCCACCCCCCATGGTTTGCATTATTTTTTCTTTTTATTTGATTTTCTTTAAATTCTTTTAATGTTTTAATTTTTTCTTTTCACCATAAAATAATTTCCATAATAAAAAATCAGAAACTAAAATGCTTATTTTTTTTAATAATATTTAACCCACTATTAATTTATTTTGTAAATAAACTTTAATAATCAATTTAGTAAATTTAGGGTTTTCAATTTTAATCTTTTCTTAAATAAATAAAATATGTAGAAATTAGGTTTTTTTTTAATATTTTCATCTTTTTTTAATAAATAATTTCCTCATCATTATTATCATTATTAATTATTAAATATCTTGTAAATAAATATGTACATTAATTAATTAGTAAATTAGGTTAAACTTTCATATTTTTCATTAATAATTAAAAACGGTTTAGAACTAGGGTTTCCTTCTAATTTTAAATTCTTTTCTTATTTCCTTAAATACAAAAAACCTAAAAAATATTTCTTTTCTTTTAATTTAATAATTAATTAGCTTTTAATTCAATTTAATTCCAAAAGGGTCCAACGCCCTCGAACGTTCTATTTCTATTCTTTTCGCGCATTTATTCTTATTTTTCTTTGTGAATATTATGTAACTGTTCAAGCCATGTAATAGTAACTAGGTTTTACTTTCCGCATTTTTTATTAAAACGGGTCTTTGTTAATTTGGCGATGTATAGACCCGCTCCTTGTAATAGCGTAGGATTTTACTTTCCGCATTTAAATTTCCGCACTCTTAAAACTGCTAAACTTTGCATGAAAGAATGTATGGCCTAAATTAAAAACAAGCATAGATCACCATGATACATGTACAAGATAAAACATAACATGAAAATGACACACAAATTCACACACCACTCTTAGGGTACGCCTCACTGTTGCCTTGCCCTCGAAACGTGGTCGTCGAGTATAGGATGTTTTAGTAAGTCCTTATGTCCATAACATGATCCAGTTGCCTCGGAAAAGTTGCCTTGAATTAAAAAGGATCAATGGCATAAGGGTATCTTCTAAGGTGTCCTACTGTTGCTCTGGTGACCACACTGTCCCTTAACGAATTGACTTGAATACCTCTAACGGTGGTGCTACCTACCTCTCAATGGTGGGATGGCACTACCTTAAGGACATTTACACAGCCTAATTCCTTAGGGTAGGTAGATGACTCATAGATACTTGCTCTATTCAAAAACAAATCAAAACTTCTTTTCACACCGACACTTTCAAAAAAAAAAAGCTTTTAAAACAATTTTTCAAACACTCTTGAGGACTGATACAAGAGTCGATCTGAAATTTTTAAAACGAAACTTTTTCAAACCCGCTCACAATTGAAAAGCAAACACTTTTGAAAACACAAATGAGCAAGTATCTAAGAGCCCATGGATAACCATGGATAGAAAGGGTGCTAACACCTTCCCTTTCTATAAATCTACCTCCCGAACCGAGAAACTATCTCATAAGGAATTTTGCTGTGCTTTTGTCCTGTCCATATTGGAGAAAATAAAAGACGGTGGCGACTCTTGCTTACCGCGACATTTTGCGAACCAGCGTTAAACAGTCAGTTCCAGATCCACCGATCACACATGTGGTTTTAAGACTTTAATTCTTGATTTAAGATCAATCTTGAGGTTACATGTTCATATGAAAGTTTCGAATAGCTTTCTCATGCTAATATGCAAGATTGGCGAACTAAAACTCTGATTTTCAAATCGATTCGTGATAAATTTCAAAATGCGCGTAATGTTGTCTGGAACTTGCATTTTACATGTGCATTGAGTTTTGACTTGCGAATGATATATTGTTATATTTGTTTAAGCATTTCTTTAATATCGGTAGCAAGTTTAGGTGTTTTTAAATCAGTTTTTGCACCTATTTTCATGAGTATGAGGATGCTGCCTGGAATGCTATGTTATGCACTTTTGACTTATTTGTTTTGCTTTGTACATATTCATACTTCATTTTTGTGCATATTGCCAAATGTTACTATAGCATTTGATTTTGTTGTTATCTACTATCAAATTTTGTGAGATATGCATATTTTAATAAGCAAGTTGGATATCAATTTATTTGGTGACAGATACGTTTTGCTCACACATATTGTTCGCTCTTCTGACGTTGTTGGTTGTTAATGCTAGCTTGCAGCATTCTTCGAGCTTTCTACATGGAGTTTGTTTTTTTGGATTTTTATTATCCGTTTGGTACGGTTTCAGGTCGTTTGTTGTAATATTGCATTCACCTCTTTCTAGAGATCATGTATAGTAGGGGAATTTATCACTTTCTAGAAATCATGTGAAGTAGGTAGTAGGAAATAATGAGTGTGCGCTCGAAGTATCTAGTTAAAGTCCTATAGAAGGCATTGCTTTTGTATGCTAATTGTGTTTGTTTAAAGTATTATCTCTGAATAGGAAATTCTTCACATGTGTTTATTTTTCCCGCATATATTTTTTATGTTGTTCTCGATGATGAGTTCGATACTTGGTCTTGGATTCATTCTCGATGATGAGTTTATTTCGAGTGGATTCGGTTTATATTACCTTTTTGTTATTTACCATCATGTAAAAATACAAAGGAAGGAATGATAATGTTATGCACCTGGTTCATACCCGGATGGGATGTTCCCTTTGAGGCATGGTTTGGTTCATTCTCGATGATGAGTTTTCTCCTTCTTTATTTTACTTGTTGCACAAGCATAAAAAGAAAAGAAATACTTAGATATTGTTTGCCGCGGTTCATTCTCGATGATGAGTTTGTTCTCTCTTTTATGTCGGTTCACTCTCGATGATGAGTTTGATCCATTTGCTTATTTTTTACGCGCTTATCACTTTGTACATTTTGTACTTGCTTTCTTCCCTTTTCCATGCTCCCTTAGGACTTGCGGATTATTCTTGACGATGAGTTTATTTCGAATAGCAACTATGATGGTTCTTTCTCGGATGAGTTGGTTCCTAGTAAACCTTAGTCTGAACCTTAATGTAATTTTGGTATGATAACTCTAGGCTAGAAATAGGTTAGTCCCCCATAGACTTCTTCCTTTTCCCCCACTTTGTTTGTGCATAAAATACACTCTTTCTTGGCAAATATTTAAAACGCCTCTAATAAGCTCAAAACCCTTTCGCAAAGGTAAAAGACACAAACAAATGCAAACTTCTTTTTCATGCCTTTTGTCTTTTCGATTTAAAACTGGATGTGTTGTTGTCCTTCTACGCAATACGATGCTTAATTCCCTAAGGGTCGGTTGCATTATTTCTACTTTCTACGAGTCGCGACGATAGTATTATTTGCCTCCAGGCACTTTTTGAGCACATTAATTCCTTCCTACTCTAGATGTGTAAGTCTCTAAAGGTCGAGTTGTAGGTAGAATGCGAAATTGATATCGTTCCATAAGAAATACAAACCTACAAAAATTATTGAGCCGAACTACGACTGCTATAATTTCTTAAAAGGGATATGTAGGCAGAGGATTTTGTGGGGCCTAATCAAGCACAATTTGTAAATACTTCTTTATTTTCCCCACACTTTTCTTCATTCTTTTGCATACATACCTTGTAAACCTTAGATATGTATTCTTATACACCCTTTAGTTAAACAACAAAATTGGATACCATAGAGTACTACGGACGTGTGGGGTACTAATACCTTCCTCTCGCATAACCGAATCCCTTACCCGGTCTCTTGGTCAAAAGACCATCATTTCTCCCTTTTAGGATTTCTTCCATATTTCCCTTTCTCCTGCGTGAGATAAATAGATTTTTGGTGGTGACTTCATTATTTTTTATCCGGTGAGTTTTGTCCATTCCTTCAGTTGGCGACTTCACTAGGGACAAATAACCTATTGTGGGTCCATACCGGAGTCGATCCTAGCTCTTGATTGTTTACTGCTTTGGGTGTTTATTTATTTCTTGTTATTTACAGCTTTATATACACTGCTTGCATATGTTTGTGGATGCCTTTTATCGCTTTCCATATACTGTTGTTGTGTTGCATCTGTGTTCTTTGATGGGTGGGTGTTACAAGAGGTAAAAGGCCCAGTACCCAGGCCAGAGTGTATGCCATTTGGAACACTAGGAATAGAGTGGAGAGTCATGAGGGACGATAGGTGTATGCCCTTTCACCATTTGATCATGAAACCCACAGTCAGTAAGGTTCAGTGAGGTTATCAACATCACTGATGTGCATGATAATAATACTTTCAGGTGACCAATGATCTGATTACCCATGACCAACCTTAACCTAATTATACTCGTGAGTGGGAGGGATGATTGATTTTCACATGTACATGTTGGTGACTATGTTCAGTTAGTGACTGCTGTGATATTGTTGGTGACTATGTTCAATTGGTGACCGTTGTGATCTTATTGGTGACAATGTGGACCTCAGATTTATTTTGAGTTTCTGGATTGATATTCCCGAGGACTTCTTGTTATGTTCTGAACCATTGATCATGATTTTCTCGGTGTGTTCAAGAGACCGTATAGCACATCAGCAGTATCATGGAAGCCTTGATCCCATGATTGTCGAACTTGCATCATAGCATATTTATTTTTTCCAAAAGAAATGCAAATAATAAATGTCTAACTACCACGTGCATGGTCATTCCAAGGTATTTCAATAGTTTTGTCTTCGCCAAATGGATGACACTAGTGATAAAGGCAAGGAAGCCATCAAGCATACATATGGTTACAAGTTCTTTAGTTCCCAAGCTTCATTTCTGAAGAGTTTGAGTACACTGCTGGTTGATGATAATCGAAGCGAGTTCATTAGAGTTTATGGAAGTCTGTTGCGGTTACTAGATGTTGATGTCGATCAGAAGGATTTGGTGACACTCTTACATCTATGATTCAAGATTGAGATGTTTTACATTTCAAGATTATCATTTATCTCCCACTCTGGAAGAATACACCCAACTCTTGCATTTTGATGTTAATGATTGTATGTCGTTTGTCTGTACTCATAAGAAGGTAAGAGAGAGTTTCATTGTCGGTGCTATTTACTTGAGCTTGAAGAAAGTGAAGGGCAATTGGAAGTTGAATGGGGATGTTTATGGTTTTGGCTTGGTTTTATTGAAGAGAAAGGATCAAGACAGTGCTGATAAGAAGAACTGGGTTGCTTTCAATACACAGCTAGCCATCATGATCTATGGTATAATCGTTTTTCTGAACAAGAAGGAGTTTGTTGATCTAGCTTCCATTTGTGTCTTCATGACCAAAAATATGGTTCCAACACTGTTAGCAAATACTTTTTATGCTATCCATTTAAGGCATATGAAAAAGGGGATTGTTAACACCTGTGTAACAATGTTGTATTGTTGGTTCATGCTTCATCTTCCTAAGAAAGGTCCATTTATGGATACTAGGAACTCTCTTCAATGGGGAGAGAGGATGGTTGCACTCACTTCCCATGAAATTCGTTGGTGTTTTATCTCAGATGGAGGTCCAGATGTTATTATTCGTTGTGGGAAATTTCCCAATGTAACCCCACATCATGGCACAAATTTATACAATCCAACCCCACATACGGTTTATCATATACCCGATTATAGAGATTGAACCCCACCCTTACCTAGTTTGGATTGAAGGTAACTCTAAGGGTCTCTGATTGAATCTCCTCTTGGTCTCTTGGTGTAACTTCCATGTATCCCTCTTCTTCTCCTTAAAACCCTTATTTTTCTCTTCTTTGCAACTTCTCTTGTACCAAAACCTTCCAAGATTTTATTCTCTCTAGATCAGAATAAAAGCTGAAAATTTTCCCAAATATACAACTACAGTGCAATGATGATATCTCCCAACTCATACCTTATTTTGAAGATCCTAATGATCAAAAGTTAGATTTAGGTGTAGCGAACCTACCCTCAAAATTTGAGCATGATCCAACGGTTAATGAATCGGGGATCGCCGATTTAGTGAGATTGCTGCAATAAAAACGGGAATGAGTTTCTCCCATTTATTTTCTCACTTTTTCTCAATTAACCTAATTCCTTTTATATCTACTTATCCTTGTAATTCTAGTCATTTTTATTGGGTCAATATCCATACTCCCATATTTACTACATGACATCACTTAAATGAGTCCAACAATTAATCTTATAATGCTCCAATATATTTAATATTATTAAACCACCACTTAATCAAATAATATCATAGAGAAACTTAATAATAATTCGCAACATTGCTTAACTCCAACTAATAATTTTAATTAAATAATTAATTAAATTATCGGGGCGTTACAACTCTCCCCCATTTAGGATATTTTCGTCCTCGAAAATCTACTCGATACTTACATCCATAACGCGAACCTCTTATCCAACTCTCTAATCCTCAAACTTCGCGTTTACCAACACTTCAGCCACTACCTTTTGACATAGTAACAACTCAATCATGGTGTAAATCTACTACGCACATGCTAATCACTTAACACCCTCACGACATACCCGTCAATATCTTACCAACTTTTTCGGCAACACTCTAACATAACAACTCCCACAGTAGAAATGTAACAATCATAATTCACTTATACTTGGATATACCACGTCACCTCTTAACAACTTTGCCAACACCAAAGTGCGTATACAACTTTATTCTCATACGTATATGTATGTCAACTATCAACAAAATATCAACAACTCTATTCACCATTATAGTGACATCAACATAGTCAACAAATTAACTTCGTCATTTTATTGGATATTATTCATCACTTAGGGTAACCAACAATAACATCTCAATAATGATTAAAAAAATCATTACAACATCAACTTAACTGTATAACTCAGCAAGCATACCCATAGTTCACCATCAACCAACAACCCACAACAATCTTCTTGTAAAATCCGTAAATATTTACTAGCAAACATAGTGCCCTGGCACAATATCTCTATATCTACCATCCACTAAATCAAGCATGTAAATTAAGACACACCATTCCCAAATGCTTCTGATGTTTTAATCCTTTACATCTAACGAGTCGTACATGCATTTATGCCATATCACGCTTCAGCTGCGCAACTCTGATCATCCATCTTAAGTCATCGTCCTCATTAAATTTTCCGTCAATTATATGGTTTACAAGTTTCAATCTAATCCCAAAATTTCTTTAACATCTGTCATAAAATCGTTCTTCACTTGATATTCTCAATCTTTCACATTACAATGTTAGCACTCATACAAACACACTACTCCGAATTATTCATTACGTCTCAACTCTCACTCAATGACTCCTCTACTAATTTCACACAAACTGGTGAGCGATTATTCTCGCGATATAACATCCATACTTT
The DNA here is from genome assembly GCA_948472305.1 of Vicia faba. Lineage (NCBI taxonomy): Eukaryota > Viridiplantae > Streptophyta > Magnoliopsida > Fabales > Fabaceae > Vicia > Vicia faba. The sequence continues at coordinate 92,088,784 of OX451735.1, read as the reverse complement.
TTCACACCATTAAGATAGTAAGACAGATCTATAACATCCAACATAATCTTGTCTACTATTAACAATGGATTGAGGGTGATCAGTTCCTCAATTTGTCAATTAGTATTCGACAACCATAAGGGAGTATATATCGTCGTACCAAACTATAATAGTGTTTTCTTAAAACTCGTATTCAAGTTTTCTAAAACACAACATGTCTAATCCTCATTCACCCACCATCCCACGATGATCAATCATTTTCTAACTCGAGATCTGTTGGCATATCAATACATTACAAATCCTTCCACTCTAGTCTGAGTCTTTATCTACATAAAGGATTCTAACAACATTCTTAAACTCTTAATCTTCTACCGAATTTCACAACATCAAAAATACATGTATCTCCACCTCTCAAACTCATTCCAATCACATTCTCAATGTTATCATCTTATCTAACAACATTTCATATATATCTACCCCTCAAACAACTACGATAGTAATCATCTAAGCTTAACAAGCTACTAACCTCTATAACAGACTTCGTCGTTCTCCAACTTAGAACTGCATCCACCTTGAATGGATCTACATACATTTTCACTTGGAAATAAAATTACTCAAGAGAACTCTTCTCCCAATATTATAACATACATCCTGACAACTTAGCATAAATCTTCCTCCTTTTCGACACCGTAAATTTCACACAACTTCGCACTATCGTCTTTCATTCTAATTAATAACACCAAATATTTCCAAATGATACCTTTTATTTCGAAAATTAATTTAAATAAATCTTACAATTTCTCCTTTAATTCACCCAACTCAGACGCTGACGTCCAGTACAACACTGAAGAACAAGTCTAGTCCCAAAGACAAGCTTAACAACAAACTGCACTTACTTCCAATATCATCACGTGATAAATGAATATATTAAATATAATGGAACCATTTTTAAAATAAAGCTCATTTCGTTAAATTTCTAACGCTTCGAACGGAACTCAAATCGGAAGCCCGGAACTCTAGTTATGAATTTTCAAAGTCCCGCAACAATTATGCAGTTTCCTGCGGTTCGCTTACGAAAATTTCACTCTGAAACTCATTTGTCTTCAACTTAGACATATTCCAAACAACTCTTAACATATCTCGTGCTCCCAAACTTCTTATAACTCGAGAGATGCATTCCTTCGTCAAAGTTCAGGTTCCAAAACACCAGGGCAACAATTCTTTTTGCAACGCTACTCACTTCTTCAAGTTTCGACTCAGACTAGCGATTCACAACAACTTATCAACGTCAACTACTTCCGACAATCACTTATGTGATCCAACACAAAAGTTACAACAACTTTATTACTCCATCATTGTTAAACATCGACATCTTACACTTGCTTCGTAAATCAACAAATATTACATCGCTCTTGATTCTTCGAGAAGTAAGCACCAACAACGTCTGATCAATTTCTCTCAAGGAGCTCTAACTCAACTAACAACATGACCTTGAATCCAAGTCACGTTCAAATTCGGGAATAACAAGACTCCAACAATTCTTGCATTGTCGTCGTTGGCAGCATACCGAACCAACACCTTTCAATTGAACATGCCTGAGAAGCAAAGCTTCTCCCCCACTTATCTTCAACCAACTTCCTGCAATTAAGGCAAACAAGTACCGACACTGTTTCACACACTTGTTGCGCACTAAGGAACAAACAACATTAGACAACTTGGTCAGACGGACCAACCTGGCTCTGATACCACTAATGTAACACCCAATTTCTACCCGGTGGATAATAAGAAAATCAGAGTTCAACATAAATAGGATGCTACATTTTCAACTAAAAATCAATCTTCATTTAATCGCATACAAACAGATACATAACACTTAAACTCGGATGAACCGATAACAATCTAATTTATTCTTCAAAATCAAACAACTTTTTATTGATAAGCAATGAAATATACATACTCAACTTAAATTCACTTAATATCTTTTATTCCACTAAAACAACCTCAAGACAACAATTATCTCATGTAATCACTTAACAATTCAGCAACTAAAATAATAATCAACAACTAAATATCAAGCGTTCATCCCCTCGAGTGCTACGTATCAGAGCGATAACACCAACTTGAACTAATAAGGCTAAGCAAATCTTCATTCTTGAATACCTGCACGTTACTAACAGAGGGCAACATTACAACAGAAGGGGTGAGATATCAACCAATATAAACACTTGTATGATAAACAATAAATTAGGTTAGATCATACAAACATCACCACTTTATAACAACAATTATGCAACAACCAACAAACATCTTAATAACAACATTAACTTTAATCAACTAACACCTCAACATAACAACTTATGATATACAACTTCGATTTATCACAACTTAACACCAACAACAACTTTAACACACAACTCAAGATGCGAATCAACTATGCAACTCAACATAATGCATATGCATGTGGTACCATTGGAGCAGAACTCACATCTTAAAAATCTGCCAATAAATAGAGGCATCAACAAGGCATAAGCCTTCATCGCAGGTTTCCATCAAGGCCAAGGCATAAGCCTTCATTGCTAATTTTGCCAATCCAGGCCAACGTGGTGCCAATCCAGGCCAACTTAATAATGCAAATGTATGTGACTCAATGAATGCAACAATCACATACAATAACAACAATCACCGTCACAAAGGTATAAGCCTATATCGTCACTATACCAATAATTAGAGGTACTCATCGTCTCTTCAACATTGGCCATAGGCCTAAAACTTAATCAACTTATCAATCACAACATATAAACTACAACATATTCAACAACAATGATGTATTTGACAACGACTCATTCACAACAATAACCAACAACACAATTCCATAAACCGGAACCATTCAACTTAATTCGACGTCACCTGCAAATCAACTTTATTCTACATAATTCTAACAAAACAAAACTACTAAAAATACCTATATGTATATACGACTTACTCCGACAATTTCAACTAATTCCGGTTAACTACTTTTACCGCCTAAATCTACAAATTCGGCTAATCGGTACTGTTTTATATACTGTTATTACTACTATTTATTTATAATGCTACTAATCAATTTATTCTACTAAATTACTCTACCTCTGTTATTTAGCTTACTGCTATTATCGGTCTCCGTCAAAACTACTTGTTTGCTATCTACAACTTATATTACTACAACTTCCTGTCAGTGACAAATATTAGTTATAAACCAAAACCAATTTCAACTTATTCCTCTTGTTATTGAAATTCTCCGTTATACTTTATGTATGATAATTTTCAATTTCTACATCTACTAATACTTCCTAACAATACTCAGCTAAATTAGTCCATACACTATTATTTCTGCTACTCTTACATATACATCCTGCTATTCATTTGACTAAAGTATTAAAATTTATTCCTACAACTTCTTTAATCCTATCTGATACTAAATTATTTTACTAATTATATTAACTTATTAATAATATAAGATATGACATAGTCTTTCCACCACGCCTATATGTTCTTTCGAGCCTTATCTCAGGATAACAATTAAATAATAGCCATAACAACATCATAACAGAAATACGATTTAAATACATTGCAGAACAACTTCATTAGCACATTATGAACATTCACTGACAACTAAAATTGCAGGACTGATAATCTTCAATGAATCAGAATATAACCGAATCGACAACAATTCATGGCACAAATTTATACAATCTAACCCCACATACGGTTTATCATATACCCGGTTATAGAGATTGAACCCCACCCCTACCTGGTTTGGATTGAAGCTAACTCTAAGGGTCTCTGATTGAATCTTCCACGTATCCCTATTCTTCTCCTTAAAACCCTTATTTTTCTCTTCTCTGCAACTTCTCTTGTACCAAAACCTTCTAAGATTTTTTTTCTCTCTAGATCAGAATAAAAGCTGAAAATTTTCCCAAATATACAGCTACAGTGCGATGATGATATCTCCCAACTCAGATCTTATTTTGAAAATCCCAACGGTCAAAAGTTAGATTTAGGTGTTGCGAACCTACGCTCAAAATTTGAGCATGATCCAACGGTTAATGAATCGGGGATCACCGATATAGTGAGACTGCTGCAATAAAAACGGGAATGAGTTTCTCCCATCTATTCTCTCACTTTTTCTCAATTAACCTAATTCCTTTTATATCTACTTAACCTTGTAATTCTAGTAATTTTTATTGGGCCAATATCCACACTCCCATATTTACTACATGACATCACTTAAATGAGTCCAACAATTAATCTTATAATGCTCTAATATATTTAATATTATTAAACCACCACTTAATCAAATAATATCACAGAGCAACTTAACAATAATTCGCAACATTGCTCAACTCCAACTAATAATTTTAATTAAATAATTAATTAAATTATCGGGGCGTTAATTGGTAGTGGGAATGCATTGAGCATGTACTTGAATCCCAGTGTACAGGGTTCGATTCTCACGGAAGGCAAAAACTCTACTAGTGAGGGGGGTAGAGAAGATCGTGAGTTAATAGTGCCGGGAACGCTGAAGGCTCAGGCTGTTACATGAAAAGATGCCTTTTTATGTAACAGCCCGAGCCTTCAGCGTTCCCGGCACTATTACCTCACGATCTTCTCTACCCCCCTCACTAGTAGAGTTTTTGCCTTTCGTGGGAATCGAACCCTGTAACTTGGGGTTCAAGTACTCGCTCAATGAATTCCCACTACCAATTGAGAAGATCGTGAGGTAATAGTGTCGGGAACGCTGAAGGCTCGGGCTATTACACAACTGGGTAAGTAAAGGGATAGGAAGTCAAAAAGAGTGATCGACATTGTTCCTATGACTTATGTCCAGTTGTCCCATTGGTTGTTTAAGCTTTCCTTGATGGAACCCAAGCCATTGAAGCCTGTCATTCCTCTGTATCCTGTGGATTTTGATCCTAATGTGAAACGTGACTACCATGTTCGGGCATCTGGTCGTTCAACTGAAGATTGTAAACCATTCAGAGATGAAGTGCAAGACTCCTTGATGTAAAAGTCATCAATTTCGCACCTACTCACAGATTCAAAGTTTCCTTTAACTCAGTGAATGTCAAGAGTGCTAGAGCATCATCTGAAGCAACAAGTCCATACGAAGACTAGTCTCCTCAATACAGCAATTTCAAAATACATTTGAATTCTCATTTGTAAGCTTTCTTGTTTTTTCCAGTACTTACTTGTATATAAAACTTGCTTATTTTTTAATACTAATCATAATGAATTGAATGTGTTTGTATTTAATCAATCCATTTGTATTCACTCTTAAATGTTTTTTGCTTTTTAATACTGAACTCTTGTTAATTAAAGCAAAATACCCCTGAATGTAGGATGATGAGAAATATACCAAGAATCTAAAATGGTGTGCTTTTGAGTAAAACCCTACCGACGATGTACAAGCATTGTTTCAAATTCCCAAACACCGGAAATATAAGGGAGTGAAACCCTCGTCAACCCATTTGAGCCTTGAAGTAGGAGATTCTTTTCTAGTCAGAAAAAAACCGTCACATTTATCCCGGGGCAGGGTAGAGTTCATTTAACCTGATCGAGCATTCATAACTCATCAGGAGTGGGCATCTAAGGATACAACAATTTTTATCCTTCAAAAGGATAAGGAAAGTCAAAACCGCAATGGTTAACTCTCATATATCAGTAGTGTGCATCAAAGAGAACGATGTCCTAATGGATATCTATCGCACATCAGGAGATCAATAGATGACGATACCATAACGGTTATTCTTCGTCAACCAAAAAGAAAGGCAATTACTCCTTTTCAACAAGTCAAAGAACGACTCGAGGTCACATGATTGGTTCAAACGAAATTAAATTATGATAGAGAGAGACAAAAAGCCTCGCCAAGTCAAAACTTGAAAAAATAAGTCGCTTAGGCAAAAGTCAGTGTATCCTGCAGGACTTCAAAGTCAAATTCAAAAATAATTTGTCCAGGAAAAACAAAAAGAAAGCGAAAATCACGAAAAGCGAAAAGGATTACCAACAAAAAAAAATCCTCATCAAAATAACAAATTTGTGTGATCAAACACCAAGAATGAAATAGGTGAGTGACTGTTGTGTCCAGAAAAACCTCGTTTGATTCCTCAACCATTGTAGACTCTCTTGAGAGATGAATGCTTGTATCGAGTTAACTTAACATAGGAATGAGGAACATCACGGAGAATGGATGGGCACCAAATATTTTGAGCCTTAAATCCTTTTTTCTAAAAAATCATGAACCAGGCCACGTTACAACCCTTAAAATCCCTAAATGAAGAATGGGTTAATTCGAAAGCACATTGTAATGAGAATACAGTAATCTGACTCCTACGAGGCTTGCCAAAATGAGTTGGTATCACACCACCTTTTTATTTTATTTTATGCAGAAAAATTCGATGTTTACTCTTTTCAATAAAAAATTTTAAACTTCAAGACAACCATGAGCTTTGAATTATAATTATAATCCTTAGAATAAACATTCTTTGCATATGAGTAAGTGCTTAAACATCAAGTAAGCTTGCATAATGAGCATCAGATGGAAATTTGATTATCCCGATGGACAAATTGCTTCAGGGATGTGTTGAAAGGTAAATCATTTTGAAAAATGACCTTAATCTGGGGAAAACCTTCTACTAACTCTGTTGAGTAAAAGAAGACCATTTTGATAAATGATATAAAACAATGGTGCACTACTTTCAGTTGGTCCTGAGGGACGTATCTCTTCAAGTATCTAATTGTAGAATGAAGCATTATAAGTTGAGAAGTACGGTTGTAAAGTAACCTACTTTTAAGACGTAAGTCAATTAACCTGAGGAGGTGTTATCTTCAAAACCCCGCGAGCTTCTCATTTCTCCGTAAGCATGAGATCAAGAAAAGGTTTGTCAAGACTCTGTTGAGCAGGGACAAGCATGTTGGATATTCCATTGAGTAAGTGTTCAGCCAATCCGAGGTATTCAAGTCAGGATTTTATCCCTCAAAATGCATTCAAGCTGGGGCAATTATGTCGAGATTTGACAAATTTCTCTAAGAATCCTTTGATTAGAGGAGAATGTTTTCAGAATCTGAAGATGCATGGGAATTCACTCAAGCATAGTTGAAACCATCTCTAACTTTGATTAGCTAGGAGCCGTGTTCCAAAGTTCACAGTATTGGGGTTGTTTATCTTGATGGTACAGATCTTAGAAGGTCCTCTCGATGCAAGTTTTTTTATAAAAATCCCTATAGACTGGGGCAAGGCATTATGCGGGGTATTCCTCCACTTCAGAGTTGATCATGTTAAGTCCATTCGCAGGCTAAACAACTTATGAATTTGAAGAGAGAGAATTCAAGATCGTTATCCCCAGCTCGTTAGGGATGTAAATCCATGTATTGGTGTTCCTCCATCAAAAGCCAGAGACCTAAGTTTGGGTTGTTGGCATTCTTCGACGGAAGTCAAGGATTATCATATCCAACTGAGATTAGGATTGTTATCCTCAACCGAGATCAGAATTTAATTCTTGGTTATGGGTTTTCTTCAGTAGAAGTCTGAAAATGAGATTCTATCCTTTGAGTTCCCAGTAGATATCCTCGCTTCGGCACCTTGCATATAAATATTGGGGGCCTTACACATGGTAGGATATATTTGAATGTTGCTTCAGAAACTTTTTTACACGGTTGGCAGACAAAGTCATCGTGTTAAACCTGGGGCATTTTGTGTTTCTCTATCTTGCAGATTTGTCGGTTCACACCCTAAAGCAGACGTGTCCGAGCGAGGTTCTTCTTCTTTGGGTCAACCAAAACAGATCAGTGATCCCCGATAGGGCCTATCGCATGTTTGATTTATCTTCGATGAAGTGTCATGTATCCTCAAGTAAATGTTTTCTCCCGCGAGGTTGGTGTTGGTAAAATCTTTTCGAAATCCGCAGTGCTCTCCCAATGAATCACCTGGTTCCTCAGTGAGATTTTTCTTTAGATATGCATGGTTTTGAGAGGCCTGGCAGAGGTCTGTGATTCCCTTACGAAGACCGTGGGTTGTTCCTCAGAAATGTCCAACTTTCCCAATGAAGGATTTCCTATGATACAAGAGTCTCTTTGGTTCTTCATTATGGTTGAAGCCAAGGTCTATTTTTATCCCCAGTTTGGTCTTATTGGTGGGAACAACTTTCTTGTTTGTGGATTGCTATATCCTGAAAGACAGGAGTTTGGATCTGTGTTGAAGTTGTTTCTTTTTCCTAGCGATATTAGAAGTTATCCTCCTTGTGAATCTGGTGGTTACTGGCATCTCAACAGTGTTGATCCTTAGTGGAGCTTTGTTGTAGAGTCAATGTTTTGGTTTCTCTCCCCAGTGGCAGTTTTCAATTTTTTTTGAAAGGTCAACGACCTGTTGTCGTTATCTTTTCATTTGTCGTTCCCCAGTGGAACATTTAAACATGCATCATCCCATTGCATCCTCAAATGTGTAATGTTTCCATTATCTTTGGGGACATTACTCCATAAGGAAAAGAAATTCAAACATGCATTGAAGTATAAGCCGAATATTTAATGTCTTGCTCCCCGGTGGTCTCGGGTTTAAACGCTAGCTTTTCCCAATGCTATTATTTCTGGGTTTGGATGTTTCCCCAGTGTTTCCTTTGGTTCAACAGATACCCTCTCGTTGTCCCTTTACTTCATATAAGTCATTCCCTTTCTTGCCTCTCGCCTAAGGGAATTCCCTTTCTCCATGAAGGTTCTCGTGTATCATATTCATTTGTTGTTGATGCGTTTCTATTTTGCGGTCTAGGTATTTCTATCCCTTATTTGGTGTCATCCTTTTCCGAGTCGCTACTCATTGTACTTGTTACGATCCAGTTTTGGCTTGGCGTAGCGTTTCTTTTAGTCTGGTCTTCATCAGCAACTTTGATGTCGAGTTGTTACTCGTATATCTTGTCAGAATACAATATTCTTGTATTCTGAGGAGTCTAGTTGTTACTAGTCTTCCCTTTTCGAGTTGTTACTCATTTTCCTTGTTGTTGTTAGCTTCGCCATATCACAACGTTGTGGGTTGGTAGATACCATTCCTACCAAGGTCAAGTTCGCGACTTGTCACTTGATTTTTAAGTGCAGTATTCTGGCATTCATTTCATATTGGTTGAGTCTAGTCATTACTAGGTTCTACCGAGACAGATTAATATTTATCTCGTTTAATCTCTATAATTTCTTGGTTAGGGCCAGCCAATACTGCTTCTTTCGGGTTTGAGATCATCGGGTGTTTACCTTGTTTTGCGGATCCAATTGTTTTGGGTATCCTAAGGAGTACTCATCAAGGTCAAGTTGTTACTAGTTCCTTTTAAAGCATGAGTCATTACTCTTGGTTTTGGTTTGTGATCCAGTGTGAAACATTCTTTGAAGTATTCCTAAGGTCGAGGGTTACTCGTACCTTCACTCGGTCCCCCAACATTGTGATTAACGTGCCCAATGGATTTTGGTTCAGAAAGGCATTGTTCCAGTTTGATCGAGATAAGTTGTTACTGGTATTTTGTGAAGTCTGGTTGTTACTAGTCTTCCCTTGTAAGACCGTTGTTCTTTCTCAGAATGCAGCATTATGGCATTCTGTGAAGTCTAGTTGTTACTAGCATCTTTTGGTCCTTACCTTTTTCGGAATGCAGCATTCTGGCATTCTGTAAAGTCTAGTTGTTACTAGCATTTTTCGGTCTTTACTATCTTTCTCAGAATGTAGCATTCTGGAATTCTATGAAGTCTAGTCATTACTAGCACCTTTTGGATGTTACTTTTTTTCCCTCAGAATGCAGAATTTTGGCATTCTGTGGAGTTGAGTCATTACTCGTGTACTTTGTCTCAGAATGCAGAGTTATAACATTCTATGAAATCTAGTTGTTACTAGCACCTTTGTGAATCAAGTTCCACGGTCCTTGATTTTCATCTCCCATCTATAAATGTTTCTTTGGTCCAGTTACAATAAACCATCAAGATTATACCACGTGTTGATATGCGTGTCATCTCAATTCAGCGTGCAAATATTTGAGTTCATTATTTTGTATTCAATCTCCTTCCACCTTGTCGCTCGAAAGACTGATATTGCCAATCTCGCTCCAAGTTTAAGAAGTTTGAATACGGACAGTTGTTGTACCCCGAAATTTACCCTCTTCATTTCGACTTTATTTTGGCTTGTATTGCATTAACATATACATAAATGCATATCATTAGATGTGTTGTTGTGGGATCAGGGCATTCATGTTCGACTGTTTATCGAAGGTGCTCAGAGTTTTATGCAAGACATTCAGGTGGTGAACTAAAAATATCTATCATGACTCGAAAGGTAAGATTGGATCAGTTGTGATGATCCAAAGGGCATAAAACTGTTAGAACATAGTTTGATTCTATAACCCTTATAAGAGTTTTGATGATAACAAACACAAAGAATAAATATGCACTCTAAAATTGTGTTGTATGTTGTACAGAAGTTATGACTGAAACGACATCAGAAGTTAAGCCACATAAGCTTCCAAGCTGAGAAATCAGAATGTTCTGAAGAAGGATGATCAGAATCTGCGCTAAAGTAAAAGATATTCTGATTCTGAATAAAAGTCTAACGCCCCATCAGATCCTCATAACTGAGTTATCAAAATTCAGAAGTAAAGCAGCATGCAAGATTCCCAAGTTCTGAAGCGTTACTTTTCCATTAAGACAGTATCATTCGCAACAGCTCCATTCAGACAAGAATCTTCTCAGAATGGAAAGTACTTTAAGTGACCATTATCAAGTTTCAATTTGGACATATTTCCACACCTATATAAACAAGCTCAAATGGTAAATAGTTTACGATTTTCCTAACAACTGCTCATACATCTCAAAAAGCTGCAAATATTCATATTCATATTCATTTATATACTCAAATTATGTAATACATCACAGTAGTGATACCGTTTTTGTAACGAAAAACAAATAGTATAGAGTTAATTATTCTTTGATTAAGATATTGTTCCTTGAGATAAACCGGGTTGTTGTCATACTCAAGAAGACTTTGGTAGTTGTCAAAGTAGATTTGTAATTTGTGTGATAAGTGGATTAAGTCCTCATTGGAGAGAGGATAAATCATCTTGGCGGGTGGAATGGAGTAGTTCGAGATCAAGCGAACCAGGATAAAAATCACGAGTCTACTGCATTTGATTTTTAAGTTTCAATTCACCCCCCTTTCTTGTGTTTCCACTTCTTCAATTGGCATTAGAGCGCCTGGTTCTGAGTTCATACACTTAACCGTGTCAGTACAAGATCCAAGCTTTAGAAAAACACTATGGTGGGACCAAGCCAAAACATCATCAATGACTATCATGATGACAAGGACAGAATCAGCGGCAAACCTCCAGTTTTTAATGGAGAAAAGTTTGATTACTGGAAAGACAGAATTGAGAGCTTCTTTCTGGATCATCATGCTGACCTATGGGACATGGTGATTGATGGATACATACATCCAGTGGATGAAATTGGTCATAAGATAGATAGAAAAAGAAAGTTTGATCAGCAAAAGTGTGATTTCAGAAACCATCATAAGGCCAGAAAAATTCTTCTCAGTGTTATCTCATACTCAGAGTATGAGAAGATCTCAAACAGAGAGACAACCAAAAACATGTTTGACTCTCTGAGAATGACGCATGAAGGCAACATACAAGTTAAATAAACCAAGGCCCTTGCGCTCATTCATAAATACAAAGCTTTCAAGATGGAAGACAGTGAATCCATAGAAGCGATGTTCTCAAAATTCTAGATTCTTGTTGTTTGGCTGAGAGTTCTTGACAAAGAGTATTCTACTGCTGATCATGTGAAGAAGATCATCAGAAGTTTACCAAAGCAATGGAGGCCAATGGTCATTGCTCTTAAGCTGGCTAAAGATCTCAACAAGATATCTCTGGAGGAACTTATTAGCTCCCTCAGAAGCCATAAGATAGAGCTAGAAGACGACGAGCATCAGAAGCAAGGTAAGCCTTTAGCATTAAAATCTAACAAAAAACTTGATTCCTAGGTTTTGCAGGATATGGAAGAAACCTCTGATGGGTCCTCATCAGAAGAAGATGAATTGTCTCTTCTCTCTAGAAGGGTCAATCGGTTGTAGAAGCAGAGGCAAAGAAAATTCAAGAATTCCAAATGGTCAGGGAATCAGAATGAATCCTCTTCCGGATACAGAAAGTATGAGCCCTCCTCTGGACACAGAAGATCTGAAGCTTCGTCTGGTCGCCGAAATTCAAACAACAGAGACATCATCTACTATGAGTGCAATGAACAGGGGCACTACGAAAGTGATTGTCCAAGGCTTCAGAAGGAGAAGCCCAAAAATAAGTTATTCAAGGAGAAGAAGAAAAGTCTCATGGCAACATGGGATGGTTTAGATACTTCTGACACAGACTCAGAATCAGATGATGAAAGAGCCAACATTGCTCTTATGGCTAATGTGACAGAAGACAGCGAAGCATCTCAATCAGACTCAAAATCAGACACAAAAAAGGTATTTCCTAATTTTACTGTTAATTTCACTAAAAATGAACTAGCAGAAAGCCTGAATGAGATTTTGGAAAGGTATCAGCACATCAGAGTCAAATTCAAGAACTTGAAAAGGGATCTTGTCTCTGACTCTGAAGAAACTGTGAGTCTTAGATTAGAAAATTCTGAGCTAAAAGAAAAGATTTCAAAACTAGAAATTGATTTACAAAACTCTTAGAAAGAAATAATCTCAGAGGCTCCCAGTAGTGCTGATAAAATCATAAAATAATATGATCACAACTTTCAGAAGTTTCTGGCTAAAAACATAGATAAAAGCAAGATGGCTTCAATGATCTATGGAGTTAGTAGAAATGGCAGAAAAGGAATAGGATACCAAGTTAAGGTATCTCCACCTAAGAAAGTCATGGACCTAGTAATAAAACGCACACCACTAAAATCACACTTCACATATGGGCACACACATGACCTGAAATACACTACTAATGATTATTCTGCCAAACCAAAAATCAAAAACATAATTTTGGTAAAACTAACAAACTAGGACCCAAAAAGATATGGGTACCTAAGGATAAATTTATATATGTAGCAGATATCTTTAGCAGCAAGGCTAAAACACCAGTCATGGTACCTGGACTCTGGATGCTCTCGACAGATGATGGGAAGAAAGCATATGTTCCAAAGCCTGGAACTTAAACCTGGAGGCTACGTTGGCTTTGGAGGAAACCAAAGAGGGAAGATCATTGGCTCGGGAACAGTAGGTAATGGTAATCTTACTTCTATTAATAATGTGCTATTAGTTGATGGGTTGATGCATAACCTGTTATCCATAAGTCAATTAATTGATAACGGCTATGATATAATCTTTAATTAAAATTCATGCAAAGTTGTTAGTCAGAAAGATGGAACTATCCTGTTTAAAGGAATGAGGAAAAATAAAATTTATAAGATAAAACTTTCTGAACTAAAAAGTCAGAATGTAAAATGCCTTCTTTCTGTTAACAACGAGCAATGGGTCTGGAACAGGAGATTGAGGAACGTTAGTATGAGAAGAATATCTCAGATTAACAAACTTAATCTGGTCAGAGGACTTCCTAATCTGAAGTTCAGCTCAGATGCTCTTTGTGAAGCATGTCAGAAAGGAAAATTTGCAAAACCTTCTTTTAAAGCTAAAAATGTTGTTTCCACCTCTAGGCCATTAGAACTTCTGCATATAGACTTATTTGGACCTGTGAAAATTGCATCTGTTAGTGGCAAGAAGTATGGGTTAGTGATTGTGGATGACTATAGCAGATGGACATGGGTAAAGTTCTTAAGACACAAGGACGAGTCACACTCTGTGTTTGTTGCTTTCTGTAACCAAGTTCAAAATGAAAATGATCTTAGAATTGTCAAAGTCAGAAGTGATCATGATGGAGAGTTTGAAAACAAAAAATTTGAAACATTTTTTAATGAAAAAGGCATTTCTCATGACTTCTCTTGTCCTAGAACTCCCCAACAAAATGGAGTTGTAGAATGAAAGAACAGAACATTGTAAGAAATGGCCAGAACCATGATCAATGAAACTAACATTGCTAAGATCTTTTAGGAAGAAGCAATTAACACATCATGTTATATTCAGAATAGAATCTATATAAGACCTATTCTGGAAAAGACTCGATATGAACTATGGAAGAACAGAAAGCCCAACATTTCTTATTTCCATCCTTTTTGATGTACATGTTTTATTCTGAATACTAAAGATCATCTGTACAAGTTTGACTTCAAAGCACAGAAGTGTATTATGTTAGGATACTCTGAACGCTCAAGAGAGTACAGTGTATACAATACATAAACACAGATTGTTGAAGAGTCAATCAGTGTTAGATTTGATGATAAGCTTGACCCTCAAAAGTCAAAGCAGAATGAATCTCTTGCAGATATAGAAGTTGAATTCACATGTGTTGAAGACAACTCATCAGAAGTTCCCAACAGAGACGCTCCAACAACTTCAGAAGGAAATGTAACAAACATTTGAGGATTTTGACATAGAGTTTGATCTATCTGTAACTCTTGGAAATTTCTTAAATGAACCTCACTCCGCCAATCCAAATCCAGAATAAAATCAACCAAAACTTGCAAGAGTTCTCTCTGATATTAAATTGTTTGATCAAGACTTTCACTCACCAATCCCAGAAAATCCAAATATCCAGTTTCAACAACCAGAAAATCCACACCCACACTCCCCTCAACCAGAAAATGAAAACCCTCTCACTCCTCAATCTGAAAATCCAAATTCTGAAACACCTGAACCAAAAAATCATCACGCTACCGCAAACCAATCAGAAGACTCCCTTACAAACTATGATACCATTAGCCCAATTCCTGGAATAACAGAACCTCTTATGGTTCGTTTACCTCTCTCCATCCATGATATTCCAGAAATACCTTCAACATATGATTCCACACCACCAAACACTACTCACTCACCAATCCTGATTTCTGATTCTTCTACTCCCTCACCAATTAACCGTCCAACTGATCATCTCAGAACTGTCATTGATCTAGAAGCGTTGGACCATCTAGCATCTACCTCAAATAAAAATGTCGTTCCCAAACCCAAACCAACCTTAACCAAATCAGATGTTGGTAAGAACTTGTTGATTTTTGAAACAGAAATACAGGAATGGGTTACTTCTTTGGAGTAAGCAAGTCAAGAAAATTCTAATCCTGTTGCTTCTGATTCTCTGTGGGATAGATTCAGAAAATGGTTCAACTATGAATCCCAGAGGCTGGAAGAATTGAGCTATGAGATGGCTCAGCAGAACTTCTGTGATCACATGAAAGCCTTCAAAGACCAAGTTCTAAGTCACTGGGACAAGAAAGAAATTCTTTTGCTGGAAAATGCTCCCTGGAAAGAGCATTAACCTTCAGAAGCCACTGAACCAGATTCTGATAGTCACCCTCTGACTACTGCTCCAGAAAAGGAAATTGCAACAAAAGAAGTAGTTCAATCAGAAGAGGTTGTAGAGTGGTCTGAATGACATGAAACATCTAAAGATACACCAGCTTCGTCTTTAGTCATGCAAACTATGGAAGAGTTGAAGAAGGAGAATGCTTTAATCCACGCATGTCTAGATAAGAAAGAAGACACAAACAAAGAGATAAGGGACATATTGGACAAGAAAGAAGATACAACAAAAGAAATCAAGGATACTTTGGGAAATCAGGAAGAATCAAGCACTCAGATTAAGAGCTTGCTGGAAGCGTTGTTCACACGACTTCCCCCTCCATCTTATATTTTCTTTAAATTATATTTTGTATTCTTCATCTTATCCTCATTGTTTTTGAAAAATGTCATTACCGTCTGTTTTCAATAAAAATCATCATCTTTTTAACTCTGATTATATTACTTTTTGATACCTGACAAAAACGGGGAGAACGTAAGATATTTTCAATAACAGTATACTGGGACAAAGTCGTAAACATTCTGAATATCTTAACTTTTATTTTCTCTGAAAGCATAAACAGGGACATTTTCTGATAAAGACAAAAGGAGATGCATCAAAATCTCTAACGAGAAGAAACTTCGGGGAAGTAACTCATCTCTATCTGAGTACTCAACTCAGGGGGAGACTCTCTTAAGCTTTTTGTTCTATAATTTTTATTGAAATTCCTAGTTTTTGATATCATCAAAAAGGGGGAGATTGTTAGAACATAGTTTGATTCTACAACCCTTATAAGAGTTTTGATGATAACAAACACAAAGAACAAATATGCACTCTAAAATTATGTTGTATGTTGTACAGAAGTTCTGACTGAAACGACATCAGAAGTTAAGCCACAGAAGCTTCCAAGCTGAGCAATCAGAATGTTCTAAAGAAGGATGACCAGAATCTGTGCTAAAGTAAAAGATATTCGGATTCTGAACAGAAGTATAATGCCCCATCAGATCCTCATATCTGAGTTATCAAAATTCTGAAGTAAAGTAGCATGCAAGATTCCCAAGTTCTGAAGTGTTACTTTTCCATTAAGACAGTATCATTTGCAACAGCTTCATTCAGACAAGAATCTTCTCAGTATGGAAAGTAAATTAAGTGTCCATTATCACGTTTCAATTTGGACAGATTTCCACGCCTATATAAACAAGCTCAAAGGGTAAATCATTTACGATTTTGCTAACAACTGCTCATACATCTCAAAAAGCTGCAAATATTCATATTCATTTATATACTCAAATTGTGTAATACATCACAGTAGTGATACATTTTTTGTAACAAAAAACAAATAGTACAAAATTAATTGTTCTTTGATTAAGATATTGTTCCTTGAGATAAACCGGGTTGTGGTCATACTCAATAAGACTTTGGCAGTTGTCAAAGTAGATTTGTAATCTGTTTGATTAGTGGATTATGTCCTTATTAGAGAGAGGAGAAATCACATTGGCGGGTGGACTGGAGTAGTTTGAGATCAAGCGAACCAGGATAAAAATCTTGAGTCTATTGCATTTGATTTTTAAGTTTCCATTCAACCCCCCCTTCTGTAAGTACGAAGTGCGCCTAAGAGGGGAGGTGGGGGGAGGGGGGGTCAATTAGGTACTTTAAAAATTCTGGCTTTTAGTGATGATGGTTCTTATTTTTCTGGTTATAAGTGAGTTTAGGAAAGCTTAAAAATGCAGAAAAATAAAGAGACACGAGCGATATATCCTGGTTCCCCTCACAGTCCGAGAGTACTCCAGTCCCCTTTCAACATGAAAGAGATTTCCTTATTGTGGCAAACTTAAACAAGAACTACTAACCAAACCAAGAACAATCCTCTTGGACCAAGAACAATCCTCTTAGATTTTCACTAAGTTACCTATGAGAAAAGTCCTATCAATGTAACTACACTTGTATCCAACAACTTGGAAAGACAAGATTTCAACAAAAAACACTTAAACTTAATTCCAACAATCCTGGAAAATAAGTAAGTAAATATCAATTTGTGAGTTTGAGTGAGTAGAGTAATATTGATCACTTAGAGTGATTTGACAATGTATAATCTTATTCTTTCAATAATAATATTATACAAAGACTCAAGATATATTTTCTCAAAGTTTTCTGTTTGTTTAATGTATGAACATGTGCAGAAAACTTATGCATGAAAATGAGGAATGCTTGAGTTTGTATTTTGAAATTTCAGAAAGTATTTTTGAAAGAAGTGTTAGATATATATTTGAAATTGAGTATTTATATGTTCATAACACCCTTTTGAAATATCATGAAGATCTGGAAATGTATCATGAACAAATGCCAAGTTTGAGTGAAAAGATGTAATGAAAAGGCATGATGAAAAGGCATGAACAAAGCTGCTATTTTTCAAATTTGTGCAGTATGCAATCGATTGCACCCTTGGTGTAAATCAATTGCACAAGGTTTTTAAGAGCTATTTTTTCAAAATCTTGAAGAGTGCAATCGATTGCACTAATAATGTAATCGATTGCATGCAAAGTCAGTAGAAAAAATTAACTGAGTGTAATCGATTGCACTAACAATGTAATCGATTACATGAGAAATAGAAGAAAAACGATTTGAAATTTATTTAAGTGTGCAATCGATTGCATTAAGATGTAAATCGATTGCATGCAGAAGAAAAATGAAATTTTATCTTTGAAAAGCTTGAGTAATGATTCTTAAACATTCCTTTTTCATTTTTGAGCATCTATATCTTAAGATCAAAGTAGATAATATTATTATACCTTTAAAGTTGTTGAGAGCTTTGAATGAAGAATTTATCCTTGGATGCTTAGATGCTTGATCATAAATCTTTGCCTTCTTTGTTTGCCATGGTTTGTCTTCATCAAAATAAAAGCTTGTTTGTGAAGCTTGATTTTACATTCTCCCCCTTTTTGATGATGACAAACAATCTTGCTTTATGCGATGTACTTTCCGGAAGAGCTTCTCCCCCTAAGATGCAAAACTCCCCCTATGTAGGAGAGGGTTGGAATCCTTTGTAATTCTTCATCTTGATTGGAGAGTACCTTAAAAGTTAAGACACATGAAATACAAGCATAAAGTTCCATACATCTTTCTCCCCCTTTGACATTATAAAAAAGAAGGGAAAGATTCCTAAAGCAAATAATAAAAGAGCAATATATTGAAAAAAATTATAGAACTTAAAACAGTAACACAAATTGTTTAAGAGTTACACAAAAAATTTGAACAAAACAAAACATTGAACTAGCAAGACAATAACATAAAAAAAGTCTGCCAGAGCATTAAGGGTGATGAATGTATGGATTGTTGTAAGACCATGAGCCTTGGTTCGGGAATTATTGTTGAAGTGGAGGTTCTGTGTAATGTGGAGGAGGTGCAGCTGGGTTATTTGGGTCGTATGGTGGGATATGAAGGTGATAATATAGGTATAAGAATTGTTGGTTCACATCCGAGCGAAAATCATTTATCCGGGTTGTAGTGGAGTCATTGATTGCACTCCGTTGATTGTTGATGTTGGTGTTCATAGAAGCAAACTGTTAAGACATGTAGTCCATGAGCTCTTGATTGCTTGGACCAGAGGGAGCAGTAGGAGGAGGAGGCACAACTTCACCGCCTGCAGCTTCTTGGTCATTATTTTCATTGCCAACAACATTTTCACCAATGTAGGTGATGGTATTTGTCTCTGGATTAAAATGTACGCCCATTCTTGAATCAACATTCTTAATTGAAATTTTGTTTAAATTAGGATCCATATGCACCTTTTCAAAACCAAGAAAATCCACACCAAATTCCTCCATAATCAAAGTGACAAAATAAGCATATGGAAGGAATTTGTACTTTTCATCCACTCTCAGCATATGCATCATCATCATTCTTTCCCAGTTTACATTTACTCCATTTGTCCTTGCATAAATAAGCTGCATCTCAAAGTCGGTAACCGTGAAATGGTTTCCAGCTCTTAGAAACAGTATATAGACCAAAAAATAATGATATAAGCGATCATCTATATGGAGGTTACCTGCACTCCAGGAGTCTTTAGATGGAATTACTCCGCCAAGACCACGTATCTGTTTGGTGCGAAATTTAGCTTCACTTAACCGCCAAATGCTGTAAAAGAATCCCTTTTTCTGATAGCCATCCCATATCTCGTTTTCAGGATCATATAGGGAGCTTCCAATGAAAGGAATATGCAAGATCTCACCAACAACCTGAGGAGTTATAGAGATACGAGTGCCCAACACATATGTGACTATTTTTTCTTTGTAGGGTGTTAGATTACTGGAAAAAATTCTTACCAAATCTGGGTAGTAAGGACCGTATGAAGAAATCAAGGGTTCCAGACCATAAGCAGCTAGATCGTTCTGAAATGAAAAACATTCTTCAGGAAAGGAGGAGAGTATACCATACTTGGGGTTGGATACAATTTTCCTTTGGAAGTCTTTGATAAATCTGGCTTCTTGCTCTTCTGTGAGAGTTGAAAGCAGTGGATTGGATGTTGAATCAACCTTCTTTTTCCCTTTATCTGAAACTGAAGCCTTTCTTTTTGTTCTTGAAGCCATGGATATGGAGTTTTAGGGTTTTGGATTCTTAGGTTTTGTGAGAGAGAAAGATTTTGTGAGAGAGATTTGGAAGTGATTTGGTTAGGTAGGGAATGAGTTATTAGAATTGAAGTGTATTTGGCTTAGGAATATGAGAGAGGAATTCTGACCAACATTAATTTTCTGTCATAAAAGCTTATTTCAGTACGTGCAATCGATTGACATACCATGTGCAATCGATTTTCACACAAACAGAATCAAAAATTAGCAAAAACTCACATAGTGCAATCGATTGCATTAGAGGTGAAATTGATTTTCACATGAAACAGAATGGACGGAATTGAAAAAACTCTTTGTGCAATCGATTACATAGTTTGTGCAATCGATTTGCATCAACAAAAATTGTCCAAAAACCAAAATTTTCTTGAAAATTTAAATATCACATATCATAGATTCATATATAGTATGTATAAATCATATATGAAAGATATATCAAGGTTAGAATGCACCTTATAAGTCGCGTTCATCAAGTATGCCGAGCTCTCGACGAATTTTGTAGAAAGGTTCTTTTGCCAAAGGTTTGGTGAAGATATCGGCAAGCTAATTATGAGTATCTACAAAGGTTACCTCGACATCTCCTTGAAGAACATGATCACGGAGAAAATGATGTTGAATGTCTATATGTTTAGTCCTTGAATGCATGACGGGATTCTTTGTAATGTTAATTGCACTGGTGTTGTTGCATCTTAGAGGAGTGCACCCTAGATCGAGTCCGTAGTCACGAAGTTGTTGTTTTAGCCACAAAATTTGAGTGCAACTACTACCGGCTGCAATATATTCAGCTTCGGTCGTGCTTAGAGCAACACATGCTTGCTTCTTGCAGGCCCATGATACTAATGCATTACCAAGAATGTGACAGGTGCCACTTGTGCTCTTTCTATCTGTTTTACATCCTGCATAATCCGCGTCAGAATAACTAATTAAGTTGCAGACACTACCTTTAGGATACCATAATCTGACATTTGTTGTTCCTTTGAGATACTTCATGATCCTCTTTACCACCGTGAGATGAGATTCCTTTGGGTTAGCTTGAAAGCGGGCACAGAGTCAAACACTAAACATAATGTCAGGACGGCTTGCCGTCAAATATAATAAGGAGCCAATCATACCTCGATATTTATGTCGATGGAAACACCTGATTCATCTTGATCAACATAAGAACCAGAACCCATTGGTGTAGACATTTCCTTACAGTTATCCATGTCAAACCTTTTCAAGAGTTCCTTGCAATATTTGGATTGGTTGATGAAGATGCCATCTTTTAGTTGTTTGATTTGAAGTCCAAGAAAATAGTTCATTTTACCCATCATGGATATTTCAAATTCTCCTTGCATCATTGATGAGAATTCTTCACACATATCTTGATTTGAAGAACCGAAGATGATGTCATTAACATAGACTTGTGCTAGCAAAGTGTCGTCTTTGATTTTCTTGATAAATAGAGTGTTGTGAACTTTGCCTTTTTCGAAACCCTTTTCACATAAGAAGTTGCTTAAACGATCATACCACGCCCTTGGTGCTTGTTTCAGTCCATAGAGGGCTTTTCTTAATTTAAATACATGAGATGGATTCTTGAAGTCTTAGAAACCCGGGGGTTGCTTAACATATACTTCTTCAGTGATATATCCATTCAAGAATGCGCTTTTGACATCCATTTGGAAAATCTGAAAATTTAATGAACAAGCATAGGAAAGTAAGAGACGAATAGCTTCTAACCTTGCAACTGGAGCGAAAGTTTCTTCAAAGTCTATTCCTTCTTCTTGATTATATCCTTGTGCTACCAATATTTCTTTGTTGCGAACAATTATTCCATTTTCGTCAAGTTTGTTTTTGAACACCCATCTTGTTCCAATAATATGTTTGTTGCTTGGCCTAGGAACGAGTTCCCAAACTTGATTCCTTTCAAATTGATTCAATTCTTCTTGCATAGCTATAATACATTGGTCATCGCCTAAAGCTTCATCAACTTTGGAAGGTTCAATTTGAGAGACAAAAGCCATGTTTAGGAAAGAATCCTTGAGATTTAATCTTGTAGACACGCCTTGACTTATATCACCAATCACTTTATCAATAGGATGATCTCTATGAGTTCTCCATTCTTTTGGTAGATCATTGAGATTCGATTCATGTTGAGGTGATTCTTCTAGTTGAATGGGATGATCCTTGGAAGAATTTTCTTGAGGACCTTCTAAAATTTCATCATCATTATCACAAACAAAATTATCCTCCTTGGAGGGGTTAGTTTCATCAAAAGAAACATGCATAGATTCTTCAATAGTCAAAGTTATTTTGTTGTATATTCTATATGCTTTACTAGAGAGTGAGTAACCAAGAAATATACCTTCATCGGATTTCTCATCAAACTTACCCAAACTATCTTTGTCATTGTTTAGGAAAAAGCATTTGCACCCGAAGATAGAAAGAAAGCAATGTTTGGTTTTCTCCCTTTGAAAAGTTCATATGGAGTTTTCTTTAAGATTGGTCTAATGTTAACTCTATTGCTAACAAAACATGCCGTGCTCACCGCAATCGCCCAAAAGTATTTTGGAAGGTTTGAGTCGCTAAGAATTGTTCTAGCAAGTTCCATAAGAGATCTATTCTTTCTTTCAACCACTCCATTTTGTTGTAGAGTCCTTGGTGCTGAGAAGTTGTGAGATATTCCATGTTCTCCACAGAATTCTTTAAATAGAGCATTTTGGAATTCTCCGCCATGGTCACTTCTTATTCAGGCAATTGTTAGAGACTTCTCATTCTGAATTTGTTAGCATACTTCTTGAACGCCTTGAATGCATCACTTTTCTACACTAAAAAGAATGTCCTAGTGTATTTAGAGAAATCGTCAACAATAACCAAAGCATATACATTACCTCTGAAACTCCTTATTCTTGATGGACCAAATAGATCCATATGTAACAATTGTAGTGGCCTTGTAGTGGACACCACATTCTTAGATTTGAAAGTTGATCTAGTTTGTTTCCCTTTTTGACAAGCATCGCATAGTCTATCTTTGACAAAATTTCTCTTAGGTAATCCAATGACAAGATCATGCTTGATTAATTTATTCAAGTGTTCCATATGAATATGAGAAATTCTTTTGTGCCAAAGCCATGAATCATCGTTGTTCGCCATGAGACATTTAACCCTCAAAGATGGATCATCAAGGGAAATCATGAATATATTATTGATTCTTTTACCTTTAAGTATGACCTCATGATTGACTTCGTCTTCTATCAAACATTCATCCTTGGTGAATTTGATTTTGAAGCCTTTGTCACAAAGTTGGCTAATACTAAGAAGATTGTGCTTTAGTCCTTCAACATAAAGAACATCTTCAATGGATGTGAAAGGTGGAGCACCAACTTTGCCTTTGCTTAGGATTCTTCCCTTATTATTGTCTCCATAAGTGACAAAACCCTTGTCCTTTAGCGCTAGGTGTGAAAATTGGTTTATGTATCCTGTCATATGCTTTGAACAACCACTATCAAGATACCAAAGATTGCATGTGGTCTTCAAGCATACCTGCAAAACAAATTAGGTTTTTTTAGGTTCACAAGTTGCTTTGGGTCCTTCATAATTAGTGCCTTTCTTTACCCATACATAATGCCCATTTTCCACACTGAAGTTTCTAACATAGAAAGCATTAGGTGTATGTCCTTTAATACCATAATAAAAACAAGTAGGTTCAAAGTTACTTCTATATCTAGAAGGATAAGATTTCTTCGTAGAAAATGTTTTCTTTTTCGGATAGTGACGAACTATTTTAGGTTTGTTCACTTTCTCTTGGGAAGATTGATCACTTTCCTTAACAAAGATAGTTTTGTTAGAACTTGGTTTTTAAAACTTTGAATATCCAAGTCCACTTTTATCATTGGAGTATCTTTGTTGGCTAAGAACACCTTCCAATCCAATTTTCCCTTTTTCATATCTTTCAATGACTCTTTTTAATTGGACAATTTAGAAAGAGAGTGAATCACAATTTTTGCATACTAAATTTTGTTTTTGTTCATCACTTGATTTTTGTGTTTCTTCTTTGAGATCTTTTTCCATTGAAACATATTTTTCTTCTAAGGATGAAATTTGTTTCTTTTGTGATGAAATGGTTTTATACATAATTTTGCATTCATTCAATAGTTCATCTATAGCACCTTGTTCATCACTATCAAAAAGAGAAAATTCATTACTAACCTCATTGTCTTCATCATCGGAATGGTGTGAGGCCATCAATGCTAGATTTGCAGTTTCATCACTATCGGAATCAGATGAGGAACTTATTTCATTATCCTCCCATGCGACATAAGCCTTTTTGTTCTTGAATCCCTTCTTTCTTTTGAAGCCACCTTTCTTGGAGAATTTCGGACAATCCGGTTTGATATGTCCTTGCTTACCACACTCATAAAATGTGATTTCTTGTGTTGATGTGGAGCCTTCCTTTTTCTGAAATTGTTTCTTTCCTTTTGAATGAGAAAAAGGTTTGTCATTTCTACCGAAGAACTTACCAAGCCTTTTAACAAGAAGCATGAAGTTTTCATCTTCTTATGGATTGTTTTCCTTTTCAACTTCCTTGGAGTCTATCTTCAAAGCAATATTCTTGGATTTCTTCTCTTGATTTTTATGCTTTTCGAGTCTTCCGAGTTCTGTTTCGTATTCTTGAAGTTTTCCAAATAATGTTGCGGATGTCATGTTGGATAGACTTTTCTTTTCTGATATTGCGGTTACCTTTGGTTGCCATTCCCTCGTTAAGGACTTAAGTACTTTCAGATTCAATTCGTCATTCGTCAAAGTTTTACCAAGAGCACATAGATGATTTGTCAAGTGCACAAATCTCTTTTGTAAGTAAAGAATGGTTTCTCCGGGCTGCATTCGAAATAATTCGTATTCTTGACTTAGAGTATTTAGTCTTGATCTTTTTACTTCAACCGTTCCTTCATGAGTTTGTACCAAGGTGTCCCATATTTCTTTTGTTGTTTTGCATGCCGAGACACGGAAGAATTCGTCCATTCTAAGTACACCTTGAAGAAGGTTTATTGCCTTTTTGCCATAGAGAACTTTCTTCTTATCATCATCGTCCCATGCAGTTTTAGGCTTTGATGAGCCGACACCATTGATTACCGTTATAGGGATAAATGGACCATTTTCGATGGCATCCCATATTTCTTCTCCTTGTGCTTCTAGGTGCGCCTTCATGCGTATTTTCCAGAAGTCAAAATATTCACCACAAAATAGAGGAGGCTTGTTGTTACTACCACCATCTCTGAAAACGGGATTTTGATTTGTGGAAGCCATTCTAGATCTTTTTGGAGCAGATTACCTATAACCTTCTCTGATACCAATTGTAAGTACGAAGTGCGCCTAAGAGGGGGGGGGGGGGGGTGAATTAGGTACTTTAAAAATTCTGGTTTTTAGTGATGATGGTTCTTATTTTTCTGGTTATAAGTAAGTTTAGGAAAGCTTAAAAATGCAGAAAAATAAAGAGACACGAGCGATTTATCCTGGTTCCCCTCACAGTCTGAGAGTACTCTAGTCCCCTTTCAACATGAAAGAGATTTCCTTATTATGGCAAACTTAAACAAGAACTACCAACCAAACCAAGAACAATCCTCTTGGACCAAGAACAATCCTCTTGGATTTTCACTAAGTTACCTATGAGAAAAATCCTCTTAATGTAACTACACTTGTATCCAACAACTTGGAAAGACAAGATTTTAACAAAAAACACTTAAACTTAGTTCCAACAATCCTGGAAAATAAGTAAGTAAATATCAATATGTGAGTTTGAGTGAGTAGAGTAATATTGATCACTTAGAGTGATTTGACAATGTATAATCTTCTTCTTTCAATGATAATATTGTACAAATACTCGAGATATATTTTCTCAAAGTTTTCTGCTTGTTTAATGTATGAACATGTGCATAAAACGTATGCATGAAAATGAAGAATGCTTGAGTTTGTATTTTAAAATTTCAGAAAATATTTTTGAAAGAAGTGTTAGATCTAGATTTGAAATTCAGTATTTATATGTTCATAACACCCTTTTGAAATATCATGAAGATCTGGAAATGTATCATGAACAAATGCCAAGTTTGAGTGAAAATATGTAATGAAAAGGCATGATGAAAAGGCATGAACAAAGCTGCTATTTTTCAAATTCGTGCAGTATACAATCGATTGCACCCTTGGTGTAAATTGATTGCACAAGGTTTTTAACAGCTGTTTTTTCAAAATCTTGAAGAGTGCAATCGATTGCACTAACAATGTAATCGATTGCATGCAAAGTCAGTAGCAAAAATTAACTGAGTGCAATCGATTGCACTAACAATGTAATCGATTGCATGAGAAACAGAAGCAAAAAGATTTGAAATTTTGAAGTGTGCAATCGATTGCATTAAGATGTAAATCGATTGCATGCAGAAGAATAATGAAATTTTATCTTTGAAAATCTTGAGTAATGATTCTTAAACATTCCTTTTTCATTTTTGAGCATATATGTCTTAAGATCAAAGTAGATAATATCATTATACCTTTAAAGTTGTTGAGAGCTTTGAATGAAGATATTATCCTTAGATGCTTAGATGCTTGATCATAAATCTTTGCCTTCTTTGTTTGCCATGGTTTGTCTTCATCAAAATAAAAGCTTGTTTGTGCAGCTTGATTTTACACCTTGTGTTTTTCACTTCTTCAAAAACCAGTATGCATGCATCACCGGTTTCGTTTTCTTCATAAAATTCATACTGTCATTTTCACTTTGTTTCAATGTATACTAACCTTATTAATATGTTCCTGAGATGTTAATGTGTAAGATTGAACCATCGCATGGCTCCCATGATGGCTTAATTGTGTTTGGCCATGTTTGCATCGTTTGAGGTTGTTCATGTTGTATCTCACAATACAGCAAGATTCAGCCCAAACTAAGGGTTCCATTAAAATAGCAAGGCCCAAATTATGCAGTAGGGTACTAATGAGTCATTAAAGTTTTCTATTTTTGCAGGAACAAAGAACAAGATCGTCGGAGAAGACGACCGGAGCTAGGACTCTGGTGCTTCTCCGGTCTAATGGTTTTTGTTTATTATTTGTTTAATTGTTTTCACAATGTTACCGGATGACTTAGACACCCCAGTGGCGAGAAAGCGCGTGTTAAGGCATTTGTGTACAAGGGTGTGGGTTCGATCCTGCCTTTTGAAATTTTATTTTTCATATTTTCCAATTCTTGCAGGTTCATTACATATTGCGCTGATTCCATTCTTCTAACACAGGCGCGTGCCTGGTGCAGTGGCAAAGCGTGTTTGTGAAAGGACTAAGGGCGTGGGTTCTACATCCACTCCTGGCATTTTTATATTTTTTCTATTTTCTAACCTTGTTTGTGATTTTCCCTTAAACACTATTATTTGGAAAATTTAACCTAATTTTTTTCACATAACCTAAAAAACAAACCCTTTTTTGTAAACCCTAATTAATTAGGTTTTCATTTTTTATTATTAACTTTTTTTTATTATTAATTAAAATTAATTAGGTTTTTAGGGTTACTTAATTATCATTCTTTTCATAAAAAATCACTAAAAAAACATTTCTTTCCTTTTCCTCTTGTTTTATTTTCTTAGATAAATTGTAAAGGTTTCGCAATTGTAATAGCCTAAATTTCCCGCTTACCTTTTCATTATTGTAATTGTTCCTAGGATGTAATAGTTATTTTTATTTTTTGCACCTCTATTATGTATCTGCTCCAAAGCCATGTAATATCGTAGGAATTTTACTTTCCATAATTTACTATTTTTTATACTTTCTATTACTACTTAGTAACTTGGGTTTTATAGAAAGATAAAAACAAATGATAGAAAATCCTAAATTCAAATATAAATAGCTGAATACAACACACTTGCATACTCTCACCTCTAGGGTAACCTCTCTTGTTTCCTTCAGAACAAAATGGTCATGTCCCTCGAAAGCATGGACGCTTTAGAAAAGTCCCTCGAATAAAAGATCATAGTCCCACGGTGACCCTTTCAATGTTGCCTTTCCATAAATGACCTAGTTCCTTACGAAATTGCTAAATCGTTCTTACAAGTTGCCTTTGATAACCGCATAATGACCCCACGCATGTCCCTTCACATCAAATAGATAGAGCATCCTACTAACTAATGGTACGGATAGATGCTCCTTCAGGATACTCTTGAGCCTCAAGATATCTTTTCACTTCATGAAACCAAGGCTCCTCTTCTACTCCGTCAGTGTCAACATCGTAGCAGCGTGCATATTCGTCTAGCCTTTCAATGGTAATTTTAGGAGCCTCGTTGTCCCATCTGACTTTAAACATAGATGACATGGTAGCTAATCCATCTGCCAACTGATTCTATTCTCTTGGGATGCGCTATAAATTGATCTCCTCAAAATACATAATTAAGGTTAACACATGCTCTCGGTATGTAATGAGATTCAGATGCTTTGTATCCCATTCTGCCTTAATCTGGATGATCACCATGGCTGAGTCTCCATATACACTCAAAAACATGATTCACATGTTAATAGCCGCTTTGATGAACATTTTGGCCTTGTGGATTTCAAGCCTAAATTGATGTATCAGTACTGCAAATTTAATGTTATAGAAGACCTTTTGAGAGAATCCTTGATAAATGAGAGGGAAAACATTGGGGAACAACAGTTGCCCCTGTTCAATCTTCTTAAGCCTGAAGAGTTAGATTGGCGAGTTTTATCATTCGTGACTCGAAGGTGGAAGATGATTGGACACTAGAGTGCCCATAAATTTGCACTCGATGATGTGAGGCTTGATGGTATGGGATTAAAGATGCCATTTGGAGGGATGATGGGGAGTTGTTGAAGATGGGCTTGCAGATGCCATGAAGAAATGATCGTTGAACCGTATTTGTAAGATGAAACTGAATGAGTATTAGAATTGCATCCGTGTCTGGAGCGCATCTGAGTTGTATCTGAAAGTTGAATATGAATGAGTATCAGGATGGCATCCATGTCTGGAGCGTATCTGAAATGTATCAAAAGTTGAAACTGAATGAGTATCAGAATAGCGTCCGTATTTCGAGCGTATCTGAGTTGTATCTGAAAGTTGAATCTGAATGAGTATTAGGATGTAATTCGTGTCTGGAGTGTATCTGAACTGTATCAAAAGCTGAATCTGAATGAGTATCAGAATGGCGTCCGTGTCTGGAGCGTATCTGAACTATATTTGAGAAGCTGAACCTGAATGAGTATCAGGATGGAATCCTTATCTGGAGCGTATCTGAACTGTATCTAAGAGCTTAATCTGAATGAGTATCAGGATGGCATCCGTATCTGGAGTGTATCTGAACTGTATCTGAGAGCTGAATCTGAATGAGTATTAGGATGGCATCCGTATCTGGAGCATATCTCAACTGTATCTGAGAGCTGAATCTGAATGAGTATCAGAATGGCATCCGTGTCTGGAGCGTATCTGAAAACTTTGAACGTTATTAATGGTAGCTTTTGATTAATCTTATCCTGAAAAGGGTAAAATGTTACCCAATATGCATAGTCATGTTGTATGAAATGCATAGTGTAATTTATTCGTGTTATCAATGTTTATGATATATGGATGCGATGTATGTGCATGTGAGCTAATCTGCTGCACTGTTGTTTGATTGGGGAAAATAAATCCCTGACTGCTGCTGAGGATACAGAGTGTAAGTCTTCATGTTGTGAAATTGAAGAATTTATGTTTAGAGAAATAAACTCTATTGTAATGGAAATTCCAATGACTACTTATAAAGTCCTGTTGAGGAATCTGGAGACATTGAACGACTTCTACTAGGAATTGATAATTGGAAGCTTTCTTCTGCTGGGGATTAAACTGCACACTGCGGGGAATTTTTACGGAGATAACTTAGAAAGATTTTCCTACCTCTTAAAGCCATCAGTGATTGTCTTCTTATTTTGTTTATTTGTAAACAATAATTATGTTCAAATGCATATGTTCAAAAATAAATCATTGGATGTTTTTGTAAACAAAACACAAGAGTAAAGAAAAAAAAATAGGTTTGCACCTTCAAAGGGATATCTTTGTATTGAATTTGAGTAAGTATTTTTTTTACAAAGAGACAAACATTCTAGTAAGAGAATGCCGTCGTCAAAGATGAAAATTTTGATACAAAGAAAAGATATCTATGTGCAATAATCCCATGGGGTTCCCATTCTGCTATAACCTTCGTGTCTCTGAGCATCTTGTATGTTTGTTGCCTTGTCTGAAGCTAATTGAATTGATTAGAACCGCTGAGTTTGTCAGTTGAAGTCAAAGGTTGTCCGTAAGGTGATCCAACGGGACATAGTCATATGCTTTAATTATCTAAATTTTTCCTGGACCGCCCTTTCGGGTTTTCGGTCCACCGGGATACCATTTTTTGCCCAAGTCGCCCTATCTGGTTTTCAACTTGCCGAGTGTACATATTTTTTTGTTTTATCCCTGATTTTTTCCCGAACCTTTTTGATTCACCGGGATGCCCTTGTTTTGCCTAGGTGTGTCAACCTAGCAGGTCTCTTATGTGTAGTATCTTTTGACGATGTCTGCGTTCGCAGGGTGTGGCAGGTCGTCGCCATCCATGGTGGTTAAGATCATTTTGTTAGAACAAAGTTTGAATCTACTACCCTATGTTTAAGTTTTGATGATAACAAAATGAAAAGATATATTATTTATATGATTCATGTATGAACTATTTGCTACCTAAAAATATTACGTTCTGCTTTGCAGAAACTCTGATAGGTATCAACAAAAGCACACTTAATCAGCATCAAGATATTGGTTCTTGACATCAGCATCAGAAGTTGCTATATCAGAATACCAGAATCAGAAGATTAACTCACGTGTATGCTGAAGCTTGATGAACAGAACTGCGCTCAACACTCTGATAAATAAAACAACAGTTCATCAGCAGTTAAGCAGAGTCAGAATGAGCCAAGCCAGAACATGCATTAAGTAGCAACGGTACTGTGCATTGAAAGCGTATTATTACCAACGGCCTCATTCCAGACAAGATCTGCTTGATAAGGAAAGTTTGTTATTAGCATTGAATCAAGAATATTGCTCCAACGTTCAACAATCTCAGTGCTATATAAAAAAGAATATGAAGATTGAATTGGCTAATGCTCTACAACATTTTACACGCCTAAAAGCTAATCATAATCTTCCTTCTCTCAGTTTGCTAAACACTACATATCTCCTTATTCAATCATTGTTTAGCAATCTAGTTTTATAAGCTCAAGTTGTGTATACATCACAGTTGTGATACAGTTTTGTAGAAAACATTCACACACCTAGATTTATCTTCTTTGTAAGAAAGAGTTTCCTTGACAAACCGGGTTGTGGTTTGCATCAAGAAGGCTTTAGCAGTTGTTAAAGCAATTTGTAATATTCAGTTGAATATAGTGGATTAAGACCTCGTTGGAGAGAGGCAAAATCACCTTGACGGGTGGACTGGAGTAGTTTGAGATCAAACGAACCAGGATAAAAATATCTTGTTCTTTGCATTGATTTTCAGTTTTACAATTCAACCCCCCTTCTTGTGTTTTTCACTTCTTC
Source organism: Vicia faba (assembly GCA_948472305.1). Taxonomy (NCBI): domain Eukaryota; kingdom Viridiplantae; phylum Streptophyta; class Magnoliopsida; order Fabales; family Fabaceae; genus Vicia; species Vicia faba. The sequence goes on along the minus strand of OX451735.1, from coordinate 92,057,189 downwards.
AATTGGCATCAGAGCGCCTGGTTCTGAGCTAAAACACCTAACCGTGTCAGTACAAGATCCAGCGTCAGAAAAACACAATGGCAGGAAACTATTCTCACACCAGCAATGACAACCATGAGGACAGAGACAGATTCAGCGGCAACCCTCCAGTCTTTGATGGAGAAAACTTTGATTACTGGAAAGACAGAATTGAAAGCTTCTTTCTGGCACATGATGCTGATCTGTGGGATATGGTGACAGATGGATACACGCACCCTGTGAATGTAAGCGGTCAGAAGATTGATAGAAAAACAATGTCTGACCAACAAAAGCGTGACTTCAAGAATCACCACAAGGCCATAACCATCCTTCTCAGCGCCATCTCCTATACTGAATATGAAAAGATCTCCAACAGAGACACAGCAAAGAACATTTTTGACTCACTCAGAATGATGCATGAGGGCAACGTTCAGGTCAAAGAAACTAAAGCTCTGGCGCTCATTCAGAAGTATGAGGCGTTCAAAATGGAAGAATCTGAATCCATTGAAACAATGTTCTCAAGATTCCAGATTCTGGTAGCTGGTCTCAAGGTTCTGGACAAAGGATACTGTACTGCTGACCATGTCAAGAAAATCATCAGAAGTTTACCCAAGCAGTGGAGACCAATGGTTACAGCTCTGAAGCTAGCAAAAGATCTCAACAAAATCACTCTGGAGGAACTTATCAGCTCCCTCAGAAGTCATGAGATAGAGCTAGAAGCTGACGAGCCTCAGAAGCAAGGTAAGCCTTTAGCATTAAAATCTAACAAAAAATCTGAGTCTAAAGTTTTGCAGGCAGTTGAAGAAACATCTGATGCATCCTCATCAGAAGAAGACGAACTCTCCCTCCTCTCCAGAAGAATAAATCAACTGTGGAAGCAGAGGCAAAGGAAGTTCAGGAATCCCAGAAGATCTAATCAGAACGAGTCCTCTTCCAGATACAGAAGGACAGATTCTTCCTCTGGATACAGAAGATCTGAAGGCTCCTCAAGTAGCAAAAAGCCAAACACCAAGGACATCATCTGCTATGAGTGAAATGAGCAAAGACACTACAAGAGTGACTGCCCAAAGCTTCAGAGGGAAAAGCCCAAAAAGAAGTTTGGAAGAGAGAAGAAGAAAATTCTCATGGCTACATGGGATGACTCTGACTCATCTAAAGCTGACTCAGAATCAGATGATGAGAGAGTCAACATAGCTCTCATGGCTAATATTTCAGAAGATAGTGAAGCTTCTGAATCAGACTCTGAATCAGACACTGAAGAGGTATTTCCTAACTTTGCTGTTAACTTTACCAAGGCTGAACTTGCTGAAAGCCTTAATGAAATTCTGGAAAGGTATCAGCAAATTAGAGTTAAATTCAGAGACCTGAAAAGGAATCTTGAATCTGACTCTAATAAGACTGAGAGTCTCAAATTGGAGAATTCTGAGCTGAGAAATAAGATTTCAAAATTAGAAAACACTTTACAAAACTCTCAGAAGGAACCAATTTCTGAAACTCCCAGCAACGCTGATGAGATCATCAAGGAGTATGATCACAGTTTCCAGAAGTTCCTTGCTAAAAACATAGATAGAAGCAAAATGGCTTCAATGATCTATGGAGTTAGCAGAAACGGCAGGAAAGGAATAGGATACCAAGGTAAGGTTCCTACACCAAAGAATGTCATGGACTTAACCATTAAACACACTCCTCTGAATTCACATTTTGTGTATGGTCACACACACGATATTAAATACACTAGCAGTAAGTACTCTGTGAAACCAAAATTGAACCAGAGTTTTGGTAAAACTAACAAATCAGGACCCAAGAAAATCTGGGTACCTAAGGATAAAATAATACATGTTGCAGATATCTTTAGCAGCAAGTCAGAAACACCAGTCATGGTACCTGGACTCTGGCTGCTCGCGACACATGACGGGAAGAAGGCATATGTTCCAAAGCCTGGAACTTAAGCTTGGAGGCCACGTTGGCTTTGGAGGCAATCAGAGGGGAAAGATAATTGGCTCTGGAACTGTAGGTAATGGAAATCTTCCCTCTATTAATAATGTTCTGCTAGTAGATGGATTAATGCATAATATGTTATCCATAAGTCAATTAAGTGATAACGGTTATGATATAATCTTTAATCAAAAATCATGTAAAGCTGTTAGTCAGAAAGATGGGACTATCCTGTTTAATGGTAAGAGGAAAAACAACATTTACAAAATCAAACTTTCTGAACTAAAAAGTCAGAAAGTAAAGTGCCTTCTGTCTGTTAACAACGAGCAGTGGATCTGGCACAGAAGATTGGGGCATGTTAGTATGAGAAGAATATCTCAGATTAACAAACTCAATCTGGTCAGAGGACTTCCTAATTTGAAGTTCAATTCAGATGCTCTGTGTGAAGCATGTCAGAAAGGCAAGTTTGCAAAACCTTCTTTTAAATCTAAAAATGTTGTTTCTACCTCTAAGCCATTAGAACTTCTGCACATTGACTTATTTGGACCAGTTAAAACTGCTTCAGTCAGTGGCAAGAAGTATGGGTTAGTAATCGTAGATGACTATAGCAGATGGACATGGGTAAAGTTCTTAAGACACAAGGACGAGTCACACTCTGTGTTTGTTACCTTCTATAACCAAGTTCAGAATGAAAAGGATCTTAGAATCGTTAAAGTCAGAAGTGATCATGGTGGAGAATTTGAAAACAAAGATTTTGAGTCATTCTTTAATGACAGAGGCATTCTGCATGATTTCTGTTGTCCTAGAACTCCCCAACAAAATGGAGTTGTAGAACGAAAGAACAGAACATTGCAAGAAATGGCCAGAACCATGATCAATGAGACAAACGTTGCTAAGATCTTCTGGGCAGAGGCAATAAACACAGCGTGCTACATTCAGAATAGAATCTCAATAAGACCTATTCTGGAAAAGACTCCATATGAATTGTGGAAGAACAGAAAGCCCAATATTTCATATTTTCATCCATTTGGATGTACCTGTTTTATTTTAAATACAAAGAATTATTTGAACAAGTTTGACTTTAAAGCACAGAAGTGTATTATGTTAGGATACTCTGAACGCTCAAGAGGATACAGAGTATACAATACAGAAACACAGATTGTGGAAGAATCAATCAGTGTTCGTTTTGATGATAAGCTTGACTCTGAAAAGTCAAAGCAGAATGAAGTTTTTGCAGGTATGGAAATTGAATTTACAGGTTCTGAAGACAAGTCATCAGAAGCTCTCAACACAAACACTCCTTCAACATCTGAAAGGAGCACTGCTAGCAATCCTACAACAGCTGCTGATCAACCTCAGAAGAGATTACCCAGAAGCAGCTTGGATCACCCAGAAGAGACTATCTTAGGAAGAAAGGAAGATCCAATCAGAACAAGAGCAAGCTTCAGAAACTCTGAAGAAACCCTCATGGGACTTGTATCTATGATTGAACCTTCCTCTATTGATGAAGCACTTCTGGATAATGACTGGATTCTGGAAATGCAAGAAGAGCTGAATCAATTCACCAGAAATGACGTATGGGATCTTGTTCCCAGACCAAAAGGATTCAACGTCATTGGAACAAGATGGTTCTTCAGAAACAAGCTAAATGAACAAGGTGAAGTCATCAGAAACAAGGCACGACTGGTTGCACAAGGTTATAGTCAGCAAGAGGGGATAGACTATACAGAAACCTTTGCCCCAGTCGCCAGGTTAGAATCTATTAGACTTTTAATTTCGTTTGCTGTTAATAGAGGCATCACTCTGTATCAGATGGATGTCAAGAGTGCATTCTTAAACGGTTATATAGAAGAAGAAGTTTATGTGCACCAACCCCCTGGTTTTGAAAATACAAAACATCCAGAACATGTTTTCAAACTAAAGAAGTCACTATATGGTCTGAAACAAGCTCCTAGAGCTTGGTATGAAAGGCTAAGTAACTTTCTGTTAGAAAATGAATTCACCAGAGGGAAGGTGGACACTACCTTATTCTGTAAATCAGTTAAGAATGACATCTTAGTCTGTCAAATTTACGTTGATGATATTATTTTTGGTTCTACTAATCCTTCTCTTGGAAGAAAATTTGCTAAGTGTATGCAGGCAGAATTTGAGATGAGCCTCATGGGGGAACTGAAATTCTTTCTAGGAATTCAGATCAATCAAACTCCAGAGGGAACTTACATTCATCAGAGCAAATACATCAGAGATCTTCTGAAGAAATTTGACCTCTCAGAATGTAAGCCATCAAAGATTCCAATGTATCCCACGTGCATTCTGGAAAGATAAGAGGTAAGCAAAAATGTAGAACAGAAAGTCTACAGAGGTATGATTGGTTCTCTCCTTTATCTGACTGCTTCAAGACCTGATATATTGTTCAGCGTTTGTATTTGTGCTAGATTCCAATCAGATCCTAAAGAATCTCACTTAACAGCTGTTAAGCGAATTTTCAAGTATCTGAAAGGTACTACTAATCTGGGTTTGTTTTATAGAAAATCTAGTGATTACAGTTTAGTAGGCTACTGCGATGCTGACTTTGCTGGAGACAGAGTGGAGCGTAAAAGTACTTCTGGAAGCTGCCAGTTTCTGGGAGAAAATCTGATCTCTTGGTCCAGCAAAAGGCATTCAATAATTGCGCTATCAACAGCAGAAGCTGAGTACATAGCAACAGCAGGATGTAGCACACAAATGCTCTGGATGAAAAGTCAGCTTGAAGACTTCCAGATTTTTGAGAATAACATTCCTATACTCTGTGATAATACTTCTGCTATTTGCTTAAGTAAGAATCCCATTTTACATTCTAGAGCTAAGCATATAGAAATAAAATATCACTTCATTAGGGACTATATTCAGAAAGGAATTTTGAATTTAAAATTTATAGATACAGACCATCAATGGGCTGATATCTTCACTAAACCCCTTTCTAAAGATAGGTTCAATTTCATTCTGAAACATCTCAGCATGAAAATCTGCCCAGAGTGAAAATGTTTTAATTCCATATATTTATCTTCAGAATGTATTTGTTTTACTGTGAACTTCTGATCAATCTCTTTTCAGAAAGATAGAACATGCAGATTGTATCAGATGCAAGTCTAAAGATCTGAGAGTCTAAGCTCAAAGACAGACGTGCTGATCACTACATCAAACAAGTGTCATCCAATCATCAGCAAATCTCTGAAGCAGAACGCGTGCACGCTTCTGAGAAGGCAAAATGCTGATTGGGTGCATTGAGACACATGTCTGGTAACCGTTTTTAAGTATCTTTCTCAAATCCCCCAAAATCAGCAAGCATTAAATGAAAGTAATCATGTTTTTAAAACGTAATCATGATTTTATTTCTCCTTCTTAAAAACGTTTACTCTTTCAAAATATTTTTAACCCTATTTAAACACGTTAACCTCTCATTTTAATCTTTTAGAGTTTCTCACTATTTCTCAAGCATTCTCTGCATTTTTCTGTGTTCATCTCTTGCAAACTCTTTTTCTCAGTTTTTTTCTCAAAATCCCTAAGTGTGAACATGGCAACCTCCAGCATTGCTTCTGCAGGTTCTCAGAAGAAAGCATCATCTGAACAGTATCAAGTGCCATTCAGAACACTCCTCACTCCTGTGAAGAATCTCGAAGTGTTATCTGAATTGATCATTGATTTTGGAAGCCTGAAGGAAAACGGCTTTGATTTAACAGAAGAAGTTAGGGCACAGAAATGGGAAAGGTATTTTGACAGGTTGGTTGGACCAACATTTCCAATGTTAGTCAAGGAGTTCTGGATTCATGCGAAGGCTTCAACGCATCAAGTCACCTCCTACATTATGGGGAAGAAGATTGTGATCACTGAGGATCACATAGCAAGGTTAATCGGTTACAGTGGCGGTGGCGTCCGCTGTATTGATATGGCTGAGAGATGTGCTGACGTGGGCGTCATAGCAGAAAGGATTTTCACCCATGGGGTGCCCAGCAGCAAGTTCAAAGATCTGAAGGATCATCACAGAGTTTGGGCGAAGATAATTTTGGGGTGTTTTAACCATAGGAAGCCAACTAGTTCCCCTGATTACATAAATGTGGATCAGCAGTTTCTGATCTACTTTATCAATCAGAAGGTAAAAATCAACTTGGCTCATCTTCTGTTCAATCACTTCAGAACAAGCGTGAAGGAAACCAGGGAAGAAGAAAGGACAAAGAGGGATTGGATACCCTTTGGAAGGTTGATATCAGATATTCTGACTAAGAATAGGCTGATAGAGCATCTGATAGAAGCTCAAGAGTTAAGCACCATTGAACCAACGATTGGGAAACCTCTGAACGCGAAGAACTTGAAGAAAATGAAGTTGATAGAGAATATCAAAAAGGAACCCAGCGCTACTCCTATTGTTGATATCACCAGCAGAAGAGTTCCACTGAGTGACTTTCCTTTATTCTCTGAGATAGAATCCAAGCCAGTGGTAGTTCTCAGATATCTGGACGCGTGCAAAGCTGATGGTACAGATCCCAATCTGAAGATCAAAGATCTGCACCAATCTCAACCAGAAGTGACACTGAAGAAGACGAAGAAAAGGAAGGCACCTTTAGAAGGATCATCCCAGCAGACACCCAAGAAAAGAGGTAATTTATCTGCTGCTTCTGTTCTAAATTCTTCTACTATTCCAGCATCAATTCCACCTCCAACCTCTCATAGAATCTCAATCCCCATCCCAACAATAGATGAAACTGAACCAGAAGATGACCCTTCTGAGGCATTACAACTCAGAAGACCCCGTACTAAACTTCCCAAACCAACAATCTCAACAACATCAGCAATTGACAAAGTGTTGTCTGACATTGATCAACACACTTCTGATCACTCCTCCATAAATCCAAACTCTGAACCACAAATTGTCCCTTCTCCACAACCAGAACAACAACAATCTGCTGAAGAACCAGAACAACAACAACCTCTCTCATCCATTCCAGAAGAACCTCTTATCCCTGAACAACCAGAAATTCCAACAACTTCTCCTCAACCAGCAATTCCTTCTCCCTCTCCTCAACCAAAAATTCATCCACCATCACCTAAACCTGAGTTTCATCACTCTGAAACTCCAACTCCTCCACCTTCTGAACCTCATTCACCTCAACCATCACCTCTGGAAATCCAGCTGCCATGTGGAACAACAGTCACAATGGCCCAGCTGCCATCCTCATCAGAATCTACACCACCAAATACTCCCAAAACACCAAACAGTCCAATCATTATCTCTGATTCTCCCACTCCATCTCCAAAACAAACAGCTCCCAAGCAAACCACCGAAAACCCTAGCAGGACCTTCATAGACTTAACAATCCTTGACCGTGTTGCTGATCTGAAACATAAAATAGCCATTCCAAAACCAAAACAACCAGATGTTGGCTCTGGTATTATGAATTTTGAAACAGGTTTGCAGCAGTGGATTGCTTCTCTGAAGTAAGTCTGTCCTGGAATGATTGACCCAACTGCCTCTGACCAGCTCTGGTCACAATTCAGAATTTGGGTACGTGATGAAGCCCTCAAGTTGCAGGATATCAACTATGAGCAGGCACAACAGAACTTCAACAAGCTGCTGAAGGAAGTTGAAAGTCAGCTGCCACAGGAAGACGTGCTCCCTCTGGATAGTGAGCCATGGTCTGAGAAACAGCTAGCTTCAAAGGTGCAACCAGAAGAAGACAAGACCATTCAAGCTGAAGCAAGTCAAGCAGAAGATGTTGCAGAAAGCTCTCAGAAGCTCCCTGCTTCTGATGTTTCTCAAGCTGCCTTGGACAGGCAGGCTCTGGAAGAGCTGAAGCTGAATGACATGCATCTGCAGCAAAGGATGGATGAAAATGACCAGAAGATGAAAGAAAGGATGGATGTGCAGGATAGCAAGATAGACACAGTTGTCAGCATGGTACACAAGCAGAATGAGACTGTTGATCAGATCAAAGCCATGCTGGAGAACCTGTTCACACGCTTTCCTCCCCAACCTTAGTTTTTCATTCATATCATTTTCATGTTTTCTTTGATTATCTGTTGTACTGTTTTGTTTGATTCTGAACCTTTTAATATGACAAGTTTTTCTGCCTTAAATATTTTAGCACATCACTTACACTTTTTGATTGCTGACAAAAAGGGGGAGAACAAGAATGATATTTTAAATAATAACGGATTACTAAGACAGAAATTCTCGAACATTCTAACTCTGATATACTTGAATATGTTTTTTGTTCTACTTAAGTCTACAGGTACAAGGAAGCTCCATGATACTCTGAAGACTAAAGCTCTGACACTCTGACCCAAAGCAAAGCTCTGACAAGAAAAGCTCTGATACGCTGATCTGAAGCTCTGCTCTGATATGCTGATCTAAAGCTTCTGATAATCAAAACTCTCTGATCCTGAAGAACTCTTGGAATTAAAAAGGGAAGCAATAAATTCAGGGGGAGTATCTCTCAACTCTTATCCCTTATCTTTGATAACCTCTTACTCTGATACATCTTATCATTTAGTTACCTCTGATACTTTTTCACGTTATTTTCAATTAAAAATATCTAGTTTTTGTCATCATCAAAAAGGGGGAGATTGTTAGAACAAAGTTTGAATCTACTACCCTATGTTTAAGTTTTAATGATAAGAAAATGAAAAGATATATTATTTATATGATTCATGTATGAACTATTTGCTACCTAAAAATATTACGTTCTGCTTTGCAGAAACTCTGATAGGTATCAGCAAAAGCACACTTAATCAGCATCAAGATATTGGTTCTTGACATCAGCATCAGAAGTTGCTATATCAGAATACCAGAATCAGAAGATTAACTCACGTTTATGCTGAAGCTTGATGAACAGAACTGCGCTCAACACTCTGATAAATAAAACAACAGTTCATCAGCAGTTAAGCAGAGTCAGAATGAGCCAAGCCAGAACATGCATTAAGTAGCAACGGTACTGTGCATTAAAAGCGTATTATTACCAACGGCCTCATTCCAGACAAGATCTGCTTGATAAGGAAAGTTTTTTATTAGCATTGAATCAAGAATATTGCTCCAACGTTCAACAATCTCAGTGCTATATAAACAAGAATATGAAGATTGAATTGGCTAATGCTCTCCAACATTTTACACGCCTAAAAGCTAATCATAATCTTCCTTCTCTCAGTTTTCTAAACACTACATATCTCCTTATTCAATCATTGTTTAGCAATCTAGTTTTATAAGCTCAAGTTGTGTATACATCACATTTGTGATACAGTTTTGTAGAAAACATTCACACACCTAGATTTATCTTCTTTGTAAGAAAGTGTTTCCTTGACAAACCGGGTTGTGGTTTGCATCAAGAAGGCTTTAGAAGTTGTTAAAGCAATTTGTAATATTCAGTTGAATATAGTGGATTAAGACCTCGTTGGAGAGAGGAAAAATCACCTTGACGGGTTGACTGGAGTAGTTTGAGATCAAACGAACCAGGATAAAAATATCTTGTTCTTTGCATTGATTTTCAGTTTTACAATTCAACCCCCCTTCTTGTGTTTTTCACTTCTTCACATTCCTCCACCAGAGAAAATGCTTTTGATTACAAATGGTCCTTCGTATGTAGGAGTCCATTTGCCTTTGGGATCACCTTGCGGTAGTATGATATGTTTGATCACCAGTTCCCCAACTTGATACACTTGGTGTCTGACCTCTTTGTTGAAAGCCTTGATCATCCGTTTTTGATACATTTGACCATGGAAGACAGCAATAAGCCTTTTCTCATCGATCAAGTTTAGTTGATCATGTCGAGTCTGGATCCAATCGTCTTCATTCAACCCTGCATTCTTCATAATTCTCAGAGAGGGGATTTGAACCTCAATAGGCAAGACAACCTCCATGTCGTATACCAGAGAATAGGGTGTTGCCCCGATTGATATGCGCGCTACGGTGTGATACCCGTGGAGAGAGAATGGTAACATCTCATGCCAGTCTTTGTATGTGACTATCATTTTCTGTATGATATTTTTAATGTTATTATTCGCGGCTTCGACAACACCATTCATCTTTGGCCGGTAAGAGGAAGAATTGTGATGTTGGATCTTGAACTGCTCGCACAAGGAGGTGATCATAGTATTGTTCAAGTTTGTACCATTATCTGCAATGATCCTCTCTGGGATACCGTAACGACAGATGAGATTTTGCTTGATGTATCGGGCGACAACATTCTTGGTAATGGAAGCGAAAGAAGCTTCCTCCACCCACTTAGTAAAATAGTCAATGGCCACTAAGATTAAGCGGTGTCCATTGGAGGTTGTTGGCTTTATTTCCCCAATCATATCAATCCCCCACATAGCAAAAGGCCAAGGAGCCGTCAAAACATTTAGAGGAACTGGAGGTACGTGCATCTTATTAGCGTAGATCTGACATTTATGGCAGGATCGAGAGTGTTGATAGCAATCTGCTTCCATGGTAGATCAGTAATAGCCTACCCGTAGGATTTTCTTTTCCATCCTATGCCCACTGGATTGGGTGCCAAAAGTGTCTTCATGTAACTCAGCCATGATCCTTTCAGCTTCAATTTTGTCTATGCACCAAAGTAACACAGAGTCATGGTTGCGTTTGTAAAGGAAGAAATTAGTAGAGAATCTCTTTAAGAACTTCTTATCGTTTACTGAAGCTCCTTCTTGATATTCTAGGGATTCGAGATACCTCTTGACTTCGTGGAACCAAGGCTGGTCCACTACTTCTTCAGTATTAATCTCGTGACAATGTGCTGGTTCATACCTTCGTTCAATGGTGATCAGGGGACCCTCGTTATCCCATTTAATTTTAAACATAGGTGACATTGTGGCTAGTGTGTCTGCTAGCTGATTTTCTTCTCGTGAGAAATGCTCGAAATTAATCTTCTCAAAATGTGGGAGCAATGTCAAAACATATTCTTGTAAGGGATAAGGTTAAGGTGTTTGGTGTCTCACTCCCCTTTGATCTGGCTGATAACCAAAGCTTAATATCTGGATACATTTAAAGATTTCATCCCCAAGTCTATGGCAGCTTTGAGACCAAAGATGCACACTTCGTATTCTGCCATGTTATTCGTACAATTGAAGAAGAGTCTTGCCATAAAGGGAGTATGACATCCTTCAGGAGATATGAGTACAACACCAATACCATTGCTGAGTGTGTTAGATGCCCCATCAAAAACCATGGTCCATCGGGATCCTTGTTCAGGTTCGTCATATGGTCTGAATTCTTCACAGTCATTTACCATCATGATGTCTTCATCTGGGAATTCAAACTTCATGGACTGGTAGTCTTTCATAGCTTGGTGAGCAAGGAGATCAGCTAATACACTATCCTTTATTGCTTTCTGGGTAGTATATTGTATGTCATATTCTGTCAGGATCATCTTCCATCTCGCTATTCTCCCAGAGAGAGCAGGTTTCTCGAAGATGTATTTTATTGGATCCATTTTAGATATCAATAAGGTAGTATGAGTTAGCATATACTGTCTTATCCGACGAGCAGCCCATTCTAGAGCGCAACAAGTTTTCTCGAGAAGTGAATATCTTGTTTCACAGTCGGTAAACTTTTTGCTCAAGTAATAAATAGCGTGCTCTTTTTGGCCAGACTCGTCATGCTGCCCCAGCACACACCCCATTGAATTTTCCAAAACAGTCAAATACATGATCAATGGTCTTCCCTCAACTGGTGGCATAAAAACAGGAGGCTCTTGCAGGTAATCTTTGATCTTGTCAAAAAAAATTTGGAATTCATCATTCCATTTGACTACTTGATCTTTCTTCAGTAGTTTGAAGATTGGTTCACAAGTAGCTGTTAGGTGAGAAATGAATCTGGCAATGTAGTTCAAACGTCCCAAGAATCCTCTAACTTCCTTCTCAGTACGAGAAGTAGGCATCTCTTGTATCGCTTTCACCTTTGCAATATCTACTTCAATACCCTTATTGCTGATGACAAAGCCTAAGAGCATACCAGACCTCACCCCAAATGTGCACTTATTTGGGTTCAACCTCAGCTTGTACTTCTTTAATCTCTCAAACAGTTTCTGTAAATGATCAAGATGCTCTTCTTCTGTTTGAGATCTAGCTATCATGTCGTCCACATAGACCTCTATTTCGTGATGTATCATGTCGTGAAATAGAGCTACCATGGCACACTGATAGGTTTCCCCAGCATTCTTTAGTCTGAATGGCATCACCTTGTAGCAGAATGTGCCCCATTGTGTGACAAAGGTTGTCTTCTCCATGTCCTCAGGCTCCATTTTGATTTGGTTGTAGCCTGAGAAATTGTCCATGAAGGAAAACACCTTATGTTGTGTCGTATTGTCAACTAAAATATCAATGCGGGGAAGTGGGAAATCATCCTTAGGGCTTACCCTATTCAAATCTCCGTAGTCCATGCACATTCATACCTTGCCATCCTTTTTGGGAACGGGAACAACATTGGAAACCCAATACGGATAAGAGGTGACGACCAAGAATCCAGCGTTGAACTGTTTCATGACTTCTGCTTTAATCTTATCCGACATATCTGGTTGCATACGACAGACCTTTTGTTTTACTGGTGGGTAATCCTCTTTCGTAGGTAGACGATGTACCATAATATCCGCATCAAGTCCTGGCATGTCTTCATACAACCAGGCAAAGACCTCAAAATATTTGTGTAGCAACTGAATCAAATGCTCCTTGACATTGGGTTCCAGATTGGCACCCACCTTTACTTCTCTTTTGTCTTCTTCAGTACCTAGATTGATGGTGTCCGCCGGTTCCTCATGGGACTGAATGGTTCTCTCTTCTTGTTGCAGTAACCTGGCGAGTTCCCCTAGTACTTCCCAATCTTCCTCACCTTCATCTTCCGCTTGGTAGATTAGATTTTCAGAGTCACAAAGGGCCATAGCAAAACCGTTACCCATGGGATCCCGAATGGATGTAGACCTTCTTTGTGATTGTTGAGTGTGTGTAAGGGTATAACTATCTTTGAAAGAAATGAAAATGTAAAAAGAAAAACAATGATCACAAAGTTTGTATGAAAAAACGTCCATGATTCATTAATGTCATATGGAAATGAGATAATAACCCTTACAAATGGACCATTAGGCCCCGGGTAAGACACAAGGTTTTAAGAGTCTGAATTATTTTAATATTACAGATCCAACAAAATGTAAAGACAAATTATTATGGGATAAAAGTGATCGGGACAAAATCTCTAGCCTCCCAGTTGCTGGGCCCTCCACTGACATTTGGAAAAATCCAATCCTCCAGGTTGTAGCTGTCTTCATCATCCTCTACCGCGTTGACATCACGGTTGCTGATTTTCAAGGGTGGTCCTCTAGCACGAGTGCGGCGTACAGCCATCTGAGCACCTAAAGTGAAACCCAGGACAAACTTGTCAGATTTGTATGGGATATCTGGGAGTTGTCCCCAAATAGTGCACCCACCTTCTTCTATCATTGCCTTGGCATCCTTTAAAGATGACATTTTAAGTGGAGGCCTTGTGATCTTGGGAACTTGAGACACAGCCTTGGTCACTGCCACATCTTGTGGGACTTCTTCAAAGTGCTGGAATGGAGTTTCAATAAATTCACCTTCTAGCTCCACATATCGGAAGGAATTGAGATGGCTGATCATATAATCTTCTTCTCCATGAACGGCGATGATTTTCCCTTGAATTGGATATTTCAACTATTGGTGCCACGTAGAAGTAACAGTGCCAGCATTGTGAATCCACGGTCTGCCTAGCAAGAAGGAATACGAATGGCGGATATCTATTACATAAAAAGTCGAATCAAATGTTTGGGTTCCAACCTTTATGGGGATATCCACTTCCCCATGCAGCATCCTTTTTGAGCCGTCAAAGGCCCTCACTATTATATTGCTTGGTTTCAATGTCAATCCTTCGCAGTCAAGCCTATCAAGAGCCTTTTTAGGCAACACATTCAGAGACGATCCAATGTCCACCAAAACATGTGCCAAGGTTGTGCCCCTGCATTCCACTGAGACATGCAATTCCTCATTATGTTTCCTTCCTCTTGGCGTTAAATCAGCATCCAAGAAACCTAGATCATTATCTACAGTCAAGCTGGCTATGCAGTCTTGGAACGGATCGGCAAATGTTTCTTGAGGTACATGAGCAGTTTTCAGGAATTTTACCAAGGCCTTTGCATGCGCCTCAGAACATAGTAGTAAAGCCAGCATGAAAATTTTAGATGGAGTTTGCCCCAGTTGCTCAACTACATTGTAGTCGCTTCTTTTTATGATCTTTATAATTTCCTCCATCTCTTTCCGGGAGGTCTCAGGGATAGCCAATGATTGTGCCTTCGTCCGGTTAGGCTCAATCAGAATACTTTTACCTCAAGTCTCGGTTGACTCGACAGCAGGAATGTCAGTAGGAGTGGTAACAGGGGTTGTATCAGCTTTTTCAGTTGGAGTATTAGCAAAGATGACTGTAGGACTGGAAATAACCTTTGGAGGAGTAACAACAACAGGAATGATTCCGGGTCCATAAACTGCTTTTGGCAGAGCAATTTCTGGAGAGAATATCCTTCCGCTTTGGGTAATCTTGCTAGTCCCTGCAATATTACTGATATCGGAGTCAATCTTCTCAGAACTTAAATCTTCGGCAGCTGGCCAATCTTGCTTGATACCATGGTTGTAGACATCCCCTCTATAATTCCATGGTACGGTTTTGTCTTACAAATACGGGACTGGTCCCGACTTTGTAATTATCAAAGGGGCTACTTTAGGAATTAATGTAATTCTAACGGGTCTTTTGGTGGAGACCCTGGAAGAATTTTTCGGAAATGGTCACAATGGAAACATCATTATAAGATACAGGTGGAACAAAAGTATTTTCAAACAAAATCTCCTTGTTATCTATTATGCACTGAACGCTTTCTTTCAACAAAGGACAACTGGTTGGTGAGGACGAACATAAATGACAGCTTTCATCACAGCCCGGGAAAACACTAGTGTGATCGATGGAAATAGAACTGACAGTTTTTAATGCTGGTTTCGTGAAATATCGCGGTAAGCAAGAGTCGCCACCGTCTTTTATGTTCTCCAACATGGAAAGGACAAAAGCACAGCAAAATTCCTTCTTTGAGAATGTTTCTCGGTTCGGGAGGTAGATTTATAGAAAGGGAAGGTGTTAGCACCCTTTCTATCCGTGGTTATCCACGGGCTCTTAGGTACTTGCTCTTATGTTTTCAAAAGATTGTTTGCTTTTCAAGTGTGTCTGGGTTTTGAAAAAGTTTCATTTGAAAAATTTCTAAGTAACTCTTGTATCTGTCCTCAAGAGTGTATGAAATATTTGTTTGAAAACCTTTTGAAAGTGTAGGTGCGAAAAGTTGTTTTGTTTGTTTGAAAAGAACAAGTACCCAGGAGAATCTACCTACTCTAAGGAATTAGGTTGTGTAAGAGTCCTTTATATAGTGATATCCCACCATTGAGAGGTAGGTAGCACCGTCGTTGGAGGTATTCGGGTCAATTCGATCAAGGGACATGTGTGGTCATCGAAGCAATAGTAGGACACCTTAGAAGTAACCCTAATGTCCTAGATCCTTTTTATCCGAGGCAACCGTTTCGAGGCAACTGGATCTTAGACAGGAGGGCGACCTCTAAGACACCCTATACTTGGTGACCACGTTTCGAGGCAACGAGTGAAGCGTACCCTAGGAGTGGCATGTGCTTTGTGTGTTGTTTTTCAGTTAATTGTCTTTGTATATGTTATTTGTGAGCTACGGATTAGGTTTATTTACATACATTCTTTCATGCATTTTTTAACAGTTAGGGGTGCGGAAAGTAAATTGCAGAAATGTAAATTCTAACTATTACAAGGCGCGGGTCTATACATCGCCAAAAAAAACAAAGACTCGTTTTGATAAAGTGCGGAAAGTAAAGAAAGCAATAAACCTAATTACTATTACATTCTTGAAGCAGTTACATAATAATCAAAATAAAATAAATGCGCGCGAATAAAAATTAATCGGGAATGCCTTAAGGGTTTTGACCCTTTTAAGAAAAGAAATGAATTTTTTTTGTCTTTTTTGTGATTAAATGAAATTAAAACTAATGATTAAACTAATTAATTAATTAATTAAAAAAAATGTTTTTTGGTATTTTTATGTTTTTAATGAAATAAAATAAAAGGAAATAAAATTAAAAGTTAATAAAACCTAATTCTAGATTTATTTTAGTTTTTTTAAAAAAAAATTAAAGTTGCCTAATTAAAGCTAATTCAATTTATTAATATTTATTTACAAAAATAAAATGAAATTAATAATAATAATAATATTAGTTCTTTTTTTGATTTTTTTATGAAAATATTAATTAAGTTAATAGTTAATAAAAGGGAAAAATAAATAAGACAAACAAAATATAAAAATGACAAAATTAAAAATTGCAAACCCAAGGGGGGTTTTGGGCCAGATTGGAGGGTGTATATGGAATTGTGAGGCCCATTTGCACAAAGCTTCATTGACTTTCTGGATTGAGTGGGGCGCTGGTTGACCAGGAGTATGGTGTGCTCCCTTTCTTGGCCTTTGGATCTGCACTGGGAGACACTTGGCTGACTGATGCGCTGGACTCCATGGTGGGACATAGTTATGAATCTGCATAGGATTAGAATGTGAAAAATATGAAACAAATATTGGGGGACCTGGGAATCGAACCCAGGTCCCAGTGATGCCTAGCCACGTCTCCAGCCACTGAACCAAGCGCGCACGTTTGTTAGAATAATAAGAACAAAATATAATATCAAATAAACACACTATATGCTGAACAAAAAGAAAAAAACGCGCGCCCATTTGAATCAGCCAATCCCATCCTTCCACGCCTCATCTTCTTCGTTCCTGAAACAAAAATAACAGACAAATAACGGGGGTTTTAAACCCCCACAAAATGCCAATGTCCAAAATAGCGATTAGGCGCTCAGTGTATATAAAAAGGGCGCGAGGTGTCTAATGGATTCGTCCCATCATGCTGATTTCAACCATGTATGTTTGGAGGTTTGATTTTACAGAATGGGAAAAGCCCCAAATTACAAGCTTTGAAACCCTAGCATCCGTCCATGGTGGTTTTCATTTTAGAGCATAATAATCAAATTAAATTATATAGAAAGCTTAGTATGAATGTCAGCAATGCAATACAATGATCAAAATATATTAATGGAGTTTCGATTATGGAAGAGTTTGCTCAAACCGTGGTTCTGTTTGGCGGTTTCCTTGAGTGTTGGGGTTGGTTTATGACTGCAAATCGTTCCTGGGAGTGTTGGGAGTGTATTTGGATCAAAATAAATGCTTGAATTGCACTGGAAGATTGATTTCAGTTTGTGAGTTTTCTTTGGAATTTTGGAAATTGGCTATGCTCTCTCTGAGGTTTCTCTAGGTCGTGTAAATGGTATGGAGCATTTTCATATATGTCTATGAATGTGAATCCAACAATAATGTGAGCCTTTAACCCTTGCAATGAAGTTTTGGATTTTGCCATAACCACCATAAAGAAACTTGCCATTTTTGTCCAAATATGAATTTTTATGCTTGAAATGGACTTTGCACGAATTTGGCATGTGTATCATGATGCATCAAGGTTATTCAAACCACAAGATATCCCTTAATTAATTTTTTGATTTTTATTTGAATTTTAAAGATTTAAAATGAATTAAATCAAATAAAATTAAATAAAAATAGAAAAATTAATTTTTAATCTTGAAATAAATCATGGGACACGTGTGTGGCATTACAAGGCTGAATCAAGTGGAAAAAGTGGGCCCTTTTGTCAAAAATTGAAGTTTCAAGGATAGTTGACTTTTGCCATTTCACAAAAATATCCCAACATCTCTAATGCATATCTTGCTCAATTTTGATCATATGAACATGTTCTTTGACATTTTGGAAAGGTCTTGAAGTCCTCTAACCAATGCCTTTGGTCCCGTGTAATTTTGAATTACCAATCTCAAGTTATGGTCTTTGAATTAAAATGCCTTTTTGTTGACTTTTGAAAATGACCTATAATGTTGAAATTGATAACTTTTTGTGAGAGAATTTATTGGACTTGGAAAGTGAAGAGGAGTTGTAGGAAATGTCATCCCCTTCAAAATGAGCATTGGATGGGATTTTTCTGATGAACCATGAAAAAGTTATGTCTTGGTCAAGTTACAGTTGACTTTTCAACTGTCCAAAAATAGAAACTTTTGACACCTTGATTATTTTTGAGCCATTCTTGTGGAATCATGATCAAGACTTGATCAAATGATCATTGTGGATTCAAAATGAGATGTTGACCAAAAATTTTGACTTTTGACTGCCAAATGACCATTTTTCCCCTGCAGTTGATTGTGGAGCAATTAGGGTTTTTGACTGTGCAACTTGACCTTGTGAGCCTTGAAACTTGACATGTAGATGCTTGACAATGTATACGAGCATATGGGACTTGATTGAGCCCTTGAAAACCTCAACTTTCTTGCAAGAACCAAAACCCTAACTTTGACTGGCTTAGGAGGATGGTTTGACTGTGTAGCCCTTGAGTAGACTTGAGCAAATTGAGATGATGCTTGTCAAAACTTTGAAGAATATGGGAGGGAAAATTTTGGGGTACAACAGTTGCCCCTGTTCAATCTTCTTAGACCTGAGGATGTAGATTGGCTTGTGTGCCTTTCGTAATCCGAGGGTGGAAGATGATTGAACACTAGAGTGCCCAGAAATTTGCACTCACATAGTAGAGTATCAGCAGTGTGATGTCGGGAATGGGCTTACAGATGCCATTTAGAGAGATGGTGGATAGGAGGATGGGCTTATAGATGCCATCTGGAGCTGTGACAGAGCCTTGTCGGGAATGGGCTTATAGATGCCATTTGGAAATGTGATGGATATGTGGATGGGCTTATAGATGTTGATCCTCACTCAGTCGCTCATAGACATGCCCTGGCTAGATACAGGTATCGAATCTGGAACTTCAAAAGGTTGATGGGTTGTCTCTACTGACAGGTTATCTCAGAAAAATCTTTAGGATTTAACTGAACCAGAGGAGGTTTTGTCTTTCTTGACGAGTTGTCTCTTTGGACGGGTTGTCTTCATGGACGGGTTATCTTCAACGACGAGTGATCTTCAATGACGAGTCGTCCTCAATGACGAGTTGTCTTCAATGACGAGTTGTCTTCAATGACGAGTTGTCTTCAATGACGAGTTGTCTTCAATGACGAGTTGTCTTAAATGACGAGTTGTCTTCAATGACGACATGTCTTCAATGACGGGATGTCTTCAATGACGGGTGTCTATACTGATGGGTTGTCTTCAATGACGAGTTGTCTTCAATGACGAGATGTCTTCAATGACGAGTTGTCTTCAATGACGAGTTGTCTTTAATGACGAGTTGTCTTCAATGACGAGTTGTCTTCAATGACGAGTTGTCTATAATGATGGGTGTCTGTAATGATGGGTGTCTATAATGACGGGTGTCTATAACGACGGGTGTCTATAATGACAAATTGTCTTCTTTGACTTTAGGAAGTAATTTAACTGGACCTGTCTTCTTTGACTGGATGAGCATCAGAAAAACCTTTGGGATTTAACTGGACTTGTCTTCTTTGACCGGATTTGTCTTCTTTGACTGGATTTGTCTTTTTTGACTGGATTGGTCTCTTTTGACTGTATTTGTCTACTTTGACATAGCTGATTATTTAACTGTATCCTTCCTGAAAGGTAAAGGTCAGTCGTATGCAATGCATGATATGGATCAAGCAATGATGTTCTTGACATAAATGAGATTGTATGACATGATGCGCATATGCATGATGTGATGTTTATGAATGTATCTTCGTCTGGGAAAGTAAATCCTTGATGCATGCCGGGAAGTTGAATCCTGGGCTGATGTTGAAGAACAGAGTTCTTCGTTTCCGCTGGGGATGATGATTACAAGAATAAACCGGTAGGAGAAGACGACTCCATTGGGGAATAAAGTTGTTGAAGATATTACTCTGCGGGGAATTACTCTGTGGGAAGAGATACTTCGCTGAGATTTGGTGATAACTTCGCTGGGGATTCCATTGAGAAGTTATGTTGAGGAATTTGATGAACTCCGCTGGGGATTCCATTGAGAAGTTATGTTGAGGAATTTGATGAACTCCGCTGGGGATAGGAAGAATTTCGTCGAGGACGATCTTTCTGTGGTAATTAGCTGAGGATAACCCAGTTATAGGCTCTGGTGGAGAATTACCTTTGAATAAAGCCAGGGAGATTCTTTTGCGCTCTGCAGGGGATTAGCTTCCAGAATCTACTGGGGATAAGCTTCCAGAATTTACTGGGGAGATTGATTCAACTTTCCTGGGGAGACTTTTGGACTGTATTGGGGAATGGCCCCACTAGATGTCTGTATTCCGCCGGGGAACAATCTTATATTAAGACTGCCGGGGATGCTTGCTGAGGAATAATATGTATACTCCGCTGGGGAATATTGAGATTTTCTGGGGATACCCAACTTCTTTAAGGCTGACTGTAGGCTAACTCTGCTTGGGGAGAGTGTTGCTGACTTGCTGGAGATGTTGTGCCTTTTCAGGGTTGATGGGAGACCAACTCTGCTTGGGGGAGAGTATTGTTGAACCTTGTCTTACTCCCGGGGAGTAGAGGCCTCTTGGTTATGTTCTTCAGCCGAACCTACCTTGGTACCTTGGTTGACAGAGCAACTAGATCGCTTGGACAACTCATATTGCCCCTGTTTCTGTGGGAGAGGATACCTGTGGAGGTGCTTGATGACTGCCGGTTGACAAATCTTCTTCTGGTAGGCAAGTGACGAGATACCGGGACATAGTCGTACGCTTTGATCCCTAACTTTTGCTTGGACCGCCTTTTCGGGTTTTCAGTCCATCCGGATACCCATTTTTGCCCAAGCCGCCTTTTCAGGTTTTCGACTTGCCGGGTGTACAGATTTTTCTATTTCATCCCTTATTTTGCCCGAACCCTTTTGGTTCACCGGGAAGCCCTTATTTTTGCCTAGGTGTGTCAACCTAGCGGGTCTTTGATTATGCGCAGTAGTTTTTCGACTATGTCCATGCTCTCAGGATGCAGGGAGTTGCCATTGTCAGTAGTGTAGTGTTACCATGCCACCAAAAGATCTTTGTTTGATCGTCCAATGCCTCAAGTGATCCAGATGGAGATTTTCCCCAAGCTGGTTGGCCTTTTGAGAGATTCTCCGAATTTTGACCTAACTGCCCCAGATTTTGGACAATGATCATACCATGCCCCTTGATTGGAGGTGCTTTTGTTCATTAGATATTCGTCGTGCGAACTTCTATGATGTTCAAACAAATAGTCATATGCAAGCAATGTTATATTAAAAATGCAAAGCTTATGTCTGTCTTGAAGTTTTTGAAAATGCATTTTTTTCCAGTAAAACAAGCAAATTATGTAACATGTGATGTCAACTTAAGATTTCACCGCGAGCCTTAAGGAGTCAGGATACCTTTGTAATAGTATGCTTTCGAATTAACCCATGCTTCAGCTAGGACTTTTGAGGGTTATAACGTGGCCTGGTTCATGGTTTAAGAAACAAAGGATAATGGCTCAAATTTTATTTGTACCCACCCATTCTTCGTGACGTTCTTCAAACCTAAACTCAGTTGATCGTGCGTTAGACCTTGTTTGAGTCTTTGTCCTGATATTCCAACGATGGCTCGAATATTGATAGTTTATTTTGAATAGGCAGTCATTCTTTTTGGTTGAGGGTTTGTAGGACCTCTTTCTTTTTTGATTTCGTTATCCCTGTTTTTTGCCTGAACTGCTTCTTTTATGATCACAGTCAACGGGATGCCCCAGTTTTGTAAGTCTCCTTCATAGGTTTTGACTTAATGGGCTTTTATTTTTGGGAGATAATGACTGCCTGTCTTTATGATTATTCGGAGCCATCACTGTCTTTTGTTTTGTAAGGACTTTTTTGGTGCCATTCATTGGGCACTTTGATCAACTGAGAGAACTAACCTGCCCCAGGTTATGATTAAGGGTTTAATTTTTTTTTGTGAAAAGAAAACTCCTACTTCTTTGGCTCAACAAAGGGGGTAACGAGGGATTATCTTCCTTATAACTCCAGCGTTTAGGATTTGAAACAATGCATGTACCTCATCAGCGGGGTCTGTTCAAAAGCATACGGTAAATTGTGGTATCGTTTTCGTCATCCTCCCTCAAGAGGCTTAGAATTTTTCAATCAAGAGTTGATCATCACAAAAATATGAAAACAGTTTGCGTATAGTGAATACAAAATAATTACTTAAAAACACACTTGTGTAATGCATTAATGAAATAACAACATTTGACATGAATACAATGTTTGAACAATCAAAGAAAAAATACAACTTGAACATTCGAATGAACAAAAAATTTCTAATCCTAGCCACGTTTTGGCAAGGGAGCAGTGATCACATTGGGAGTCTCTGGAGAGACGAACTGGACTTCCTTTGCATCGATCAGATCCTGAACCTTGTTTCTCAAAGTCCAACAATAATCTGTAGCATGCCCCGGGCTGTCAGAATGATAAGCGCAACGAACGTTGGGGTTATACCTTGAAGGTGTCCTGTTGGGATTCTTAGGAGGGTCCCTTAGAGTTACCAACTTGGTCTCCAGTAGCTGTGGCAATATCTGGGACAAGGTCATGCCGAGGGGAGCGAATTTCCTTTTAGGTCTCTCTTCCCTTTGTTGGTTGTGATGTTGAGGAGCACCGATCGGTTTTGAGATAACTACTGCATTGACAACACTAGATTCTTTCTTAGACGGTTTCTTCTCAGTGTTCGAGGAATCACCATTCTGTATCTTCCCGGACTTGATACCAGCTTCTATCCTCTCACCAGTCAAGATCAGATCTGTGAACCCAGCAGAAGAATTCCCAATCAGATGATTAAAGAATGGACCAGACAGGGTCCCCAATAACATGTCAACAAGCTCACGGTCAGTCAACGGTGGCTGCACCCTGCCAGCCAGGTCTCTCCACTTTTGCGCGTACTCCTTAAAACCTTCACCCGTCCCCAGTGACATACCCTGGAGTTGGGTACGCGTAGGAGCGAGGTCGGAATTATACTGATACTGCTTATAAAAAGGAGTTACCAAGTCCTCCCAGTTACGAATACTGGTTCCATCCAGCTGATAGAACCATTCGAGTTGAGTCCCTGAAAGACTTTCCTGGAAGAAATGGATCCAGAGGTTCTTGTCTGCCGTGTAGGGCTGGATCTTCCTTGCGTATGAACGGAGATGCAGCTTAGGACAGGAAGCCCCGTCGTACTTTACAAAGGCAGGTGCCTTGAACTTGTGAGGGATCACCACCCCAGAAGATAAACCTAGGTCCCCAAAGTCCAACCCAGGCACACGTTGGATATCCATAGCATTTAACCTGTCCTCCAGCTGTTTGTACCGGTCCTCAGCAGGAGGGTACTGTTCATCATTGAAATCTGTCTCGGTGTCAGAGACTACGGGACTAGGAACCCTTCCCTCTTGCTGACTGCCTTCCCCAACAGATGGAGTAGTCCGCTCAGCTTCATTCTGTAGTGTATTCCCAGATCTGCGCCTAGGGTTGAACAAAACAGTCCTCTTCTTCTTTTTTTTCAAAATCAAAGTCTTCAATTCCTATTACCCCTGGGATAAGCTCATGACCAGCTCCTGGAACTGGGCGTTCTGGGCCTGGAGGGCCTTGATAGCTTGTTTGTTGGATGATTCAGGATTCATGATAATGGCTGAAATAAACAGCGAAGAAGATTAAGCAACCTGTAGAACAGAGTACCTGTAATGCAATGATATGTATGTATGCATGCGATGTTTTCAAGGATCTCGCGGGGTAAACATAGAAACTTGTTAGAATTTGAATTTGGGTAGCTTGATTGAAGGAAATTCATGTTGCTGAGAGTCCTTCTTCAAGATTCAAGGCTCACCATATCGAGTGGGTCATAGCCCCTGACTCAAGTCATTAACCTTGGCTAGAGGAAAATAAATCCCTTTTTCCCCTTGCTAGACATGTTGGTTCATCATGACCTGCATCACAGACCCTTGAGATCCTTGAAATGGATTAGTCCTTATGAAGGATGTATGCAATGGTATGATGTTATGCTATGCATGGAGTGATGTAAGTAGGCCCTGTAATGAGTCCCAATTAAGGACTGTAAACAAAACCTGCAAGGAACTCGTGTTGTTAGGTAACAAGTATGCAAGTATTTCAAGTATGAAGGCACACAAGTAACACAGAAGAGCCCTTAGAGTTTAGGCCAGCATGAAGTTTGGGGTACTACCCTCTTGAAGTTGGTGGGCTCAAAACCTGTCTTATCAACAGTAACAAGGTTCTAAGGAGCTCAATATCATTGGGTTTTTTTCTGTGTTCATTGTTTTGATTTAGCCACTGAACTGGCGATCAAAATATTCCAAGAAAACAACCCTCAATGAGTTTAGTATCGAGTATTTACCAACTTCAGACTGCACCAAAGTCGGTCATCTCACTACCCCTAAAGAGGCCAGGATGGTCAAGTAAGGTTCCTAAGGTCAGTTGATGCTTCACGGCACCACGCGGCGGCCCCGTACTCTCCTTGACTTGACTCAAGGGTTACCGGTACTCACCAAAGTGCCACATCAACGTAGCAAACTGCTTCAACCGTATCGGTATACCCCGCACAGTTCCCTCACAGTTTTGTTGCTACATTCTAAAAGGTATCCCCCAGATTCGGGTTAGGATCTATGAAACTCCCAAAGCAGGCAATTGAAAACATAAGAGTGGTCTAATTCCTAAGGTACACCTCACTTATTAATGTCCCCAGCAGAGTTGCCAGTTCTGTGATCGATGGAAATAGAACTGACAGTTTTTAATGCTGGTTTCACGAAATATCGCGGAAAGCAAGAGTCGCCACCGTCTTTTATGTTCTCCAACATGGAAAGGACAAAAGCACAGCAAAATTCCTTCTTTGAGAATGTTTCTCGGTTCAGGATGTAGATTTATAGAAAGGGAAGGTGTTAGCACCCTTTCTATCCGTGGTTATCCACGGGCTCTTAGGTACTTGCTCTTATGTTTTCAAAAGATTGTTTGCTTTTCAAGTGTGTGTGGGTTTTGAAAAAGTTTCGTTTGAAAATTTTCTAAGTAACTCTTGTATCTGTCCTCAAGAGTGTATGAAATATTTGTTTGAAAACCTTTTGAAAGTGTAGGTGCGAAAAGTTGTTTTGTTTGTTTGAAAAGAGCAAGTACCCAGGAGAATCTACCTACTCTAAGGAATTAGGCTGTGTAAGAGTCCTTTAGATAGTGCTATCACACGATTGAGAGGTAGGTAGCACCGTCGTTGGAGGTATTCGGGTCAATTCGATCAAGGGACATGTGTGGTCACTGAAGCAATAGTAGGACACCTTAGAAGTAACCCTAATGTCCTAGATCCTTTTTATCCGAAGCAACCGTTTCGAGGCAACTAGATCTTAGACAGGAGGGCGACCTCTAAGACACCCTATACTTGATGACCACGTTTCGAGGCAACGAGTGAAGCGTACCCTAGGAGTGGCATGTGCTTTGTGTGTTGTTTTTCAGTTAATTGTCTTTGTACATGTTATTTGTGAGCTACGGATTGGTTTTATTTACATACATTCTTTCATGCATTTTTTAACAGTTAGGGGTGCGGAAAGTAAATTGCAGAAATGTAAATTCTAACTATTACAAGGTGCGGGTCTATACATCGCCAAAAAAAACAAAGACCCGTTTTGATAAAGTGCGGAAAGTAAAGAAAGCAATAAACCTAATTACTATTACATTCTTGAAGCAGTTACATAATAATCAAAATAAAATAAATGCGCGCGAATAAAAATTAATCGGGAATGCCTTAAGGGTTTTGACCCTTTTAAGAAAAGAAATGAATTTTTTTTTGTCTTTTTTGTGATTAAATGAAATTAAAACTAATGATTAAACTAATTAATTAATTAATTAAAAAAATGTTTTTTGGTATTTTTATGTTTTTAATGAAATAAAATAAAAGGAAATAAAATTAAAAGTTAATAAAACCTAATTCTAGATTTATTTTAGTTTTAAAAAAAAAAAATTAAAGTTGCCTAATTAAAGCTAATTCAATTTATTAATATTTATTTACAAAAATAAAATGAAATTAATAATAATAATAATATTAGTTCTTTTTTTGATTTTTTTATGAAAATATTAATTAAGTTAATAGTTAATAAAAGGGAAAAATAAATAAGTCAAACAAAATATAAAAATGACAAAATTAAAAATTGCAAACCCAAGGGGGGTTTTGGGCCAGATTGGAGGGTGTATATGGAATTGTGAGGCCCATTTGCACAAAGCTTCATTGACTTTCTGGATTGAGTGGGGCGCTGGTTGACCAGGAGTATGGTGTGCTCCCTTTCTTGGTCTTTGGATCTGCACTGGGAGACACTTGGCTGACTGATGCGCTGGACTCCATGGTGGGACATAGTTGTGAATCTGCATAGGATTAGAGTGTGAAAAAAATAAAACAAATATTGGGGGACCTGGGAATCGAACCCAGGTCCCAGTGATGCCTAACCACGTCTCCAGCCACTGAACCAAGCGCGCGCGTTTGTTATAATAATAAGAAAAAAATATAATATCAAATAAACACACTATATGCTAAACAAAAAGAAAAAGCGTGCGCCCATTTGAATCAACCAATCCCATCCTTCCACGCCTCATCTTCTTCGTTCCTGAAACAAAAATAACAGACAAATAACGGGGGTTTTAAACCCCCACAAAATGCCAATGTCCAAAATAGCGATTAGGCGCTCAGTGTATATAAAAAGGGCACGAGGTGTCTAATGGATTCGTCCCATCACGCTGATTTCAACCATGTATGTTTGGAGGTTTGATTTTACAGTATGGGAAAAGCCCCAAATTACAAGCTTTGAAATCCTAGCATCCGTCCATGGTGGTTTTCATTTTAGAGCATAATAATCAAATTAAATTATATAGAAAGCTTAGTATGAATGTCAGCAATGCAAAACAGTGATCAAAATGTATTAATGATGCGTAAAAATGGAGTTTCGATTATGGAAGAGTTTGCTCAAACCGTGGTTCTGTTTGGCTGTTTCCTTGAGTGTTGGGGTTGGTTTATGACTGCAAATCGTTCCTGGGAGTGTTGGGAGTGTATTTGGATCAAAAGAAATGCTTGAATTGCACTGGAAGATTAATTTCAGTTTGTGACTTTTCTTTGGAATTTTGGAAATTGGCTATGCTCTCTCTGAGGTTTCTCTAGGTCGTGTAAATGGTATGGAGCATTTGCATATATGTCTATGAATGTGAATCCAGCAATAATGTGGGCCTTTAACCCTTGCAATGAAGTTTTGGATTTTGCCATAACCACCATAAAGAAACTTGCCATTTTTGTCCAAATTTGAATTTTTATGCTTGAAATGGACTTTGCACGAATTTGGCATGTGTATCATGATGCATCAAGGTTATTCAAACCACAAGATATCCCTTAATTAATTTTTTGATTTTTATTTGAATTTTAAAGATTTAAAATGAATTAAATCAAATAAAATTAAATAAAAATAGAAAAATTAATTTTTAATCTTGAAATAAATCATGGGACACGTGGGTGGCATGAAAAGGCTGAATCAAGTGGAAAAAGTGGGCCCTTTTGTCAAAAATTGAAGTTTCAAGGATAGTTGACTTTTGCCATTTAACAAAAATATCCCAACTTCTCCAATGCATATCTTGCTCACTTTTGATCATATGAACATGTTCTTGGACATTTTGGAAAGGTCTTGAAGTCCTCTAACCTATGCCTTTGGTACCATGTCATTTTGATTTACCAATCTCAAGTTATGGTCTTTGACTTAAAATGCCTTTTTGTTGACTTTTGAAAATGACCTATAATATTGAAATTGATAACTTTTTGTGAGAGCATTTCTTGGACTTAGAATGTGAAGAGGAGTTGTAGTAAATGTCATCCCCTTAAAAATGAGCATTGGATGGCATTTTTCTTATGAACCATGAAAAAGTTATGTCTTGGTCAAGTTACAGTTGACTTTTCAGCTGTCCAAAAATAGAAACTTTTGACACCTTGATGATTTTTGAGCCATTCTTGTGGAATCATGATCAAGACTTGATCAAGTGATGATTTTGGCTTCAAAATGAGATGTTGACCAAAAATTTTGACTTTTGACTGCCAAATGACCATTTTGCCCCTGCAGTTGATTGTGGAGCAATTAGGGTTTTTGACTGTGCAACTTGACCTTGTGAGCCTTGAAACTTGACATGTAGATGCTTGACAATGTATATGAGCATATGGGACTTGATTGAGCCCTTGAAAACCTCAACTTTCTTGCAAGAACCAAAACCCTAACTTTGACTGGCTTAGGAGGATGGTTTGACTGTGTAGCCCTTGAGTAGACTTGAGCAAATTGAGATGATGCTTGTCAAAACTTTGAAGAATATGGGAGGGAAAATTTTGGGGTACAACAACTAGCATTCAATAAGTTCTCTTTGATAGTCAGGAGTGGGGTCATAAGTTCATCAACTGAAGTAACAAACGTCTCTTCCTCAATGGCGTTGGTAGTATGGCCATGTTTGGGCATAAGGGCAGAAATGACATTGGGCTTTCTGGCGCATCGAATTCAATTTCTTTGGCTTCATGGAGGTCTTGTACTTTGTTATTTACAGCCCAACAGTTGTTAGTGTCATGGTCGGGACTCTCAGAATGGTATGCACAACGGGCATTAGGATGATAGTGATGAGAGGTTGTGTTAGGGTTCTTTGGAGCTTCTTTCAAAGTCACTAGATTGGATCTTAACAAATGTGGAAATACTTGAGATAACGTTATATTAATTCGGGTGAATTGTCTGACTGGTCTTTCTATTCTTGGTTGATTGTTTCTTTGTTGATCAGGCGTAGGTTTAGGAATCATGATAACCCCCACCATTGGACGGCATTCAACCCTGTCTTGATTTCTCCGAGGATACACAATAACCAGTTCTTTCTTTCCGATGAATGGCTTCCTTACAGCAGCAGAGGATGCATCTTTTTAGATCTTTCCATTCTTTATCTCAGCTTCTACCCTTTCTCCGGTCAATATTAATTCAGTAAAACCTGCCGATGAACTCCCAATTAAGTGATTGAAGAAGGGACCAGACAAGGTGCCCAAAAACATGTCTACCAACTTTCTTTCATATAGGGGAGGTTGAACTCTTCCGTCCAAGTCTCTTGATTTTTGCGCATAATCCTTGAAGCCTTCATTTGAAACCATGGCCATACTCTGGAGTTGAGTACGGGTGGGTGCCAGATCAGCATTGTATTGGTGTTGTTTGTAAAAGGCTGCAACAAGATCTTCCCAATTATGAACATTGGCTCTTTCTAGCTGATAAAACCAATCAAGTTGAGTTCAAGACAGGCTGTCTTGGAAGAAGTGTACCCATAAATCTTTGTCAGCGGTATGGGGCTGGATTTTCCTCACATAGGACCAGAGATGCATTTTGGGGCATGAGACTCCGTCATATTTGGCGAACACGGGTGCTTTGAACTTTGGAGGGATGACAATTCCCGATACTAAGCCCAACTCCTCAAAGTCCAATCCAAGCACTTTTTGGATTTCCATTACACTCAACCGCTCTTCTAGATGCTTATACTTGTCGTCGGCTGGAGGGTAATGTTCTTCAGAATAGTCTTCTTCTTCCTCTTCTGAATCAGACTAAACAACTATTTCCTTTCCCTTCCCATCTTGATTGTCTTTCTCACTGGATGTCGTTGAAAATTCTAGGGTCCTTCTTGTCTGCCCGTGGAATCTTCTTCCCATGTTTAGAACTCCGATTATCTTCTCCGTCTTCTTTTTCTTCTCCTCAACTAGAAAGGTCTTCAACTCTTCTTGTCCTTTGGCTAGAGTTAGGAACAACTATTGAAACTGTTCATTCTGAGCTTGGAGGTCTTTCACCTTTTGCTCGAGATCCATCTTACTGAAATAAACAGTAGAGAGCTGAGGAGACTTGTTGCAAGAAACCTGCTTATGTTATGATGAATGATAAGTGCGTATGCAATGATTTCAAGGATTTTAAGATTCAAATTTGTTTTAGACAAAAGGAAACACACGTTACATTAATAAGTTAAATCTCGAGTACAATAATGCCTCCTTGGGCAAAACAACTACAGAAACTCTAAGATAAGAAGGTGGTACGCATCCTCTTTGGTGCAATGTAGGCATTAAGAGTCTGCTCGTCATGAAGTAGTCTAGTGAGTTCCAGAACCTTCTTCTCGCTTGCGTAGAATTGGGCTTCGATAGTGTCTCGCTTCCCCTTGAGTTGTATCCAATCCCTTTGTAGGTCTTCAAGAGAAGTGGGCAAGTCAGGATGTAGGATAGTGTATGGAACATCTCCTTCCATGACGGGCTCAATGATTACCGGGAGAATGGAGGGATAAGGAATCATCAGACTTTGAGCATGAGTTCGTACCCATTTGAGGTAAGGCTCAAGAGGGATGGGATTTTTATGCCATAAAGTCTTGATATCTACCTTGTTCATCATCCTCCAAGCTCGGATAAATCTCTGGCAAAGACCTTGATCGTCGTTCTCATAGTGAAATACCAAACCTTGAATCAGCATCTCGTGCGGGCCATCCCTTTGGGCATAACCAAACTGTCTTAAGGCTAAGTAGGGGTTGTAGGTGATACCTCCTCTAATGCCAAGTAAAGGACATTAGGGAATTCTCCACAACGGTCAACAATAGTAAGATTCTCTATGAATCGGGAGCACCAATGAATGTCTGAATGTTTGAGTGTCATCAACCTTTGTGACCACCTTAAACCTTGCTCGTTCTTTAACACAGATTGGGGAAGATGCGAAATAAAACATCTCGCCAAGAGAGGAGTGCAACACATAAGGACACCTCTTTTCCTCATTGTGTGAGTTTGAAAAGAGTGTAGGATATCATCTAGCAATGTAGGCACTGAGTTGCGGGATATGAAGATTTTGACGGCGTTCACATCTATGAGTTGGTTAGGATTTGGAAACAAAACCATCCCATAGATGAGAAGGGCCAAAAATTTCTCAAAATCTTGCAAATTTAAAGAGTTCCAACAATCTTGAGCTTTCTCAAACAAGAACTTGGCTAAGAAACCTTTGACACAACTGCTTGTTTCCCAATTAGTCGTGACATCAGATTGTTGCAAGTGTATGGCTTGAAAATCTCTGCTGGCCTTGGGTTTCTTTCCGTACGATTGAAAGGTAGTTGGTTGAGAATTGGAATCCTCAAGAGTCGGGATAATTCTTCCAAAGTAGGCACAAGTTGATAGCCGGGAAATGTGAAGCAATGGTGTAAAGGATCAAAGAACTGAAAGAGCACATTCATCATGTCGTCACTTGTGTTGGAGGTGACAAAGTTGAGTAGGCGACCGTGTCTCTCGGTAAATGGAGATTTTTCAGGAATCCTTGAGGCTAGCTCCTTAAGTTGTGGAGGGAGCCTTACAAGGTTGACTTGAATAATTTTCCTGCGAAGAGAATCCATATCCTACAAACAAGAACAAAGATGAATCCCAAAATCCTTGAAATGGTTAGTAAATGTGTATGATGTTATGATGTTCAAGATGTTATGTACAAGTATGTATATACAAACAAAGAAAACAAGTCCTTAGGTTTAGGCTTTCATGGAGTCTCATAGGTAAGTACCCTCTTGAAGTTTACTTGGCTCAAACCTGTCCTAGTAATAGTAACTGGTTCTAAGGAGCTCAATATCACTGGTTTGTTTCCTTGGTCATTGTTTCAGCACAAGCCTCTTTAATGGCGACCGAAATATCCCAAGAAACCAAACCTCAATGAGTGTAGTATCGAGTATCTACCAGCTTCGGATTGCACCAAATTCGGTAATCTCACTACATCCTAAAGGCGAAGTTGGTCAAGTAAAGGTTTTAGAAGTTCATTAGTGCTTTATGACATCACTCAGTGGCCCCGTATTCTCTTTGATTAACTCAAAGGCAACCGATACCCACAAATATGCCACATTAACGTAGCTATTGCTTAGACCATGTCGGTATACCCCACACAGTTTCCACAACGTATAGCTACTTACCTATAATGCATCCCAAATCCGGGTAGAGGAATCAAACCCAAACAAAGAACCATAATGTGAAGCATACAAGTCAAACAATGAAAGCAAATAAATATGATATGGCCCTAAGGTAACCCCACTTTTAGAATTTTCCCCAGCAGAGTCGCCAGTTCTGTTATACGGTGGGAGAACTGATTTGGGTGTTTTGTGTTTTATCGCAATTGTTGCGGATAGCAAGATTCGCCACCGACTTTTCTTTTATCCAATAAGGAAAGGCTGAAAAGAATAGGAAAGACCTTTAGATATGTTTTCTTGAGTTCGGGGGGAAGATTATGAAAAGGGAAGGTGTTAGCACCCTTTTCATCCATGGTTTTGCATGGGCTCTTAGTTACTTGCTAGATCACTTGCTTTTGTTTGAATGTGCTTGTGGTGTGGTTTTTTGAAAGTATTTTGAAAATGTAACTTTATAATGATTCTCGTTTCTATAAGAATGCATACAAAGTGTTTGTTTCGAAGATAGTTCAAAAAGGTGTCTGTGAGATGTTTTTTTTAAAGTGATTTTGAAAAGGTGTCTTTGTAATGATTCTCGTCTCTATAAGAACACATACAAAATGTTGTCTTTTGAAAATGTTTCAAAGTGAAAGTGTTGGTGTATAGACTGTTTTTTATTGTTGTGAGCAAGCAAGCAACTAGGAGTTAATCTACATACTCAAAGGGTATTAAGTGTTCTTTTCTTCCCCCTTTAGATGTTGCTATCTTACCATTATTTTGGTAAGAAGCCCTATCGTTGGATGTGAAGGGACGGGTGCGGGACGTTTATATAGTCATAGAAGGAAACCCATGGAACATTTTAGCAATGTCGTTTTAGGGACTAGATTGTTTACCGAAGGCAACATAGAGGGTCATCGAGGAACTATAATCTTTTATCGAGGGTCTTTTGCTAAAACGCCCATGTTCGAGGGACATGAATATTTTCTGATAGGCAACAAGTTAGATTACCCTAAGCGTGCATGTGTGAATAGTGTGCTTGATTGCATGCATTTTAGTCTTGATTAGGGTTATCTACTTGTTAATTTCATATCTTGTCATACACAACCTAATTACTAGCAATATATGAAAGTAATAAAAAGTGCGGAAAACAAATATCCTATGCTATTACAATCATTTGGGGGATGGGGTGTATAGATTTACAAATGGGGATTGCAAATAAAAATTAAATCCTAAGTTACTATTGAAACCATATTGAATGGATAAGAATGTACAAGAAAATGTGAAATGGACTTGTTTTGTTTAAGAAAAGAAATAAGTTTTGTTTAAGAAAAATATTTTTGATCTTTTTGTTTTAAGAAATAAAATAAAGCATGTAAAATGTAAAATGTTTTTGGTGTTTTTGATTAGTGAAAATAGAAGTGATAGCAAAAATAGTAAGGAAAAAGATAATAGAATCAGCGCATTGCTGAACTAAAAGAGATCAGAAGTTATGACTCTGGTGTTCTGCAAAAACATAAATCACATTAGTAGAAATAGATAGAGTCAAAAGTTCTGGGTTTGCTGGGAACAAAAAAGATTTCAGAAGTTCTGATGCGACTGGCAGAACTTCGTCTCCCTCTTCATGCTAGTCATAACATCTGCAATCTAGTCATTTCTCAACAAAATAGAAGATTCGCATATAACAGTTATGGCAGGTTTCATAATGTTTCAGAAACGAGAGATATTAGAACTATAAACCAGAAGCAAGCATGAATTTTCTAATCATAATTATGAGTCCTAATTTCTTCAAGAAGTTTTATACTGAAATTCTCCCTACTTAGGAAAACATACATGGAATATATGAATATATACTGAATTAGAGTCAGGATGTCTACATTGTGTTTTTGAACGTGCAAATCTAGCAATGTTTAAGAAATATGACGAGAGTCAGCAGAAGCTTACCTTGCAGCTTGAAAATGTTCAGTGAACTTGAGTCTGGTTCTGACCACTTGTGATGTTCTGACCAGCTTCCTTACGTGATTAGTGGATGGAAACATTCAACATGGGCTATGATTGATTGAAAAATTTTGGAACAGCCTAGGAGCAAAGTTTTGACTTCTTTGAGAGGGATGAGATGGAGAGTGTGTTACAGTTTGACTATAGAAGTTAGGATGGCTTCTAAATGTATATAAAAAACTGTATGGATGGCTTTGGTCAAGAAACACTTGAGGGAAAAAAATGGAGTCTGAATGCAAGAATCAAAAGCTAACAGGTTTTGTATTTTTGTGTTTGTAGTTTTGGACTCTTGGAACTTTAGTAGGGGTTCAAGGCTTTTTATTTCTCAAAAATTTTTTGACCCCTTTACAGTTTCCAATAAAGTCCAATTTATAGGCAAAGGTTTAGTAGTTTGGAGAGGTCAAGGGGCACCACCATCATACGCTAGGCGATGACTTGTTCTTGAAGTAAGTTCAAATAGGTATGGTGGTTAGCAGTTTTAGCAGCGCCTAAGTTGGATTTGTAAGCAGGAATTTAAGGAAAGGTAACCTTAAAAGAAAAATCAACGTATGGGCTCAGCACAATCTTGTACAAAAGTTTGCTTTTCCAAGACAGTAATGGTATTTCTATGCCACACGTAGGGAAATCCTTTGGATAAAGGCCCAAAAGTGGTTGTGAGAATTAAATGATGATGAGATTGATCAAACAATAAATCCTGCAACGTGAGATTCTGCATCATTGCTTAATTTAGGTTCAAAAGTTCAGCTTCAGCGTAACTTAGAATAGACATCCAACTTCTGATCTTTGTATCTCCTTGCTCCAGCATGTTCTGAAGGGGCTCTCATACTTTCCAGGAAGCTTGCAACACGCCTTGTAAACCTTCTTTGAATTTCTCTTGCAACTTCTAACTGAACCTACGTGGAAACTGGCCCAGAAGTTGTAAACAACTTCTGACTTGAAAATGCTCAGAATTTGCTGAGTGCCTAAGCTACAGGGATGTGCCTTTGAGGATGTATAACTTGAAATCCCAGCATTTCTAAAAGAAGTTTTATTCTGCAGTGTTTCAGGCCTCATTGAGATCTAAAACTCTTGAGTTAGAAACTATTCAAGAATTAGCTTGCATCATGGTGATAACCTGATCAGATGTTCTGAACTTGATATATTTCTTAAACACTTAGAAAAATTCTAAGTATTTAGAAATTTGACTTTTCCAAAGAAATTTTGACTTTTGAATTTCTTGATGAAACAAACTTCATATTTTAACATGTCTTGATTAAATATGATTCTTGAAACTTGATTTTGATCCAAAAGTCAAAGTTTGACTTTTTAGTATGCAAATGACCCTTTTTCCCTTGTGGATTTCAAGCCTAAATTGATGTATCAGTACTGCAAATTTGATGTTATAGAAGACCTTGTGAGAGAATCCTTGATAAATGAGAAGGAAAATTTTGGGGTACAATAATCATGATATGATGTTATGATGTTATGATGTCATGATAACATGTTCAAATAGATAAATCAAACACAAGCAAAGCACACAAGGCCTTAGGTTTAGGCTTGCATGGGGTTTCTAGGTAAGTACCCTCTTGGAGTTTAGTTGGCTCAACCTTTCCTAGAGAAGTAACCGATTTCTAGGGATCTCAATATCACTGAACTTTCCCACAAGTTTCGTCTAGCCCGACAACTGACTTGCCACCACCCAAAACTCGGGGGTCGAATCTCCATGAGTGTAGTATCGAGTATCAACCAACTTCGGACTACACCAAAGTCGGTTATCTCACTAGTTTCTAATGGCTAACTTGGGTCATTTAAGGTTATAAGGTTAGTTAGTGCTTATGACACCATACGGCAACCTAGTATGCTCCCCGACTGACTCCAGGGATACCAGTACAAACCAATGTGTTTCACTAACATAGCCATCACTTCAACCATATCGGTATACACTGTATAGTTTCCATGGTCTATTGCTATTTACCTAAAATGTCCCCCAGATATAGGTATAGGATATTTGCAAGAATTAACCCCAACAACCCTTTTTTAAAATAAAGCAGACAAATCAAACAATGGAAGCATGTAAAAGTGATCTACCTCTAAGGTAACCCCACTTTTATTTCTCCCCAATAGAGTCTGCAGTTCTATAATATGATGGGAGAACTGACTTGGTTTTGGGTTTTATCGCAAATGTTGCGGATAGAAATATTAGCCACTGACTTTTCTTTTATCTAATAAGGAAAGGGTGAGAAGAATAGGAAAGACCTTCGAGAATTTTTCTGAGTTCGGGGGGTAGGTTATGAAAAGGGAAGGTGTTAGCACCACTTTCATCTTTAGTTATATATGGGCTATTAATCCCTTAGCTCACTTTGTTTTAAATGCTTTTGTGTGTGTGTTTGAAAATATTTTGAAAATGCCTAAGTGCGGAAAATTTTGTAATGATTCTCGTATCAGTTGAGAACTCATACAAAGTCTTTGTTTTTAAAATATTTCAGAGAAAAGTGTTTGTGTGAAAAGATGTTTTTTTATGAGCAAGCGATTATGAGCTATCTACCTACTCAAAATTATTTCGTGTTACTTTCCTCCTCCTTAGATTGTGATATCCTACCATTAGTTATTAAGAAGCCCTATCATTGGATATGAAGGGACAGGCATGGGTCATCATACAGTCGTAAAGGCTACTTGTATGGTGCTTTAGCAATTTATCATAAGGGACTAATATTGTTCACCGCAAGAAGCATCGAAGGGTCATTGAGGGACTATGATCTTTTGTATCGAAGGGACTTTGCTAAAGCGTCCCCACGTTCGAGGGACATGACTGTATTCTCCAAATACAACAAGTGAGATTACCCTAGAGGTGAGTGTGTGAATAAATGATTTAATTCAATTATTTTATCTTGTGTTTAAGGTTATCTAACGGTTGATTTTAGATCTTGCCATACATGTCGTAATTACTAGCAGTTATAAAGAAAGCGGTAGATTGCGGAAAGTAAAGGTGCAGAAAGTAGACCTAAACTATTACAAAGTTTCGGGAAAGGGAGTACAAAACCACAAAATCAGGGGAAAAACAAAGCAAATAAAACCCTAATTAATCTATTACATACTGTAGTAGTTACATAATAGGAAAAACTAATGCGAAAATAATAAAGCGTAGGAAGATTGTAAAAATAACAAGAAAATTGTTTGATGAAAACGACTTCATAATTAACCTAATGTATAATTAATTTTAATTGATTAAAAATTTAGGTAATTAAAATAGGCAAACCCTAAACTCTAAGTCAATTTTAAGTCAATTGAGAAAACCTAAAAAATCAAATTAGGGTTTATTAGTTAAGACCTAAAATTAATTAAAATGTAAAATTAATTAACCTAAAAATTAAATTAACCTAAAAAATTCAATTAACCTCAAAATTAATTTAACTTAAAAAAATTCATTAACCTTAAAATTAGAGTTTTGTTTAGAAAAGGTTTTGTAAAAAGGTTTTTAAAAGAGTGAGAAACATAGAATTAGAAAAATGACAAAATGAGTAGGGGTGGGTGTTGAACCCACGCCCTTAGCAGTGTCCAGAAGCATGCTCACCACTAGGCCAGTCGCACGCCTGTGCTAGGATACACATCCAACATGTTTTATAATCAACCTGCAAAAATGACTTAGTGTGTGTGTTTTAACCACTGAGGTGGTGATACATCCATTAATACAACTGAAAAAATAAATAAATATTAGTTAACCAAATATATTAATCGGAGAAGCATCAGAGCCCTAGCTGGGGTCATCTTCTCTGGCAACATGTTTTTTTAAAACCTGCAAAAAACTAAACATTAATGATCCAACAATGTCCTACCCCCCTAAAACAGAGGTTGTGAATCCAATGGGGGCATTTTTGAAGGTTAATTCTTCCATATTTGTAAGGTATGGTAAAAATAACATGAATCAGTTTGATCATGGCCATTCATGGTTCATATAGCATGGGACTCATGATATGATTCAAACTTGTACGTTAGCATATCAGGAGCACGTTAGTGGAATTAGTGTGTGTTAAAACATCATGAATACAAAATACAAGAATCATGAAATAATGAAAAAATTATGGTGCATGTATGTTGGTTCAGGTCCTTTGGATCATGGTAACCGATCCAATCTTACCCTTCAATGATCCTGGAAGTGAATGGAATGGAAGTTTGGTGGTGAGGAGGCTTGACAATAGGGTTTTCAAGACTTAGGGTTCTTGAGAAAAAATTGATATTTTTGACAATATTGTGAGGCAAGCATTTCGTGTATTTATTCTTGTCTTGATGTCTGAATATGTAGATAATTTTTAGGGCAAAAACAAATGGGCTTGGATCTTATAGTAAGATATAATTTTATCTTATATTATTTTATATTATTAATGAATTAAATCAAAAATAATAAAAATAAATAAAATTAAAATAGGTAAAGGGGTTTAATAACAAGGTTTGAGGTGTATGAAGGATATACTATACGTTTGGGCTCTTAAACCATGGCCCAATAGCCCAAAACATCAAGCTTGCTCAATTTGAACTTCATGCATTAGATCAAAATTTCACAGCTTGCAATGGTAATAACTCATTCAATTTTTATCTTTTGAAGGTGATCTTGGACTTTTTCGAAATCTCAAGGTGTTCTCTACAACCTCTATATTTATCATTCTTTTGAAGTTGCCTTGACAAAAAAGTGTATTTTTGTTGATTTTTTGAAATGACATGTAATGTATTGGCTTATATCTCTCAAATGATGCATTTTTTGGACTTGAGCTTAGATATATAAAGTTGTAGAGAATTGAATTCCCTTCAAAATAGGATTTTATTGGGTAAAATCTTATGAATCATGTGAAAGTTATGCTTGGCCAAAGTTCGGTTGACTTCTCCTTAAGAAAACCCTAGTTTGGCAACTTTTGACTTCTGATGATTTGAGGGCTTTTCTTAAGGAATCATGATCAACCCTTGATCAAATGATCAATTTGACTTCAAAATGTTGATTTTGACCAAAAATCATGAAGTTTGGCTACATGTTGACCATAGTTGACTTTTTACCCCATATAGTTGATTTTCAGTCATCTGAGTCATTTACTGAGCAAATTTCAGATGCAAGGCTTGAAACTTGATATGAGCATTGTTGAAAACCTATATAGAACTATGAAAACCACTTGAGACCTTGAAACCGAAATCTTCCTTGTGAAACACAAAAGTCTAGTTGTGGACCCTTTGCTTAGGAGGAGAATTTGTCTGATCAATTCTTAAGCCAACTTGAGCAAATGAGGATCTCATGAGAATGTCTTGAAGGAAAATGGAAGGGAAATTTTTTTGGTACAACACACTTCTATTCGCATCCTTCGGGTCGTTAATTCCCGATCCTCTATGAGTCAATGTTACTCTCTTTTTGTTATCCC
This sequence comes from Vicia faba, assembly GCA_948472305.1. NCBI lineage: Eukaryota > Viridiplantae > Streptophyta > Magnoliopsida > Fabales > Fabaceae > Vicia > Vicia faba. The sequence continues at coordinate 92,017,869 of OX451735.1, read as the reverse complement.
CTCTAGGAGTGGGTAGTTCACAATTATCTGTCGATTGTTGTCACCCATTGCTTTTTACTCATTTTATTGAGTTAGTGATGCCTTATCTCCTCTTATGGCCATAACCCAGTATAATTGAGTCTTCTGTTCCCCATTGATTTATTTTCCTGGTTGGACTCTCTTTTTGATCTTTTTTTTATTGTCTGCTTACCCAGTGGCGTTCTGTGTCACCTTTGAAGTTGTTTGTTTGCATTCATAAGCATTTTCATGGCATGTTAGGGCCAAAAATAGGTTTTTTTTTTGTATTTAAGTATCTTCAATGTGGTCGAGAGTAATAATTTAACCTTCGTATCTTTGGATAGAATACACTTAAATAAGGACAGCTGTTATACCCCAATTTTTGCCCCTAAGATTTCTCAGCATCTCATGTCACAATGCATCAAGACACACACATTAGGGTTGTTTCTATCTTTATCCTATATTTAAGTTTACTCTTGAGAAATCACCAAGAACTTTGATTTGTGTATCTTGTACATGTTTTCTCTTAACTAACATCATCATGTGTATATATGTTCCTTGAAATGTTCATATTGTAGGTGATCACAATTGCATTCATCTCACCATTTAATCTAGGGTTTGAGGGGTGATTTTAAATCAAATTGTTCTTTAATTCATTTCAAGAACTCAATCTTCAAGGTCATGTCTATGGAATCAAAGATTTGTGGTTCAAGAAGCTCTCTCATTTTATTTAGGTCAAGTTTTCCTCAAGGTTGGTGTTGGTATTCATCAAGAAGATTCATAGGTTCATGTGTTTATTTCCATGCCTTCTTCAACAATCTTCATTGAGGCTTATGCTCCATGTTTTAGTGTGCTTCAAGAAAACATAATTTCAAGGCCTCTTATGATTCATCATGATTATTTTGCCAAAAGAGTCCAAAATATTCAAGGTTGATTCAACAAGTTTGACCTAATTGAGCAAATACGAGATTCAGTGATCACAAGTACATAACTCTCTCAATTTTAAACATTTTGAGTTGAATCTTTTTTCTACGGATTCTTATCGTCATCTACAATAACCTCTCTTCACATGACAAGATCCAATTGCGCATGAAAAATCATCAAAAGTTGAAAGGGGTTTCAAATCATTTTAACACTCTCCGAGCTAGGCTTTGTTGACTTCCAAGGACCATATCATGCTCATTTTTTGAGATTTTTGATTGATTCTAAATCCATGATTCTATTTAAAGGGTCCTTGAAATGCTCTCTTCAGAAGTCTAAAGCTAATTTTGAATGGAAGATCACTAAAAGTTAAGAAAGATCACATGTCTCCTTGAAAAGCCTTTCATTCTAGGGTTTGACTTCAAATGGTCATAACTTGGTCAATTTTTGTCTCCTTGAGCCCATTAATTTTCCACAATAATATTTTGGATGTTTACTACGACTTTATTTTATGTGCAAGACTTGAAGATGCTTGGAAAGTGGTCGAAGAATTGAAAAGATTATAGGTCTTTTGTGATTTTCCCCAAATTTGCTCATCATCTTCCAAAGACCATAACTCTGTCAATTTTTAAGATTTTTGAGTGATCTAAATTCTACACTTCAATTGAAGAGGTCTACTTCATGTCATCTTCATGTATCAAGATCAAATTTTGAGTAAAAAGTCATGTAATTTTAAAGAACATTATAGGTCATTTTGAAGTTCAACACTTAGAATTTTTCTAAGTACAAAATATCTGTGTGTTTTTTACAAATTCAATTGGACATAACTTTTTGCTCAAGCATACAAATGGAGTATTTCTTAGCACATTGTAAAGATTATGAAATTTTCTTTCAAATGCTCCAAGAATCATGTGATAAAGCCTCCTGAGTTGGGTGCACCATGGATTCAAAGTTGGCACCTTAAAATTGATTTTGTCAAAACAGTCAGATTGTGAATTTGTTAACGTGACCTCTAATCACAAAATTGTTGCGTTTTTTAACTCTAATCATGCTTAACAACCTTCCTGAAGTGATTAGCAACTTACAATGCAAGTTTTTGCTGAGTTTTGAGCAAATATGAGTCACATTTTTTATGCTTGCAATTTCACATGAATTCTCTCAAAATCCCATCATTTCACATGCTTGAGCATCCCATTTTCATCCCTATAAATAGAGGGTTATATCCCACTCATTTGACAAGCTTTAGAGAGCCAAAGAACCTTTGTTAAACATCCTCCATAACTCATAATTGTGCAACTTCGAATTCAATTCTAAAGCATCTTTCAATCCAATTTCTTTGTTGATTCTTCATCCTTGAACTTCACTGAAGCTAACAGAAGAAGAACCAAGCTTTAAGGTGCTCGGAATCGTGCTATCCATGTCAAGTTTCAGAGATCTAAATTTGAACTTCAATAGGTGGATTCCTTCATCAATTCTCTTCAAACTTGTTGCTACAATGTAGCTCTCATCACTCTGTTATTAATTGTATCTTTAGTTTTTAACTAGAAGTGAGTTTTACTCATGAATTTTCAAATCCTTTTCCAACTTTTTTCTTCTGGTTTTTCTTAAATCGAATGAGTTATGGTTTAAAGAAATTTTTCGCGAGGGTAGGGTTAGGATCATCTTGAAGAGACGAATCTAATGAAACCACTATGAGTTTATGATTTTTCCATTTGAAGAAACTCACAAAAACCCAATGCGCGGGAGCCTGGAGGTTAAACACGACTGATGTTTCGTTCTTCAACCAATGATAGCGTGACGATTGTTTTAATTTCATTGGCCCAATTTTAATTGATTGTGTGTGTTTCTCACTAAGTTGCATATCAAACACAATGTGCCGGGTCCTTTGGATCTGTTTACTAACGCGTTTTGACTATGATCAGATGGTATACATTATTTTGAAATTAATTTTATTTTCTGATTTTTGATTTAATTGTTTTAAACTTCAAAAAATCATAAAAAATTTATTTCAACTTCAAAAATTCTGAAAAAAATATCAAAAATATGTTTGATTTTTCTCTTTCTGATTCTTATTTTTCATAATTTTATTTCATAATTTAGTATTTTTTTATGATTTTCACTTTATTAGAATCGTTTTAATTGTTTAAAAATACTTTTCTTGATTTTTAATATCTCGAACAAATATGGAAGGATCCAATGACCTCTTCACAAAGATATGTGACCTCATTTTATTTTATTTTTCTAATTTTACTATTTTTCACAAATTTGGTTTATTTTGCTTATTTCTTTAAATTTTAAAAAATAGATTCTGACTTTAAGAAAATCTGAAAATTTGTGTCAACACTTATTGAATCATGTTTGACCTCTGGTTTATTTTTTGGATTTTTATTTGGTGTTTTAATATACTTTATGTATTTTACCTATTATTTCCTTTTTATTAATCATTTCAATATTGTTTTATTGAATATTATTTTATTATTTTTGTTTGGTCCTAATTTGGGTGTTATTTTGGGACAAGTTCTCCAACCTCATTTGATCTTGGGTGTTGATAGGTTGAAAAATCGAATCCACCAAAATGGATGAATGATGTTGATGATTGTAAGTGTTTTTTGGAAGCAATTTTGGTAAAACAATGACTTGATAATGTTTTGCTAAATGTCTTGACATTTGAAGCAAACTATTTTGAATGATGTCAAAGCAGATGTCTTGACATCTGCCTCCTGAACTGAACGAACTTCATATCTGGTTTAAGTTTTCTATTTTCTGTTTTTATGCGCGCCATTATTCAGTATTTATGACTCATAGGTTGCGAAAAATATGGAGGAATATTTTTCTATTTGCATTATCCTTATGGATTATATATTGGCCTTTTTTCATGGAAATATTCAAAAGATTGGAATATTTGTTTTTAAGCACAAGCCCACTGATGCGCCTTTATAAGGACTTACATTCTTATTCGTATCACTGCAACTTTTGAAGAAGAATTCATTCCTTCTGTTTTAGAAGTCTAAGTCTTTTAATTGTAACACACTCTAGTATTGGTTTAATACTTGAGTTGTTATTTGAGTTGTTAATTATGGATCATTCATAAGCTTTTAAATATTGAATGATTGCAATCTTTATAACTTAATAATTCTGTTGTTCTTCACTGTTAGTGATTAAAGGGATTTGAGAAGGGCCTCATACCTATGTGTGTCTTAGGTAGAAGTATAGCACGGATAGTGATTAATTGATTAGATCGTAAACTAGTTGTTTACTGAGGGTCTATTAATTGATACTATTTAGTGGACTTGTCCCTGGCTTGGTAGCCCCCATAGTAGGTGTTATTGTACACTGAACTGGGTTAACAATCCTCTGTGTTTTTATTGCATTTATTATTGTTTCACTTTACATTATCCTCATATATTTGTATCGTGACACCTCCGTCGATATCACATATCTAATACCAGAATTTCAATGATATTTGAAACCCTAATTTCATCTAATACATCCCCTCCATATTCATCTTATACCTTTCTTACTTGTGATAAAGGTTGTTGGATAATGATCTAGATATCATTTATCTAACATGTGTGTGATACGGTGGGAGAGAACTGATTGTTTTTTGGAATGATGGTTTACGTTTTGCATTTGTTTTCCCAAAATGTCGCGATAAGCAAGAGTCACCGCCGTCTTTTATTTAATCCAACAAGGAAAGGAAAAAAGCACAGAAAAATTCCTTTTTCGAGATGTTTCTCGGGTCCGGGGGGTAGATTATAGAAAGGGAATGTGTTAGCACCCTTTCTATCTGTGGTTATCCACGAGCTCTTAGGTATTTGCTCAAAGTGTTTTCAAAAATTGCTTTTCTTTGTGTTTGTGGGTTTGAAAAGAGCTTTTTGTTTGAAAGGTGTAAGTGTGAAAAAGGTTTTGTTTTGAAAGAGCAAGTACTTAAGAACCATCTACCTACTCAAAAAAGAATCGTTCTATGCTATCTTCCTTTAGACAATTCTATCCTACTATTGATGAGTAGGTAACATCGTTGTTGGAGTTTTTAAGGATCAATTCGATTAAGGGACGTGCGATCACTAAAGCAATGTTAGGACGCCTTAGCAGTAACCCTAATGTCTTAGATCATTTTTCCGAGGCAACCGTTTCGTGGCAACTATGATCTTTGGACAAGAGGGCGACCTCTAAAAATTCCTATACTCAATGACCGCGTTCGAAGGCAACCAAGTGAGGTGTACCATAAGAGTGCGCATGTGCGAGTGTGTCATTTTCAGTTAATTTGTCTTTGTACATGTCATGGGTGATCTATGTTGATTTTAGGTTTTAAACGATTAATCTTGTCATGCATTCCCTATTACCAAACATCTAACAGTTTATAAGTTGCGGAAATTAAATTGCTGAAGTTAAACTAACTATTACAAGGCGTCGGGTATTTACATCGCCAAAAGAAACCCTTGAAATTAAAATGCGTAAAATAAATAAAGCGGTAAAAATATTGAAAGTCTTATTAAACTATTACATTCCGGGAAACAGATACAATATTGAATAAAATGGATCGCGTGCGGGAAATTAAATTGGGCGCAAGTTTTTTAGGATTTTGACCCTTTAGTTATTCAAGAAAAGATTTTTTTGGTTTATTTTTGAATTAAAAAGGAATTAAACTAAGTTAATTATTAAATTAATAAGCTAATTAATTAATTAATGAAAATAATATTTTTTGATATTTGATATTTAAAGAAATAAAAATAAATTAATCAAAGTTAATAAAAACCTAATTGTCTAAGTTAATTTTAATTATCGCAAAATATATTAAAAGTTATTCCTAATTAAAACTAAATTAATTAAATAAATATTATTAACAAGATAAAATTCTGAAATTTAATTTTAATAAAGAAAATGTTTTTGGTTTTTAATTTTATTAAGAAAAAGTTTTAATTGGTTAGTTGATAATAAAAATAATAACAATAAATAATTTAAAGAAATAATAAAAATAGTAAGAGTTTAGGAGGTTTGGGCCTGATTAGGGGGTGAGAATGGCAATTTTGTGGCCCATTAACATGCTGGCGTGGTGGACTTTGCTGATTCCCTATGTCACTTTGACTTGATCCCACCATAGGCCATCATCCATGGATTGCCAGATTTGGCCTTGGGCCATCTGGCGCTTGATATCTGATGGTGTATGATGTGCTTCCAACGTTGGTTTGTACCTGATTACATGATAAAATAAAGGAAAATGCAAAGCGCTGGAGGCAGGGATCGAACCCCTGACCTCCAGCCAACAACGCCTTGAGAGCACTCCCCTTAACCTCTGGATCACTTTGCTTCAATTGTTAATTAAATACAAATAAAACATAATATATGAAACACAATAAAATTCCAGAAAATAAAAAAAACAAAGCGCGCGAATTATGAATCGTCCATTGGAGGAGGTGCCACGTCTTCACCCCTAACCTCCAGCCCTGTACATTTTTCCTGCGGATTCATATCCGCAGCTGAATTCGTAGGTTAATCCTAAAATCCACTCTAGGCCATGAAAACGACCCCCAAGACCATGGTTGTGTTCGTCTGGGCATCCTGAGTAAACCTATACCCTTGTTGAACCTTGATTTTCCCTGAAAAAGAAAACCCTAAAATCTAATGCCAAAAGTCCATAAATTTCATAAGCATCATGAATATGTCAAAAATTTTCCAGAAAAATGCAAGAACATGGAGTTACGATTTTGAATACAGGGCGGTATTTTGAGATACTTACAGAGCTTTAGAGCGTGTGTGGGAGCATTATAGGGGGTGGTTCTGCTTCGAGGATTGTCCAACAATTGATTAGTGTTTAGTCTTGCCTTTGAAAACGCCTCCAAGCTCGATTTCAGTTTTGCACTTTTTTGTCAATTTTTCAAGTTTGGTTCTTGATGATTTTGCAGCCTCTAGCCCTGATCTCGTGTGCTTTAGCTTGTATAAGTAATATGTAATGCATTAGGTTAACAAATGTGGGTTGAATCCTTCCAAATCAATGCCTTGAGATTGGATTTGATCCTCCATTGAAAGCTTGCCTATTTTGTCCAAAATCCAATCTTTTTGCACATGGAATGCTTGATACGAGTTTGATCATGTCATTGATGATGATTAGGTCCTGAAAATAGAAAAAGATCTCATGTAATCAAGTTTTGGGATTTTATTTGATTTAAATTGATTTAAAATGAAATAATTCAATAAAAAATCAAATAAAATAGAAAAATTGATAAATGGACACAAGGCTGAAGCTAGGACACGTGTGCAATGTGACAAGATCAAATCAACTGGAAGAGAATGGGCCCCTTTGACAAAATTTGAAGTTTTGGGGATAGTTGACTTTTGGCAATTTTGCAAAAATGCCTAACTTCAACAATGCATAACTTCTTCAATTTTGAACTTTTGGAAGTGTTATTTGACTTTTTAGAAAGATTGAGATGTCCTCTAACCAACCCTTTTGATATCATCTCATTTTGATATTCCATGCTTAAGTTACAAGCTTTGGAAAAAAAGGTCTTTTTGTTGACTTTCAAAAGTGACCTATAATGTCCAAATTTGTAACTTTTTGTGAGTTCATTTCATGATCTTGGGGTATGAAGATGGATTGTAGGAAATTACATCCTATTCAAAATGAGCTTTGGATGGGTCATTTCTCATAAAGTATGAGAATGTTATGCTTGGTCAAATTTGAGTTGACTTTTCCTACAAAACCCTAATTTAGCAACTTTTGAGTCTTGATGAATTCTGAGCAATCCTTGATGAATCATGATAAAACTTTGATCAAATGATGAAATATCCTTCAAAATGAGAATGTTTACAAAAAATCTTGAAGTTTGACTGTATTTGGGTCACAGTTGACTTTTGCCCTAGCACAGTCGATTTTTGGACCCTTTGAGCAATTGATTGAGCAAACTTCCTCTACAAGGCTTGAAATTTGACATGGATGGACTTGAGAACATATTAGGACATTGGGGAGAACTTGACATCATTTGGATTCAAGGACCTTGATGCAACACAAAACCCTAATTTGGGATTGACTGCATTAGGAGATGACTTGACTATCCAACTCTTGAGCAATTTTGAGCAACTTGGAGATTTTTCTTGCAATGTCTTGGGAAATATGAGAGGGAAAATTTTGGGGTACAACAGCTGCCCCTGTTCAATTTTCTTAAACCTGAGGATGTAGATTGGCTTTTGGGCCTTTCGTGATCCGAATGTGGAAGATGATTGAACACTAGAGTGCCCAGAAATTTGCACTCGCATGAAGTGGTATCACCCTTTGTGATGCCGGGAATGGGCTTACAGATGCCATTTGGAGACTGTTGATAGGTGGTCCGGACATCGGCTAGAATATGAATCAGGGAGATCTTATCATCTATCTGACTGAACCAAGGAAGGTCTTGGATTAACTTCGGCTGGATAAGAATCAGAAAAATCTTCGAATCGATTTAACTGAACCAGACGAAAGTCTTGGAATAACTTCAACTGGAATACGAATCAGGGAGATCTTCACATCGATCTGACTGAACCAGAGGAGGTCTTGGATTAACTTTGGCTGGATAAGAATCTAAAAATAATCGAATCGATTTAACTGAACCAAACGAAAGTCTTGGAATAACTTCAATTGGAATACGAATCAGGGAGATCTTTGCATTGATCTGACTGAACCAGAGGAGGTCTTGAATTAACTTTGGCTGGATAAGAATCAGAAAAATCTTCGAATAGATTTAACTGAACTAGAAGAAAGTCTTGGAATAACTTCAATTGAAATACAAATCAGGGAGATCTTCACGTCGATCTGACTGAACCAGCGGAGGTCTTGGATTAACTTTGGCTGGATAAGAATCAGAAAAATATTTGAATCGATTTAACTGAACCAGACGAAAGTCTTGGAATAACTTCAACTGGAATACGAATCAGGGAGATCTTATCGTCGATCTGACTGAACCAGAGGAGGTCTTAGATTAACTTTGGCTGGATAAGAATCAGAAAAATCTTCGAATCGATTTAACTGAACCAGACGAAAGTCTTGGAATAACTTCAACTGGAATACGAATCAGGGAGATCTTATCGTCGATCTGACTGAACCAGAGGAGGTCTTGGATTAACTTTGGCTGGATAAGAATCAGAAAAATCTTCAAATCGATTTAATTGAACCAAGCGAAAGTCTTGGAATAACTTCAACTGGAATACGAATCAGGGAGATCTTCACGTCGATCTGACTGAACCAGCGGAGGTCTTGGATTAACTTTGGCTAGATAAGAATCAGAAAAATCTTCGAATAGATTTAATTGAACCAGACGAAAGTCTTGGAATAACTTCAACTGGAATATGAATCAGGGAGATCTTCGCGTTGATCTGACTGAACCAGCGGAGGTCTTGGATTAACTTTGGCTGGATAAGAATCATAAAAATGTTTGAATCGATTTAACTGAACCAGATGAAAGTCTTCGAATAACTTCAACTGGAATACGATTCAGGGAGATCTTATCATCGATCTGACTGAACAGAGAAGGTCTTTGACATAGCTGAGAATTTAACTGCATCTTTCCTAAAAGGTAAAAGTCAGTCATATGCAATGTATGATATGGATCAAGCGATGATGTTTTCAAGATAAATGAGATTGTGTTATATGATGCGTATATGTATGCATCATGATATATGGAAATGTAATGTTTTAACTGGGGAAAATAAATCTCGGATAGCTGCTAGAGAATAGAGTTGAATTCTTCATTTCCGCGGGGGATGACGAACAAAGATGATTGTGAGAATAGACCTGTAGGAGAGGATAACTCCGTTGGGGAATAAACTGATTAGGATATTACTCTGTGGGGAAGAGATGCTCTGGTGAGGATTCCACTGATAAATTCCATCGGGATGAATTACCATTGCTGGTGATATTGAGTCCATTGAGGATTGAATTCCTGTTTGTGAAAGGGAAGAACTTCGCTGGGGATGATCTTTCAGTGGCGACGTTACTGGGGATACCCTGTTAGACTTTTGTGGGGATAATCTTATGAATTATGCTGGGAATGATCCTTTGAACTCGGCTGGGGAGATTTATTTTGCACTCTGTTGGGGATAAACTTCCAGAATCTACTGGGGATGATTCTCCCAACTCCGTTGGGGAAGCTTTTTCAGATTGTACTGGGAAAATTTTAACTCCACTGGGGGTATCTTGTATTCTGCCGGGGAACATTCTTATACTCTGCCAGGGAAAATTAAGACTGTCGGGGATATCAAGCCTTTTTAGTGTTAATGGTAGATCAACTCTGCTTAGGGAGAGCATTGCTGATTCGTTCATAGTTGCAAGTCTCAGTTGGGGAGAGCTACCATTACTGCCTTACTCTGCGGGGAATGAAGGTATCTTAGTCATATTCTTCAGCTGAATCTACCCTTGTACCTGGTGGACAGAGCAACTATACAGCTTGGACACTTCTTATTGCCCCTGTTTCTGCTATTACCCGTAATCGTCTTTTGTTTCGCATGTAAATATTCATGAGCAACAATTAATGTCAAATGCATATATCAAAAATGAACATTGGACGTTCTTTGCAAAACATAACAGATAAAGAAAAAACAGTTTGAAACTTCTTTTGAAAATGAATTGTATTGATTTTGAAGTTTGGCCTGTAAATAGGCATTTTTGTACAAGAGGTTGACGTCCTAGTAAGAGAACGCTGCCGAACAGATAGAATTTACACAAATTGTGAAAAACAAAACAGCTATGTGAATAATCCCACTGGGTTCCAACTCTGCTATTGCCTTTATGTCCTCGAGCATCTCATCACTTTTCTACTTGGTTGAAGGTAGATCAGATTGATTAGTGTCGTCCGAGCTTAATAGTTGATACCGAAGTCTGGATGCAAGGTGATCCAATGAGACATAGTGTTACACTTTGATCCCTAATTTTTGCCTGGACCTCCCTTTTGAGTTTTCATTCCACCGGGATACCCTTTTTTGCCCAAGCCTCCTTTTCAGGTTTTCAACTTGCCGGGTGTACAGATTTTTTTTCTCGTTTTCATCCCTTATTTTTTCCCGAACCCTTTTGGTTCGCCGGGAAGCCCTTATTTTTTCCTAGGCCAGTCAACCTAGCGGGTCTTTGATTATGCGTAGTATCTTTTCACTATGTCTGCATTTACGGGGTGAGGAAGGTTGTCACCATCCATGGTGGTTAGAATCATAGCTCCTCCTGAGAAAATGTTCTTAACCACAAATGGCCCTTAGTAAGTAGGGGTCCACTTGCCCCTGGGATCAACTTGAGGTAGAATAATGCGCTTGATTACCAGATCCCCAACTTGATACTCTTGTCGTCTAACTTTCTTGTTAAATGCCTTGATCATCCGTTTTTGGTACGTCTGACCATGACAAATAGCAGTAAGTCTCTTTTCGTCGATTAGGTTCAGCTGATCAAGCCGGGTATGAATCCAGTCATCTTCACTCAAAACTGCATCCTTCATGATCCAAAGAGAGGGTATCTGAACTTCAATGGGCAAGACTGCCTCCATGCCATATACCAAGGAGTAGGGTGTTGCCCCTGTTGACGTCTGCGCTGAGGTACAGTACCCATGAAGAGAAAATGGTAACATCTTGTGCCAATCTTTGTATGTCACTGTCATCTTCTGCACGATCTTCTTAATGTTCTTATTATCCGCTTCAACAGCCCCATTCATCTTCGGCCGGTAGGGAGAAGAGTTGTGATGATGTATCTTGAACTGCTCGCAGAGCTCGGTGATCATCTTGTTGTTGATATTGGTACCATTGTCTGTAATGATCCTCTCTAGTACACCATATCGACAGATCAAATTGTGTTGAATGAACCGTGCCACGATGTTCTTGGTTACGGTAGCAAAGGAAGCTGCTTCAACCCACTTTGTAAAGTAATCAATAGCTACCAGGATGAAACGATGTTCGTTGGATGCTGTAGGTCTGATCTTGCTGATCATATCAATGCCCCACATTGCAACAGGCCAAGGAGCTGTCAAGATGTTAAGAGGAACTGGAGGTATGTGCACCTTATCAGCATAGACCTGGCACTTGTGACATGTCCGAGAATGCTGATAACAATCGGCTTCCATAGTGGACCAGTAGTAACCTGCCCGTAGGATCTTCTTTGCCATGGTATGCCCACTAGAATGAGTTCCGAAAGTACCTTCATGTAAATCTGCCATGATCCTTTCTGCTTCATTCTTATCTACACATCGCAGTAACGTTGAATCATGGTTACGTTTGTAAAGAATGTCATTGCTGATGAAGAACTTTGCTGCGAACCTCCTCAGAAACTTCTTGTCATTAACAGATGCACCCTTGGGGTATTCTTGAGCCTCAAGGTATCTCTTCACCTCATGAAACCAGGGTTTATCTACTACCTCTTCAGTCTCAAGGTCACAGCAATGTGCAGGTTCGTCCAATTTTTCAATGATGATCCGAGGAGCTTCGTTGTCCCAATTAACTTTGAACATAGAAGACATCGTAGCTAGCGCGTCCGCCAACTGATTCTCCTCTCTAGGGAAGTGTTCAAAGGTTATCTCCTCGAAATGGGGAAGCAACGTCTATACATACTCCTTGTAAGGAATAAGGTTCGGGTGTTTTGTATCCCACTTGCCTTTGATATGACTGATCACGAGAGCGAAATCTCCAAAGACACTCAGAAACTTAATCCTTAGGTCAATTGTTGCTCGAAGACCCATGATGCACGCTTCATACTCCGCCATATTGTTGGTGCAGTTGAAACATAGTCGGGCGGTGAACGTAGTATGAGAGCCTTTAGGAGATATGATCACGGTGCCAATGCCATTACCCAAAGCGTTTGAATCTCCATCGAAGTACATAGACCATCGGGATCCTTCCTCAAGTCCTTCATTCGGTACAGGTGTCTCATAATCAGTCACTATGATGATATTCTCGTCCGGGAATTCAAAGTTCATAGACTGGTAATCATCCACTGCCTGATGTGCCAAATGGTCTGCCAACACACTTCCCTTGATTGCCTTTTGGGTCGTATATTGGATGTCATACTCAGTCAAGATCATCTGCCATCTTGCTATTCTTCCGGACAAAGCAGGCTTTTCAAAGATATACTTGATTGGATTCATCTTTGATATCAACAGAGTAGTGTGAGTCAACATATACTGTCTTAGTCGACGAGCAGCCCATGCCAAAGCGCAGCAAGTTTTCTCTAGCAACGAGTATCGGGTCTCGCAGTCGGTAAACTTTTTGCTAAGGTAATAAATAGCATGCTCTTTTCAGCCAGACTCGTCATGCTGCCCCAGCACACACCCCATCGAGTTGTCGAGTACTGTCAAGTATAAGATTAAAGGTCTCCCTTCAACTGGAGGCATAAGAATTGGTGGCTCTTGGAGATACTCTTTGATCTTTTCGAAAGCGGCCTGGAATTCATCATTCCAACGCACCACTTGATCTTTCTTCAGTAGCTTGAAGATTGGCTCACAAGTAGCAGTCAGGTGTGAGATGAATCGGGCAATGTAGTTCAGACGTCCCAGAAAGCCTCTGACTTCTTTCTCTATTCTGGGAGCTGGCATCTCCTGTATGGCCTTCACTTTTGCATCCACTTGAATACCTTTATCGCTTACAACGAAACCCAGTAGTTTACCAGATCTCACCCAGAAGGTGCATTTGTTCGGGTTTAACCTCAGCTTGTACAAGTTCAACCTGTCAAACAACTTCTGCAGATGGTCAAGGTGTTCCTCCTCAGTCTGGGACCTTGCAATCATATCGTCGACGTATACCTCAATCTCATGATGGATCATGTCATGAAACAAAGCAACCATGGCGCGCTGATACGTTGCCCCAAAATTTTTCAGTCCAAAAGGCATGACCTTGTAGCAAAAAGTACCCCATTGAGTAACAAAAGTTGTCTTCTCCATGTCTTCGGGAGCCATTTTAATCTGATTATAACCGGAGAAACCATCCATAAAGGAGAATACCTTGTGTTGAGCGGTGTTGTCAACCAGAACATCGATATGAGGTAGAGGGAAATCATCTTTGGGACTCGCTCTGTTCAGATCCCTATAGTCAACACACATTCGAACCTTACCATCCTTCTTCGGCACAGGAATCACGTTGGCCACCCGTTGTGGGTAAGAAGTAACTGCTAGAAAACTGGCGTCGAACTGTTTCATGACTTCAGCCTTGATTTTCTCAGACATTTCTGGGCACATTCGGCGGACCTTCTGTTTCACGGGAGGACAGTCTTCCTTGGTAGCCAGGCGGTGAACCACAATATCGGTATCCAACTCAGGCATATCTTCATAAGACCAGGCGAAGATCTCAATGTAGTCACGCAGCATCTGAATCAACCGTTGCTTCATACTAAGCTCCAGATTTTCCCCGATCTTGACTTCCTTCTTGTCTATCTCAGTACCCAGATTCACTGTTTCCAATGGCTCTTCATGTGGTTGTATAGCCCTCTCCTCTTGGAGTAACAGTCTTGCAAGTTCACCAGGCAGTTCGCAATCATCTTCACCTTCATCTTCGGCTAAGCTGGGTCGGATTTTCAAAGTCATAACTGGCAGTAGCAGAGTCGTTACCAGTGAGATCCAGAGTGGATGTAGACCTGTATATGTGAGTGTGTGTAAAATAGTTATTTTGCAATATATAATAAAATAAAAACAGGGAGCGCAAAATTTGAAATGCAAGAAATGGTCAATGCTTTTATTAATGATATATGAAAATGACACACATAAAGCCCTCACAAATGAAGCCACGGTGCCCCGGGTAAGACACCGGGCCATAAAGTTTAAAACATTATCTGTTAGAAATTCAAAACAAAAGTCTCATTACTGGGTGATAACAGAAACATGCATAGAATCCTTCGCCGTCCAGTTGCTTAATCCACTATTGGCAGTTGGGTATATCCAGTTGTCAATATCATACTCTTCATCATCGTCATCCCTAATAGCATTCACCCATGCATCATGTTTAGGCTTTTCTGGTGCTCCGAACTCGATATCCTTAGCATCAATCAAGTCCTGTACCTTGTTCTTCAAAACGCAACAATCATCTGTATCATTCCCTGGGCTATCAGAGTGAAAAGCACAGTGGGCGTTAGGGTTGTACTTCGGTGATGTTGTATTTGGATTCTTCGGGCCTTCCCTTGGAATCACTAGGTTGGTTTTCAATAACTGTGGTAGAATATGAGATAAAGTCATGTTGAGAGGGGTGAATTTCCTTCGAGGTCTCTCGGCCTTTTGTTGATTGTTGTGCTGAGGAGCACCAGCAGGTCTTGAAATAACAACCGCATTAACAACTTGGCGGCGTTCAGGTCTATTCTGGCCTTTCGAGCTGTAGACAACACTGGACTCTTTCTTAAAAGGCTTCTTCTTGATGCTTGATGAGGCACCCTTCTGTATCTTACCAGCCTTAATACCATCCTCAATCCTCTCACCAGTCATAATTAGCTCTGTAAACCCAGACGAAGAGCTTCCAATCAGATGGTTGAAAAATGGACCAGACAAGGTCCCCAGAAACATATCCACAAGCTCCCGATCAACCAAGGGTGGTTGCACTCTTCTGTCGAGGTCCCCCCACTTCTGAGCATGATCTTTGAAACCTTCTCCCGTTCCCAATGACATACCCTGGAGTTGGGTACGCGTGGGAGCGAGGTCAGAATTGTACTGGTACTGCCTGTAGAAAGCAGTAGCCAAATCTTTCCAACTGCGGATACTGGCTTCGTCCAACTGGTAAAACCATTCAAGCTGAGTCCCTGAGAGACTATCTTGAAAGAAGTGGATCCATAGGTTCTTATCAGCAGTGTACGGTTGAATCTTCCTTACATATGACCGGAGGTGCAACTTCGGACAAGAAACTCCGTCATACTTAGCAAAGGCTGGTGCTTTGAATTTATGGGGAATCACCACCCCAGATGATAGACCCAGATCACCAAAGTCTAGACCAGGCACTTTCTGAACTTCCATCGCACTCAACCGGTCTTCCAGTTGCTTGTATCTGTCCTCAGCAGGAGGATACTGGTCTTTGTTGATGTCCGTCTTGTTGTCTGAGACCACAGGGCTAAGAGCCCTTCTTTCCTCTTGACTATCTTTACCTCCAGATGAAGTGGTCAAATCAACTTCATCCCGTAGCCTGTTTCCAAACCTGTGACGTGTGTTAAACAGGACTGTCCTCTTCTTCTTCTTCTTCTTCTTCTTCTTCTCTTTCAGAATCAGGGTCTTCAAATCTTGCTGGCCCTTAGCTAGATTCATGAACAGCTCTTGGAATTGGGCATTCTGGGCCTGTAGGGCCTTGATTGCTTGCTCAGTTTATGGTTCAGCAGACATGATGAGTGCTGAAATAAACAGCAAAGAAGATAAGAGACCTGTAATGGGTACCTATTATGAAGTGCATGGGATGAAATTCATATGATATGATTTCAAAGACAGTCGAGAGATTCAAATTCGTAAACAAGAAATGAAAGACACTTTTTTTAGGTAAACATGAAATTCAAATTGTTCAACAAATTGCCCTCAAGGCGTTACAAGAAAGGAAATACTGAAAAGTAAATAGAACTGGAAAGGAAATAAACAAAGGACAATCAGTGCTCCCATGGTCGCTTCTTGTCGGTGCGGACATAATAATTGAGAATCCGCTCGTTCTCCAGCTGCCTAGTCAACTTCTGGATCTTCTGCTCTTGCTTGTTAAACTTTTCTCGGTAAGCATCCCACTCTTCTCTCAGCTGCATCCAAGACCTTTTCAGTGCCCCAATGTCAGTGGGCATGTAAGGATGGAGGATGGTAGGAAGAACCCCTTCTTCATTAGCAACTTCAACAATGATAGGCAGGACGACTTCATATGGCATACCCAGCTTCTGGGCACGGGTACAAACCCATATAAGATATGGCTCCATTGGAAGAGAAGTCTTTGGACCCAGCTCATGTGGATCAGATTTGTTGACTCTATCCCAAGCCCTTATGAATCTACGGCGTTATTCGTCGTTATCCCCTTGAAAATCAAAGATAATACTAGCCATTAGCAGCTCATGAGGTCCTTCTCTTATGGCTCTCCCAAACTGACGTAAGGCCAAGCACGGATTGTAAGTAATTCCTCCATGGGTTCCTATCAGTGGAACATTGGTGTACTCCCCACATCGATCAATAATGGCCATTTCGTCCATACCCTTGATAGTCTAGATGATGTCATTATGAGAGAGAGACATAACCCTATAAGCCCAGCCCATGCCTTCTTAGTTCTTCAGCACTGATTTGGGGAGGTGCGAAATAAACCACCTCTCCAATAATGGAGCACATCACATCAAGGTTCCCCGCTTTCGGGCAGTACGGGCATAAAGCTGATGAAGAATGTCACCCAAGAGAGTGGGTACAGGATTAAGAGAGATGAAGATTTTCACCGCATTCACATCAACAAAGGAGTCAGGATTCGGAAACAATACCAAGCCGTATATCAGAAGATCCAGAATATCTTCGAATGCCTTGATGTCCAGACTATCCCAGAAATAATTAGCCTTACCAACCAAGAACTTAGTCAGAAAGCCCTTTGCTCCACTTCTAGTTTCCCAATTAGCCATTACCTCATCCTTGGTCATATGAAGGGCTGGAGCAATCTCTTCTGGCCTAAGGATCTCTCCCATCTAGTAAATGGGGTCTTCTCCAGAATAGAGATACCGAGCAGATCAGAGAACTCTTCTAAGGTGGGAACCAACTGGTAGTCTTGAAAAGTAAAGCAATGGTACAACGGATCATAGAACTGGACCAGAACACTCATCATCTGCTCGTCCAATTTGCAGGTAACCAAACTGAGAAGATACCCATGTCTTATGATGAAGGAGGTAGTATCAGGCATCTTTGCAATCAGTTCCTTAAGCATGGTGGGAACCTGGACAAAGTTGATCCGGATGGTATTCCTACGCATGGGCATCATGACCTACAAAACAGAACAAAGATGAATCCCTTTTGTCTTTGAAATAGGTTAGTCCAATGCAAGATGTATGCAATGTTATGATGTCATGAGGTCATGATAGAAAGCACACCACAAGTATCCACAAATAGAAAACATGGTAAAGGCACACAAGTCACACAGAGAGCCCTTAGATTTCAGGCCGGAAAGGAGCTTAGGTACTACCCTCTTTCAGTTCAGTTGGTTTAAACCTGTCCTAAAAATAGTAATCCGGTTCTAGAGGATCTCAATATCACTAACTACCCTCGATCGGTCATAATTCCAGTTTAGCAACCTTTTCTTGCAGCCGGAATCGTCGCGAGAGTTTAGTCTCAATGAGTGTAGCATACTGCTACTGTTCTATGGAAAAGTTGGTCAATTTAAAGGTTCTAAGGTCAGTTGGTGCTTATTGACCACTTAGAAGACCCATATTCTCCTCGTTCCAACACAAGGGATATCGGTACACACTAAAGTGCCACACCAACGTAGCTATTGCTTCAACCGTATCGGTCTACATCGTACAGTTCCCTCACAGTTTATTGCTACTTACCTAAAGGGTATCCCCAGATCCGGGTTAGGATCTATAGTAACTCCGATACAAGCCCACAAATATAAAGCATACAAAGAAAACAATTGAAAACACAATGATCTAATCCTAAGGTACACCCCACTTATTAGATGCTCCCCAGCATAGTCGCCAGTTATGTGATACGGTGGGAGAGAACTGACTGTTTTTTGGAATGCTGGTTTGCGTTTTGCGTTTGTTTTCGCAAAATGTCGCGGTAAGCAAGAGTCGCCACTGTCGTTTATTTAATCCAAAATGGAAAGAAAAAAAGCACAGAAAAATTCCTTTTTCGAGATGTTTCTCGGGTCCGGGGGGTAGATTATAGAAAGGGAAGGTGTTAGCACCCTTTCTATCCGTGGTTATCCACGGGCTGTTAGGTATTTGCTCAAAGTGTTTTCAAAAATTGCTTTTCTTTGTGTTTGTGGGTTTGAAAAGAGTTTTTTGTTTGAAAGGTGTAAGTGTGAAAAAGGTTTTGTTTTGAAAGAGCAAGTACTTAAGAACCATCTACCTACTCGAAAAAGAATTGTTCTATGCTATCTTCCTTTAGACAATGCTATCCTACTATTGATGAGTAGGTAACATCATCGTTGGAGTTTTTAAGGGTCAATTTGATTAAGGGACGTGCGGTCACTAAAGCAATGTTAGGACGCCTTAGCGGTAACCCTAATGTCTTAGATCATTTTTGCGAGGCAACCTTTTCGAGGCAACTATGATCTTTGGACAAGAGGGCGACCTCTAAAACTTCCTATACTCAATGACCGCGTTCGAAGGCAACCAAGTGAGGTGTACCCTAAGAGTTCGCATGTGCGAGTGTGTCATTTTCAGTTAATTTGTCTTTGTACATGTCATGGGTGATCTATGTTGATTTTAGGTTTTAAACGATTAATCTTGTCATGCATTCCCTATTACAAAACATCTAACAGTTTATAAGTTGCGGAAATTAAATTGCGGAAATTAAACTAACTATTACAAGGCGTCGGGTATTTACATCGCCAAAAGCAACCCTTGAAATTAAAATGCGGAAAATAAATAAAGCGGTAAAAATATTTAAAGTCCTATTAAACTATTACATTCCGTGAAACAGATACAATATTGAATAAAATGGATCGCGTACGGGAAATTAAATTGGGCGCAAGTTTTTTAGGGTTTTGACCCTTTAGTTATTCAAGAAAAGATTTTTTTGGTTTATTTTTGAATTTAAAAGGAATTAAACTAAGTTAATTATTAAATTAATAAGATAATTAATTAATTAATGAAAATAATATTTTTTGATTTTTGATATTTAAATAAATAAAAATAAATTAATCAAAGTTAATAAAAACCTAATTGTCTAAGTTAATTTTAATAATCGCAAAATATATTAAAAGTTATTCCTAATTAAAACTAAATTAATTAAATAAATATTATTAACAAAATAAAATGCTGAAATTTAATTTTAATAAAGAAAATGTTTTTGGTTTTTAATTTTATTAAGAAAATGTTTTAATTGGTTAGTTAATAATAAAAATAATAACAATAAATAATTTAAAGAAATAATAAAAATAGTAAGAGTTTAGGAGGTTTGGGCCTGATTAGGGGGTGAGAATGGCAATTTTGTGGCCCATTAACACGCGGGCCTGGTGGACTTTACTGATTCCCTATGGCACTTTGACTTGATCCCACCATAGGCCATCATCCATGGATTGCCATATTTGGCCTTGGGCCATCTGGCGCTTGATATCTGATGGTGTATGATGTGCTTCCAACGTTGGTTTGTACCTGATTACATGATAAAATAAAGGAAAATGCAAAGCGCTGGAGACAGGGATCGAACCCCTGACCTCCAGCCAATAACGCCTTGAGAGCACTCCCCTTAACCACTGGATCACTTTGCTTCAATTGTTAACTAAATACAAACAAAACATAATATATGAAACGCATTAAAATTCCAAAAAAAAAAAAAACAAAGCGCGCGAATTATGAATCGTCCACTAGGGGAGGGCCACGTCTTCACCCCTAACCTCTAGCCCTGTACATTTTTCCTGCGGATTCATATCCGCAGCTGAATTCGTAGGTTAATCCTAAAATCCACTCTAGGCCATGAAAACGACCCCCAAGACCATGGTTGTGTTCGTCTGGGCATCCTGAGTAAACTTATACCCTTCTTGAACCTTGATTTTCCCGGAAAAAGAAAACCCTAAAATCTAATGCAAAACCCTATCAATACGGTTATGGGGTTAGAGTCCATATCAATGCAATCAAATAATGCCAAAAGTCCAGAAATTTCATAAGCATTATGAATATGTCAACAATTTGCGAGAAAAATGCAAGAACATGGAGCTTGTGTGGGGGTGGTTCTGCTTCGGGGATTGTCCAACAATTGATTAGTGTTGAGTCTTGCCTTTGAAAACGCCTCCAAGCTCGATTTCAGTTTTGCACTTTTTTGTCAATTTTTCAAGTTTGGTTCTTGATGATTTTGCAGCCTCTAGCCCGGATCTCGTGTGCTTTGGCTTGTATAAGTAATATGTAATGCAGTAGGTCAACAAATGTGGGCTGAATCCTTCCAAATCAATGCCTTGAGATTGGATTTGATCCTCCATTGAAAGCTTGCCTATTTTGTCCAAAATCCAATCTTTTTGCACATGGAATGCTTGATACGAGTTTTATCATGTCATTGATGATGATTAGGTCCTGAAAATAGAAAAAGATCTCATGTAATCAAGTTTTGGGATTTTATTTGATTTAAATTGATTTAAAATGAAATAATTCAATAAAAAATCAAATAAAATAGAAAAATTGATAAATGGACACAAGGCTGAAGCTAGGACATGTGTTCAATGTGACAAGATCAAATCAAGTTGAAGAGAATGGGCCCCTTTGACAAAATTTGATGTTTTGGGGATAGTTGACTTTTGGCAATTTTGCAAAAATGGCCACTTCAACAATGCATAACTTCTTCAATTTTGAACTTTTGGAAGTGTTATTGGACTTTTTAGAAATATTGAGATATCATATAACCAACCCTTTTGGTATCATCTCATGTTGATATTCCATGCTCAAGTTATAAGCTTTGGCAAAAAAGGTGTTTTTGTTGACTTAGAAAAGTGACCTTTAATGTCCAAATTTGTAACTTTTTGTGAGTGCATTTATTGATCTTGGGGTATGAATATGGATTGTAGGAAATTACATCCTCTTCAAAATGAGCTTTGTATGGGTCATTTCTAATAAATTATGAGAAAGTTATGCTTGGTCAAAGTTGAGTTGACTTTTCCTACAAAACCCTAATTTAGCAACTTTTAAGTCTTGATGAATTCTGAGCAATCCTTGATGAATCATGATCAATATTTGATCAAATGACGAAATATCCTTCAAAATGAGAATGTTGACAAAAAATCTTGAAGTTTGACTGTATTTGGGTCACAGTTGACTTTTGCCCTAGCACAGTCGATTTTTGGACCCTTTGAGCAATTGATTGAGCAAACTTCCTCTGCAAGGCTTGAAATTTGACATGGATGAACTTGAGAACATATTAGGACATTGGGGAGAACTTGAGGTCCTTTGGATGCAAGGACCTTGATGCAACACAAAACCCTAATTTGGGATTGACTGCCTTAGGAGATGACTTGACTGTCCAACTCTTGAGCAATTTTGAGCAACTTGGAGATGTTTCTTACAATGTCTTGGGAAATATGAGAGGGAAAATTTTGGGGTACAACAATGTGGTACATAGATTGCTATTGACCGGCCATAAAATAGGTGTGACTTCTACATAAGTCCACTTACGATTGCTTATAATAGCGCTAAGTTTATCCCAATTTGTAAAATGATCATTCATGGCCAAAACCTATATTTGCAAGCCCAAGTATGTTTAATTTGAAACCTTTGATCCAATAAGCTTGAGTTTCATTGTTAGGTGGCTTTGATCTTATCAATCCTCTAATGAACTTTCATTAATTATTGTCTAAGTGAATCATTTAAATATCATTGATCATATATGCTTGCCTTGAGTACTTGAAATGAATGATATACTTGACAAAACGCAAATGCAACTTGTTGTTAAGAAGCATTGATTTTATAAATCTTATAATTAGTTTTCAAATGAAAGTTTCAAGATGGTCATTCAACTAACCTCTGACTTCTAATTCACTAACAATTGGCATTACTTTGTGCTTTTACTTTATGCCCTTTATTTTATGCCTTTACTTTTATGCATCACTTACTTTAGCATTTGCATTTCATATTATTTTCATCTTTGCTCACTTGAGCGTTTATCTTTATGTCATTTTATCTTTGCTAATTTGAGCATTTCTCTTTATGTCTTTTTTACCTTGTTCAATTGAGCTTTCTTTTCTTTTTGAAGACACTTAATAACCAACTTGAACATTAAAAAAAATTTAAGGTTACTTGGACTATTTGGTTACTATCCTTGGCATTATGTAGTTGTGGACTTCTTGGCCTTAGGATTAGAAGCTTTGATTACCCTTGGGACCTTGTAGCTCTATGGTTATTTTTTCTGGAGTTCTTGGGGTTTACCTTAAGACATTAGGTTAATTCTCTTTGTGTGCAGGTTATTCTGATTATATGCTTTGTCTATGATTTGAGAATTCCTCTGTATACAACTATTACTCTGCCTAATTTTTGTGAAGACTTAGTTCATCTGAAGCTTGGTTTCTAAGAGGTTTAGTATTTTTTCTTCCTTGGTTTCAATCCAAAGGATGGGAATTCTACATTGAATCTTTATGTCAAATGTCGTCTCCTTGTTGGTTAAATTGTTCTTTTCCTCAGCTTTTACCTTATGCTTTAGGATAGTCCCTTCATCTCCTCCCATATTCTTTAATTTCAAAATCTTCTCTCTTCTTTTCAAAACTCTTCTTGTTTTCTAACTCGAACTGATTTCATAATAAACTTGGACTTAGGTCCATGTATTTTCAAAATCTTTTCTTAATAAAAATTTAATCAATATTAACCATACTTAGAAATTTTTGTGAGAAGACTAAAAGTCATTAACCTCATTCA
Source organism: Vicia faba (assembly GCA_948472305.1). Lineage (NCBI taxonomy): Eukaryota > Viridiplantae > Streptophyta > Magnoliopsida > Fabales > Fabaceae > Vicia > Vicia faba. The sequence goes on along the minus strand of OX451735.1, from coordinate 91,994,492 downwards.
AACCGTTTTTCCACTTTGGATTTTTACTTTAAATTTATTCTCAAAAGATTAAACTCTTGTCAATTCTTGTAGTGACGCGAGCTACTATACTTCTACCATATATAGTGAAGTGATATATTTTCTACTTTGGTGTTGAGTGAGGCTTTGTTAATTTTATAATCCAATCCATATCCTCCACTTTGAGATGATGTGAATTCTCCTTTCTCATAGTCGTGGGTAGTAAGTATGTTTTCCACTGGGATATGATGATGATGTCTTTTCTCTTAAAATTAACCAACATGCATGTGTTTTAAAAAATTTAAGGTGAACTACGAGTACCCTGATCCCCGCGGCGGGTGTAAAAATTGTAAAAGAAATATTTCTTTTCTCATCTCCACCATCTATTTTTGTATATATCATTTACATCCAAAATACAAAAAATTTCAAAGAGGTTCCTGCGGAGTATCGTAGAAGTTTAGGGTGTTAATACCTTCCTTATGCATAACCAACCCGTGTACCTAGATTATTTCCCCCTCTTTTTGGGTTTATTCTCTCTTTTCTCATTCCTCTGGAAACAATAAAGCGTGGTGGCAATTTTTATTTGATCTGTGAGAGTTAATTCAGTCTAATGGCTTAGTCTCAAAATTTCTACCGCTACAGGCTGGAAGTGAAGGAAATGAGAAATCGAAAAATTAGAAATGTGAGCTATGGAGAGAGTTGGGTAAGGTGATTTTGGTTGTTCAAGATTGAGGAAATTAGTGGAATATGTCCATCTATTTATAGGAGAGTTAATGTAAATGAGAATTGGAAGAAATAGTGAGGTTAGGAGGGAAATCGTGTGAAGGTCGAAAGTGAGAAAAGTGTGACTTGCTTAGCATGAAAACTCACTCAATTCCTGCATTTTAATGCTTAAATAAGTCTGAGAAAGTTTGTTAAACATGTTTAAGGGAAAAACACACACAAAATTAGTGATTATAATGCACATTATGAAAATTAAATTCTGATTTATTAAGGAAACTTCAGTTTCAAGGTACCAACTTTGAAACCATGGTGCAAGTAACCCAGAGACCTTTATGATGAAATCTTGGGTTCTTTGGAAAGCTGGATTGGTGAAGCTTGTTGAGGATGGCTCTTATCCCTTCTTGTCCTCGAGCTAAGTTTTGGATAAGAGCCATCTTCCCCAGCATCTGGATTCTCATTGCTTCTACCTCAGCTTGCAGTTGTTCCAATTTTTCATCCTTGTTGTTGTGAGGACGTTCCTTGGTCAGATTCCTGACGAAGAGTGTTTTCAGGTCTTTTTTCCCCTTGGATAGCTTCAGGAGGAAGTCCCTTAAATGGCATCTTGAGCTTGGAGATCTCTGTTGTCTTGTTGGAGAGCCATTGCTGAAACAAACAGCGAGAACATGAGAGACCTGCTTTAAAACCTGCTTATGCAATAATATGTATGCAATGTTTTTAAGGATCTCGGGGGGTAAACAAGAAAATGTCAGAAGTTGAAGTTTGCAGCTTTGATTGAAGAACTTTGTATCGTTGAGAGTCCTTCTATGAGAGTCAAGCTCACCATATCAAGTGGGTCATAGCCCCTGGCTCAAGTTGTTGAGCTTTGATCTTCTGACGATGTTGGCTAGAGGAAAATAAATCCCCTTGCCCCTTGCTAGACGTCTGATTTATCATAACCTGTATCATAGGCCCTCGAGATCCTTGAAATGGTTAAGGAAATGTTAAGGCATGATGTTATGATGTGTATGCTAAACGTTTAAGCAAAAGTGCGAGGTGATGTAAGCAAGTAAACCCTACAATAAATCCAAGTTATTGTATAATGACTGTAAACAAAACCTGCAAGGAACTCATGTTGTCATGTAATAAAACCCTGCAAGTAGTTCAAGTTGAAAGCACACAAGTCATGCAAACAACCTTAGGTTTAGTCTTGCATGGGTTTTAAGGTAGTACCCTCTTGAAGTTGGATTAGTTCAACCTGTCCTATAAATAGTAACCAGGTTCTAAAGGGATCTCAATATCACCGATCTTTCCCCCAAGCCTTGTTCAATCGATGATTGACTCGTAATCAAACAAAACTCAGAAGTGAAACCTTAATGAGTGTAGCATCGAGTATCTATCGACCTTGGGTATACACCAAAGTCGGCTATCTCGCTATTTCCTACTGGCCAAGTTGTGCAATTAAAGTTTCTAAGGTCAGTTGATGCTTTATGACACCACGCAGTGGCCCCGTACATCTCCCTGATTGACTCAAGGGTTACAGGTACCAACCAAAGTGCCACATCAAAGTAGCTACTGCTTCAACCGTGTCGGTATACCCCAATACAACTCCCTCACAGTTTATTGCTACTTATTTAAAAGGTGTTTCCCGATCCGAGTATAGGATCAAATAACCCAAACAGTTCCCATAAATATAAAGCAAGCAAGACAATTAAGAGAAAGCAATTAAATATGACCTAGATCCTAAGGTTTACCCTACATTATATTTTACTCCCCAGCAGAGTCTCCAGTTGTGTGATACGGTGGCAGAATCGACTATTTATACTGGTTTGCGTTTTTTGTTTGCAAATGTCGCGGTAAGCAAGAGCCGCCACCGACTTTTATTTTATCCAATCATGAAAAGGAAAAAGAACAGAAAAAACTTTTTTCGAGATGTTTCTGAGTACGGGGGTAGATTATAGGTAGGGAAGGTGTTAGCACCCTTTCTATTTGTGGTTTTCTACAGGCTCTTAGGTATTTGCTCATTTTGAAATTTCTTGTGTGTGTTTGCTTTGAAAAGTTTTGTTTTACTTCGTGTTAACCCTTGTTTCTGTCCTCAAGAGTGTTACGAAGTTGTTTTAGTAAACTTTTTTTGGGAAAGTGTTGGTGTGAAAAAGTTTTTGTTTGTTTGAGCAAGTACCTAGGAAATAATCTACCTACTCGAAAAAGTCTGTTCGTTTTTCTTTTAGACAATTCTATCCCATTATTGAGAAATAGGTAGCATCGTCGTTGGAGTTTTTTAGGGACATTCGAAGGGACAAATACGATCACAAAAGCAATGTCAGGAAATGTTAGTAATCATCCTAAATCCTTAAAGATCTTTTTCCGAGGCAACATCTGGATGGGTCATTTTAGATCTTTCGGGGCTAGAGGACGACCACTAACAAACCCTATACTTCATGACCATTTACCGAAGGCAACGGGAGTGGAGTAAACCCTAGGAGTGAGCATGTGCGAGTGTAATTTTTAAGTTAATTATCTTTGCACAATTGGGGTTTTCTACTGTATTAATTTTCAGTTTATCTTTCCATACAATCCTATTAACATCTAAGCAGTTTATAGTTTACGGAAATAAAATGCGAGAAAGTTTAAAGTCCTAGATATTACAAGGTTTTCGCATATACATAATTATTTTGACTAAAAATAAAAATGCGGAATTGAAACCCTAATTACTATTACAAACTCGGAGCAGTTACAAAAATAATAAAAAGGAAATAAAAAAATGCGCGCGGCGAATTAAATGCGAGAATAATTAGCAAACCTAAAAAATCTAGTTGAAAAAGATTTAGGTTAGTTTTTGTTTAGAAAAAAAATTAATTAGGTTATGTACAAATTAAACCCTAATTTCTAATTATTTTAGATGATAAAAAAGGATTAAATTTCCCTAAAAAATTAAACTACTTAATTAAGGAAATAAAATATTTTTTATGAAAAAAATGATTTTTATGTTTTTGTGATTTTTGATTTAATGAAAAAAATGATTTTGTGTTATTTTTGTAAAAGGAAATAATTAGTAAAAACAATTAAAAAAAATTATAATAGAAAAGAAAAGAATGGGCCTGTATTGCTGAAATGGGGGGTGTGATGTTGAATTGTTTAGGCCCAATCCTTGCTCAGCCAAGTCCCATGTGAGATCCAGCATTATACCAGCCTGGGGGGGTGCACCATAGTCTTTCATTGATGGGCGTTGGACATGGATTGATGATGAATCCAATGGTTGAGATATTGGGTTGCATGGTGGATGCCTTGATGCGTGGAGTATGGAACCTGTTGTCAAATATTAAGAAAAGAAAGAAAATGCTAGGGCCTGGGATCGAACCCAGGTCCTCCCACTCACACATATGCACGCTTAACCAACTGGGCTACATGTTTCAACTGTTAATATAATAATAACAACGCATATTATATGAAAACAAAGTGGATGACTGAAAAATAAATAAAAAACACGCATTTTATTCAAACAGGCCAATGGATATCAGCCACGTTGTCTTCTTCTTCCCCTGTCCGTCGTTTTAGGTATGAGACTTATACCTACGGACATCCTTCATGGCTATAGCACTGCAAATTTCAAAAATCAAAAACAAACATGATAAATTAATTCTAAGCATATGGATCGATTCTTCTTGATGCCATGAGCATCATGGTACCCCTTTCTTGGTCCAATTTAACCTATATGGAAAAACCCGAAAACGACCATGAAAATGGCAATTATGAATACAGGCATCAAAACATCAATTAAACCATTCAACACATGTTGCAAATATGTCAATGAACACAAGTATATCATTAGAACATGTTTATGATGCACGAATTATTGTAATCGAATTAGAAAAAGGAAGCAAACCGTGTGGGTGTTATGTGACAATTCTGGGCTTGTGGAAGCTTGTAATTGATCGTGCTAGCTTCTCGGAAGGTCCATGAAACGATTGAGTGTTTTGAAATGCTTTGAATTGCCCTCTATGTTGGAAAATGATTCACCACTTTTTATCAATTTTTTCAGTTTTGTTTCCAGCTCTCACGACCTGCAATCCTTGTTCTTGCACATTGGTTATGTTCTGCATATATAGTGTGATGAATTAGGGCATCAAAAATGCTTTGTCTCTTTGATAATCATGGAAATTTGATTTGGTTTTTCTCTTGTATGATATGTTTCCAAAATAGGCCTAATAATGCCAATTTTCTCCAATTATCCCTTGATCTTATTTGATATGATATGCCAGCTTAATTGGATTTGATTCCTACAAAAAATCAGATCAAATTCAATCTTTTTATGTTTTTTGCTTTTTATTTGATTTAATTTGAATTTTAAATAATAAAAAATCAAAATCAAAATAAATAAAGAAGCAAATAATGTGTGGATGCTGATTTTGGTCGTGGATCATGTCACAAACAAGATACAATCATGAAATGCTAGGCCCATTTGACAAAAAATGCACTTTTGAGCATATTTGACTTTTGGCAGTTTTACAAAAATGGTCAACTTTGACAAGGCATATCTCCTCCAATTTTAACCCTAGAGAGGTGTTCTTGGACTTTTTAGAAAGCTTAGGATGTCCCCTAAATAACCCTTTTCGTTTCATCTCAATTGGGTCTTCCATGTTCATGTAAGAATCTTTTACCCAAAAGGTATTTTTGTTGACTTTTCAAAATGACCTATAATGTAGAAATTCATATCTTTTGATGAGTGCATATTTTGAACTTGGGGGATGAAGATGAATTGTAGGGAATTGCATCCTCTTCAAAATGAGCCTTGGATGGAAAATTTATGATAAAGTATGAGTAAGTTATGCTTGGTCAAAGTTTGGTTGACTTCCCCATGAAACCCTAATTTAGCAACTTTTGGGTTTTGATGAATTTGGGGAATTCCTTGAGGAATCATGATCAACCCTTGATCAAATGATGTATGTCTCTTCAAAATGTTGATATTGACCAAAAATATTGAAGTTTGACTGTATATGGGCCACCATTGAATTTTGACCTAGTACAGTTGATTTTTAGGCATCTGGGCAATTGACTGAGCAAACTTCTTGTGCAAGGCATGAAACTTGACATGGATGATCTTGAGAACATATTGGGACCATGGAAAGAATTTGGGACCCTTGGAATTCAACCATCTTGATGAGGAGTGAAACCTTAGTTTGAAGCTTGTTGCCTTAGGAGGAGGATTTGTTTGGTCAATCCTTAGTCATCCTTGAGCCAGTTAAGGACCTCAATGGGCATGTGTTGAGTAAAATGAGAGGGAAAATTTTGGGGTACAACAGTCAGCATATGTTGTCTTAGTCGGGGAGCAGCCCATGCCAAAGCACAACAAGTTTTCTCGAGCAGTGAGTATCGTGTCTCACAGTCGGTAAACTTTTTGCTAAGGTAGTATATTGCATGCTATTTTCGAACAGACTCGTCATGCTGCCCCAGAGCACACCTTATTGAATTGTCTAGCACTGTTAAGTACAATATCAAAGGTCTTCCTTCAATCGAAGGCATCAGAATTGGCCGTTCTTGAAGGTATTCCTTGATTCTTTCGAAAGCTGTCTGGCATTCGTCATTCCACTTTACCACTTGATCTTTCTTCAGAAGCTTGAAGATGGGCTCACAAGTAGCAGTTAGATGTGAAATGAACCTGGCGATATAATTCAAGCATCCTAAGAAACCTCTAACTTCCTTCTCTGTATGGGGAGCTGGCATTTCTTGTATGGCCTTTACCTTCGCGGGATCTACTTGGATGCCTTTGTCGCTGACAATGAAACCCAAGAGCTTACGAGACGTTACCCCAAAGGTGCACTTGTTCAGATTCAACCTTAACTTGTATGTCTTTAACATTTCAAACAACTTTTGTAAATGATCAAGGTGCTCTTTCTCGGTTTGAGACCTGGCTATCATGTCATCAACGTAAATCTCGATCTCATGGTGGATCATATCATGGAACAAAGTGACCATGGCGCGCTGATAAGTTTCCCCAGCATTCTTCAACCCAAAAGGCATCACCTTGTAACAGAATGTGCCCCACTGTGTGACGAAGTTTGTCTTCTTCATGTCTTCGGGAGCCATCTTGATCTGGTTGTAGCCAGAGAAACCATCCATGAAGGAGAAGATTTTGTGCTGCACGGTGTTGTCAACCAGAACGTCAATGTGAGGAAGTGGGAAGTCATCCTTAAGGCTTGCCCTGTTCAGATCTATGTAATCCATGCACATCCGTACCTTACCGTCCTTCTTAGGTACGGGAACAACGTTAGTAACCCACTGTGGATAGGAAGTGACAACTAAGAACCCTGCGTCGAACTGCTTCATGACCTCTGCCTTGATCTTCTCTGACATTTTAGGGCGCATGTGGAGGACCTTCTGTTTAATCGGAAGACATTCTTCCTTAGTCGGCAGATGATGTACCATAATATCAGTGTCTAAACTTGGCATGTCTTCATATGACCAGGCGAAGATCTCAATGTAGTCGTGCAAAATTTGTATCAATTGCTGTTTGATCTTAACTTCTAGATTTACGCCGATCTTGACTTCTTTTCTGTTTATCTCCGTGCCCAGGTTTATCGTCTCAATTGGCTTTTCATGAGGCTATATATCCCTTTCTTCTTGCTGTAATAGTCTAGCAAGTTCTCTAGGCACCTCACAATCATCCTCACTTTCGTCTTCGGCTTGGTTGATCGGATTTTCGAAGTCATAACGGACATTAGCAGAGCTGTTATCAATGGGATCCAGAGTGGATACAGATCTGCAGTATGATATGTGAGTGTGTGTAAGAGCATATTTGTTTTGATAAAGTGAAAACATAAAAGAAAAACAGAGAGCGCAAAATTTGTATGCAAGGAACGTCCAATGTTTTATTGATGATATATGAAATGACAAATAATGGCCCTCACAAACAAAGCCAATGTGCCTCGGGCAAGGCACAAGGCTGTAGAGTTTAAATTGTTTATTACAAAATCTCAAAACAAGTAAGACAATTACTGCGGAATAAAAGAAACTGATATAAAGTCCCTAGCCATCCAGTTACTCGGTCCACCGTTGGTAGTTGGGTAGATCCATCTGTCAATGTTAGGGTCTTCCTCACTGTCTTCAATGGCATTAATTACCTGATTGTTGATGTGTAAGGGATGTCTTCCAGCTCGAGCGTGTCGAATAGCCCTTTGAGCTCCTGAAGTAAAGCCCAAACCAAACTTGTTAGTTTTGTGAGTAAAATCAGGGAGTTGTCGACAATTGGTATACCCACCTTCTTCAAACACTTCTCTGGCATCTTTAAGGAAGGCCATCTTCAGAGGAGGTTTGTTGCTGGTAGTAGTTTCGGTCGATGCCAAGATCTGGGGAACCTCTTCAAAGTTCTGGCAAGGAGTCTCTATGAATTCCCCGTCCATCTCCACATACCTGAAGGAGTTCAGGTGGCTCACCATATACTCCTCTTCGCCATGCACTGTGACAATATTCCCCTTCACCGGATATTTCAGCATTTGGTGCAGTGTAGAAGTAACAACCCCAACTTCATGGATCCAAGGACGACCCAACAAACAAGAGTATGATGGCCTGATGTCCATTACATAAAAAGTGGACTCAAAAGTCTGGGAACCTACTTTGACATAGATGTCCACTTCCCCATGCACCATTCTCTTCGACCCATCAAAAGCCCTTACCACAATATTATTAGGCTTTAAGGTCAATCCCTCACAGTCCAACCGATCCAACGCCTTCTTAGGCAGAACATTCATCGAAGACCCAATATCTACCAGCACATGAGCCATAGTGGTGCCCCTACATTCAATCGAGACATGCAGAGCATCATTATGCTTCCTCCCTTTTGTTTTCAAGTCTGCATCTGAAAAACCTAGCCCATTGTCAGAAGTCAGGCTGGCCACATAGTCTTTGAATTGTTCAGCTGAGGTCTCTTGCAGCACGTGCCCAGTCTTGAGGAATGCGATCAAAGCCTTCGCATGGGCTTCATAGCACAACAACAGGGATAACATGGATATCTTTGAGGGGGTCTGCCCCAGCTTCTCGACCACATTGTAGTCACTCTTTTTGATTATTTTCAATATTTCCTCTATTTCTTGCTTAGAGGCTTCTACGACAATTTTTCTAGGTGCCTCCATCCGGGCATGCTCACCTATAACTTCTTTTCCTCGGGCCCTAGATGACTCGACGACAGGAGTGATAATTGGAGTAAGCGCAAGAGTAGTAGTTGAAGTACTAGCAGAAGTAGGAGACGAAATAACAATAGCCTTATTGACAGTCTTTGGGGAAATCTCGGGAGAGAAAACCCTTCCACTTCTGGTAACCTTGCTGGTCCTGACAATGTTACTGGCATCAAGATCAGTCTCTTAATTCTTCAGATCTTGTTTAATGCCATGATAGTACACATCGGCACCATAATGCTAAGGGACAACTTTGTCCGAGGCATACAGGACAAGACCGAGAAAGGTGATTATTAATGGAGCGACTCTTGGAGCAGATGTAATCCTAACAGGTCTTCTCGAGGATACCTTGGAAGGATTGGAGGAAATGGTTATAATAGCAACATCTTCAAGTGGAACAACGAGAACCAATGTTTTCTCGAACAAGATTTCCTTGTTGTCCATCAGGTACTGAACACCTGACTTCAGAAAATGGCAACCAGAAGGCAGAGATAAACACATGTGGAAATCTTCACCACAACCCAGAAATAAACCGGCCAACAACAAATTCTTCTTAACAGTCATAACAGGATTAGAAAATTCATCAACTGAGGTCACAAATAGATCGGTATCAATAGCGTTAACTCCACGATTATGCTTAGGCATGGGAGCAGTTATGACGTTGGGCTTTTCCAGAGCAGCAAACTCAATCTCCTTGGCCTCGATCAGATCCTGTACCTTATTTCTCAGAGCCCAGCAATCATTGGTATCGTGGCCAGGACTCTCAGAATGATAGGCACATCGAGCATTTGGATTATACTGAGGAGATGTGGTATTCGGATTTTGGGAGCCTCTTTCGGGGTTGCCAAGTTGGATCTCAGTAGATGGGGTAGCACTTCTGCCAATTTCATGTTAATCCGGGTAAACAGTCGCTGTGGTCTTTCCACCCTTTGTTGGTTGTTGCGTTGTGGAGCAGCCGCAGGTCTAGGTATCATTACAACACTTATTGTTTGACGGCGCTCAGTTCTACTTTGACCTCCTGGGCTATAGATGGAACTGGCTTCCTTCTTACTAGTGAATAGTTTTTTTACCGAACTCAAAGAGGCATCCTTCTGTATCTTACCGCTCCAGATCCCAGCTTATACCCTCTCTCCAGTTAGAATCAGCTCGGTGAAACCAGCTGACAAGCTGCCGATCAAATGATTAAAGAACGGACCAGATAGTTCCCCAAGAAACATAACTACCAACTCCCTATCAGATAGAGGGGGTTGGACTCTTCCAGCCAAATCTCTCCACTTCTGTGCATAGTCCTTAAAGCCTTCACTTGCACCCATGGACATACTCTAGAGTTGAGTACGAGTAGGAGAAAGGTCGGCGTTGTATTGATACTGCTTATAAAAAGCAGTAGCCAAATCTTCCCAATTTCGGAAATTGGTTCCCTCCAGTTGGTAGAACCATTCAAGCTGAGTCCCTGACAGACTGTCTTGAAAGAAGTGAACCCACAAATTTTTATCAGCGGTGTGGGGCTGGATCTTCCTAACGTAGGAACTAAGATGGAGCTTTGGGAAAGACACCCTATCGTATTTTGCAAAAATTGGAGCCTTAAACTTCTGCGAGATGACCACTCCCGACACCAATCCCAATTCTTCGAAATCCAACCCAGGTATCCTCTAGACTTCCATAGCATCCAAACGATCTTCCAACTGCTTGTATCTATCCTCAGTAGGAGGGTACTATTCATCATTGTAGTCCATATCATTGTCAGAAACTTCAGGACTGGGGTCTTTCTCCCTTGTCTCTCCTTCTTGATTCTCCCCTTCCTTGGATGAAGAGGTCAGATTGACTTGTTGCTTTAACGCCCCCCCTGAACCTTCTGCCCATATTCAGAATACCAGCGACCTTCTTCTTTTTCTTTTTCTCCTTCAAGATGAGGGCCTTCAGATCCTCCTTCCCTTTTGCCAGATTTATGAACATCTGTTGGAATTGGGAATTTTGTTCCTGAAGATCCTTGATGCTTTATTCGGAAGACATTACTGCTGAAATAAACAGCGAATAAGATGAGAAACCTGTTATGGTACCTGTTTATGCAATGCTATGGATGGGATGTGTATGCAATGATTTCAAGGATTCTTAAAGGCTCAGATTTGTTTAACCAAAAGAAACACACGTTAATTGTATTAATAAGTTCGAATTGTTACAAGGAACGCCTTTTAGGCTTACAATAAAATAAAATAAACAAAACTTAAAGCAAAAAAAGAAACTAGGTCTCCCAGGAGCGCATCCTCTTTGGTGCAATATAGGCGTTTATGTTCCTTTCTTTATGAATTAGCCTAGTGAGCTCCAGGACTTTCTTCTCGCTGGCATAGAACTGAGCTTCAAACGTGTCCCGCTCCTCTTTGAGTTGAACCCAGGACTTCTGTAACTCTTCATGATCAGTTGGCATGCCAGGGTGATGACAAAGGGAGGTAGTATCTCCTTCAACAACTGGTTCCACAATTATTGGTAGGACAGCAAGATAAGGCATCATAAGACTTTGGGCGCTAGCTCGTACCATCGAAGATAAGGCTCAAGAGGAATGGAATTCTTGTGCCCTAGCGTCTTTCTATCAATTTGATGCACCATGCCCCAAGCTTTTATGAACCTTTTGTGGTATCCCTGAGCATCATTCTCATAGTTGAAGGTGATTCCTTGGATAAGCATATCATGAGGATCATCTCTTCTCGCATAACCAAACTGACGCAGTGCCAAGCAAGGGTTGTAAGTGATTCCTCCCCTAATGCCTAAGAGAGGGACATTAGGGATTTCACCACAGCGATCGATGATGGTAACATCTTCCAAGAACCGTGAACACTAATGAATGTCTGAATGTGTAAGGGACATCAGCCTACGAGACCATTTGAAACCCTGTTCATTCTTCAAAACAGACCTGGGTAGGTGCAAAATAAACCACCTAGCTAATAGAGGAGTGCAACACAAGAGGGCCCCCTTTCTCTTTAGAGTGTGAGCGTGTAGAGAGTGTAGAATATCCCCGAGTAATGTAGGAACCGAATTATGAGACAGAAAAACCTTGATAGTGTTCACATCTACGATTTGATCCGCATTAGGGAAAAGTACCATTCCATAAATGAGAAGTTCCAACACCTCTTCGAAAGCTTGTAAATCCAAGGTATCCCAAAAATGGTAAGCCTTCTCGAATAGAATCTTAACCGGGATTCCTTGGACACTTCCTCTAGTCTCCCAACTTGTCACTACGTCAGACCGTTGTAAGGACAGAGCTATAGAAATCTCTTCAGGATTTGGATGTTCTTCTGTACCGTTGAAAGGTAACTGATCAAGAATAGGTACCCCAAACAACTGAGAAAATTCTTCCATAGTAGGTACTAGCTGGTAATCTGGGAAGGTGAAACAATGGTGCGCAGGATCAAAGAACTGAAACAACACTTTTAACAATTCTTCATCAGGTTTTGCAGTGACCAAGTTGAGCAACTGACCATACTTTTTAGTGAAATGAGAACTTTCAAGAACCCTTAATGTCAGGTCCTTTAGTTGGAGAGGCACTTTCACAAGGTTAATCTGTATAGTGTTCCTATAGGCAGATGCCATGTCCTACAAAACAAAGCAAAAATGAGCCCTAGAAAATCCTTGAAATGGTTAGTTATAATATGCCATGCTTATGATGTCATGATTATGCTAGAAAATCACATGCATAGCAAACAACAAGAAAGTCACACCAAGTACTTAGGTTTAAGGCCTGCATGAGTTTTAAGGTCATACCCTCTTGAAGTTGGATTGGTTCAACCTGTCCTATAAATAGTAACCAGGTTCTAAGGGATCTCAATATCACCGATCTTTCCCCCAGCTTCGTTCAATAGGAGATTGACTCACAACCAAACAAAAATCAAGGGTCAAACCTCAATGAGTGTAGCATCGATTATCTGTCGACCTTGGGAATACACCAAAGTCGACCATCTCTCTACGTCCTATTGGCCAAGTTGTGCAATTAAAGGTTCTAAGGTCAGTTGATGCTTCACGACACCATGCGGCGGCCCCGTACTCTCCCTGATTGACTCAAGGGTTACCGGTACCAACCAAAGTGCCACATCAACGTAGCTACTACTTCAATCGTGTCGGTATACCCTGCACAATTCCCTCACAGTTTATTGCTACTTACCTAAAAGGTGTCTCCAGATCCGGGTGTAGGATCTATATAACCCCAATAGATGCCCTTAAAATAAATCAATCAAGACAAGTAAGAGAAGCAATTAAAATGACCTATATCCTAAGGTATACCCCACTTATTAGTCAATCCCCAACAGAGTCGCCAGTTCTGTGATACGGTGGCAGAACCGACTGGTTTTACTGGTTTACGTTTTGTATTTGCAAATGTCGCAGTAAGTAAGAGTTGCCACTGACTTTTATTTCATCCAACAAGGGAAAAGGAAAAAGAATAGAAAAAACCTTTTTTGAGATGTTTCTGAGTACGGGGGGTAGATTATAGAAAAGGAAGGTGTTAGCACCTTTTCTATCTGTGGTTTTCCACGGGCTATTAGGTACTTTGCTCATTTTTAAAATTGCTTGTGTGTGCTTGTTTTGAAAAGTTTTGTTTTACTTCGTGATAACCCTAGTATCGCTCCTCAAGAGTGTGACTAAGTTGTTTTTGAAAACTGTTTTCAAAAAGTGTTTGTGTGAAAATTGTGTTTGTTCGAGCAAGTACCTAGGAACTAATCTACCTACTCAAAAAAAGTCTGTTCGTTTTCCTTTAGACAACGCTATCCTATTATTAAGAAATAGGTAGCACCGTCGTTGGAGATTTAAGGGACGTTCGAAGGGACAAGTACGATCACAAAAGAAATGTTAGGAAATTTTAGTAATCATCCTAAACCCTTAAAGATCTTTTTCCGAGGCAACATCTGAATGGGTCATTTTAGATCTTTTGAGACTAGAGGACGACCACTAACATTCCCTATACTTTATGACCGTTTACCAAAGGCAACCGGAGTGGAGTAAACCCTAGGAGTGAGCATGTGCAAATATATATTTTCTTTTCAGTTAATTATCTTTGCATATTTAGGGTTTTCTACTGTTTAAATTTCAATTTGTCTTTCCATACAATCCTATTAACATACATCTAACATCTTATAGTTTGCGGAAATGAAAATGCGTGAAATTAAAGTCCTAGATATTACAAGGCTTTCGCATATACATAATTATTTTGACTGTAAATAAAGATGCGGAACTTTAAAACCCTAATTAGTATTACAAACTCGGAGCAACTACAGTAATAAAAAAAGGAAAACTAAAAGTGCGCGCGGTGAATTAAATGCGAGAAATAATTGGAGAACCTAAAAATCTAATTGAAAAAATATTTACGTTATTTTTTTTGAGAAGAAATTAGGCTATGTACAAAATTAAACCCTAATTCTAACTATATTAAATTATAATAAAAGAAAGAATTAAATTAACCTAATTTAATTTAACTAATTAATTTATAAAAATATTTTTATAAAAAAAAATATTTTTTGAGGTTTTTATGATTTTTGATTAAATAACAAAACATGATTTTGGTGTTATTTGAAAAAGAAATAATTAATAGGTAATAAAAAAAGAATTGAAATAAAAAAAAAGAATAGAATTGGGCCTCATATGATGAGCAAATAGGGGGGTGCATTTCTGAATTATTGTTAGGCCCATGAATGCTGAGCCCATTCCTGCGCCTGATCCATTGTTGGTACGCTTAGAGAGTGCACCATGGTCCTTCCTTGGTTTGAGCGTTGGATCTGTGTTGGTAATGATCCAGTGGCAGGATTTTGAGGCCACACATTAGGCGCTTGGAACATGTATACCTGGAATCTGCAAAGTAACATTAAGAAAATAAAGAAAACGCAGGGACTTGGGATCGAACCCAGGTCCTCTCCACTATCCAACGCACGCTTCACCACTGAGCCATATTGTTTAGTTGTTATTATAATAATATAAAATCATAATATATAAAACAAAGTGGATAGGCTAGACAAAATATAAAAAAATGCACGGTTCATTCAAATGGACCAGTGGGGTGGTGACAAGTCATCGTCTTCTTCCCTGTCCGTCGTCTTAGGTTCATACCTTTTACTTACGGACATAACTCCATAGCCATAAACCTGCAAACATGAAAAATCCACAAAACGCATGATAAATTAATTCTAGATACACCAATCAACTCGTCTTGATCTCACGAGTATCATGGCACTATTTTCTTGGTCCAATTTAACCTGTACAGAGAAGCCCCAAAACGGCTTCTTCAACCCTAGCCATGGCAATTAGCGAAGCAGGCATCAAAACTCAAAATTAATTGAACCGAAACATTCCAAATGATGATACAAATACAATGCTATGCTTAAGAGTGGTTAGTCATGCGTAAATTGTAATATTAACATCAAACTGATATGTGCAAACTGTGGGTTTACCAGGAGCGATTCTGGGCTTGGGAAGGCTTGCAAACGACCGTGTTAGCTTCAGGAGATGTCCAGGAAGCGATTAGGAGCTTTGAAACATCTTGAATCACCCTCTATGTGAGAAAACGATCCACCACTTTTTTGTCAAAATTTGAGTTTTGTTTCTCAGCTCTCACGAGTGCAACCCTTGTCCTTTTGCATTGTTTTTGTTCAGTATATGAAATGGATTGCATTAGGTTAACAAAAAACAAGTAAATCTTTTTGAATTATGGAAATTTAATGTGATTTGTTTGCTATATGATATATTTCCAAAACCATCCAAATCATGCTATTTTTTCCTCAATTTGCCTTGATTCGATTTGATCCTGATATGCCAGCTTGATTAGATTTGATTCTAATAAAAATCAGATCAAAAAACCAATCTTTAATATTTTTTGTCATTTATTTGATTTAATGTGACTTTTAAATAATAAAAATCAAAATAAAATAAATAAATAGAGCAAATAATATATGGATTCTGATTTGGGTCGTGGACCATGTCTTCAACAAGATGCAATCATGAAAATCTAGGCCCATTTGACAAAAATGCACTTTTGAGCACATTTGACTTTTGGCAATTTTGCAAAAATGGTCAACTTTGACAAGGAATATCTCCTCCAATTTTAACCTTAGAGAGGTGTTCTTTGACTTTTTAGAAATCTTAGGTTGTCCCCTAAACAACCCTTTATGTTTCATCTCAATTGGGTCTTCCATGTTCATGTAAGAAGCTTTGACCCAAAAGGTGTTTTTGTTGACTTTTCAAAAGGACCTATAATGTAGAAATTCATATCTTTTGATGAGTGAATATTTTGAACTTGTGGGATGAAGATGAATTGTAGGGAATTTCATCCTCTTCAAAATGAGCCTTGGATGGAAAATTTATGATAAAGTATGAAGAAGTTATGCTTGGTCAAAGTTTTGTTGACTTTCCTTGTGAAACCCTAATTTATGAACTTTTGAGTTTTGAGGAATTAGGAGCATTCCTTGGGGAATTTATCAACCCTTGATCAACCGATGGATATCACTTCAAAATGTTGATGTTGACCAAAAATCTTGAAGTTTTACTGTATGTGGGTCACAATTGACTTTTGACCTAATACAATTGATTTTCAAGCATCTGAGTAGTTGACTGAGCAAACTTCTTATGCAAGGCATGAAACATGGAATAGATGATCTTGAGAGCATATTAGGACCATGGAGAAGATTTGAGACCTTTGGAGCTCACCCATCTTGATGAAAATGGAAACCCTAGTTGGAGGTTCATTGCTTTAGGAGAGAGTTTGTCTGGTCAACTCTTGGGTATCCTTGAGCAAGTTGAGGATCTTAATGAGCATATGTTGAGTAAAATAGGAGGGAAAATTTTGGGGTACAACACTCACACTATTCAATTGGAAGATAATTGAATAAGGGAAACTGTCATACCCCAAATTTGTCCTACCACATCGATCCTTTTTTTAGAATTAAAGATGGTACAACAATATCTGATGGACTATCTTTATTCAAGATTAGGGGGTGTATTTTAAATCAAGAAGATTTAGTTGTTATTTAAAAAGGCAGGGTGAAAATTAATTCCGAGAGTATGAAAAAGAAAGGGGAATAATTAGCGTTAGGCCCAATTGAATTAAAGGAGAAGTTCTGACTACAAATGAAGAAGTGCTAGGCTGTATGGATCAAGCGCTGACCCATCAGAACTTCTGAAACAACTCCCAGAAACTCGTCTTTATAGAAACAAAAAACCTGTGAAGATCAGAGCCAGAATCACACACAAGCTAGTACTAGTACATAATTGGAATATCAGATCTTCTAGCAGAGTCAAATTGTAAGTAATGGCAGAATCAAATTATCGTCAACAGCCCAAGCTCAGAGTTTCAGAGTTTTAGAGGCTAAGTAACCCAAGCCAAAACTGTTGGATGTGCACTGTATCAATTTCAATCAAATCTTCCACAGAGAATCAATTCCAATCAAATCTTTTTAATTCTATCCTTAATATTTGCTCTAGCAATAGTCCAAGCCCAAAAATTGAACATTAAAAATAGAGGGACAAATTAGCAAACAGGGAGAGAAAAAAGAGGAAAGAATACGGGGAGAGAGAGAGAGAGACGAATTTGCAGAAAAGCATGCAAAACAAGAAGAACATAGTAGGAGCAAGAACAGGAAGAACACAAGAGTTTTTGGAAAACCCAGAAAAAGAACACGCATAAGAGTAATTGAGGTTCCAATATCTAGAACCCTAGTTTCAATCATTGTCGCTCCACCTTCCATCGCTGCTGTCACCAGAATCTGCAGAAGAAGAAGGAAAGGATAGAAAAACACGCACCCTAATTAGAAGCAAAAGCGCCAAAGGGGTAACAAATTTTAGTTTGCTTCTTTACTGTTTTCATGCTGGGTTTAAGATGAATAGGGTCATGAGAACATAGGAAAGGTTGAAACTATCGAAAACGGATCTGTAGATAGTTTTTATATTCTGATTGCATAGGTTCAGACTAATTTCTTACGTTCAGATGTAGTTCCCCTTTTAGAAGTTCTAACTAGGCTTAACCCAGGTTTCAGATTTTTCCCTTGTCCAGAATCAGCATTAGACTTATATACTTTTTGTCTACCCTTTTCCAGAAATTATGTGTAGTGGGCTTAGCACATAATTTGACACCCTATGTTTTGATTTTTACTAACCAGTTAGCAGCACCCCTTTCCAGAAGTTCTGTGACTGGGCCAAAACCCAGTCAACTTCCTTGCGTCCCCTGCAGAACCTCTGTCCCTTTTAGAACATCCCTTTTCCAAAATTTGCGCTAGGGCTTAACAACCAGAAGATACACCCTCATGTTTTGATTAAAATATTTTTTATTTCTATTTTTTGTAATTATTATTATTATTTATAATTATTATAATTATTAATTTTTATTGTGAATATTAATATTATTTATTATATCACTTTAATTATTTTTACATAAAAAATTGCATATTATTTTCTTATATTATTTGCATTAAATATTTTTTATATCATGCATTAATAAGATTTTTTGCAATTAATATCTATAAAAAAAACTCAACAAATCTCAAACTATTTTTCGCAACAAACTAAGCTAATCAATTATTTTTGCAAAAGGGTTTCAAGCAGATTTTGACTTACTGTGCATTTAGCCAAAATCTCCGCAATCACTACTCCCGGCCAAAATGCGAGGTGATTCAAAGTACGTTTGCAACCCCTAAAAAAACACCAACCCATACGAACTAAGATTTGGGACTCTGATTCCTCATAAGAGGATACATAGGCACATGATCAAAAATCGTAGCGAGTTCCCCTATTAAAAATTAAAACCCTTTTCCCCTAATAAAATTTAAATCCTGTTTCCCCAATTCAAACCTAAAACCTAGTATCCTTGTGAACAAGGTAGATGAAAGGTGCCTAACACCTTCCTTTCCTCTAAAGAAATCCGAAACCTAGAATCTTTGTCTGCGAATTAGGGTTTTTTGTTAGATTCCCTTCCTTAGGATAAAAACTAATAGTGGCGATACTGATTTAAAAACCAGTTTCTACACAACCAAAAGATGAAGAAGTAAGAGAGACGGTTTTACTCAACAAAAGGGAAGATTTTGAGTTGTTAAGGAAGGTGAAAGACTCTTGGAATAGAATCCACTGCCTAGGGAGGGTTATCTTAGGAAGGAGAGATGGTGTAGCTGAAGCTCCAAGACCAACATGTTGCCTTTCCCCAGAGAGGCTCCTTTGAATCAACAACCTCCTGAGCAACGACCTCAAACACCTTTAGTGCCAATTGAAGATTCTAATAAAGTTGCGGCCATACAGGAACAACTTCATGCAGATAAGGATGAATTGGGTTGGAAGCTTTATGTGGCTACACAGGACAAGAAAAAGTTGGTTCATGAATCCATGTTAAAAAATGAACTATTAAAAAGCCATGGTTTGCCTGTGAAAGTTGGAATCCAAAAGAGGCAAAGGATTGAAAGTTCTCATGCTGCTAATGATCAGAGGAAAACTCTAGAGAAAGCTGAAGGAGATCTTTAAAAGAAACAAAGAATATATGAGAGCCTTCTAGCATATAAGAAGGATATGAAAACCAAATATAAAGAAGATGTTAAAGACCTGAAGAAGCAACTGCAAATCCAAGAAGCCAAAACCAATGAGGTCTTTGGTCAAAATATGATATTGGAACTCCAACTTCAAGGTCGCCAGAATCAGCTGAATAGAGTGGTTGAGAAAAATCAAAGGCTCAAGGCTCAAGTAGAAGATAAAGGAAATACTCCCATGGAGGTAAAGACTGAAGAGGTTAATGATTCTGATTGGTGGGAACAGAAAATCTGTTACTTAGCTTTGAAGGCATGATCAACAAGAAGGATCTTCTCATTCAGAGTTTGATCCAGAAGCCCAAACATAAAAATACAAAGAAACTCTTTGAAGAATCCAAAGCTTGGAGTCAATCAAACTTGGGATGAGGACCCTTGACTCCTGTGGAGATAGATGATGACTCTCAGTGGTACACTTTCCTGTTGTTTTGTGATCCCTACCAGATTTTTTGGTTGGGATCTTTGTTTACCTAGTCTTTGGATGTTTATGGATGAACTCAGTTGAAAACCTTTTTTTTGATGTTATGAATGAGATGAGCAATTTATTCTGATATTCCTTGGTTTGAGTTACTTGTTTGCCTTTTCGTTTCTATAGTTAATGAATGACAAAATTTCAGAATCCCCTAGAAATGGTAAAACATTGCATGCATACCATACACTCATAACATATCATGCATAACATGTTATTTAAAATGGTTTTCTTTATTCCGATTTAGTATTCTCTTCAGAACGACAAATCTCGACTTCTCACCGTCACGTGCTCAAAGATAAATTATGGAACGACTTCAGGAGGAACTGGATTAGATGAAGGCTCAAATGGGATTGTTTATGGTAGACATGCAAGTTATGGCCCGTGGTTAGGAACTCCTGAAAGAGGAAAATAGTCAGTTGAAGACTCAATTAAGCCCGGGGTTATGGAAATTCTGAAAACAGTGCTGAGAAAAGAAGATAATCCCATGTCCGCTGCTGCAACAGAAGTTATTGTTCCTTCCTATTCTTTGGGACCTCTTCCAAGTCATGGAGTACTTTGTGTATCTCTTCCACAAACTTGGGTTCTGGGGTCTTCCCATTAACAGACAGTTTTTGTTCCCCAAATGAATCAAGGGGGAAAGGTTTATCATCAAAGGAAGAAGAAGCCTGAGAAGCAATTTGTCCCAATCCTAATACCTTATGCTCAATTGCTTCTTTGTTTGCTTAAACTTTAGTTGGTTATAGTCCATAATCTGACTATTCCCACAAAGTTTCCACCTTATTACGATGATAATGCTAGGTGTGAATTCCATAAAGGGGGACTTGTTCATAATGTTGAGAATCGCAAAGCATTGAAATATAAAGTCTAGGATTTGCTTTCTGAAGAGACATTGATGTTTACTCCATATGGTTTGGACATACAAGTCAGTGAAACTCCAATTTCTGTAGGAGGAGTGAATGTTCCTTCTTATGGGTTACTTCATCCACAACCTATTCTTCCAGAGCTTCCGCTCCATCATTCGTTGCCGGTTCTAAGTCGTGAGAATCAAATGATCAACCAGAATATCATCCCTATGATTAGCCAGGTCAGCATTCACATCAATAGCAAAATTATCGACATAACTGTCAGCAGTAAGGTAGACAGGTGTATAAGAAACCAACAAGATTATATGACACAATTCCTATGCTTTATGGTGAATTGTTCTCGCATTTGGTCAAGCTTTATTTGGTGGAAACTAAGCATTTAGATCCTATTATTTCTCCTTATCTAGTGGGATTTGATCCTAATTCCAATTGTGATTACCACTCTAGGGAACTTGGCCAATCAATTGAAGACTGTAAAACGTTTAGAGACAAATTTCAAAACCTGGTCGATTCAAAGGCTATTGTGTTCACACCAGATCATAATGAGAATCCACTGCCCGAGCAAGCATCAAGACTGCAGAAAGACTCTAGGATCATAAGACCAGACGAAATCAAGTCTCCTCAACAATGACAATAGTTTGTCCTTTATTGCATTTTCATCTATAATTTTGCTTGTTTGTTTAAACATTGTTTAAATGTATGACTTTGTTTGTTTTTGAACATTAAATTTAATGTAATGAGTATGTTTGTCTTGAAGTGATCCATTCGTTTTCACTCATCCATTCATTTTTCATAAAAGGTTTTTCTTGCATTATGATACCAATTTTACTAGTCTCTTGCTTAGGAAAAGATTGGAGGGAGGATGATGACAACTGAAAAACGCAAAAATCTCTGGTTATACGCTTTTGAATAAAACCCTGATAATGATGTATATTAATTGTTTTAAATTCCTAAACACCGGAGATATATGGGAATGAAACTCTCGTCAACCCATTTGAGCCTTGAAGTAGGAGTTTTCTTTTCATATGAAAAAACCCTCATTTTAACCCAGAGGCAGGGTAGTGTTTAGTTAGTTTGATCGAGCTTTTAAATTTTAAAAGAAGTGTGCATCTAAGGATCAACCACCATGGTTATCCCTCACACGTCAAGAGATTGAGGAAAGTCAAAACCACAATGGTTATTCCTCACACAGCAGAAATTAAATTATGGTACAAGCAACACATACAAACAAATCTGTCTTAACAATAGATGATGTCGAGATAAATGTTACAACATCTGGTAACAAACCATATCAATCAAGCTGAGACTTATGCTTCCAATATGCACGAGATTAGTCAAGTAACAATTTGCCTACCACATAGTATCATAAGATACATGGGTGACTTACAATATGCACGAGAGACTCTCAAAACCTAAAACTTATGCTTCCCCGAATTTTATAATTGTTGAAAACTTAAAATACAATAGGTTAGGATTCCTCTATTTATACACCTCTGTAGTCAATGGGCTTCAATATTCTGATCCACGAGTTTCTTGATCTATAAGCTGAGTGATGCAATAATTGTGCAAATAATCTCCTTCAATCTTGGAGCAAACTGATACATAGTTCCCTAATTTGTCTCAAGGCCCAAATCAGTATCTTCTGTACAATTGGATATATAGTGTTGTTCCAAAACAAAACTCTTGACCTGCAAAAATATCTGATACATATCCAAAGGAAATATAACATAAACAACTCAAATCTGTCCAGATTTAAAAATACAACAGTGCGTTGACTGCTGCACAGCAGAACACGATGTCATGACATCTTGTTCAACATCTGCTCAGAACCATCAGAGATAAACAACTTAACATATGGATGAACCATACATGCCATATTTATTAAAAAACATCACTTACTAATACAAAACTTTACCATTAAATGTAACCACTTTAAAAAACTACACATTTCAAGGATACTACAACAAAAATACAAACAAAATGGAACACACTGCATACAACCATACAACCTTCATTAAACCAAAGTTCAACCAAAACGGAACGTAATCCGTTAAACTGTACAACCTTTAACAGTTCATCAAACACACATACAATGTATGCAGAACCCTCGAAATCTTAAATCCCAACCTATCTCCTATTTTTAACCTTTTGTTCCTTGCATATTCATTCCATCCATCCCATATATACACTTATTCCTCCATGTTCCTTGTGCAGTGTGAAGGATCACATGATAAACCTCTCTCGTATCAAAGTCAAACAAGTCCAGGTGCATCAGGAAAAAACTACAGAACCTTGCTACAACCCTACGGAAATTCTGCACAAACATGAAATTAATTAGATGATGATGCTTTTTCCATTAAAATGTAATCAGTCAATTCAATGAGAAGTATTTACTTACGAGGACAACTCGACACACTTTTATACTTGAGATAATCCTTTTTCCCCAATAGTACTCACCTTCATAAGGTTCAAATTAATAATTTGAGATGTTGCTGCATAAATAAAACGCACTTCACACCATAAGAAACCATAACATTCACAGTTAATTAAAGGTTATGCAATTGAATTTGGAGGTGTACAGAACATGAATCCATAGAAATATTATATCAACAAATTTGTATATATTCATTCTAATGTAAATCTATTAAAGGCATGCTAACACTAACATTAAACTAGAAAATTATAAATAAGACCAAGACAATTTCAGGTTATGGCAATAACAGGGCATCAATTGTATGTTCATATCTCAGGTAAATCTAAAACATCATATATGAACTTCCCATCCAGAAAATCAGACAAATCGCAGATCAAAACACACACTTAAAAAAAAGTAACAAATACAAATTTCCAAAAATATGATGTATAACAGAATCAGTAACATAGATATTTTCGATGCTTTGGAAATTTCTGAATTCACAATATGTAACCACTGCAACCGGTGAAACACACAGGCAATGTTATATCCCTAACATGAAATTGAATGATTGGAAATGTTGGTGTAGGCCCTAGAGGCCAATAGTTTCATTAGAACTTGGTACTTGTATCAAATTATTTATTAATAATAAAAGGCATTTCTTTATTATGTTTTGTTTTCAAAATAATAAAGTCCCTAGAATAGTTAGTCTGTTTAATGAAATGTTAAGTGTGACTTAATCATGATATCTCATTAAACATAAGGACACTATTCTTAAAGTATCTGTAGTCGAGCTTTATTATAAAGTGATATAACATTAAAGCATTGAGATTATCATGTAGATAGAATGATGATCACATCTCATGGATCATGGATAGGGAGTTATCATGTTTTAACATAATTATGAATATTAGGAGTAATATTTATATTGGATTGACCCGCTATGAGAATACTACATAGAATGTTATGCAAAGTGTCATAAGTTATTCTCATGGTGAACGTGGTATATACCGCCATTCGACCTGAAACCACTATGTACCCTAGATGTAGAGTCAAGTACTTTATTACTGATCAAACGTTAATCATAACAGGATGACCATAAAGACAATTGATGGGTACTTCATAAAGCATGTTGAGGGACATGAGTGACCTAGATGGAATTTTCTCATCTTGCGTAACACGATAAATGTCTAAGGGCCTAATATTGAACTGGACAAGGGTGACACATTTTATGCCTTGAGTTCAATATAGACATAAGGGCAAAAGGATAATTATACACACAAACATTATCACATAAAAGGTTTTGTCAGATCACATGACATTTTCGTGATTTGGGTAGAAGTGATGTGTTGCTAGATATTACTCATTGTTTATCATGTTAAATGTGAGATTTAATATAATTGTCAATATCGCAAGAACCTACAGGGTCACACACATAAGGACAGATTGATGAGAGAGATAGGATAAATAAGGGACACCGTAATGTACTGTGTACTTTAGAGAATTATATAACATCGTAAGGTACGATGCACTTAAGTAAAATATGAAACATCATATAAGATGATAATAGTTAATATTATTATTATTATTATTTATAAAAGTTATAAAATATAATAATAATAATAATAAAATATGATTATTAGAATAATAGTTATTATAATATATTATTATTATTATCATCA
Organism: Vicia faba; assembly: GCA_948472305.1. NCBI lineage: Eukaryota > Viridiplantae > Streptophyta > Magnoliopsida > Fabales > Fabaceae > Vicia > Vicia faba. The sequence goes on along the minus strand of OX451735.1, from coordinate 91,969,666 downwards.
TCATTATTATTATTATTATTATTATTATTATTATATGGGGCACTTAAGTTGGGCTTTTTAGCTTGCAATCATCATAAGTGGTTCTATAAATACAAACCCTGTGCATAAGCTTTCAAGCTTGATGAAATTATGTTTGTGAATCCCTGACCATGATTTCTCTCTTTCTCTCTCACTCAAAGTCTTCATTCGTAATAGCTAGCATTGAGATTGAAGGCAATCTATTTGTGTGGACTGAGTATAGGCGTTCTTCTTCATCAACGCTCGTGATCATTCATTCGGATCTACATCAAAAGTTGTTGATCACGACAAGAGTTTATTTTCTATCACTAATCATGCTCATTTATAAGGATCATCTAAAGGGAAATTTTAATTTATGCTGCATTTTTGAATCGCAATTTTCCTTCAGTTGTATCAGAGCCACTTACAAATTTATGTATCTGATAATTGTTAATTTTATGCATTTTATATATTAATTCGATTAAAATACATAATGAATTAAATAATAAAGAAAATTGATTTTTGGGATCATGTTGTGTACGATTTGTATGATTTGATGATTGACTATGCTTTAGAATTCGACATCTGTATGGTGAAGCAATGATACATCGATCATCCATAAGTTACACAAAATTGATTGGTCAAATTCATATAAGATATGAATAATTCAGATGCAAAGGCGGTATATTTGATATACCTTTAATTTCATTGATTCAATTAATGTGATGATTGTGTTTTATATGAATGATCAATGTTCATTCTGCTTCAGAATCCAATATTTGTATGGTGAAGCAATGACATTGGATCATTTTAATTGATTAATGAATCATCACATTTTTATAGTATGAATATGTTGCATTAGAGTTTATGATGATACAAGAATTGTACTGTGAAAAGTTATAAAATTTAGGCTTGTAACGACACAAGAGTTGTGCATCAAATTTATTTGTTTTATAATATAATAATAATAGTTATTATTATATTTAAAATGAATATGAAATGTTACAACAATATCAATTTCGAAAAAGAATATGTGAAGGATACAACATATGTTAGCATGGAAGTTGTTGTAGCAATCAGTAATGTGATGACATTGGCCAAATATAATGATGGATAATAATATGACATAGCAGTGGTTTGGCGGCACAATAGAAATGTCATGTTTGGCTTATGTTTAATGATAAGGCCATGATTGGATTAAGGCCATGTTTAGTTTATGTTTGATTTTTTATCATATTATTTTAATTACTATAATAATAAGATGTTATTATTATTTATTTAAAATAATTTGGTATATAACTAGACAACAAAATTATGGATAACTCTATGAGACCAATTGCAAAAATTTAGTTTAATTTATTTAATTAACAGAATTTAAATTATAATATTAATAAAAGTGTGTTTATTATTATTTTCTTGTGGTGATCGATTATGGCCTTAGTTTTCTTTTATTTTGTTTTGGGATTTTAAAATACGACCTGCGTGTCGTGCCTCTCTTTTAATCTCTTGATGTAATTGCTTTTCTCATCTCACTCCCTCGTATGTAAAACGAGTATTCTTTTATGTAATACGTTATGAAGAAGGAGAAGAATACAATATCAAATGAGGACAACCTTGGAGATCTTGCTTGGAGAAGCTTATATTGTTATTAGGTGTAGCTTAGGTTCTCTCATTGGCTTGGGAGAACAATTGCGTTAAGGGCCATAACTATTTCATTTTGTATGTATGTAGATGCATGTGAATGTATGTTGATGCATGTGAGAGACGATTTATATGACAAATAAGTTGGTGAGATCAAACTAATTACAAATTCCCTCAAAAGAAATATTAAAGTTTATGCTTTCCAAAGTTTTAGCACTCATCAAGACTAATATCTAATAATTTAGTTTTTGCCTAATGTGGAGGTGCATGTTCTGTATTAGTAAGGTGCGATGGGGTAAATGTAATATCCAATTGCTAAAATATTGGATCGAACTTAACTAAACTAATTATAATAAGATTATGTATGTTTAGAAGCAAGAGTTTGGAAAATCCATATAATGGATTAGAATAATGAGTTATCCACCTAACTAAAATATTCAAGAATTGTATTAGATACAATTGGAAATAGTTCCTACCTAAATAACTGAGTTTTGTGTCATCAGCCTAACACAGACTTAAAACAAAGTGAAATATGGATCTCAATCCACTAGAAAATCTTCCAACAAGATTTTTTGAATCAAATGGCGAGGTTCATTTGGTTTAAGTAAAATAGTGGGAGCATATTTAATTAAAGGCCTAACTTGATATGTTATAATGATACTAATATCTTCATGATATTTATGTAGATTACCATGACAACAAACACCTCTAACAATATTTTTCGATCAATCCTTGACATGAAAAAAATTATCTGGGACAAATTTTCTGGATTGGATCCAAAACCTGAGGATTATCCTCAAACATGACAAAAAGCTATATGTCTTAGAGACACCTATCCCTGAAGAGGAGCCTCCTAGTTCTGCTCCTAAGGCTGAAAGAGATGCTTATAAGAAGCATGTCGATGATTCCAATGAAACTGCTTGTCTCATATTGGCTACCATGAACTCGGAATTACAAAAGAAACATGAGAACACAACAACATTTGATATGATCAAACATCTAAATATGCTCTATCAAGAGCAGGCAAGGCATGAGAGGTTTGAGGTTTCAAAAGCCCTTTTTCATAGCAAGTTAGCTGAGAGAACCCATGTAGGTCCCCATGTACTTAAGATGATTGGGTATGTGGAGAACCTTGAAAGGTTAGAGTTTCCCCTTATAAAGGAATTTGCGAATGATTTGATCTTGCAATTGTTGCCATAGATCTTCATTCAATTTGTCTTGAATTTCAACATGAATGACATGAACAAATGTCTTCCTTAACTGCTAAGCATGTTGAGAATTGCTCAGCTGAATCTGAAGTCAAAAGGGAAGTCCATTCTGATGGTGACTAATGGGAAGAAGCTGAACAAAAGGCCCACTAACAGGTTGGTAAAGGGAAAGGAAAGGAAGTTTCCAAATCAAAACCTACTGCTCCTGCTTTGAAGCCTAGTGGAGGCATAACAAAGAGGACACTTGCTTCCATTGCGGTAAGACTGGACACTAGAAGAGAAACTGCCTAAAGTACCTGGAAGATTAGATGAATAGAGTGGAGACTTCAACTTCAGGTATTTTTGTTATATAAATAAATTTATTTACTTCTGCATCATGGGTATTGGATACTGGATGTGGCTCTCACATTTGTACCAATGTGCAGGGGATAAAAAGGAGTGGAGAATTGGCTAAAGGTGAAGTTGATCTATGAGTTAGCAATGAAGCAAAGGTTGAGGCTTTATCTATTGGAAATTATGTATTAACTTTACCTAGTGGTTTAACAATTCAGTTAGAGAACTATTATTATGTACCTGCAATTAGCAGGAATATTATTTTCGTTTCTTGTTCGGACAAGTTTGGTTTTTCATTCATAATAAAGAACAATTGTTGTTCCATTTATTTGAATGATATATTTTATGCTACTGCATAAATTAACAATGGATTGTATGTCCTTGATCTTGAAATGCCAATTTATAACATTGATACTAAAAGAATTAAACCTAATAAGTTAAATCCAAGTTACCTTTGGCATTGTCGCTTAGGCCACATAAATGAGAAATACATTTCCAAACTCCATAAAGATGGAATTTTGGACTCTTTTGATTATGAATCATATGAAACATGCAAATCTTGTTTAATTGGAAAGATGACAAAGTCCCCATTCCAAGAAAAGGTGAAAGGGCTAATGATCTTTTGTCTCTCATACATACTGATGTATGTGGACCACTGAACATACCAGCCAAAGGAGTTTTTCAATACTTTATCACATTTATTGATGATTTCAGTAGATATGGTTATGTGTATTTAATGAAAAACAAATCTTAAACCTTTGAAAAGTTCAAGGAATTTAAGAATGAAGTACAAAAACCAAGTAGGTAAGAATATTAAAGTTCTTCGATCAGATCGAGGTGATGAATATTTAAGCCTAGAGTTTGATAACCATCTAAAAGAGTGTGGGATTCTATCCTAACCTACTCCTCCTAGAACACCATAATGGAATGGTGTATTTGAGAGAAGAAACCGAACCTTGTTAGAAATGGTACGATCCATGATGAGTCATGCCTATCTTCCAAACTCCTTTTGGGCACATGCTCTGTTGATAGTAGCTTGCACGCTTAACTGTGTTCCATCCGAAAAGGTTGAGAAGACACCATATGAGAAATGGAGTGGTAAGAAACCACATATATCTTACATGAATATTTTGGGTTGTGAAGTTTATGTGAAACAAAAAATATCAACTAAGCTTGAGCCCAAATCTGACAAATGCTTATTTATGGGGCATCCTAAAGAAACAAGAGGGTATTACTTCTACAATTCTTCCGAGGGAAAAGTGTTTATTGCTTGAACTGGAGTTTTCCTTGAAAAAGACTTTATTTTAAAAGTAATCAGTGGGAGGAAATTAAAGCTTGAAGAAATTCAAGAATCACAAAATCAGTGATACACCTATGGAGGAACTAGAACAGGAAACACAAGTAGTTGTGGAAGAGTAACCTGCTCAAGTAGAACAAGACCAGTGTAGATCAAAGAGGATACATCACCAACCTGAGAGATATGGTTATCTCGTAACTGATCAAGGTAAATGTATTACTCATGGATCAAAATGAGCCTTGCGTCTTCAAGAAGGTTAATGGGAGTATGATCATCATCTTGATATTATATGTAGATGACATATTACTCAAATTTAGTTATGTGTTTTACTTAAATGGTGGCATTGTGAGCTTGAAAAGTTCAAAGCTGAATACAGTTGTTGATTATACAAGTGAAGCCTAGTGTATTGTTGCCTTAAATGCAATAAAGGAAGTTATTTGGATCAAGAAGTTAGTTATGAACTTTGTGTAATCCATATCATTATGGATCCCATTGATTTTATTGTGACGACAATGGTGTTATCGCACAAGCTAAGGAGCCTAGATCTTACCAATGATCCAAACACACACTTAGGTGACATCACCTCATTTGAGTGATGATAAATAAGGGAATGCGAAGATATGAAAAGTACCTACACTTGACAATGTTGTTGACCCACTAAAAAATCCTCATACCCAGCAGAAGCATGATGGAAATGCTAAATCTATTTGGTATTAGGGGTATATTCTAATTGGCTCTATTGATAGTGGGAGATTGTTGGTGTAAGCCCTAAAGGCCAATAGTTTGATTAGAACTTGGTACTTGTATCAAATTATTTATTAATAATAAAATTCATTTCTTTATTAGGTTTGTTTTTCAAAATAATAAAGTCCCTAGAATAGTTGGTATGTTTAATAAAATGTTAAGTGTGACTTAATTATGAGATCCCATTAAACATAAGGACATGATTCTTAAAGTATCAGTAGTCGAGCTTTATTTTGAAGTGGGATAACATTAAAGCATTGAGATTATTATGTAGATAGACTGATGATCACATCTTGTTTTTCATGGATAAGGAGTTATCAAGTCTTGACATAGGTATGAATATTAGGAGTAATATTAATATTGGATTAACCCGCTATGAGAATACTACATAGAATGTTATGCAAAGTGTCATAAGTTATTCTCATGGTGATAGCGGTGTATACCACCCTTCAACCTGAAACCACTATGTGTAACATCCCGATTTATATTTAGTATTATTTAATTATTTTATTAATTATTATATTTTATGGTAATTAATTATATTGTGTGATTTGGTAAATATTTGAATTATTAGAATATATGTGTTATTTGAATAGTTGAGTTTATGAGTAAGTATAGAAAATAGCTAATTGGGCCTAATAATGAGAAATAGAAGTAATAAGGAGGTTTGAATTACTAATCCCAATAAGATAATCATAGTTAGTAAGGGTTATAAGAGATAATAGATTAGAACTCTCATTTTGTGAAAAGAAGAGAAGAACAAGAAGAGAAGAGGAGAACGAGGAAGAGAGAAGAGGCAAAACCAAGAGGTGAATTTTCAAGAGGTAAGGGGGGAGAATCCTTATTATTATGGGTGTGTATGGTATGCAATGGGTAGTAACATGCTAGGTGTGATTTTATTTTCATTTTCTAGATCTAAACTCTCACATGTTAGGGTTTGTGTAGAAATCTATGGATTTGATAGAAATTGATGTGTTGGATAGAATAGAATGAGTACCTTCATGTTAGGATGATGGATTATTGGTAAAATTGGAAAACATGATGTTTTGTAGTGATGGGTAGTGTTTTTGATAAGAAAAATCGTGTGGAAATTAAGTTAAAATGCAGAAAAAACCATGTTTTAGAAGTTTGAGTCGACTCAAACTAAAGGAGGTCGCTGCGAGACAAACCACCAGGAAAGGAAGTGTTGCCACACAGTTTTGTGTCGGCTCATAGTTCTTTTGCGTCAACTCATTCTTTGCATTGACTCATACATGGTTTTGCCTCGACTCATACAACAAGTTTTCTGGAAGATTTTGTAACGGCCATAACTTTTGAACCGTAACTCCGTTTCAGGCGCCGTTCGAATCATTAGAAAGCTAATGAAATAAAATATAAGATAGAGGTAGGTTTGTTGGAATTGTATGATTGGTATAAAAGTTTGGATATTATTTTTTATGAGTCATGAATGGATGATGAAATGAAATAACATGTTTGGGCATTGTTTGTTATTCGTGATATGTGTGATTGATGAACGTTATATGATTGCATTGTGTTGATGATATATATGTGTTTTTTCAAGGGTGGATAATTTGTTTTGATGGATTATTGTGATATGCGATATGATTAAGGTTTGGTGATAATCTTAATTGCATATAATTTGTTATGTTTGCACATGCATGCATGGGGAAAGTGAACTACGGTTTGTTTCTTTGATCCTTGTGTGGAAATAGAAGTGGTGAATTATATGTTCATATTGGTGGGCTTTGGTCTTGTCCAGATCAGAAGCGTTGCTTTGGTTCTAAATACTGAATCGGGAGGGAGGTGAACTTGATGTTCACGATGGTACCACATACATGAGTCGCATTGGAGTCGCATTTGTTGTTATGTGATGTTTTGCTTTGAATGCGTAATGTGTGTGATAATTGGTTTAACCATGACTTTGATGATGATTGCAATGTATGTGATGATTGTTTGAATTATTCTACTTGGATATAATTGTCTTGGTACTTGTAATGGTGAAGCCATATTGTATAGAAAATTATATGAAGTGTGATGAATTCATGGAATGTATGCTTATTATATGGATTGTTTTTATTATATATATCCATAATAATGTGAATTCTCACCCTTCTGTTGTAATGATGTTCTATGCGACATCGCGCATGTACCGAGGATTGCGATGATACTTTCTAGGATTTGTCAGAGGAGTTAGATCCTTATCTATCTGTTTATCCCTAGGTAGTGAGTTATTGCTCTGGTCTATGTAACACGAGGGGGGGGGGGGGGGGGGGGTTGAACTCATGTTTATTTGAAGAGATATTGTTATTTCTCTTATTTGAATTGTATGTTGAGAGTTCATGTTGAGTGCCCTCAGTGCATAATGATTTTAGATCCATGACTTGTTATGAGAATTTATGATTATAGTATGGGATATAATCATCATTATTATTATTATTATTATTATTATTATTATTATTATTATTATTATTATTATTATTTGAGTAAATAATTATTCCGCTGTGATGTGCATGATTTTGAAAACATGAAGTTTGAATACATGTTATGATCATGACCAATACAAATGTTTTTAATTTATTGGATATTTTGTGAATTCAAAATGTGACGCCCTCTTTGAGATGCATGTTATTTACTCTGATTATGTTATTTATGCTATGTGGGATTAGAGGGTGTCACAATAGTGGTATCAAAACAATGGTCGGTCAGATTGGCCAGGTTACTATTGAGTTTAATTCTTGTTGTATTTGATTTGTGTATATCACACAATCAATACTGTTTGTCTAAAGAGTGTTGTTGGTTGTTTGTTTGTTTGGAATCTTAGGACAATGGCTTCCGGAAGAAATAATGATTCTCTTACTGAGGCCTTGAGAATGTTGGCTGGATCTATTAGGAAGATTCCTCGGGCGAATACTGGTAACAGAGCCGAGGATGATGAGTTTCGTGCTTTGGGGAAATTTCAGAGGAACAATCCTCCTAACTTTAAAGGAGAGCATGAACCTGACAAGGCGCAATCATGGTTGAAGGCAATTGAAATGATCTTTTGAATCATGAATTGTACTGATGTGCAAAAGGTGCAGTTTGGTACTTATAAGCTGGAAAAGGAAGCTGAGGACTGGTGGAACAATACTATTCAGGTGTTTGATGAAGATGGTATTGTGGTTACTTGGAGTCTTTTCTGTGATGCTTTTTTGGAGAATTATTTTCCAGAAGATGTGCGGGGAAAGAAAGAGGTGGAATTCCTTGAGCTGAAGCAGGGTAATGGGATGATAGTTGAGTATCCAGCTAGATTTCAAGAGCTGATTAAGTATTGTCCTTATTACAATACCACTAATGCTGATAGGTCTATGTGTCTGATGTTTGTGAATGGTTTGAGACCTGATATCAAGAAGGCTATTGGTTACCAACATATTGCTCGTTTTTTTGAGTTGGTAATCAAGAGTAGGATTTATGATGAAGATAGTAGGGAGAGAGCTTCTTACTATAAGAGTTTGAATGATGGGAAAGGAAAAGGTCAATTCCGTCGGAAGCTGTATGATGATAAGAGGAAACAACAAGTTGGTTATGGCAAGAAGCCAAGTGAGGGAGGGGATTCTACTCTGTTTAAGTGCTTCAAGTGTGGTGTAGAAGGACACCGTGCTTCTGAATGTGGGAAGGGTGTTGGGAAGTGCTTTAAGTGTGGCAAGCCAGGTCACAAAGCTAATGATTGAAGGGTTGGTTAGAGTGTGACTTGCTACAACTGTGGTGAGCAAGGGCATATTAGCACCAAGTGTGATAAGCCAAAGAAGGAGCAAGATAGAGGGAAAATGTTTGCATTATCTAGTTCTGAGACTGCTGCCGAGGATAGACTAAACTGAGGTACGTGTTTATTAATGGTACACCTTTGATTTCTATCATTGATACTGGTGCAACACATTCTTTCATTTCTTTGGATTGTGTTAAGAGGTTGAATCTTAAATTGTATGATATGCATGGAAATATGATTATTGATACTCCTACTACGGGTTGTGTCTACTTCTATTGTTTGTTTGAATTGTCCACTGAGTATCTTTGGTAGACAATTTGGGATTGATTTAGTTTGTCTTCTGTTAGATCAAATTGATGTGATTCTTGGTATGAATTGGTTGGAGTACAATCATGTTTATATCAACTATTTTTATATACAATTATCTTTCGTAATTCTGGTGTCGAGAGGAATTTGTTTTTGTCTGCTAAGAAAGTAGATGAGTCTGTGCAAGATGATGCCATGTTGTTTGCTTTGTTGGCAACATTGGATCTTGGCAAGAAGCAAACTATTGGTGATTTCCCTATTGTCCGTGATTTTCCTAAGATGTTTCCTGAAGATGTGAGTGATTTACCTACAGAACATGAGGTGGAGTTTACAATCGACTTAGTTCCTGAAACTAGTCCTATTTTGATGGCTCCATATTGGATATTGATAACACCGAATCACACTATGTTTCTGACTCGAATATCACATGTTTTCCTTAGTTTTATTATTGTTTTTCTAGTATTATGCCCTTTTTTACTTTGTTTTCAGGTCACATGTCCTTTCAGAGCCTTCAGAGAAGAAACGAGCGAAAACGCCAGAAAAATAGAGTTTTCCCAAGAAAATACACATATGGCGTCCAGCTCCGTGCCGGCTACAGGGAACACACTGACATGACGCACTTTCACCCAGGGGCCAACTTCCACGTTCCCACGATCTCTCCATTTTCAGTCACCGCGCCCGAGGGGAGGGTGGCCGCGCCCGCGGCCTTCACAAACCATTTCCCGCTCAGAAGGAGTTGAGGGGCATGCTCGTCTTTAGAGTTTCAGGATCTTCTATAAATAGCAAGTTCATTTCATTTTCGTTTTCATCCAAACTTAGATGCAAACTTAGATCCAGTCAAGTTACTGCTTAGGCATATATTACTACTTTGTAAAGTGATAATCTTCTCACATCGGGAAGTTATCACACTTGAGTGTGCGAGTTTGTATTCAAGTTTGGAGCACTTTGGTTGAAGTTTATCATACTATCTTTTACATTTCAACGACTTGTATCAGATTCAAGCCTCCGATTGGAGCAAGGTTCTAATTTAATTGCTGTCATTTATTTTATGCTCTTACCATAGACTACATGTTTTATAGACTCTAAATGCTCTTACCATAGTCTACACGTTTTATAGACTCTAAATGCTCTTACCATAGTCTACATGTTTTATATACTCTAAATGCTCTTACCATAGTCTACACGTTTTATAGATTCTAAATGCACTTACCATAGTCTACACATTTTATAGACTCTAAACGCTCTTACCATAGTCTACACGTTTTATAGACTCTAAACGCTCTTATCATAGTCTACATGTTTTATAGACTTTAAATGCTTACAATGTCTAGCTAAATTTATTAGGGTTAGAATGTAAGGATCGAATCATAACTATGTTCTGCATGCCATGCTAATAGAAATACCTTTGGGATGTTTTAGTTTTTAATACTGGTTTAAATGTGCTTAAAAGTTTATGGGTAAGATCGAAAGTTATCCATACTTGAGATTAAGCCAGATTAGTTCTTGACCAAACGAAAAGAGCGAAAGCAGTTCATTTGGTTAAGTAGGATTACTTGATATAGTTTTAGAAAACGATTTTGAAACTATTTGCGGATGCGTTTGTGGTATTAAAATCTGATTCTTGGTCAAAAGCCAAGGATCTCTTTAAGTTATGTTTTCCAAATTAAAACACTTTTTCACTAAGTCAAAATAACTTGTTTCTTAAAAATAGGTTTACTTCTTTAACGCGTTAGGCGCCCTTTATAAGTGACAATAGAGGAATTTAATTTAAAGAGTAAACTCGGTTCTTAGTATGCAAAAGCTACAAGTTCCTGTTAAACAGTTCTTTGCTATAAATGGAAAATATTGCCCAAAAGTAAATACTATACATGCATGCTAGGACATTGTCTGATCTCGTGATTTACATTCGATCTCGTTTGTTTTATCTCTTTAATTTTATTCGCTTTTATTTCCCTGTACTGAACTCAATCCCTTACTGACCTGCCTTAGATAAACACCTTAACAATAGAGTCGATAGATTGACAATTGGTCTTTGTGGTTCGATAATCTTATATATTACTTCGATAGGCTGTGCACTTGCAGTTATAATTTAGACTATACAGTAAAAGCCCATCAAGTTTTTGGCGCCGTTGCCAGGGACCAACTTTGCCAAATTTCATACCTTTTTTTGTTATCCCGTTTAGACTAAGGCTACTTATTTAGTCGGTAGATGCGTAGAAATCGTAGCACCGGTAACCTAATAGATCCTTTAGTAGAACCTGAATGTTTCGCTCGAGCCCGTCTCTTTATACAAAAGTTGAAGAAAGCTATGGCCGAGGACCGTAATCAAAGACCGCTTAAGGAATTTGCCCAACCATCTAACGAGGAACCTAGTTCTAGTATAGTAAATCCAGCTATAATAACTAACAACTTCGAACTAAAACCCTCGCTATTACAATTAGTTCAACAAAACCAATTCGATGGTCTCACTACCGAGAACCCGAATCAATACTTGAAGGCATTTATCCAATTAGCCGACACCCTCAAAGCAAATGGTGCCACATCTGAAGCAATACGCCTAAGATTGTTTCCATTCTCAGTAAGAGGGAAAGCTCACAATTGGTTAGATTCCCTCCCTGCCAATTCGATAACAACTTGGGAGGACCTTAGAAGAGTGTTCCTTGCCAGGTATTTTCCCCCTAGAAAAACCGCTATTCTTAGAAACCTGGTCACTAGATTCACCCAAAACCAGGGAGAATCTCTATTTGAAGCTTGGGAAAGATATAAAGACATTTTAAGAGCTTGTCCACACCATGGCCTAGAGCAATGGTTGATCATTCACACCTTTTATAATGGACTCCATTATAATACCAAAATGTCTATCGACGCCGCCACAGGTGGTGCACTGATGAACAAACCTTACCCTGAAGCTTGTGCCCTGATCGAAGATATGGCCTAAAATCATTACAAATGGGGGGCAGAACGAGCGACAGTGGAGAAGAAGGAGAACCAAGGAGGGGTGCATGAGATAAGTAGCATGAACATGATGCAAGCTAAAATGGACGCCCTAGCCTTAAGAGTAGATAACATATCCCAAAACCCTTCCACAGTAGCTGCACTCCACATGGAATTCAAACTCTGTGGAACCCAAGGACATCCAACTTCATATTTTTACCTGTTGAATGAGTCTAGCTTAGAACAAGTCAATTACACCCAAGGAAACCCGTTCTCGAACACCTATAACCCTGGATGGAGGAATCAGCCGAATTTTTCCTATAAAAACAACAATCCAATCCAACATCCTGGAACACCCAGACCGCAAGGTTTTCAACCTCAAAAATCAAACCAACCTATGCAAGCTGTGCCACCAAGACCAAATCTTAGGGAAACCCCAGATACTTTGATCACAACACAGACTCAGCAAAACAAAGAATTTATGAACCAAAACACCCATACAAACAGTAACACAACTAGCAACTAAGTTTGACCAAATGATGACCCATCATAAGATGCTCGAGACTCAGATCTCGCAAGTAGCTCAAACACAAGCCACACAAACTACACCTGGAGGACAATTCCCTGGAAAAACTCAACCTAATCCTAAAGGACAAGCGAATGCTACCACTCTAAGAAGTGGAACCGCTTACGATGGACCGAAACTTCCAACGATGTGTGTACTAGAAAAACCAAAAAAAGATAGCATACCTGAGGACCAAGTAGAGAAACCAGAGGAACCAAGAACCCAACAGAACCAGGTGGAAGAATCGAAAGATAAAACTTATACACCACCTCCACCCTATAAACCTCCAATACCATACCCACAATGACTTAAACAAACCAAGATAGAAAGCCAATACCAAAAATTCATCAAAGTAATAGAGAAACTCCATGTAGAGATTCCCTTTACCGAAGCGATTACCCAAATACCATCATATGCTAAATTCTTAAAAGACATGTTGTCAAACAAACGCAGACTCGACGATCCTAAACCCCTAGAATGTCATTCCATCTCTGAAAATAAACTTGCAAAAAAGGACAAAGATCCTGGAAGTTTTTCTATTCCTTGCATCCTAGGAAATCATATGATCAACAAAGCTTTCTTAGATCTAGGAGCAAGCGTAAGCTTAATGCCTTTGGCATTCTGCAAGAGGTTAAACTTAGGAGAACTACAACCAACCAAAATGTCTTTACAAATAGCTGATAGATCTGTCAAGTACCCCAAAGGGATATTAGAGGATATACTAGTTAGAATAGGTCAGTTGTATATCCCAACCGATTTCGTGGTAATGGATATTAAAGAAGATGACGAAATCCCGATTCTCTTAGGAAGACCATTCTTGTCAACCGCCGGAGCTATAATTGACGTTAAGAAAGGAAAACTTACCTTCGAAGTAGGAGATGAAAAGATAGAATTTATCCTCTCTAAATTCCTTATGGCACCTGTGATAGGAGATGCATGTTATGCAATAGACATCATTGATGAATGCGTATACGAACTTGAGCAAGATGAATCCTTAATTAAACTACCACCAACACCCATTATAGAGGATGATGGATATAAAGAACCTTACATTGATGACAACCTATTTGAATGTTTAGCTCTTACACCCGATCCTATGCCGTGTCTTAAAAAGCCATCTCTAGAACTCAAAGAACTACCAAAGAATCTAAGATATGAGTTTTTGGACGAAGAGATGAATCGCCCAGTTATAATTAACGCCACTCTTGGCCAAAACAAAAAAAAATCAACTCTTAGATACCTTGTGAAGTAACCCTTTAGCATTAGGATATAAAATCTCTGACTTGAAAGGGATAAGCCCGTCCGTATGCATGCATCGGATCATGCTAGAAGAAAATTTGAAACCCTCTAGAGAGCATCAGAGAAGAATAAATACTATTATGAGTGATGTAGTTAAGAAAGAAGTTCTTAAGTTACTGGAAGCTGGTATAATATATCAGATATCGGATAGTGAGTGGGTAAGTCCTGTACATGTGGTGTCGAAGAAAGGAGGCATCACGGTTGTTGAAAATGATAAGGGAGACAAAGTAGCAAAACGAACAGAAGGAGGATGGCGTATATGCATCGATTACAGAAAGCTAAATAAGGCGACTAGAAAAGATCATTTCCCACTTCCATTTAAAGATCAGATGCTCGAACGTCTAGCTAGGCATTCGTATTTCTGTTATCTAGATGGATATTCCGGATTTTTCCAAATCCCTATTCACCCAGAGGACCAAGAAAAAACTACATTCACCTGTCCTTATGGAACGTTTTCCTATAGGCGGATGCCCTTTGGACTCTGTAATGCACCTGCCACCTTCCAACGTTGTATGATGTCCATATTTGCGGACTATCTCGATGAAATTATGGAAGTATTCATGGATGATTTTTATGTATGTGGATTAGATTTCAAAAATTGTCTCTCGAACCTTGAGAAAATCTTTGAAAGATGTGTGGAAGTGAACCTTGTGTTGAATTGGGAGAAGTGTCACTTTATGGTCAACGAAGGAATAGTTTTAGGACATGACATCTCCGAGAGAGGGATAGAAGTTAACAAAGCCAAAATAGAAGTTATAGAGAACCTCAACCCACCTAAAACCGTTAGGGAAGTACGAAGTTTTCTAGGACATGCTGGATTCTACCGACGCTTTATAAAAGACTTCTCCAAAATAACAAAACCCTTAACTAACCTTCTTATGAAAGATGCTGAATTTGACTTTAATGAGAAGTGTCTTGAAGCCTTCAACATTCTAAAACAAGCGCTGATTTCAGTTCTTGTCATTCAACCCCCTGACTGGGAGCAACCATTTGAAATCATGTGCGATGCTAGTGACTATGCAGTTGGGGCTGTCTTAGGGCAAAGAAAAGACAAGAAATTACATGTCATTTACTATGCCAGTAGAACCCTAGATACCGCCCAACTTAACTACACAACTATAGAGAAGGAATTGCTAGCTGTAGTATTCGCAATCGATAAGTTCCAATCTTATTTAGTAAGAGCTAAGATTGTAGTTTATACTAATCACGCAACAATCCGATATCTGTTAAATAAAAAAGACGCTAAGCCGAGATTGCTCAGGTGGATTCTCTTACTCCAAGAATTTGACTTAGATATTAAGGATAAGAGAGGCACTGCGAATTTAGTAGCCAATCATCTATCTAGGCTAGAACATTTGAAACCAGATCTAATACCAATAGACGATCACTTCACTTACGACGGACTGATAGCTAGGATAAACACAATGAGCGAGGATGACTCTGAAACCTATAAAGAATTTAAACTGGAAAAAGTCTCAATGATAAGAAACGTACCTTGGCACGCAGACATTGTGAACTATCTAGCTGCTGACATCATACCCCTAGACTTAAGTTTTCAACAAAACAAAAATTTCTTTAATGACATCAAAAGCTTTTATTGGGACGAACCACTCTTGTTCAAAAGAGGAATAGACAACATATTTATATGATGTGTTCCAGAGGAGGAAGTGGAAAGCGTCATCAAACATTGTCATGCCGCGCCTCATGGTGGACACGCAAGCACATCAAAGACATGTGCCAAAATCTTTCAAGCAGGACTTTACTGGCCATCTTTATGGCGAGATGTCCACACTTACATCACCAAGTGTGACCGGTGTCAACGCACTGGGAACATTTCAAGGCGTGAAGAAATGCCATTAAGAAATATTCAAGAGGTAGAACTCTTTGACGTATGGGGTATAGATTTCATGGGGCCTTTTCCATCATCAATGGGAAATAAATATATTCTTGTGGCAGTTGACTATGTGTCCAAGTGGATAGAAGCAATATCGGCCCCCACAAATGACACGAGAGTAGTGATCAAATTGTTCAAGAACATCATATTCCCTAGATTTGGAACACCCCGTCTAGTCATAAGTGATGGAGGATCGCACTTTATATCCAAGATATTCAATAAACTTTTAAAAAAATATGGAGTCAAACATAGAGTAGCAACACCATATCACCCTCAAACCAGTGGCCAAGTGGAGGTATCGAATAGGAAAATCAAGCAAATCCTAGAAAAAACCGTGTCAATATCCAGAAAGGATTGGTCCGGAAAGCTGAAAGATGCACTTTGGGTGTATAGAATAACTTACAAAACCCCTATTGGAACTACCCCATATCAATTGGTCTATGGAAAATCCTGCCACTTACCTTTCGAGTTAGAACACAAAGCCTATTGGGCTATAAAATCCTTGAATTTAGACTACCTAAGAGCTGGAGAGAAACGAATTCTGGACATACATAAGTTCGAAGAACTCCGCCTAAATTCTTATGAGAATGCCATCATCTATAAAGAAATAACAAAGATATGGCACGACAAGAAAATTACTAAGAAAGAATTAAATGTAGGCGATCCTATTCTTCTGTTTAATTCCAGATTACGACTTTTTCCTGGAAAGCTACGTTCAAGATGGACAGGTCCATTCGAGGTATCAAAAGTGTTAGTATTAGGAGCTGTAGAAATCAAGAATAACTCAAGCGCTCCTTTCGTGGTAAATGGACAACGACTGAAGTTGTATAGAGGAGGTGACCTGCCTATTGACTACTCTAGTCAGACTCTGATAGACCCACCAATCCCAACATGAAAATACCAAGTGCTCTTATATCACCTTTTTCAGATAGATTTCGTTTATGGACTCGATGTCATCTTCAGAGACGACGCTCAGAGGGAGCGATTTGCTACATTGTCTGCTCGACCGATGCTTCTGACTAGATACCCTGATTCTGCTTGCATGGATGCACTAGGCATTGAGGCAAGTATCTGTTATCTGTGCCATCAGGTCAGTTGGGATGCATATGCTGACGAGATACACGTGACCTACAGGAACCTCACCTTGGAGTTCCTCAACTCACTTGAGTATGAACCCTATGTTGGCAGCAGAGAGGACCGTGGGCGGATTAGTTTTCGCATATTCAGAGCAGAGTATGCTTTTACTTTGAGACAGTTCGGAGATCTGCTTGGATTCGAGATTGCACTTACTGCCATCTCTGAGCTTCTCAGGAACCCATGATCTTTTGTAGATAACTCCTCCTTGCTACATACAACTAACAAGTTCATCCTAGGTGATGGGGATGACTTGTCAAAGTGCAGATATCCACCATTTGACTTTGGTCCAGGATGTCAAGATATTTTGTATGACATGTCTTCCAAGATCTTCAGGTTAAGGACTCCCCCTGAAACTCAGCTCAGATCTTTGTAGAGAATTAAGTGAATTCTCCTTCACATGCTGCAGTTTATGTGATTGGTAGACATAACCTGTTCTATACCTATCTTCCTTGGAAATCACTAAGATCATGAGAAATAAACTCAAGCATCTTATAGAACAAGGTAGGATGAATTCCCTTTCACATCAGCTTGATCATACTACTCCCTCTGAACAAACTGTTATCCAACTTCCCTCTTTATGGATACAGTGTAGAGCTCTTTACTTTAGACACATAGTAAATACTCTTTATTTGGAATTTGCCACAGGTTCCAAATTAAGAGTCTTTGGTTTGCTTGCTGTACAAGTTTCAGGTTGCCACATTCTGTAACTTGTACTAGAAGAAACTTCATTATCAATCTGGGACTTATCCGTCTTTCCTCAACAACTGATGTCTTCAACAGTTGTGATGTTGTACATTCTTTATCATCACAAGCTTTAGATTTAACACATAAAGATTCTTCTTCCATCATTTATTCAATTAGAATTATCTAATCACACTAGACTGATTACTTCTTCATGCTTGCTAAGCATATTTACTTGGTTGAAGACACAGAAATGATTTCCATCATCCACAGCTTTAAAGTCCTTTTAAGTGCATTTAGCTCAGCACATATACTCCCTTAAACTCACAACTGGAGTAGATGACCTGTTGATCGTGTCCTGATCAATTATTTCAAAACAGATGTCTCCTCTTCCAGATCAGGAGTAGGTTCCAAACATATGTACTCACATTACATGTGTTTAGCACCCAGAACATATGTTCTTCAACTGGTAGTTGCATGATGTTCTAACATCCTTAAGAACATTAGTTGCATCTTCTTGGAACACATCATCCTTGATAATCTTCAAGGTCTTCAAGTGGCTTGCAGACGCATATGAGAATCATTGATCAATCAACAACAAAAATAATAGCTCTAGAGTTCTTCTTTCACTTTTAGGGGTTGTATCAGAAGCTATGCAGCGGAATAGCAGTACTTCACCAGAACTTACACAGTGCTTACTCCATATTGTAAGCATGACACATAAGGATTGAAAATAAATCAATCCCACAAGTTGTTTGCTTCTTCACCGAACAACTTTCTAAACCCAACTCTACAGCCCTGTTAAAAGAAGGCTTTATAAACACATGTGATGCCTTATCAATATCTTCACTCCCGCATGAAGATTTTGATAATATTCTTCTCTGTGCTGAATACAGGTTGAACAATGCACTCCAAAATCTTTACTCCCGCATGAGGTCTTTGAATTTGTTCAAACACTTTCATCATAGCTGATCTAGTTTCTCCCAAATTGGTCTATCCTCCACTCCTAGGGACCAAACAATATGAACACTACTGGTTCAAACAATATTCTACCTTGTACACAATCGGAAAGTATCCCCCATGGATCTCATCCAGAGTCAGACAGGATGCTTGCTCTGATACCAATTGAAATTCCGAGAATGTCACAGACTCAGAATGTCTAATGGAATGTTAAGACCTCTGATCTGACATTAAGCGCTGTACAGGTAGAATAGGCTGTACTTTTGATATCTGTTCTACAACAGTCACTGGACTAACATACCAGAGCCAGCAACACGCAGGTTCTGATTTACTGAAGTTCAGAACAGTTAAGGTTAGTCTTATACATTGATGTTACGAGGAATGCTGTGACATCAAAGTAAATAACCAATACAGAAAGTAAATAACACACAGAATTGTTCACCCAGTTCGGTTCAACCAACCTACATCTGGGGGCTTCCAAGCCAGGGATAAAGTTCACTATTAGTAGTATCAATTCAAAGACCCTACAGCCAACATACTCGTTGACAGCCTTCTCACTTAATCACTACCCAATGACACTTTTACCTAAGATCCAATCCTAGATATGAGACCCCTCTCACTCCCCCTCAATCACCTCAGTGATAACTTTCTACAGTACATAAACTGTTCAGAAGATACACTTCCATTACACATCTTGATCATGCTTAAAAGCTTCAATCAAGTATAATGCATACATCCTTTAACCTACAGGTTTCAAGGAGTATGGTGACCATCCCACAGCCCGGGTGGTTCACAACTAGCCCTAAATGATTACATCTTGTCAATCTGCAATCACACCAAATTAGGTTACAATACTTCTATTTATAACACTTTTGGATTTGGGCCTTCATATGACAGCAATGCAGCTTTAACGACCTGCATAAAATAAGCAGAAAACTTCTGCTACAAGTTAGGTCTTCAATCGAGCTTTTCTCCTTATCCTTAGCTTCTGATTGAATCTTCTAGGGCTCCACGTATGCCTTCAATTTTCGCTACTTGTTATGCATTCTATTTGGCCGAATATTCTGCATAACTTTAGGAACAGAACTGCATCAGTCTTGACAGTTCAGTAGTTTGATGTCTGGTATGATGTTATGACATCTCTTGAGACATGTTGTTCCAGATGTTGATCAACATGTTTAGGCATTTACAATAGAATTTTCAGGCTGTTCCTATTGTACATTACATTACATTATTGTTGTTGCTATTTGTTTTACAAGAGATGAGCCAATCCCAAACGAAGGCACTTACAATCTCCCCCTTTGGCTAATTTTGGCTAAAACACATACAACAATAATACTAACCATTCAGGACCTCTTGAGGCACAGGAGGAAGAGGATGCACCTCATTCCCTTTTAGACCACGAACCATTTCTTGTCACTGATGGTGGAAAAAGAGGACCGTGGGAGATAAACTATCCTTTCAGAGGCATCAGATAACCTTTAAGGAGTGACCAGAATATCTCCCTTGTAACTCAGAACACAGGTCACAACTGTGTTCATAACTCAGATCACAAGTCACAAAGAAATTCACGCCATTTGAATTTCTGCTGAGTTTGTGACAAGTCTTTGTGATCAAAATTTTGAGTAGCTGCTGCAACGAGGACAGTTTCTAACAGTACTCCTTTCTCCCCCTTTTTGGCCAAAAATTGCCAAAGAAAGCCCTCACAAAACCAGATCCAAGAACAGTTTTCCCAAATCCGTATAAACCCCATGATGGTTGTGAGAGAAAAGAGTGTGTGACAGGAGGTTATATAAGGAGATACCAGGTTCAAGAAGATGGTAATATAAAATCTTGGTCAAGGATACCTGTTAAAGCATGTGCATATTTCAGACTGACTGTGCATGTATTTTAGACGTATTTGTTTGTTTCTGCCAATACCACAAAAAGAACCAGTCCTAATACATGCATAAGTTTAGGTCAAAGCAATTCCTGAATAAAATCAGCCTTTGACCCATTTTCGGGACTGAAGATTTATTCCTTCTAGGAAACAGAATACCAATGACGTGGCGAAGTTATTTTCCCGTATTCTTCTTGATTTCCACAAGGTTGCAATGTCGTTGGTAATGTCATGACACTTACTTAGACATTACCTTGCATTCTTCAACAACAGCAGCCTTCTTTTTACTTCTCTCGTTTAGGCACAGAGAAGGGCACTTTAACCAGCTAGTAGCAAGAGATTAGCAGCCTTAAGCATGGCCATCACTCATGCTTTGTGTTGCTGAGATCCAATACACCAGAAGACTCCAACATGCTTCACAGGACATCACACAAATTTAGATGCCACTTCTATTTCTTGTAGTAAAATAACCCCTTGAACATATGCTGAATATATCTGATTTACTTCTTCTGATCTTCCATTCACTAGTAGTTGTTGGAGCTAGTGAAGTCTGATTTGCTAGACCAATTTGCTATTGATAAGATCTGAATCTTCCAAATTGCTCCAAAAGTATCAAAACTGCCACTTATGATACTTTTAAGAATCTCTGAGATTTTCTTCCTAACCCCAGTCCAATAACAAGAGCAATTCTTCAATCTCCTGTTGTTGAGACATTATCCATGACTTCACAATGTCATATTATCAGAACACATAAACATCAGCATACCACTGCCCTCTTCTGACTTCTGATCTTCAGATTAAGTCCAACATTACAGATACAGAGTCTCCCTTCAATGTATATTGTAATTGGAAAAGTGCAACACTCAGTGACTTCCCTTGTTAAGGCCAATCAAAACAGTGGCGTGGAAACCAGTAGCACTAGCTCTGAGGTGGTAACTTCAAGCACCCTGAACTAGTCTTAGAATAGTAAGGACATCTCTGATTCATGCCCTTGCGCTTCCACACTTATCATGACTCTCATGTAGCCATAGTCTGAAACCAACCTCCAACCTTCTTAGTGTGCTTACAAGCTTTACTAAGATTTAGACTTTCTAGAAGGATTATCCTTTGATCATGTCATCCTTCTGTATAATATATTTACTAGTAGTTGCTAATACTAGTAAATTCTTCAGACCACAACAGTAGTTATGCGTTGTTAAGCATACTACTTTTAAACACAAGTAGAATCTACTTATTCCAAACCAACAATAAAACTGCCACACTAGAATATTAAGATTCACAGTTCCAAGTCTCTGCCACGGACTTCTAACAATAAATGATGTTACAGCATGAACCTATCTGCTTGGATTCTGAAGTTAACATCCAGGGGATTGATGCCCTTTTATATTCCCCATAAGAAAGGTATGATTACTCACCAGAATATTCTTAGAGAGAAATAAACTCTCTACCAAGTTCTGAGAAATAGGTTCAGAATACAGCCTTGCATACATATTAGACAAACAATTAGTCTCCCATCGAAGTGCATATATATATCTTTATGCAAGATCCTAATGAATACTTAGTCTCCCGTCAAAGTATTCATTATGTCATCTTCTCAAGGTAGGATCATTATTCTAACAATCTTCTGTTCCATGCATGAAGAACCACAACAACCACATAACCATGCAGCAACTAGCATGGATCACTTTCACCTTGTCTGCTGACCCTTGAACAGTACAAAGGAGTTAATTGTACCATACTCCTGTAGACAAGAGCAAACCAAGTTGTTCACATAAATGAACTTCAAGTAAGAAGAGGATCTTCTCAGGAACCCATGATCTTTTGTAGATAACTCCTCCTTGCTACATACAACTAACAAGTTCATCCTAGGTGATGGGGATGACTTGTCAAAGTGCAGATATCCACCATTTGACTTTGGTCCAGGATGTCAAGATATTTTGTATGACATGTCTTCCAAGATCTTCAGGTTAAGGACTCCCCCTGAAACTCAGCTCAGATCTTTGTAGAGAATTAAGTGAATTCTCCTTCACATGTTGCAGTTTATGTGATTGGTAGACATAACCTGTTCTATACCTATCTTCCTTGGAAATCACTAAGATCATGAGAAATAAACTCAAGCATCTTATAGAATAAGGTAGGATGAATTCCCTTTCACATCAGCTTGATCATACTACTCCCTCTGAACAAACTGTTATCCAACTTCCCTCTTTATGGATACAGTGTAGAGCTCTTTACTTTAGACACATAGTAAATACTCTTTATTTGGAATTTGCCACAGGTTCCAAATTAAGAGTCTTTGGTTTGCTTGCTGTACAAGTTTCAGGTTGCCACATTCTGTAACTTGTACTAGAAGAAACTTCATTATCAATCTGGGACTTATCCGTCTTTCCTCAACAACTGATGTCTTCAACAGTTGTGATGTTGTACATTCTTTATCATCACAAGCTTTAGATTTAACACATAAAGATTCTTCTTCCATCATTTATTCAATTAGAATTATCTAATCACACTAGACTGATTACTTCTTCATGCTTGCTAAGCATATTTACTTGGTTGAAGACACAGAAATGATTTCCATCATCCACAGCTTTAAAGTCCTTTTAAGTGCATTTAGCTCAGCACATATACTCCCTTAAACTCACAACTGGAGTAGATGACCTGTTGATCGTGTCCTGATCAATTATTTCAAAACAGATGTCTCCTCTTCCAGATCAGGAGTAGGTTCCAAACATATGTACTCACATTACATGTGTTTAGCACCCAGAACATCTGTTCTTCAACTGGTAGTTGCATGATGTTCTAACATCCTTAAGAACATTAGTTGCATCTTCTTGGAACACATCATCCTTGATAATCTTCAAGGTCTTCAAGTGGCTTGCAGACGCATATGAGAATCATTGATCAATCAACAACAAAAATAATAGCTCTAGAGTTCTTCTTTCACTTTTAGGGGTTGTATCAGAAGCTATGCAGCGGAATAGCAGTACTTCACCAGAACTTACACAGTGCTTACTCCATATAGTAAGCATGACACATAAGGATTGAAAATAAATCAATCCCACAAGTTGTTTGCTTCTTCACCGAACAACTTTCTAAACCCAACTCTACAGCCCTGTTAAAAGAAGGCTTTATAAACACATGTGATGCCTTATCAATATCTTCACTCCCGCATGAAGATTTTGATAATATTCTTCTCTGTGCTGAATACAGGTTGAACAATGCACTCCAAAATCTTTACTCCCGCATGAGGTCTTTGAATTTGTTCAAACACTTTCATCATAGCTGATCTAGTTTCTCCCAAATTGGTCCATCCTCCACTCCTAGGGACCAAACAATATGAACACTACTGGTTCAAACAATATTCTACCTTGTACACAATCGGAAAGTATCCCCCATGGATCTCATCCAGAGTCAGACAGGATGCCTGCTCTGATACCAATTGAAATTCCAGGAATGTCACAGACTCAGAATGTCTAATGGAATGTTAAGACCTTTGATCTGACATTAAGCGCTGTACAGGTAGAATAGGTTGTACTTTTGATATCTGTTCTACAACAGTCACTGGACTAACATACCAGAGCCAGCAACACGCAGGTTCTGATTTACTGAAGTTCAGAACAGTTAAGGCTAATCTTATACATTGATGTTACGAGGAATGCTGTGACATCAAAGTAAATAACCAATACAGAAAGTAAATAACACACAGAATTGTTCACCCAGTTCAGTTCAACCAACCTACATCTGGGGGCTTCCAAGCCAGGGATAAAGTTCACTATTAGTAGTATCAATTCAAAGACCCTACAGCCAACATACCCGTTGACAGCCTTCTCACTTAATCACTACCCAATGACACTTTTACCTAAGATCCAATCCTAGATATGAGACCCCTCTCACTCCCCCTCAATCACCTCAGTGATAACTTTCTACAGTACATAAACTGTTCAGAAGATACACTTCCATTACACATCTTGATCATGCTTAAAAGCTTCAATCAAGTACAATGCATACATCCTTTAACCTACAGGTTTCAAGGAGTATGGTGACCATCCCACAGCCCGGGTGGTTCACAACTAGCCCTAAATGATTACATCTTGTCAATCTGCAATCACACCAAATTAGGTTACAATACTTCTATTTATAACACTTTTGGATTTGGGCCTTCATATGACAGCAATGCAGCTTTAACGACCTGCATAAAATAAGCAGAAAACTTCTGCTACAAGTTAGGTCTTCAATCGAGCTTTTCTCCTTATCCTTAGCTTCTGATTGAATCTTCTAGGGCTCCACGTATGCCTTCAATTTTCGCTACTTGTTATGCATTCTATTTGGCCGAATATTCTGCATAACTTTAGGAACAGAACTGCATCAGTCTTGACAGTTCAATAGTTTGATGTCTGGTATGATGTTATGACATCTCTTGAGACATGTTGTTCCAGATGTTGATCAACATGTTTAGGCATTTACAATAGAATTTTCAGGCTGTTCCTATTGTACATTACATTACATTATTGTTGTTGCTATTTGTTTTACAAGAGATGAGCCAATCCCAAACGAAGGCACTTACACTTACATTTACATATATATTGTGTGTTTATTTTATTTTCTCTTAACTTGTTTTATTTTATTTTGCAAAAATTAGAAAATAAAATGTATGTGTATGATATACACATGTATTTTACAAAAAAAAATATATTTTCACCTTAAAACGCTAGGTACACCCCAAGTGACAAGAGCAAGCCACCATTTTTGAAGCCCAATTGCCCAAAGAACAAAATCGGGCCCAGCTAGAAATTCAACAGGCCGCGCCCGCGGAGGGAGGGACTGCGCCCGTGGACCTCCAACGGTAATAAATGGCTACTTTTCGGAAAACTCACCATTTAATCCATTTTTTCCTATTTAAACCCCATTTTCTTCCTCATTTTACCCATATTTTCATACCTTACCTTCAATAATTTCTCCACTTCAACTAATTCTCTATTATATTTCTTTTCCCACTACAAACCTTCCAAATCTATAAAAATCACTATTTTCTTCCTTCCAAAACAATCAAAATGGACTTCAATGGGTATGTTCTTCGAAGCGACAAACCAGGATCCACACAAAGGAAGCTGCTCGAAAAGCTACAGTCTACGACAATTTATTCAACCAGGTATATTGACGAAGACTGTCTCTACACTTTAGGTATTTATCATAGTGTTTTTCATTTATTAGATAAAATAGACATGCATAATATTTTCTCTGCAAAAGAAACTACCTACCCAAGGTTGACATATGAGTTTTTAAGTTCACTTATTTATAATGTCACACCTAACACTGCTAGTACCGTAGGTGGGGTACAATTTAGAATGTTTAATCGTGAATATAGTTACTCCTCCGACGGTTTAGCTGAGTTGTTAGGGATGCCTTTTGGGAAGGTGTTATTTGTGAAACACCCTTGGATACGGAATGGACAATCGCTGGCTATGCTTTCTGGCAAAAACTTACAAACCAAGAAGCAAATTATTTTGATTGCCTGCTAGCCTCGAGTGTCCATAATCCGGCCATCCGTGTCTTTCGATACCTTTTAGCATCCACCATCTTTGCTTGGGAAAACCCGAACAAGGTGAATGCTAAAGAGTTAATTATTATGCAAGCATGCCTCACCGACACCAAAATTAACCCGATGCCCTTTATGATTGCTCACATGAGCTATGTCCGAAAAAAGGGGGCACCGATTTCTTTTGGTGGCCTGGTTACTAATATCGCTCGTGCCCTTGGCTTGGCCATCGAGCTTGCTACTTTAGAGGCACTTCCTCCTCGTACTGCAGGCCTTAAATTTTTGAAAGATATGTGCCTCTGCAAAGCGAGAAGGGAAGGTGGCTATTACCTTATGATTGGTAATGCTGTTATACCAAGTGTTGTCCTCCCCTGTACCTGTCGCACTGACGTTAAATTGGAGCGTAACTGGACCTATGATTTAAGCGCTCCCGCTTTCACTGGTCTGTTACCTCCGAATGTTTCTTTAGAGGAGGGGAACAACACTGATGACGAGTATGACTTTCAAACAGAGTCACCTCCTCGATTTACACCATCACACACTGCACCATCTTCTTTTAACCCTCCTTCAGGTACCGTCCCGAGCTTCCATGTCACTGAGGACACATGGAGAGAGCATATGGCTAGAGAGGAGAGGCGTGATGCCCTCCGTTCTACGATCCAGCAACAGGTTGCCGACAACATGGCTTTCATGCAGGCGTCTCAAATTCAAAATGCCCGCTCTCTGACTACCATCATGGAAAGTCAATTGGCTTTCCAGAACCAGCAGCACCATCAGCAGACTAGCTTTGCTACTCACTTCCAATTAATGGAGGCCACACATGCTGCTCTCACTGAGCGCATGGCACAGTTTAGCCTCGATAGAGATCGCCACCGCCGTAGTCGTAGCCGCCATTCCAGACGTTCACCTCAGGATGGCGAGGGTACTAGTGGACCTCACTAGTTTTACCAGGTATCTCCTACCTAGACTTGTTTTGGAACATTGGGGACAATGTCCAATTCAAGTCTGGGAGGAACATTTTATCGCTTTTATTTCCTTTCCGTTATTTCTTTTTCTATTATTTCCCTTTTCAGTACTTTATATTTCAGTATCTTTTAGTTATTTCCCTTTTAGTAGTTTAGCCGTTAAATAAAATACATGTGATTGACGAGTCATTTTGCACAGTGTATCCTTAAGTTCTCCACCACTTCCTAGCCTTGAGAAATTTTTTTGCTAAAAATGAATACAACATGTTTTTAGTTTTTTGAGCCATAAGTAAAGTTTTTAGGTTTAGGATAGAGTGTGATTAGTCTTAGGTACCCTTTTTGAAAAATCAACATCATCTTTTACACCATAGACCTTGTAAATATTAGAGTTAATTTCGTCTTCTCCCCATGCTATGATTTTAATCTTACAAAACGGGTCCTAAGTAGTTTATTCTCGTAGTCGGCTCCGGCCTAAGCATGCGCTACGTGTAGGATCGATGAAAATAAGTGAATGATCTTTTTTCCTTGAAAATATATATATATATATATATATATATATATATATATATATATATATATATATATATATATATATATATATATAAGCAAAAATGTATGGTTATGACCATGAATTGGGTGATTCTCACACGATCATTTAATTCCACTGGTCGCGAACATCCACAAAAAATAAAAAGTGAAAAATAATAATAAAAGGAATTACCCATTATGGCTAGTTCAGAGGTATCTAGTGCTGAACTCGTTAGGGCAGATTACGATCAGATCCCCCAAAGCTATAATTGGGTAATAACGAGATTACACCAATTCTTGTACAAGAATCCCATTGCAAAGATCAGAATCACTAACCGGTCACTACACTATGAGTATGTACAGATAACGGGCTTAATGTGATTACACCTGAATGAAAAGGACCTTACCTAGAAGAGAAGTCTTAGCATAGTGGGAGTAATAGGAGTTGACTTGTGTAGGAATACAGTTTATATCTGCATTCTGCGGTACAGTGTCACTTCGATGATCTTAGTTCAAATAGTTGGTACCTATTGAACACACTCTCACTTGAGCCTTACTGCTTTAGCTCGATAACTAGAAAAAACACTTGTATCCCTTTGACTAATTATGAGAGTTTTGCTAGAGGACAAGCAAAGGTTTAAGTGTGGGAGAATTTGATAACACCGAATTGCACTATGTTTCTGACTCGAATATCACATGTTTTCGTTTGTTTTATTATTGTTTTTCTAGTATTATGCCCTTGTTTCCTTTGTTTTCAGGTCACATGTCCTTTCAGAGCCTTCAGACAAGAAACGAGCGAAAACGCCAGAAAAATAGGGTTTTTCCAAGAAAATACACACATGGCGTCCAGCTCCGCGCCAGCTATAGGGAATGCACTGACATGGCGCCAGGGGCCAACTGCCACGTTACCACGATCTCTCCATTTTCACTCACCGCGCCCGCGGGGAGGGTGGGCGCGCCCGCGGCCTTCACAAACCATTTCCCGCTCAGAAGGAGTTGAGGGGCATGCTCATCTTTACAGAGTTTCAGGATCTTCTATAAATAGCAAGTTCATTTCATTTTCGTTTTCATCCAAACTTAGATGCAAACTTAGATCCAATCAAGTTACCACTTAGGCATATATTACTACTTTGTAAAGTGATAATCTTCTCACATCGGGAAGTTATCACACTTGAGTGTGCGAGTTTGTATTCAAGTTTGGAGCACTTTGGTTGAAGTTTATCATACTATCTTTTACATTTCCACGACTTGTATCAGATTCAAGCCTCCGATTGGAGCAAGGTTCTAATTTAATTGCTTTCATTTATTTTATGCTCTTACCATAGTCTACATGTTTTATAGACTCTAAATGCTCTTACCATAGTTTACACGATTTATAGACTCTAAATGCTCTTACCATAGTCTACACGTTTTTATAGACTCTAAATGCTCTTACCATAGTCTACACGTTTTATAGACTCTAAATGCTCTTACCATAGTCTACACGTTTTATAGACTCTAAATGCTCTTACCATAGTCTACACGTTTTATAGACTTTAAACGCTCTTATCATAGTCTACATGTTTTATAGACTTTAAATGCTTACCACGTCTAGCTTAATTTATTAGGGTTAGAATGTAAGGATCGAATCATAACTATGTTCTGCATGCCATGCAAATAGAAATACCTTTGGGATGTTTTAGTTTTTAATACTGGTTTAAATGTGCTTAAAATTTTATGGGTAAGATCGAAAGCCGTCCATACTTGAGATTAAGCCAGATTAGTTCTTGACCAAACGAAAAGAGCGAAAGCAGTTCGTTTGGTTAAGTAGGATTACTTGATATAATTTTAGAAAACGATTTTGAAACTATTTGCGGACGCGTTTGTGGGATTAAAATTTGATTCTTGGTCAAAAGCCAAGGATCTCTTTAAGTTAAGTTTTCCAAATTAAAACACTTTTTCACTAAGTCAAAATAACTTGTTTCTTAAAAATAGGTTTACTTCTTTAACGCGTTAGGAACCCTTTATAAGTGACAATAAAGGAATTTAATTTAAGGAGTAAACTTGGTTCTTAGTATGCGAAAGCTACAAGTTCATGTTAAACAGTTCTTTGCTATAAATGGAAAATATTTCCCAAAAGTAAATACTATACATGCATGCTAGGACACTGTATGATCTCGTGATTTACATTCGATCCCGTTTGTTTTATCTCTTTAATTTTATTAGCTTTTATTTCCCTGTACTGAACTCAATCCCTTACTGATCTTCCTTAGATAAACACCTTAACAATATAGTCGATAGATTGACAATTGGTCGTTGTGGTTCGATAATCTTATATATTACTTTGATAGGCTGTGCACTTGCAGTTATAATTTAGACTATACAGTAAAAGCCCATCAGATATCAGCTTCTGAGTTGAAAGAGTTGAAGAGTCAACTTGAGGATTTACTTGAGAAGAAGTTTATTCGTCCGAGTGTGTCACCGTGGGGTGCACCTGTTTTGTTAGTTAAGAAGAAAGAAGACTCTATGAGGTTGTGTGTTAATTATAGACAACTGAGCAACGTGACTATTAATAATAAGTATCCACTTCCGAGAATTAATGATTTGATGGATCAGTTGGTTGGGGAAAATGTGTTCAATAAGATTGATTTAAGGTCTGGGTATCATCAGATTCGTGTGAAGGGTGAAGATCTTCAGAAGAATGCTTTTAGGATGAGGTATGGTCATGATGAGTATTCTGTAATTCTGTTTGGTGTGACCAATGCACCCGGTGTATTTATGGAATATATGAACAGGATTTTTCATGAGTGTCTAGATCAATTTGTTATTGTGTTCATTGATGACATTTTGATCTATTCTAAGAGTGAAGAGGATCATGCTGAACATTTTAGGATTGTGTTATCTATGTTGAAGGAGAAGCAGTTTTATGCTAAACTTTCTAAGTGTGAGTTTCGGTTGAAGGAAGTGAGTTTCCTTGGGCATGTGATTATGAGTAGGTGTATTTGTGTTGATCCTACAAAGATTCAGGTTGTGTCTCAATGGGAAGCTCCGAAATTTTTTTCTAAGATTAGAATATTTCTTGGTTTGAATGGTTATTTTCGGAAGTTCATTGAAGGTTTTTCTAAGTTGGCGTACCTTTGACGCAATTGACTAGGAAGGGTCAAGCTTTTATATGCACTTCGCAGTGTGAAGCTAATTTTCAAGAGCTTAAGAGAAGGTTGATAACCGCTCTTATTTTGATTTTGCCGAATCCGATAGAACCTTGTATGGTTTATTATGATGCTTCTTTGATGGGTTTAGGTAGTGTGTTGATGTAGAATCGACAAGTGGTAGCTTATGTTTCCAGGAAACTTAAAGTTCATGAGAGGAATTATCTGACACATGATTTAGAGTTAGCTGTTGTGGTGTTTGTATTGAAACTTTGGAGGCATTATTTGTTTGGATCGAGGTTCGATGTGTTTAGATCACAAAAGTTTGAAGTATCTGTTTTATCAGAAAGAGTTGAATATGAGACAAAGAAGACGGTTGGAATTCTTGAAGGATTATGATTTTTGTTTGAATTACCATCCGGGTAAAGCGAATGTTATAGCTGATTCTTTGAGTAGGAAGTCTTTGCATATGTCGATGTTGATGGTGCAAGAGTTGGATTTACTTGAACAATTTCGAGATTTGAGTTTGGTTTGTGAAGAGACTTCTTCTGGTGTTGAGCTTGGTATGTTGAAGCTTACTAGTGTTATTCTTGATGATATTCGAGAAGGACAAAAATCTAATTTGAGTTTAGTTGATCGATTGGAATTGATCAATCAAGGCCAAGGAAGTGATTTTGTGATTGATGAGAATGATATCTTGAGATGTCGTAATAGAGTTTGTGTTCCGGATGTGGGATATTTGAAGAAAAGAATTCTTGATGAAGGGCATCGTAGTGGTTTGAGTATTCATCCTGGAGCTACTAAGATGTATCAAGATTTGAGGAAATTACTTTGGTGGTAAGGTATGAAGAAAGAGATCACAGAGTTTGTGTATTCTTGTTTGATTTGTCAGAAGTCTAAGGTTGAGCATCAGAAACCATCTGGGTTGTTGCAACCATTATCCATTCCTAAATGGAAGTGGGATAACATTTCTATGGATTTTGTTTCACATTTCCCAAGGACTTCGAGTAATTGTGATGCTATTTGTGTCATTGTAGATAGATTGACAAAATCTGCTTATTTTGTTCCGATTAGGATGGATTATCCAATGGAGAGATTTGCCAAGTTGTATATTGATAAGGTTGTGAGTTTGCATGGTGTTCCATCGAGTATTGTTTCCGATAGAGATTCGAGGTTTACTTTGAATTTTTGGGAAGGTCTACAAAGTGCTTTGGGTACAAAGTTGCGTTTGAGTTCAGCGTATCATCCGCAAACAGATGGTTAGACTGAGAGGATGACCCAGTCACTTGAGGATCTTTTGAGAGCTTGTGTTTTGGAGTAAGGAGGTGCTTGGGATAATTACTTGACTTAGATTGAGTTTACTTATAACAACAGTTTCTATTCGAGTATTAGAATGGCACCGTTTGAGGCTTTGTATGGATGAAGGTGTAGGATGCCTTTGTGTTGGTATGAATCTGGTGAGAGTGTCGTGGTTGGACCTGATATAGTTCAACAGACTACAGTTAAGATTAAGATGATTCGAGAAAAGACAAGGATTTCTCAGAGTCGTTAAAAGATTTATCATGATAAGAGGAGGAAAGCGCTTGAGTTTGAGAAGGATGATCATGTATTTATGAGGGTTACTCCGGTAATTGGTGTTGGTAGAGCTTTAAAGTCACGTAAGTTGAAGCCAAGTCTTATTGGTCCTTATCAGATTTTTGAGAAAGTAGGTGAAGTGGTATTCCATATTTCTTTGCCACCATCACTTGCTAATATTCATGATGTGCTTCATGTATCTCAGTTGAGGAAATACATTGCAGATCTGTCCCATGTTGTCCAATTAGATAATGTGAAAGTAAGGGATAATTTGACCATTGAGACATCACCTATACCAATGGAGGATATGGAAGTGAAGAAACTTTGAGTTAAAGAAATCACTTTGGTAAAAGTGGTTTTGGGAGGACTGACAGATGGTAATGTGACTTGGGAGCTTGAGAGTCAGATGAAGGATTCACATCCTGAGTTGTTCGTTTGAGGTAATTTTCGAGGACAAAAATCTTTTTAGTGAGGGAGAGTTGTAACATCCTGATTTATATTTAGTATTATTTTATTATTTTATTAATTATTATATTTTATGGTAATTAGTTTAATTGTGTGATTTGGTGAATATTTGAATTATTAGAATATATGTGTTATTTGAATAATTTAGTTTATGAGTAAGAATAGAAAATAGCTAATTGGGCCTAATAATGAAAAATAGAAGTAATAAGGAGGTGTGAATTACTAAGCCCAATAAGAGAACTATACTTAGTAAGGGTTATGAGAGATAATAGATTAGATCTCTCATTTGTGAAAAGAAGAGAAGAACGAGAAGAAAAGAGGAGAAAGAGGAAGAGAGAAGAGGCAAAACCTAGAACTGAATCTTCAAGAGGTAAGGGGGGAGAATCCTTATTATTATGGGTGTGTATGGTATGCAATGGGTAGTAACATGCTAAGTGTGATTTGATTTTCAATTTATAGATCTAAAGTCTCACATGTTAGGGTTTGTGTAGAAATCTATGGATTTTATAGATATTGATGTGTTGAATAGAATAGAATGAGTACCTTCATGTTAGGATGATAGATTACTGATAAAATTGGCAAACTTGATGTTTTGTAGTGATGGGTAGTGTTTTTGATAAGAAAAATCTTGTGGAAATTAAGTTAAAATGTAGAAAAAACCATGTTTTAGAAGTTTGAGTCGACTCAAACTGAAGGTGGGTCAGCGCGAGACAACCCTCCAGGAAAGGAACTATTGTCACGCAGTTTTGCGTTAACTCATAGTTCTTTTGCATCGACTCATACATGGTTTTCCATCGACTCATACAACATGTTTTCTGGCAGATTTTGTAACGGCCATAACTTTTGAATCGTAACTCTGTTTTACGCGCCGTTCGAATCGTTAGAAAGCTAACACAATAAAATATAGGATAAAACTAGGTTTACTGGCATTGGATGATTGGAATAATATTTTGTATATTATTTGTTATGTGTCATGAATGGATGATGATTGGAAATAACATATTTTGACATTGTTTGCTATTCGTGATATATGTGATTGATGAATGTTATATGATTGAATTGTGTTGATGATATATGTGTGTTTATGAAACAGTGGATATGAATTTTGATATATTATTGTGATACACGGTATGATTAAGGTTTGATGATAATCTTAATTTCCATATAATTGGTTATGTTTGCACATGCATGCATGGGGAGATTGAACTCCGGTTGGTTGCTTTGATCCTTATGTGGAAATATAAGTGGTGAATTATATGTTCATATTGGATTCTTTGATCCTTGTGTGGAAATAGAAGCGGTGAATTATATGTTCATATTGGTGGGCTTTGGTCTTGTCCGGATCAGAAGCGTGGCTCTAGTTTTAAATACTGAATCAGGAGCGAGGTAAACTTGATGTTCATGATGGTACCACATGCATGAGTCGCTTTGGAGTCGCATTTGTTGTTATGTGATGTTTTGCTTTGAATGTGTCATGTGTGTGATAATTGGTTTAACCGTGACTTTGATGATGATTGCAATATATGTGATGATTGTGTGAATTATTCTACTTGGATATAATTGTCTTGGTACTTGTATTGGTGAAGCCATGTTGTATAGATAATTATACGAAGTATGATGAATTCTTGGAATGTATGTGTGTTATATACATTGTTTTTATTATATATATCCATAATGATGTGAATTATCACCCTTCTGTTATAATGATGTTCTACGCAACATCGTGCAGGTACCGAGGATAGCGGTGATACTTGCCAAGATTAGTCAAAGGAGTTAGATCCTTATCTATCAGTTTACCCCTAGGTAGTGAGTCATTGCTCTGGTCTATGTAACACGAGGGGGGTTTTGAACTCATGTTTATTTGAAGAGATATTGTTATTTCTCTTATTTGAATTGTATGTTGAGAGTTTATGTTGAGTGCCCTCAGTGCCTAATGATTTTAGATCCATGACTTGTCATGAGAATTTATGATTATAGTATGGGATATAATCATTATTATTATTGTTATTTGATTAAAGAATTATTCCGCTATGATGTGCATGATTTTGAAAACATGAAATTTGAATACGTGTTATGATCATGACCAGTACGCATGTTTGAATTTCTTGGATATTTTTTGAATTCAAAATGTGACGCCCTCTTTGAGATGCATGTAATTTTACTCTAATTATGATATTTATGCTATGTTGAATTAGAGGGTGTTACACTATGTACCCTAGATGTAGATTCAAGTACTTTATTACTAATCAAACGTTATCTGTAACAGGATGACTATAAAAACAGTTGACAGGTACTTTACAAAGCATGCTGAGGGACATGAGTGACCTAGATGGAATTTTCTCATCCTACGTAACATCCTACGTAACACGATAAATTTATAAGGGCCCAAAATTGAACTGGACAAGGGTGACAAAGTCTATGCCTTGTGTTCAAATAGACATAAGGGAAAAATGGTAATTGTACACACAAACATTATCACATAAATGGTTTTGTCATATCACTTGACATTTTTGTCACTTGGGTAGCAGTGATGTGTTGCTAGATACCACTCATTGTTTATTATGTTAAATGTGATATTTAATATAATTGTCAACATCGTGAGAACCTACAGGGTCATACACATAAGGACGTTTTGATGAGAGAGATAGAATAAATAAGGAACAACGTAAGGTACGGTGTACTTTAGAGAATTATAGAACATCGTAAGGTACAGTGCACTTAAGTAAAATATGGAACATCATATAATATGATAATAGTTAATATTAATATTATTATTTATAATAGTTATAAAATATAATAATAATAAAATATGTTTAATAATAGTTATTATAATAATAATAATAATATATTATTATTATTATTATTATTATTATTATATGGTGCACTTAAGTTGGGCTTTTTAGCTTGCATCCCACACAAGTGGTTCTATAAATACAACCCTTGTGCATAAGCTTTCAAGCTTGATGAAATTATGTTTGTGAAATCTTGACCGTGATTTCTCTCTCACTCAAAGTCTTCATTCGTAGCAGCTAGCACTGGGATTGAAGGAAATTTGTTTGTGTGGAATGAGTAGAGGCGTTGTTCTTCATCAACACTCGTGATCATTCACCCGGATCTGCATCAAAAGTTGTTGATCACCACAAGAGGTATTTTTCTATCACTGATCATGCTAATTTGTAAGGATCATCTAAACGAAAATTTTAATTTCCGTTGTGTTTTTGAATCATGATTTCCCTTCAAGAAATCAATGCAATTCATTGATAACAACTATTATTGGGAATAGTTTAAAAAGAACTGACCTTTCTCCAGATGAATCTTTGAAAGGAGGTTCCATTTTCCTGTCTTTAAATTGCTCATTGCATGTGGATGAATCCCAATCTTGAACCTTATTTTACTTGGACGCTTGCGTCTGTAATCCAACAAACATTGAGGTACTTGATTGAATCACATAATCAAATATTTTCACCATTCTAATACTCAAAATATTCATCCATAAGGAGAACGTTTCTTTTCTCAATGAAATCAGGAACAAGGCGTTTTACATAAGACATAACCTTGCAGAGAGACATCTGTAAGGGAGATGATTATATGAGAGGAGTATGGGATACGCGAAATATTCACTTTAATATCATCTATGATGTTCATCTCATATATATACTCAATGTGATTTGTTTGTGGTATCTAAGATAAGACACAAGTACTCTTTTTTTTTTCCACTTATGATGAATATTTTAAGTGAGTATTTCTATATAATCATTTTCTTATATCTTCCTTTATATTGTTGCTTTATTATTCTGCTAGGTTGATGGGTTTCAGTTAGAGGTTATGAAGCATTTAAGGAATGTTGTTTTTTTAATAACCATTAAATGGTTATATATATATATATATATATATATATATATATATATATATATATATATATATATATATATATATATATATATATATATATATATATATATATATATATATATATATATATATATATATATATATATATGATTCACTCAAATTATAAATTTTTATTATCGTGGTTGAGCCACACAACATACATTATTTAAGACACTTAATTCTATATGATTATTGTTCAATTTAGAATTAGGAACACAATTTCATCTTTTTCAATTATATTTTAAAATTTTCATTTACATTTCTTATAATATTATGAAGTTCATATTCTATCAAAATTTATGTTTTTTCCATGTATAATTAATTTACATAATAATTATTAAAATTGATCATAATGGCATTTAACATTGACTTTCATATCATTCAAAATATACTACATCAAATAGAGGAATACTTGTGCGGCATCACAAGTCTCTTACTAGTACTTCTGTTACAATAACTCAAACTCTTGCTTAAAAGCTTAAAGTGAGAATAATAATCCGACAAACTGTCAAGTAACAATCTGTCTACCACATAGTATCATAAGATACATGGGTGACTTACAATATGCTCGAGAGATTCTCAATATCTAAGACTTATACTTCCTATAATTTTATAATTGTTGAAAACTTAAAAAACACATTAGGTTATGATTCATCTATTTATACACCTCTACAGTCCACAGGCTTCAATATTCTGATCCATAAGTTTCTTGACCCATAAGCTGAGTGATGCATGAATTGTGTAAAAAATCTCCTTCAATCTTGGAACAAAATGATACATAGTTTCCTAATTTATCTCAAGTCCCAAATCAATATCTTCTGTACAACTGGAGATATAGTCTTATTTCAAAATAAATCTCTTGACCTGCAAAAATATCTGATACATATCCAAAGAAAATATAACATAAACAAATAAAATCTATCAAGATTTAAAAATACTATAGCGCCTTGACTGGTACACACCAGAACACGATTTCATGACATCCTGCTCGACACCTGGCCAGAACCATGTTTTAGGAAAAAGTTTCCAACCCCAAAACCATGGTACTACCAAGAAGGTCAAAAGATGACGATACCACAATGGTTATCCCTAGTCAACTGAGAAATGAGGTAGTCATAATACTTCCAACAAGTCAAAACGACTCAGGGTCGCACAAATTGTTCCAAAAAAAGATAAAAAGAATGAAAAATAAAAAAGAAAGAAAGCCCGCTTATTCAAAAACTTGAAAAAAAGTGAATTAGGCAAAATTAGGGCATCACGCTGGACTTCAAAATCAAAATTCAAAAGAATTTGTCCAGGAAAAGATTAGAGAAAGAAAAAAGAAAGAAAAGATAGCACGAAAAGTGAAAAGGATTACCGAAGAAAAAAAGTCGTGTGATCAGACATCAAAGAACAAAAGGTGGGTGACTACCATGTCCAAGAACCATAATGGTCCCTCAACCATCTCAAACTCCTCTTGAGAGATGAATGCTCGTATCGAGTTTGCTGAATGTAGGACTGGAGAATATCATGTAAAATAGGTGGGTATAAATAAACTTTGAGCCTTAAATATTTTTTTTTTAAACTGTGAACCATGGTACATTACAACCCTCAAAAGTCCTAATTGAAGCAAAGTTTATTGAGAAAGCATACTGAAGCAACTAGGAAAATAATAAACAATGAAGTCACCATCAAATATTTATTTATCCCAAGGAAGGGAAAGGAAAACATCAAAGAAAACCTATGAAGGAAAAGATCAAGGTCTTGTGACCAAGAGAATGGTAAGGGATTCAATTAAGAAAGGGCAAGGTATTAACACCACTCACATTTGTGGAACTCCACGGGATCCACTCTTATTGTTCTAATCAAAGGGTGTGTTTATATCTAAAACTTACTTTCTAAGGGAATGCATGAATGAATTGTCAACGAATAAAAAGAAAGTTTTTAATTATTGTGCTTTCCTCGGTTTTACAACCTCGTACCTACGTATCCCGAAATAATCAGAGCACTGTAGTTCTTCTTAAAAGTTTTGGATTGTTTGTGTTTTTATGGGTAACCACCCTTTTTGAAAAGTTTTCATAAGAAAAGCAAACTGGAAAAAGAAATTTGAATGGGTTGAGTCTTTTGTTGGGATAGTAGCAAATGAATCCCAATGGAGGGACATCAACTATTTCTCCGCTTATTTGAAAAAGAGTTTATGATTTGAACCATAACAAAGACTATGATTGAAAGGAAGCACAAAGTTAGGAATTTATCATCTCATACTTCTCCCAATACTTATGGCTCGTGCAAAGTATGGTTCTCATCTTTATTTGTTAGATGTTTTAGAACTTTCTTGATAAAATGGTTTTAGTTTTACATACATGCAATCCAACAACTAAAATAAAATAAAATTGATCTCGATACTACTTGTTATCATGAAATGATGGTCTTAAAGTAAGGATACAGGGAATCCTGCCTAATGTTATCATGCTTGGTTTACAAACCTATGGTCTACTTGATTCGAATCCTAAGTAAAATTGAATCAAATATCCTATGGGAGCATGGCATAACAAGTCAATCAATATAACAAAACCAAAGCAAAGGTAACAATCAAATGATGAACATCAAATGTAGAGGTATCCACCCTAAAATGAATCACAAACTCCTAGCAAGGCAACCACAAGTACATCTAGTATATGTCATGCATCAAGCCAACACATTCAACTAATTGATCACACAACTCAATCCTTAGACGTACCAAGGTTTAAGATCAATTATCACCTATGTAGGTAAATTTTCTATCTAGCACTACCTAAGTCTTTCTAGACATAGGATAAAAGGGTTACCTATCGAGGTAAATGTGCTATCTAGCACAACCTAAGTATTTCTATACTTATCAAAGGGTTTAAACTACCTTATCTAAGAAAAGGTGCTATCTTGAACTACCTAAGTCTTTCTAGACATAGGAGAAAAGGGTTACCTATCGAGGGAAAGGTGTTATCTGGCACTACCTAAGTCTTTCTAGACTTAAGGGATATGTATCAACAAGATGGGAAACAAAAATATTAGGCATTTAGATTAAACACTAACATCAAGAAGTATCAACTTCATATCATGGTATCAACCAAAGATCTCAAATCAATTATAATACTCATGGTAGAAAGTACCTCATTTATATCATAGATAAATATCACAAAGTTTAAGCATTAAGGTTACAACCTAATCATTCTTATAATCATCAATCAACCTTAGAAAAGGTAAGACATGTAATGAAATTGTTACATCGTTAAAAAGAATCATGCATAAAGAATCCAAAAGTTAACAAACTCAACTTAAACATGTTATATAAACAAGGATTAAGACTCAAAGGTATCTACCTAATCATCAATAACAAGAAGGTTTACAAACACCAAGTCCACATACCAAAAGACGGAACATAAACATGCTTCAAGTTTCAACTTCTAAAGCATACACTTAAGCCAATTCATAACATGGTATCTACACATTTAAGAAGATTATAAATCAAGGGTAAAGGTGTAAATATAACCTAAAGATTAAGCCTAAGGGTCATGCATCATGGCTTTCAAACCTACACTAATCATTTTCAACAAGTACAAGAAGAACCATGCTTTCAAGTATCACAATGTAATAAAAGATTAGAATGCAATTAAGTTTAAAGATAAAAAAGGTAAACAACCTTACAAGTCATTATCATACTCACATTTATTCATCTTAACAATTATCACAAGAAAAGTAAGCATTACGGCAAGCTAGGTACCCAAATTAGGTAAAAAGTAACCAACTATCAACCTATGAACCAAACACTATGATTCACCTAGAATATGACTCAAATTAAACATAAACATAAACGTAAAAGTCATTTAAACATGTTAAAATCTTAAAGAAGTTACTTCAAAACTTATCAAAGCATGGAAAACAATACAAAAGAAACAAGCTCATAACTAGGTTAACAAGTCAACAAATTGTTCATTATTTGATTGCAACACAAAGAATTATCAAAGCAAGACCTAAAGGGATCTAGAAATCATGAAATTAATACACAAGGCATGTTATAGAAAAAATTACCTAAGTTATTTGTAATACGGTGGTATAATTTACTTGAGGTTTTGCGTTTTATCGCAAATGTTGCGGATAGCAAGAGTCACCACCGACTTTTCTTTTATCCAATAAAGGAAAGGGTGAAAAGAATAGGAAAAACCTTTTGAGAATTTTCTTGAGTTAGGGGGGTAGGTTATGAAAAGGGAAGGTGTTAACACCCTTTTCATCTCTAGTTATCTACGGGCTCTTAATTGCTAGCTCACTTTGAAATACTTTGTGTTGTGTATGTTTGAAAATACTTTGAAAACGTCTTAGTGTGGCTATTTTGTAATGATTCTTGTATCGTTGATATTGTATACAAAATGTTTGTTTTGAAAATATTCATGCAAAGGGAGTGTTTGGAAATATGTTTTGTAAATGCCAATGTAAGGCAATTTTGTAATGATTTTCATATCGTTGAGAATGTATACAAAATGTTTGTTTTGAAAAATGTTTTGAAAATAGTTGTTTTGAAAGTGTGAAGTGTGGGAATTGTTTTAGTTTGTGAGAAAGAGATTACGAGCGATCTACCTAATCAAAAAGTCTTTGTTCTTTTCATCCTCCTTTAGATAGTTATATCCTACCATTAATTAGTAGGAAGCCCTATCATTGGATGTGGGGGACAGACGTGGGTCATCGTACAGTCATAGACGGTACCGTGTAAGACACTTTAGCAATTATCGTAAGGGACTAAGATCATTTACCTAAGGTAATATCGAAGGGTCATCGAGGGACTACAATCTTTTAATCGAGGGTCTTTACTAAAGCATACCACATTCGAGGGATATGACTGTTTATATCTGAAGCAACAAGTGAGGTTTACCCTAGAGGTGCATGTGTGAAAAGTGTTTTCAATTCAATTATTTATATTGGATTAGGGTTTTACTATGATTGGTTTTGATCTTTCCATACAAATCCTAATTACTAACACAAATATGGAAAGCGATAAATTACGAAAATTAAATGTCCTACGCTATTACAACGGTTTGGGAATGGGGGGTACAAATTTGTAAAATGGGATGGAAAGCAATAAACCCTAATTATCTATTACAGATCATAAGCAATTACATAACTATGAAAATAATGATAAAAAATAAACAAACGCGCAAAGACGATAAAAAGGGAAAATGTTCAAAACCCTAACAAACTTCTAAGTATTAAAAAAATGTTTTGTTGTTTCTTTGTTTTAGAAAGTATTTGAGATGTGAGCTAAAGAATTCGACCTAATTCTATCTTTATTTACAAATTAATTAATTAAAAGAAAATAAGAAGTGATTAAATAAACTTAATAAATCTAAATAATATAGGAAAGGTTTTTTAGTGTTTTATTTAGAAAAAAAAATATAAAATACAAACCCTAATTAAAATCAAAGTGATTAAATTAAATTTTAATTGTCAAAAATTAGATTAATGGATAAAAAACCTAAATCTAATTTTTTATTATTTCATGATTTTTGTTGTTTTAATTTAAAAAATAAAATGATTAAAAAGAAAATAATTAAAAAATGAAAATTAATTGGGTCGGTGTTATAAAATAAATTAGAAGGGTATGAAAAGAAAATTGTTAGGCCCAAAATATTTTTTTTTGTTTGATGCTGAAAATAAAAATAAAAAAAAAGTTATGATGTGCCTGCATTTGAATAACTAAAAATGGGGGTGAGAAATAGCAAAAACAAAAAGCACAGAAACAACATAGCCCAGGCGCTGCCTGATTCTATGTGGCCAGTCTTTGATAGCTCATGGTGGACGCTTACATTTGGGATGTCTATTTTAGATATAGGGAGATCAGAGGTTGATGAAGTGGAGTGCATCGTGTGCACGTTAAGCTTGTATGCATTGAATCTGCAAGAATAAATTATGTGAAAAATAAAAGGGTACCGCTAGGGCTCGAACCCATGTCCCAAAGATAACAGGCGCACGCTTTAACCACTGGGTGGTGATACATCCAGTAGTTAAAACAAAAATTATTAAATATATTACAAACTCCTTCCTAAATGTACTTCATCTTCTTCCTCGCGCCAGAAGCCATGAACATCATTTTTGAAATTTTGAACATGCTCATTTCTCAACCATTTTTAAAAACATAAAGATGAAAGTTGCTTGTTTTTTCACCACGAATTCAACCATGCCATTAACATAAGCTAACAGTCAAAGATTAAAGTGAATTTTGGTTGGTACCAAATTGAACCCTAATATTTCAGAAATTTCAAATCCAAAATTCTCATCACCCAGGCAAGATAAATGAAATGTAAGCGCATGGTTAGCTTCAGGGCAATGATGTCTACATTTTATCTTTTGAAATCGAAGGCAAATGATGCTTGTACAGAACTTTCAAAGTTTAGAAAACTTACCTCAAAAGTGAGAATTGTGTTTGAAGTTGGAGCACTCCTGGAGATGTTGTGATGATCTGGATAGCTTCACTGAACTTCCAAGAAGCTATTGCAATGCTTACTTTGGATTGAGAGTGGCTGGATTCTTCTGGACAAGTCAAGTTGCAGAGCTCTGTTTTTTAAAATGGAGGATGATGAAGATGATGTTACAGTGGTGAAACATGGCTTTGGATAGGTTCTAAATGAGTTATGAAAACACATGAGTGGATTAGGTTTTTGGAGTTTAAGGTCAGAAGTTTCAACAATGGAGGATTTATGTGCAAATTATGATTTCAGGGAGTTTGAGAGAGTTAGAGGGCTTGTGAACTCGTGTCTAGCTTGCAAACGGACCTCTCTCTTTATAGAGAAAGGTTGGAGG
The DNA here is from genome assembly GCA_948472305.1 of Vicia faba. Lineage (NCBI taxonomy): Eukaryota > Viridiplantae > Streptophyta > Magnoliopsida > Fabales > Fabaceae > Vicia > Vicia faba. The sequence continues at coordinate 91,926,154 of OX451735.1, read as the reverse complement.
GAAGGAGCTGATAAGATTTACAAGATCATATGTTGTGGTTTGGATGGATTGTAAATGAAGCAAACTTAAAGAAACATGGTTATAATGTTAAGTACAAGGCAATCTAGAGTGGCTAGAGGCTTTAAACATGTTGCTTATAGCTTTTGTGTAGAGTGTGTGAAGAGGGAACAAGTCAGAGGCTCAAGGAGAGTGTACTTCGTGATAAATCATGTGTTGTACCCCAAAATCTGCCCTCCCATATTTCTCAAAACATTGCAAGAAAGATCTCCAAGTTGCTCAAGATAGTCCAAGAGTTGGTCAGACAAGCTCTCTCATAAGGCAGTCTACCCCAAATTAGGGTTTTGTGTTGCATCAAGATCCTTAAGTCCAAGTGACCCCAAGTGCTCACCAATGTCCTAATATGTTCTCAAGATCATCCATGCCATGTTTCAAGCCTTGCAGAGAAATTTTGCTCAGTCAATTGCTCAAAGGTCCAAAAATCGACTGTGTTAGGGCAAAAGTCAACTGTGACCTACATACAGTCAAACTTCAAGATTTTTTGTCAACATTCTCATTTTTAAGGATATTTCATCATTTGAGCAAGGGTTGATCATGATTCATCAAAGATTGCTCACAATTCATCAAGATTCAAAAGTTGCTAAATTAGGGTTTTGTAGGAAAAGTCAACTCAACTTTGACCAAGCATAACTATCTCATACTTTATGATAAATGACCCATCAAAATCTAATTTTGAAGAGGATGTAATTCCCTACAATCCATATTCATACCCCAAGATCAAAATATGCACTCACAAGAAGTTATGAATTTTGACATTATAGGTCATTTTGAAAAGTCAACAAAAACAAATTTTTTGTCAAAGCTTCTAACTTGAGAATGGAATATCAAAATGTGATGCGACAAAAGGGTTGGTTAGAGGACATCTCAATCTTTCTAAAAGGTAAAAGAACACCTCCAAAGAGTCAAAATTGAAGAAGTTATGCATTGTTGAAGTTGTACTTTTTAGCAAAATTGCCAAAAGTCAACTATCCCCCAAACTTTAAATTTTTCCAAATGGGCCCATTCTTTTTCACTTGTTTTGAGTTTGCATTATAGCCCACGTTCTCTAGCTTTGGCCATGTGTCCATGTCATATTTTTATTAATTATTTTGATTTTTATTTGAATTAATTTGATTTAAATCAAATAAAATCTAAAGCATTAATAACAAAGGATTTTTTGGTTGTTTCAGACTCCAACTACAGCTAGCATTGCAATCAAACTCGTATCAAGGTCATTATGCACAAAAAGATTAAAATCAAGCCAATTTTGGAAGGTTGTTCAAAGGAAATCAAATCCACATCAAGAGCATTGATAGAGCAAGATTTGGACAGAATTTTTTACCCTAATGTATTGCATATTACATAAGGAAGTGAGAGACACAAGAATCAGGGTTGGGGAGCAAGCATAGAGTGAGAACCAAATTTGCAAAAACACCAAAAAAGTGTGAGATCGAAATCAGGCATAGAGGCAATTTCAAGACTTGAGACTTGTCCCAATCTCTTCTTGGCCATCTCCACAAGCGAAACCAATCCAAACCACGTGTTTTCAGACCTCCCAGTGCACTGTAAGTCCCTCACGGATCCGCCCCATTCTTGAATTTGATTTGTATTATTCTTGCATCTATAACAAAAACTAATTGCATATTCTGATTCACCATGACATTTTCTAGCTTTCTGCAATAACCAATTTCATTCTTATGCTTTATATCGTGGATCACCATTGTAGGGTTTTCTAGGTTTTTTTAAGGCCTTTTATTACAGGAATAATTGGCTTGCGTGAAGGGTACCATATTGTTCAGGGGAACAAGACGAGCTCAACCATGGTGCTACCTTTCATTTATATGGCCTGGGGAAGATTTTAGAACGAAGCTACTGTGATACGGTGGGAGAACTAACTTGAAGTTTTGCGTTTGTTTTCGCAAATGTTTCAGTTGAGCAAGAGTCGCCATCGACTTTTTATTTTATCCTAAGGAAAGGTTAAAAAGCATAGGAAAAAACTTTGAGATGTTTTCTTGGGTTCGGGGAGTAGATTATAGAAAGGGAAGGTATTAGCACCCTTTCTATCCATGGTTATCCATGGGCTCTTAGTTACTTGCTTAGATCACTTGCCTTTTCTTTTCAATTGTTTGAAATGGTGCTTTGTGTGTGTGGTTTTGAAAATGTTTTAAAAAAGATGCCTTGTCTAGGCAACCATTGTAACAATTCTTGTTAGAATGTTTTACAAGGGTGTTTGTCTTTTTGAAAAGACGTTTCAATGTTTTTGAAAGTTTGTTTTGAAATTGTGTTGTGATGTGTGTTTTGAAAAATGGCAAGGATTGTTTTTCAAGATTGATCAAGTAACCAAGAGCTATCTACCCTAAATTTCTCAAAGATCTTTCTTATGTTTTAACCCTTTTAACAGTGTTGTTTCACCATTGTATTTGGTGAACAACCTTGTGTTAGGATGTTAACGGGACGGGCGCGGGTCATCGTTTGAACCATAGAGGCAATAGTGTCAAGTATCTTTGGCATTTTTCTTAAGGGACTTGATCATTTTTGTTTAGGCAACTTGATAGCGTCGTCGAGGGACTATGATCATTTGATTTGTTTTTGTTTGCCAAAGAGACTTAACATGCAACCATGGCCCATTTTTGAAGGCAACAAGTGGAGTAACCCTAGGGGTGCAAGTGTGCATTGTGTTTGTTTTTCATGCATGTTTATCTTGGATTTAGGTCAAGCTATTTGTTGATTGATTTTTGCATACAAACCCTAAGTCTATCATGGCATAATTGAAAGCTTTTAAATGCGAAAATTTAAATGCTAAGCTATTACAACATGATATAGGGAGGGGGGTACAAATTTGCATTGGGAATATTTGACAAGGAAATAAAATTCTAAGCTATTACATCCATATTGAATATACAAGACAAATATCTAATATTTAAATAAGTACAAATAAATAAATATCAAATAAAAATGCATTATGCTAAAAAGGGATTTTTCATGTATGTAAAAGTATTTTTCAATGTGAAATATAAACAAAAATAAAAATGGTCAAATTTGAATATTTTTGTCATTTAGGGCAAAACCCTAGTTTTTAAATAAATAGTAATATTTATTAATTATGTACAATATATGTTAATTTATGCACAAAATAAAAAGTATATGGTGAAAAAAGTATTTTTGATGTCAAATATTAAATAAAAATAAAATGTATTATTTTTGTATTTTTGCCCTAAATATTTAATAAAATAGGTGTAAGTATATATTATATATATTTAATAATGCTAAATATGTACAACAATATAATATTAATTATTTACAAAAATGTATATTTTTTAAAAAATGTTTTCAAAATGTAAGTAAAATAAAAAATAATAACTAAAAATAAATATTTTTTTGTATTATTTTCTAGGGTTTTAAAAAGAAAAGGAAATCTATTTATTTACATATACATATTTAATAAAACAAATAAATGCCAAATAAATGCAAAAAAAATGTGGAAAAATATTTTTAATGTTTTTTATGTTTGAGCAAAAAATATAAAATCAGAATCAAAAAGAAAAATGCAAAAATGACAAATATTTCACACAATGGGCCAGGGGGGTGCAAATGGAAAAATGGGGTGCAAAAAGTAAGTTGACTCAGGCCCAGCCCAAGTCAACTTTGTCTTCAACCTCTAGCAACCTTTGAACAATAAAAAACACGTGTTTCCTTGCTTCATTCAAACTCCTGATTCCTTGATTTTTAGCCAAAACTCATAACATAAACAATGTAGAGCATCAAACCACGATTTCAAATATGTAAAAAACTTGTCCTAACTCTAAGAAACCAGGGAGAATTTCTTCACCCCCAATTTCTGACCTAGTTTTTCTTCAATGTTCATGGTTAAAATTCTCACAGCATGCTTAATATAAATGAAAAGTGGGCACATGTATGGCTTCAGGGCTATGAGTAGAGCATGTTTCATTCACAAACCTAAGCCTAACTCTTCCTAGATTGAGAGATAGAAGTTCATAGATTACCTGTTTCAGCTTGAATCGTGTGCAGCAATGTGGCCAACTTCAATGGAGTTTGAGCTTCTGTATAGCTTGCCTGAAGTCCAAGGAAGCTTCTCCAACACCTAGCTTGCTTTGAATCACTCTGTATCGTGCTATAGAAGTCCACCTGCAAAACTGAAAACTGAAAATGGCAAGTGAGATTAGGGGTGTTACAGCTTGTGTTTAGGGCTTGGGATAGTTTGTCTGGATGGAATGGAATGTATTTGAACTGGTTTTAGCCAAAGTGCACGAGTGGATTGAGCTGTGGACTTCAATCTGCAGGGGGTGCCCTGTTTTGCAGCAAAACTGTGATTTGGTGTATGAGGAGGTATGAGGGATGGAAGGGTCATGCCTTAGGTCAGTTTTGATGTGTGGAAGCTGTGTACAAAGTTTGTTTTGGCTGGTGTTTACAGGAATGAAAGATGGAGAGTTTTTGCAATGTTTCTTTTTTTTGAAGTAAGAAAGTGCAAGTTGTGATATAGGCCTGTCCAATACTCCCAAGCATGCTGCAGCATTTTCTCTTGATCAGTGGGATTTGTCTACCAAACTTTGCCTCAAAGATCTGGCCTGTACTTCAAAGATCATGTATTGACATAGAGTAACACTTTATCAAAATGACAATTTTGCTTTTTCCAATTAAGGGTTAATTCTATGTGCAATGTCCAAATGAACAAAATAAACCCTCAACTCAATGGTTATGCATTAAATTAAGGTGTGTAAAACTGGTTTTGAGGCCTGCAAGCTAGCATTGTACAAGCTGATTTGAAAATGCAAGTTGTGATGAACATGCCTTGGCCATGAACAAAAGTGAGTTTTGGCTAACTTTGCAAATTCGATTCTCTCTAACCACAAGGGTGTTTGAGAAGTTCTTGGACAATTTGGAAAGCTTGGAATGTTTACTACAATCCATATTTGTAAAGAAAATTGAAACTCCAAGTGGAACTATGTGAAAAATGGCCAAGAAGTTGGACAAAAATCCTGCCTAGAATAGGGCAAAATTTCTCTAAGTTAAAAATGTTTTGCACCCTTGTTCCAAAAATCATAACTTGAGATACAAGCTTCCTTTGAGAAAACTTTGAGAATCAAAGTTGTAGATTTTTCAATGGACTACGACTTTCATGTTTCAAGTTTTGTTTGAATCCATTTGCATCTTGGTGAAAAATGGGACAAAGTTAGGAAAAAATAAGGAAGTTTCATAACTTAGAAAAATTCTAAGTTATGAAATTTTCTCATTTTAAACCCTAATTAGCAATTTTGGGTTTCTTGATGAACAAGTTTCATAATTTGACATGTCTTGATGAAAAATGAACCTTGGCACTTGATTTTGACCAAAAAGTCAAAGTTTGACTTTTCAGTGTACAGTCAAATTTTGATCAGTTGACTGAAAAATTCATCTGTCAATCCTATGCATTTGAGATCTTTTGAACTTGTTGAATGGGTAAAGACAATGCCATTGATTCCTTGAGTCCATATGTGAGTTTGATTTGCCATTGGTTAGGTCAAACAGTCAAAAATTGCCTTTGTGTAGTCAAAACCCTAAAAATGACCATTTTGCCCTTTTGGTGATCTGATCAAATTTCTTGTGGAGTTGTGATCCAAAATTGATCAAATGATTCATATGAGTTCATAATGTTGATGTGGGTCAAAAATCATGAGGTTTGACTGTCAATTGGCCACAGTTGACTTTTTCCCCAATACAGCTGATTTCTAGGTCAACTGTCCAATTGACTGGGCAAAGATTGGAATCAAGGCTTGAAACTTGGTATGGATAAACTTGTAGGTCCAATATGAAGCATGAAAGTAACTTTGGGCATTTTAGGTTAGGACATCCCTGTACAAACTCAAACCCTAATTTAGGTCAACAATGCAAGGAGGTGTCTTAAGTAGAGCAAACCCTAGCTTGACCTTGAATTCCAAGATTATTGTGAAGAGAAATGTTGATGAAATGAGAGGGCAAATTTTGGGGTACAACAGTTGCCCCTGTTCAATCTTCTTGAACCTGAAGAGTTAGATTGGCAGGTTTGCCTTTCGCGACTCGAAGGTAAAAGAGGATTGGACACTAGAGTGCCCGTAAATTTGCACTCGTCAAGACATAGATGCGGAAATGGGCTTAAAGATACCATTTGGAGATGGTAGAATCTTGCGGGAGATGGGCTTAAAGATTCCATCCAAGAGTCTTTGTTGAATTGCAATATTGTAGGTCAGAAGAATGAGGATCAAAATGGTATCCGTGTCTGGAATACATTTGAACTGTATCTGAGTCTGTATGAGCAAAAGAATGGCGTCCGTGTCTGGAGCATATCTGAGATGTAATTGTATTTGAATGTAGAATGAATATCAGAATGATTGCCGTGTCTGGAGTGTATATGTATTGTATCTGGGTGACAGAGAAATATTTGTGTATGGAGCAACTGCGTGCTGGGGATAAATTCTGAATGAGTGACAGAATGGCAACCGTGTCTGGAGCATATCTGGACTGTATCTGAAGTTGAGATTTGTATGAGTAGCAGAATGACTTCCGTGTCTGGAGTGTATCTAAAACTGTAACTGGGATCTGAATAGATGACAGAATGGCTTCCGTGGCGAATGCACTAGGGAGAATCAAACTGTTGTTGTAAGGGTCAGAATGGTATTCGTGTTTGGAATGCATTGAACCTTGAGGTGGATAAATGAATCTGAATGGGAGATAGAATGGCTATCGTGTCTGGAGCGTATCTAGGCTGTATCTGATTGTTGTAGTCTGAATGAGTAGTAGAATGACCACCGTGTCTGGGGTGTATCTGTACTGTATTTGACTTGAAGTTCTGAATGAGTAATAGAATGACCGCCGTGTCTGGGGTGTATTTGTACTGTATTTGAATAAATGTTAATTATATCCTTTTAATCTTATCCTGAAAAGGATAAAATGTTAGCTGAAACAAAAAGTTATGTTGCATGATATGTATGATGCAATATATGTTATATCAATGTTTATGATACATGAATGTAATGAATGCGTATGTAAGCGGATGAGCTGTCTTGCTGAGGATAGATGAATCCTGGATAGCCAGAGATAAAAGAATCTTGACGAATGTCGGGGAAAGTAAATCCTTGACTGCTGTAGGGGATTCCAAGGATCTTTGATTGCTGAAGCTGAGACATCCTTGTTGACTGCTGACTGCTTGGGGAACAAGACCTTCAGTTGTTGAGGGATCTTAGGACCACTGCTGGGGATTGAAAAATCCTTGGTGACTTGTGGAAATGATAATTCTGATGATCTCTACTGGGGAGCCCAGAACCTGGTAGACTTATGCTGGAGAAGTAAGACTGAGATCTTCAATCTGATGGGAGGTATCTCTGTGAGGAGAATGTTCACTAATCTGGTTCCGCTGGGGATTGATAGTTGGAAGTTTTAGCTCCGTTGGGGATTAAAAGTTTTGGCTCCACTGGGGATCTTGAAACTTGACTCTGAGGGGAATTAGATTCTGGAAGGCTCTTTGGCTGGGGAAATCAGCTTTGAGAAAGCTTGTGTTCTGCTGAGGATCCTGAAGTTTAACTCTGTTTGGGGAATTAAGTTCTGGATTTTAACTTTGTTGAGGAATTTGGAGTTTAATTCTGCTGGGGATTTCTTCTGAGAGGGCATCAAGATATCTATCTGTACCTTCAACCTATCAGCAATCATCTTTCTTGATTTGTAAGGAAATGATTATGTTCAAATGCATATGCCTATTTAACAAAACATTGGACGTTTCTCAAATAAAACATAAGTGTAAAAAAAAAAAAAAAGACAAAGCAAATTTCTGCACTGGGAAAAGTATTTGTATTAACTTTTTATGAGTATCTTTTGTACAAAGGAGACAGACATCCTAGTAGGAGGATGTTGTCGTAAAAATTGAAAATTTTATACAGAAGAAAAAATGGCTATGTGTAACAATTCCATGGGATTCCATTCTGTTATAGCCTTCACAACTCTGAATATCTTGTCCATTCACTACTTCGTCCGCCGATGATTGGATTGATCAGAAGCTCGGAGCTTGTTGATGAAGAGATTGTTCTTTAAAGTGATCCGATGAGACATAGTCATACGCTTTAATTCCCTAACTTTTGCCTGGATCACCCTTTCGGGTTTTCAATCCACCGGGAAACCCTTTTTTGCCCAAGTCGCCCTTTCGGGTTTTCAACTTGCCGGGTGTACAGATTTTTTGTTTTATCCCTAATTTTTGCCTGAACTGCCCTTTTGGGTTTTCGGTTCACCGGGATGCCCATTTTTGCCCAAGTCGCCCTTTCGGGTTTTCGACTTGTCGGGTCGATTTATGCGTAGTATCTTTTGACTATGTCTGCGTTCGCAGGGTGTGGCAAATCATCGCCGTCCATGGTGGTCAGAATCATTGCACCACCAGAAAAGATGCTCTTGATTACAAATGGTCCTTCGTAAGTAGGAGTCCATTTTCCCATGGGATCACTTTGCGGCAAGATGATCCGCTTGATTACAAGATCTCCGACTTGATATACTTGACGTCTGACCTTCTTGTTGAAAGCCTTGATCATCCGTTTTTGGTACGTCTGACCATGTCAAACAGCAGTGAGTCGTTTCTCGTTGATCAAATTGAGTTGATCAAGTCGGGTCTGAATCCAATCGTCTTCACTCAAACCAGCATCCTTCATAATCCTTAAAGAAGGAATCTGAACTTCCATGGGTAGGATATCTTCCATGCCATATACCAAAGAAAATGGGGTTGCCCCTGTTGAAGTACGTGTCGTGGTACGGTATCCATGCAGAGCAAACGGTAACATCTCATGCCAGTCCTTGTAGGTGACTGTCATTTTCTGAATGATCTTCTTGATGTTTTTGTTCGCAGCTTCAACAACACCGTTCATCTTCGGCCGATAGGGAGATGAATTGTGATGATAAATCTTGAACTGTTCGCATAGAGCGGTGATCATAGTATTGTTCAGATTTGTACCGTTGTCTGTGATGATCCTGTCGGGGACACCATACCGGCATATGAGGTTCTGCTTGATGAAGCGGGCAACCACAGTTTTTGTAACAGAGGCAAAGGAAGCTGCTTCAACCCACTTGGTAAAATAATCAATGGTGACCAGGATGAAGCGATGTCCATTGGATGCCGTGGGCTTGATCTCTCCAATCATGTCAATGCCCCACATTGATAATGGCCAAGGAGTTGTCAGAACGTTGAGAGGAACAAGAGGAATATGAATCTTGTCGGCATAGACTTGGAATTTGTGACAAGTACGGGAATGTTGATGGCAATCAGCTTCCATGGTAGACCAGTAGTAGCCTGCCCTTAGAATCTTCTTAGCCATCGTATGTCCGCTCAAGTGGATGCCAAACGTGTCGTTGTGTATCTCAGTCATGATCAACTCTGCTTCAGCTTTGTCCATACAATGAAGTAACACAATCATGGCTGCGCTTATAAAGGATGCCATTGCTTAGGAATAACTTGGCTGCAAATCTCCTTAAGAACTTTTTTTCATTGACGGAAGCTCCTTCGGGATATTCTCTAGTCTGGAGATACCTTTTGATTTCGTGAAACCAGGGTTGTTCCACTACTTCTTCGGTATTAATCTCATGACAATGCACAGGTTCATCCATTCGCTCAATGGTGATTTGGGGAGCCTCGTTATCCCAATTGAGTTTAAACATGGAAGACATTGTAGCCAGAGCGTCTGCTAGCTGATTTTCTTCTCGCGGGAAATGCTCGAAAGTAATCTGCTCAAAATGAGGCAGCAATGTCAGGACATGTTCTTTGTATGGGATAAGATTAGGATGTTTGGTATCCCACTCTCCTTTGATTCGACTGATAACCAAAGTCGAGTCCCCAAATACGACCAAAGATTTGATCCCCAAGTCTATAGCAGCCTTGAGACCAAAAATGCAAGCTTCATATTCGGCCAAGTTGTTGGTACATCTGAAACAAAGTCGGGCTGTGAAAGGTGTATGGCAACCTTCTGGGGAAATGAGTACCGCACGATACCGTTCCCAAGTGCATTTGAAGCACCATTAAAGTACAGGGTCCATCGGGATCCATTTTCAGGTCCGTCATACAGTCTGTTACCTTCAATGTTGTCCACAGTCATGATGTCCTCGTCCGGGAAGTCAAATTTCATGGATTGATAATCTTCGATAGCTTGATGAGCTAGATGGTCAGCTAGTACACTCCCTTTTATAGCTTTCTGGGTAGTATAATGGATGTCATACTCAGTCAGGATCATTTGCCATCTAGTAATTCTTCCAGATAAAGCAGGCTTCTCGAAGATATACTTGATCGGGTCCATTTTGGAAATCAGCAAAGTGGTATGAGTCAACATATACTGCCTTAGTTGATGAGCAGCCCATACCAAAGCGCAACAAGTTTTCTCGAGCAGTGAGTAGCGAGTCTCACAGTCGGTAAACTTTTTGCTAAGGTAATAAATGGCATGCTCTTTTCGACCAGACTCGTCATGTTGGCCCAGTACACACCCTATTGAGTTGTCCAAAACAATCAGATACATGATCAGCGGCCTTCCTTCGACGGGTGGCATCAGAATTGGAGGTTCTAGCAAATACTCCTTGATCTTATCAAAAGCAGTTTGACAATCATCGTTCCATTCGACTACCTGATCTTTCTTTAATAGTTTGAAAATTGGCTCACAGGTAGACGTCAGGTGAGAGATGAACCTGGCGATATAGTTCAAGCGTCCCAAGAATCCTCTAACCTCCTTTTCAGTACGGGGGGCAGGCATTTCTTGTATAGCTTTCACTTTTGCTGGATCGACCTCAATGCCCTTGTTGCTGACAATAAATCCCAGAAGTTTACCAGACCTAACTCCAAAAGTGCACTTACTTGGATTCAGCCTGAGTTTGTACTCCTTCAACCTGGCAAACAACTTTTGCAAATGTTCAAGGTGCTCTTCTTCTGTTTGTGATCGAGCTATCATATCGTCTATGTAAACTTCGATCTCATGATGTATCATATCATGAAACAAAGCTACCATGGCGCGTTGATAAGTTGCCCCTACGTTCTTCAGTCCGAATGACATCACCTTGTAGCAGAAGGTACCCCATTGTGTAGCAAAGGTTGTTTTCTCCATGTCCTCGGGGGCCATTTTAATCTGGTTGTAGCCCGAGAATCTGTCCATGAAAGAAAATACTTTGTGCTGAGCTGTGTTGTCAATCAAAATTTCGATATGTGGTAGCGGAAAATCATCTTTAGGGCTGGCCCTGTTCAAATCCCGGTAGTCCACACACATTCTGACCTTGCCATCTTTTTTGGGAACGGGCACAATGTTAGCAACCCATTGTGGATAGGATGTAACAGCCAGAAAACCAGCGTTGAATTGTTTCATTACTTCAGCTTTAATCTTCTCAGACATGTCGGGCCTCATTCGGCAGACTTTTTGCTTGATCGGTGGACAGTCCTCTCTTGTAGGGAGACGGTGAACCACGATGTCTGTGTCTAATCCTGGCATGTCTTCATAAGACCAGGCAAAGATTTCAACGTATTCATTCAACAGCTATATTAAGCGCTCCTTGACACTTGGTTCCAGATTGGCACCCACTTTGACTTCTTTCCTGTCTTCCTATGTTCCTAAGTTGACTGTTTCCAACTACTCTTCATGAGGTAAGATGGCCCTTTCTTCTTGTTGTAGAAGTCTGGCTAGCTCTCCCGGTACTTCACAATCTTCTTCATCTTCGTACTCAGCCTGATTGACCAAATCTTCAGAGTTATTGAAGGATACAACAGAATAGTCACCCATGGAATCCGGAGTGGATGGGTACCTGCATTTGTGAGTGTGGGTGTGTGTAAGGGATAGCCATCCTTAAACAAACAAAAATGCAAAAGGAAAGAAAATGAACACAGCAGTTTATAAATGAAAAACGTCCAATGATTCACTAAACATGGCATATGATTATGAAGGAAAATCAAGCCCTTACAAATGGACCTTCATGCCTCGGGCAAGGCATGAGGTGAAAAATAGTGTGCAGATTGTTTTAGTAATTATTACAGACCAACAGGAAATGTTCGAAAGATAAATTACTAATTGATGAAAGTAATGGGAACAAAGTCTTTCGTCTCCCAGTTGTGCAGTCCTCCTTCAATGGTTGGGAAGATCCAATCTTCAAAGTTGGCCTCTTCGTCTTCGTCTTCTAAAGCATTGATTCCATGAGGAGAAATCTTGATGGGTGTCTTTTCAATTTTTGAGCGACGCATAGCCTTTTTCCCCGCAGCGGTAAACCCCAACCCAAACTTGTCCGTCTTGTGAGGAAAGTCAGGAAATTGTCCCCATGCTGAGCTCTTCCCCTCCTTCATTGCAGCCTTTACGTCTTTCAGAGATGCCATCCTGGCCACCTGCTTGGGTACCTCAGCTACTGCCTTTGCTACTGCCACCTCGGGAGAAACTTCCTCGAAGTGTTGAAAGGGTGTTTCGATGAATTCGCCATCCACTTCCACATACCGAAAGGAATTCAGATGACTGATCATGTACTCCTCCTCACCGTGTACAGTTATGATTTTACCCTTAACAGGGTATTTCAACATCTGATGTAGAGAGGAAGTGACTGCCCTAGCATTATGAATCCATGGCCTTCCTAGTAAGCAAGAGTATGATGGGCGGATGTCCATCACATAGAATGTTGAGTGGAACACCTCAGTGCCTACCTTGATAGGAATGTCGACCTCCCCATGCACCATTCTTTTAGACCCGTCAAAGGCCCTGACAATGATATTACTTGGTTTCAGCTCCAAGCCTTCACAATCCAACCGGTCCAGAGCTTTCTTAGGCAGCACATTTAGAGAAGAACCAGTGTCGACCAAGACATGGGCGAGAGTAGTTCCTCGACATTCAACTGACACATGCAGTGCGTCATTGTGCTTTCTTCCCTTAGGAGTCAGGTCAGCATCAGAGAAACCCAGGCCGTTGTCGGCGGTAAGGTTGGCTACACAATCCTGGAATTGATCGGCTGAGGTTTCTTAGGGAACATGGGCTGTCTTCAAAAACCTTATCAAGGCTTTGGCATGAGCCTCCGAACAAAGCAGTAGGGCCAACATGGAGATCTTCGAGGGGGTTTGCCCCAGTTGCTCCACCACATCATAATCACTCTTCTTTATTATTTTCAGAATCTCCTCCATTTCTTTCTTAGAGGTTTCAAGGATGACCAACGGCTGAGCCCTCGTCCTGACGAGCTCTTCTTGGATCCCTTTCCCCTTATCAGCAGCAGCAGGAGAAGGGACAATCACAGGAGTAACAACTTCTTCAATCATTGGCGTTCTTGCAGATAGTTTTACCGGTGCAGGGGTAACCTTGGGAGCAACTGAGGGTCCAAAGATTGCCTTTGGAGGGGCAATCTCTGGAGAGAAAATTCTTCCACTTCGGGTAATTTTGCTCGTACCGGCAATGTTTCCAATGTTGGCAGTTTCTTCGTCAGAGCTCTCTTCAGTTATCTCAATTTTTTTAACACCGTGGTAGTAGATTTCTCCACCATAATTCCACGGTATTGATTTGTCAGATTTGTAAGGGACGGGCCCAGGAATGGTTATCTTCAAGGGTACAATCTTCGGAGCGGATGTAATCTTAACAGGCCTTTTGGGGACCTTGGAAAGATTGGCGGAAATGGTTATTATTGAAACTTCATTGATAGGAGTTGGAGTAACAGGAGTCTTTTCGAAAAGAATTTCTTGGTTGTCCATTAGGCGTTGGATGCCTATCTTCAACAATGGACAGTCGATTGGTAGGGAGGAACAAAGGTAGCAATCTTCTTTACAACCTGGGAAAATACCATCCTTCAACAGATTCAACTTGATTGTCAGTAGTGGAGTTATCAGATCATCAATAGTAGAAACAAACAGATCTTCTTCAACAGCATGGACATTGCGACCATGTTTTGGCATTGGAGTGGAGATTACATTCGGCTTCTCATGGGCGTCTAACTCAACTTCTTTATCATCTATCAAATCTTGAATTTTATTCTTTAACGCCCAGCAATTGTTGGTGTCATGCCCAGCGTTGTCAGAATGATAGGCACATTTAGCATTGGCATGATAGTATGGAGATGTGGTGTTAGGGTTTTTCGGCGCCTCCTTTAAACCAGTCAGATTCAACTTCAACAAATGGGGAAGAACTTGTGCAGGCGTCATGTTGATGCGGGTGAACTGCCGTTGTGGCCGTTCTCCCCATTGCTGTTTAGGTCTAGACTGATTGTTACGAGGCTGATCATTTGACAAATTTTGGATCATCACGGCCCCCACAATCGGTCGGCGCTCAGTTCTTCCCAATCCTTTTTGAGAGTATACAACAGTTGCTTCCTTCTTGGCCGGGAATGGTTTTTTAACAATTGTGGAGGCAAAGGCATCCCTTTGAATCTTTCGGCTCTTAATACCAGCTTCCACCCGTTCACCAGTCAGAATGAGTTCGGTAAACCCTGCAGAAGAGCTTCTGATCAAATGGTTGAAGAAAGGGCCAGATAGGGTCCCCAAGAACATATCAACTAGCTCCCTATCTAAAAGCGGTGGTTGTACTCTTCCGTCCAAGTCACGCCATTTCTGGGCATATTCTTTGAATCCCTCATTTGAGGCCATCCCCATACTTTGTAGCTGAGTACGGGTTGGCGCCAAGTCGGCGTTGTATTGATACTGGCGATAAAAGGCAGCTGCCAAATCCTCCCAACTATGCACTTCTGACCTCTCAAGCTGGTAAAACCAATCTAGCTGTGTACCGGACAGGCTGTCCTGGAAGAAGTGTACCCAAAGATTTCTATCGGATGAATGAGGTTGAATTTTTATGACATACGACCTCAGGTGCATCTTCGGGCAAGACAGACTGTCGTATTTTGCAAAAGTTGGCACCTTAAACTTTTAAGGGATCACAATCCCAGCAATCAATCCCAATTCTTCAAAATCTAACCCGGGAACCCTTTGCAGCTCCATAGCTGCCAGTCTATCCTTCATCTTCCTCAACCTCTTCCTCTTCAGCCTCGGACTCAGAAGGTAATGCAGCTCCTTTTCCCTTACCAGTCCCCTCATCAGATGTGGAGGGGAATTCAAGAACTCTCCTAGCTTCATTCTCAAATCTTCTTCCCAGTGTAGCTACCCCAACTCTTTTCTTCTTCTTTTTTCCTTTTTCTTGCTCTTTATTCCCTAACAGTGCTTTAAGATCCTCTTGACCCTTTGCCAAGGTCATAAGGATATGTTGAAACTGCGAGTTTTGTGCCTGTAGATCTTTGACCGTCTGCTCAATATCCATCTTACTGAAATAAACAGCAGAAAGATAAGGAAACCTGGTGTGAAGACCTGTTTATGCATATAATGAATGATATGTTTATTCATGTAATGCATTCAAGGATTTAGAAATTCAAAGTTGTTGCAAACAAAAAGAACACACGTCATATTAATAAGAAGAAATTTTGTCAGTACATAAATGCCCCATGGGCCAAATATTACAAAAACTTCTTAAGGTAAAAAGAAGTTGCGCATCCTCTTTGGTGCGATGTAAGTGTTAAGGGTCTCCTCCTCTTGAAGTTGACGGGTAAGCTCCAAAACCTTCTTCTCACTGGCGTAGAAGCTGGCTTCAAAAGTATCCATTTCTTCCTTGAGTTGGATCCAACTCTTCTGCATTTCCTCCCATGATGTTGGCATGTCAGGATGTAGGATGGTGTATGGAACCTCTCCTTCCTTAACAGGTTCTTTAATCAAAGGGAGAATGTGAGGGTAAGGCATCATAAGACTCCGGGTGCGTGTTCGTACCAACCTGAGATAAGGCTCAAGAGGGATGGAGTTCTTGTGCCCCAGTGTCTTGCTATCTACCTTGTTAGGCATCCTCCAAGCTCTGATGAATCTTTGGCGAAGTCCTTGCGCATCGTTGTCGAAGTCAAAAACTAGGTCAGGAATCAGCATGTCATGAGGGCCATCCCTCCGTGCATATCCAAATTGTCTCAAAGCCAGACAGGGGTTGTAGGTAATGCCTCCCCTAATGCCAAGTAATGGAACATTAGGGAACTCGCCACAACGATCGATGATGATGACATTTTCTCTGGACCGAGAACACCAATGTACATCAGAATGTGTGAGGGTCATCAATCGTTGTGACCACCTTAAGCCTTGTTCATTCTTCAAAACTGATTGTGGAAGGTGAGAAATAAACCACCTTGCAAGGAGAGGAGTACAACACATGAGAACACCTCTCTTCCTCATTGTTCGTGTGTAAAATGAGTGGAGGATGTCCCCAAGCAATGTAGGTATGGGATTCCTGGATAGGAAAATCTTGACAACTATCACATCTATAAGTTGGTCAGGATTTGGGAACAAGACCAACCCATAAATAAGGAGTGCCACAATTTCTTCAAAGGCTTGTAGATCCAAAGAATTCCAACACTTTTGTGCCTTCTTAAACAAGAATTTTGCCAAGAAGCCTTTGACACCACTTCTGGTTTCCCAATGCCCCTTGATGTCAGATGATTGCAAGTGTAGTGCTTGAGCAATATCTTCAGGCTTTGGTTCTTTTTCCGTACCGTTGTAGGGTAGTTGATTAAGAATAGGAATTCTCAGGAGTTGAGAAAATTCCTCCAAAGTAGGCACCAATTGGTAGTCGGGGAATGTGAAACAGTGGTGAAGGGGGTCAAAGAACTGGAACAGCACTTTCACCATGTCTTCTTCAATGTTGGTGTTGACTAGGCTGAGCAGTCTACCATGTCTTTCACTGAAGAGAGAACTTTCCGGAATTCTGGATGTAAGCTCCTTGAGTTGAGGAGGGATTCTCACAAGGTTGACTTGGATAGTTTTCCTGCGAAGAATTTCCATGACCTACAAAACAAGAACAAAGATGAAGATCCAAACCCTTGAAATGGTTAGTGGATGCATATGATGCTTTATGATGTTCATGATGTATGCACAATCATATGTACAAGCAAGTCACACAAAACCCTAGTTTCAGGCTTGCATGAGGTTTCATAGTTAAGTACCCTCTTGAGTGAAGTTGGCTTAAAAACCTGTCCTATAAATAGTAACTGGGTTCTAAAGAGCTCAATATCATTGGATTGTTTTCCATGTTCATTGTTTTGGTTTAGCCACTTAACTAGCAACCAAAATATTCCAAGAAAACAACCCTCGATGAGTGTAGTATCGAGTATCTACCAACTTCGGACTGCACCAAAGCCGGTCATCTCACTACCCCTAATAAAAGGCCAAGATGGTCAAGTAAGGTTCTAGGTCATTAGTGCTTAGTGACATCACTCAGCGGCCCCGTACTCTCCTTAATTGAACTCAAGGGTTACCGGTACTCACAAATATGTCGCACTAATATAGCTATTGCTTCAACCGTGTCGGTATACCCCGCACAGTTTCCACAACGTGTTGCTATCTATGAATGTTTCCCAAATCTGGGTGTAGGATTTCAAGTTCAAACAGGAGAGCCAAAATGTAAAGTAATCAAAGCAAACAATTAGTCATGCAAAAGGGTGATCTAGGACCTAAGGTTACTCCACTTTTAAAGAACTCCCCAGCAGAGTCGTCAGTTCTGTGATACGGTGGGAGAACTGACTTGAGGTTTTGCGTTTGTTTTCGTAAATGTTTCGGTAGAGCAAGAGTCGCCACCGACTTTTTATTTTATCCTAAGGAAAGGTTAAAAAGCACAGGAAAAACCTTTGAGATGTTTTCTTGGGTTCGGGGAGTAGATTATAGAAAGGGAAGGTATTAGCACCCTTTCTATCCATGGTTATCCATGGGCTCTTAGTTACTTGCTTAGATCACCTGCCTTTGCTTTTAAATTGTTTGAAATGGTGCTTTGTGTGTGTAGTTTTGAAAATGTTTTGAAAAAGATGCCTTGTCTAGGCAACCATTGTAACAATTCTTGTTTGAATGTTTTACAAGGGTGTTTGTCTTTTTGAAAAGACGTTTCAATGTTTTTGAAAGTTTGTTTTGAAATTGTGTTGTGATGTGTGTTTTGAAAAATGGCAAGGATTATTTTGCAAGATTGATCAAGTAACCAAGAGCTATCTACCCTAAATTTCTCAAAGATCTTTCTTATGTTTTAACCCTTTTAACAGTGTTGTTTCACCATTATATTTGGTGAACAACCTTGTGTTAGGATGTTAACGGGACGGGCGCGGGTCATCGTTTGAACCATAGAGGCAATAGTGTCAAGTATCTTTGGCATTTTTCTTAAGGGACTTGATCATTTTTGAAGGCAACAAGTGGAGTAACCCTAGGGGTGCAAGTGTGCATTGTGTTTGTTTTTCATGCATGTTTATCTTGTATTTAGGTCAAGCTATTTGTTGATTGATTTTTTCATACAAACCCTAAGTCTATCATGGCATAATTGAAAGCTTTTAAATGCGAAAATTTAAATGCTAAGCTATTACAACATGATATAGGGAGGGGGGGTACAAATTTGCATTGGGAATATTTGACAAGGAAATAAAATTCTAACCTATTACATCCATATTGAATATACAAGACAAATATCTAATATTTAAATAAGTACAAATAAATAAATATCAAATAAAAATGCATTATGCTAAAAAGGGATTTTTCATGTATGTAAAAGTATTTTTCAATGTGAAATATAAACAAAAATAAAAAGGGTCAAATTTGAATATTTTTGTCATTTAGGGAAAAACCCTAGTTTTTAAATAAATAGTAATATTTATTAATTATGTACAATATATGTTAATTTATGCACAAAATAAAAAGTATATGGTGAAAAAAGTATTTTTGATGTCAAATATTAAATAAAAATAAAATGTATTATTTTTGTATTTTTGCCCTAAATATTTAATAAAATAGGTGTAAGTATATATTATATATATTTAATAATGCTAAATATGTACAACAATATAATATTAATTATTTACAAAAATGTATATTTTTTAAAAAATGTTTTCAAAATGTAAGTAAAATAAAAAATAATAACTAAAAATAAATATTTTTTTGTATTATTTTCTAGGGTTTTAAAAAGAAAAGGAAATCTATTTATTTACATATACATATTTAATAAAACAAATAAATTCCAAATAAATGCAAAAAAATGTGGAAAAATATTTTTAATGTTTTTTATGTTTGAGCAAAAAATATAAAATCAAAATCAAAAAGAAAAATGCAAAAATGACAAATATTTCACACAATGGGCCAGGGGGGTGCAAATGGAAAAAAGGGGTGAAAAAAGTAAGTTGACTCAGGCCCAGCCCAAGTCAACTTTGTCTTCAACCTCCAGCAACCTTTGAACAACCAAAAACGCGCGTTTCCTTGCTTCATTCAAACTCCTGATTCCTTGATTTTTAGCCAAAACTCATAACATAAACAATGTAGAGCATCAAACCACGATTTCAAATATGTAAAAAAATTGTCCTAACTCTAAGAAACCAGGGAGAATTTCTTCACCCCCAATTTCTGACCTAGTTTTTCTTCAATGTTCATGGTTAAAATTCTCACAGCATGCTTAATATAAATGAAAAGTGGGCACATGTATGGCTTCAGGGTTATGAGTAGAGCATGTTTCATTCGCAAACCTAAGCCTAACTCTTCCTAGATTGAGAGATAGAAGTTCATAGATTACCTGTTTCAGCTTGAATCGTGTGCAACAATGTGGCCAACTTCAATGGAGTTTGAGCTTCTGTATAGCTTGCCTGAAGTCCAACGAAGCTTCTCCAACACCTAGCTTGCTTTGAATCACTCTGTATCGTGCTATAGAAGTCCACCTGCAAAACTGAAAACTGAAAATGGCAAGTGAGATTAGGGATGTTACAGCTTGTGTTTAGGGCTTGGGATAGTTTGTGTGGATGGAATGGAATGTATTTGAACTGGTTTTAGCCAAAGTGCACGAGTGGATTGAGCTGTGGACTTCAATCTGCAGGGGGTGCCCTATTTTGCAGCAAAACTGTGATTTGGTGTATGAGGAGGTATGAGGGATGGAAGGGCCGTGCCTTAGGTCAGTTTTTATGTGTGGAAGCTGTGTACAAAGTTTGTTTTGGTTGGTGTTTACAGGAATGAAAGATGGAGAGTTTTTGCAATGTTTCTTTTTTTTTTGAAGTAAGAAAGTGCAAGTTGTGATATAGGCCTGTCCAATACTCCCAAGCATGCTGCAGCATTTTCTCTTGATCAGTGGGATTTGTCTACCAAATTTTGTCTCAAAGATCTGGCCTGTACTTCAAAGATCATGTATTGACATAAAGTAACACTTTATCAAAATGGCAATTTTGCTTTTTCCAATTAAGGGTTAATTCTATGTGCAATGTCCAAATGAACAAAATAAACCCTCAACTCAATTGTTATGCATTAAATTAGGGTGTGTAAAACTGGTTTTGAGGCCTGCAAGCTAGCATTGTACAAGCTGATTTGAAAATGCAAGTTGTGATGAACATGCCTTGGCCATGAACAAAAGTGAGTTTTGTCCAACTTTGCAAATTCGATTCTCTCTAACCACAAGGGTGTTTGAGAAGTTCTTTGACAATTTGGAAAGCTCGGAATGTGTGCTACAATCCATCTTTGTAATGCAAATTGAAACTCCAAGTGGAACCATGTGAAAAATGGCCAAGAAGTTGGACAAAAATCCTGCCTAGAATAGGGCAAAATTTCTCTAAGTTAAAAATGTTTTGCACCCTTGTTCCAAAAATCATAACTTGAGATACAAGCTTCCTTTGAGAAAACTTTGTGAATCAAAGTTGTATATTTTTCAATGGACTACAACTTTCATGTTTCAAGTTTTGTTTGAATCCATTTGCATATTGGTGAAAAAATGGGACAAAGTTAGGAAAAAATAAGGAAGTTTCATAACTTAGAAAAATTCTAAGTTATGAAATTTTCTCATTTTAAACCCTAATTTGTAATTTTGGGTTTATTGATGAACAAGTTTCATAATTTGACATGTCTTTATGAAAAATGAACCTTGGCACTTGATTTTGACCAAAAAGTCAAAGTTTGACTTTTCAGTGTACAGTCAAATTTTGATCAGTTGACTGAAAAATTCATCTGTCAATCCTATGCATTTGAGATCTTTTGAACTTGTTGAATGGGTCAATACAATGCCATTGATTCCTTGAGTCCATATGTGAGCTTGATTTGCCATTAGTTAGGTCAAACAGTCAAAAATTGCCTTTGTGCAGTCAAAACCCTAAAAATGACCATTTTGCCCTTTTAGTGATCTGATCAAATTTCTTGTGGAGTTGTGATCCAAAATTGATCAAATGATTCATATGAGTTCATAATGTTGATGTGGGTCAAAAATCATGAGGTTTGACTGTCAATTGGCCACAGTTGACTTTTTCCCCAATACAATTGATTTCTAGGTCAACTGTCCAATTGACTGGGCAAAGATTGGAATCAAGGCTTGAAACTTGGTATGGATAAACTTGTAGGTCCAATATGAAGCATGAAAGTCACTTTGGGCATTTTAGGTCAAGACATCCCTGTGCAAACTCAAACCCTAATTTAGGTCAACAATGCAAGGAGGTGTCTTGAGCAGAGCAAACCCTAGCTTGACCTTGAATTCTAAGATTCTTGTGATGAGAAATGTTGATGAAATGAGAGGGCAAATTTCGGGGTACAACAGCTACGCTTTTAGCTGCGGATCAAAATCCGCAGGTAAAAGTTGTAATTTAGAGGACAGGGACAAAGACGTGTCGTCCATTCATTCGTCCGTTCAAACATTTTGCGCGTTTTTTTTATTTTTATTTCTGGCCATATACTTTGTTTTTATATATTATATTATGTTTATATTGTTATAACAAATGAAGCAACTTGGCCTAGTGGCGGCCACATAAGCGTTCAAGGATCCAAAGGCTGGAGGTCAGGGGTTCGATCCCTGCCTCCAGCAAACTGCATTTTCTTATTTGTTTTTAGGTAATCATGTGCGTGTACAAGTCTAAGGTCCACCATGCACATCCCTCCTTCATGCGCCAGATAGCCAGATGGCCAGATCTGGTGGCCAATCCTTGAAGGCACACCATATGCAGGTCAATGCGTGAGAATTGGATCAGAATAAGTCACATGGATCAGCCTTAATGGGCCAGCGAAATTGCTATTCAAACACCCAAATCAGGCCCATTCCCTTTTTCTCTCATATCTTATTTATTTTAATTCAATTATTTTATTTTGTTTAATTAATTTCTAACCAATAAAATTAATTTCCTTTTTTATCAAAAAATCACAAAAATAGTTTTACGCCAATAAAAATTCAGAACTTTATTTTTCTTTAATAAATTTTAATTAATTAATTTGGTTTTTAATTCTAGAATAACCTTAATTTATTTTGTAAATATTCAAAATTAATTAGAAATCATTAGGTTTTAATTCATTTAATTATTTTTATTTTCTTTCTTAAAAATATCAAAAATTCCAAAAATATGTCATTTATTATTTTTTAATTAATTAATTTAAAAATTAATTTAGTATTTAATTTAGGATTTAATTTCTTTTCTTAAAATAAAAATAACAAAAAAAGCATTTTCTTTTAAAAGGGTCAAAACCCTAATTTGCATTCGATTTAATTTCGCACCGCGCTTTATTTTTTATCCAATTAATGCATCTGCTTACAGTATGTAATAATTAATTAGGACATTTAATTATTTTACCGCTTTATTTTATTTTCAAAGGGTTTCTTTTGGCGATGTAAATACCCGACGCCTTGTAATTTAATTTCCGCACTTTAATTTCTACTAATTACAATGGTTAGATGTTTGATAATAGGACTTGCATGACAAGACTGAATGCTTAATCTTAAAATCAAATTAGATCACCCTTAACATGTGCAAAGATAAAAATAACTGAAAACAACACACTCGCACATGCGCACTCTTAGGGTACACCCCACTTGGTTGCCTTCGTACATTGTCATTAAGTTCAGGTTGTTTTAGAGGTCGCCCTCTTGTCTAAAAGATCATAGTTTCCTCAGAAAGGATGCCTCGGATATCATTGCCTCAAATATATAATCTAAGACATCAGGGTTACCGCTAAGGCATCCTAACATTGCTTTAGTGACCGTAAGTCCCTCATTGGAATTGACCCTTAAACTCCAACGACGGTGCTACCTATTAACTAATAGTGGGATAGCATTGTCTAAAGGAAATTAGCATAGAATTATTCTTTTTTTGAGTAGGTAGATAGTTCTTAGATACTTGCTCATCTAAAACAAAATAAAATTTTCACACTTACTCTCTTTTACGAAATAAGTTTTCAAAAACACTTCATTACACTCTTGATGACAGAAGTAAGAGTTAAATCGAAGTCAAAACAAAAAACTTTTCAAAACCCAAAAGCACAAAGAAAACATTTTGAAAATGATGAGCAAGTACCTAAGAGCCCGTAGATAACTACAGATAGAAAGGGTGCTAATACCTTCCCTTTCTATAATTTACCCCCGTACTCAGAAATATCTCAAAAAAGGAATTTTTCTGTGCTTTTTTCCTTTCCTTGTTGGATAAAATAAAAGTCGGTGGCGAATCTTTCTTACCGCGACATTTTGCGAAAACAAACGTAAAACGCAAACCAACATTCCAAAAAATAGTCAGTTCTTCCCACCGTATCACAGAACTGGCGACTCTGCTGGGGACGATAAGTGGGGTGTACCTTAGGACTAGTTCATCATAATGTTTTCAATTTCCTGATTTGTATGCTTTATCTTTGTGGGTTTGAATCGGAGTTACTATAGATCCTAACCCGGATCTGGGGATACCTTTTAGGTAAGTAGCAATAAATTGTGAGGGAACTGCACGGCATAGACCGATACGGTTGAAGCAGTAGCTACGTTGGTGTGTCATTTTAGTTTGTACCGATATCCCTTGTGGTGGAACAAGGAGAATATGGGTCTTCTAAGAGGTCATTAAGCACCAACTGACCTTAGAACCTATAATTGACCAACTTGGCCATAGAACAGTAGCAATATGCTACACTCATTGAGACCAAACTCTCGTGATGATTCCAGCTGCAAGAAAAGGTTGCCAAACTGGAATTATGACCGATCGAGGGTGGTCAGTGATATTGAGATCCTCTAGAACCCGATTACTATTTCTAGGATAGGTTGAACCAACTAAACTGAAAGAGGATAGTATCTAAACTCCTTGCCAGTCTGAAATCTAAGAGCTATCTCTGTGACTTGTTTGCCCTTATCATGTTTGCCATCTGTGAATACTTGTGGTGTATTTCTATCATAACATCATGCATCATGACATTGCATGCATATTGCATCAGACTAACCCATTTCAAAGACAGAGGGGATTCATCTTTGTTCTATTTTGTAGGTCATGGCCTCTATGCGTAGAAACACTATTTGAATCAGCTTTGTACAGATTCCTACTCAGCTTAGAGATTTGGTTGCAAAGGTTCCAGACACTTCCTCCTTTATCAGAAGACATGGTCACCTCCTTGGTTTGGTCACTTCCAGATTGGATGAACAGATGATGAGTGTTTTGTTCCAGTTATTTGATCCATTATACCACTGCTTCACTTTCTCGGACTATCAGTTGGTCCCTCTCTGGAAGAGTTCTCTGATCTACTCGGTATTTCTATTCTAGAGCAGACGCCATTTACCTGTTGGGAGAAAGCTCTTAGGATGGAAGAGATTGCTTCAGCCCTCCATCTGACAAAGGATGAGGTAATGTCTAATTGGGACACTCGGAGTGGGACAAAAGGCTTATTGGCTAAATTCTTGGTTGATCGGGCTAATCAGTTATGGGACAGTTTGGACTTTCAAGCATTCTAGGACATCCTGGCTCTTCTCATATATGGTCTGGTTCTGTTTCCTAACTCAGATTCTTTCGTTGACGTGAATGCAGTGAAGATTTTCATGTCCTGTAATCCGGTACCCACTCTCTTAGGTGATATTTTGCATGCTCTTTATGCCCGTACTGCTCGGAAACGGGGAACCCTTATGTGTTGTGCACCATTGCTGGCGAGGTGGTTTATTTCTCACCTCCCCAAATCTGTTTTGAAGAACAAGGAAGGCATGGGTTTGGCCTACATAATTATGTCTCTCGCTCACACTGACATTATCTGGAGCACTAAAGACATGGAAGAAGTAGCTATTATTAATTGCTATGGGGAATACCCTAATGTTCCACTACTTGGAATTCGAGGAGGGATTACCTATAATCATTGTTTGGCCTTACGTCAGTTTGGGAGAGCTAGGAGGGACGGACCTCATGAGTTGCTAATGTCGAGCATTGTTTTTGACTTCCAAGGGGATAGTGAGGAGCATCACCGCAGGTTCATACGAGCTTGGAACAGGGTACACAGGTCTGATCTGCATGAGTTATGGATGAAGACCTCTCTTATGATGGAACCATATCTTCGATGGGTTCGAATCCGTTCCCAGAAGCTGGGAATGCCGTACAAATCTGTCTTGCCTGTGATTGTTGATATTGCTGATGAAGAAGGGGTTCCACCTACCATCCTCCACCCGTACATGCCTACTGACATTGGGGCATTAAAGAGGTCTTGGATGCGGCTAAGAGAAGAGCGAGATACCTACAGAGAAAAGTATCATGAGCAGGGACGGAAGATTCTAAAGCTTACAAGATAGATGGAAAATGAGAAGGTCCTCAATGACTATGTCAGCACCAACGGGAAATGGCCATGGGAGCGCTGATGTCTTTTGCTATTTCTAGCTTTGGTTTATTTTTCAGTATTTCTTTCTTGTAACGCCTTAAAGGCATCTGTTGAACATTGAATTCAAGTTTATCTAATAAAAGTGTGTTTCATTTTGGTTTACGAATTTGAATCTCTCAACGTCTTTGAAATCATATCATATGCATTTCATTCCATGCACCTCATCACAGGTCTCTTATCTTCTTCGCTGTTTATTTCAGCACATCATGTCTTCTGAAACATCAACTGATCAAGCTATCAAGGCTTTGCAAGCTCAAAACACTCAGTTCCAGGAAATGTTCATGAACTTGGCTAAGGGTCAGCAAGATCTGAAGACTCTTATCTTGAAGGATAAGAAGAAGAAGAAGAAGACGGTCCTACTGAATATGGGTCGCAGGTTCAGAAACAATTTGCGAGAAGAGGTTGATTTGACTCACTCATCTAGAGGGTGAGAAAACAAGGAAGAAAGGAGGGCTCATATCCCTATGGTTTCTGACAACGAGACTAACTTTGATGAAGACCAGTATCCTCCGGCTGAGGATAGGTATAAACAGCTTGAAGACCGGTTAAGTGCGATGGAGATCCAGAAGGTACCTAGATTGAACTTTGGTGATTTGGGTTTGTCATCTGGTGTGGTGATTCCCCACAAGTTTAAAGCACCAATCATCGCTAAATACGACGGGGTTTCTTGTCCAAAGTTGCACCTCCGCTCGTATGTTAGAAATATCCAGCCATACACTGCTGATAAGAACCTCTGGATCCACTTCTTTCAAGATAGTCTTTCAGGGACTCAACTTGAATGGTTTTACTAGCTGGAAGGAGCTAGTATCCGTAATTGGGAAGACCTTTCTGCTGCTTTTTACAAGCAGTACCTTTACAATGTTGACCTCGCTCCCACGCGTACCCAACTTCAGGGTATGCCTATGGGTGCGAGCGAAGGTTTCAAAGACTATGCTCAGAAATGGAGGGACCTTGCTGGAAGAGTACAACCCCCGCTGGCTGACAGGGAGTTGGTGGATATATTTCTGGGGACCCTGTCTGGTCCGTTTTTCAACCATTTGATTGGAAGTTCATCGTCCGGGTTTACTGAGCTGATTATGACTGGGGAAAGAGTTGAAGCCGGTATTAAGAGCGGCAAGATACAGAAGGGTGCTTCATTAGGTACCGAGAAGAAGCCTTTTAAGAAGGAATCCAGTGTTGTTTACAGTTCAAAGAGCCATAATAGACCTGAGCACCACCAAGCAGTCAATGCGGTTGTTATATCAAGACCTGTTGTTGCCTCACAATGCAACAATCAGCTAAGAGCCGAGAGGCCGCGAAGACAGTTCACTCAGCTCCATATGACCCTGTCTCAGATTCTGCCGCAGTTTTTAAAGACCAACTTGGTGATTCCGAAGGAAGCCCTAAAGAATCCCAATACAACATCATCGTTGTACAATCAGAACTCCTGCTGTGCTTTTCACTCCGATAGCCCGGGGAATGATACGAGTGACTACTGGGTCCTGAAGAATAAGGTACAGGATCTGATTGATGCTAAGGAGATTGTGTTCGAAGCGCCCGAAAAGCCTAATGTTATGACTACTCCTATGCCCAAGTATGGAGTGAATGATGTAGATGAAGACTCGTTTGTGGTTTCTGTGAAAGACATTGCTACTCCATTGATGACTGTGAAGAAGAACCTTATATTAGCTGGTTTATTTCCGGGTTGTGGCGAAGGTTGTCGTCTGTGTTCCGTCCTACCTACTGGTTGCCATCTTTTAAAGTCAGGTGTCCAACGCCTGATGGATAACAAAGAAATTCTGTTTGAGAAGACTTTTTTCCTTTAGTTCCTGTTGAAGAAGTTGCTATAATCACCATTTTCGATAATTCTTCCAAGGCTTCCTCTAGAAATCCTATTAGAATTACATATGTTCCTAGAATCGCTCCTTTGATTATCACTTTTCCTGGACCTATCCCCTATACATCAGATAAAGCTGTCCCATGGCACTATGAGGTTGACGTGTATTATCACGGGGTTAAACAAGATTTTAGTACCGAAGAGGCTGATACTGACGTCAGCAATATTGTAGGATCTAGTAAAGTCACCCGCAAAAGACTTTTCTCCCCTGAGATCTCTCCACCAACTGTTCGGAAGCTTGTTGTTATTACACCGGCCAGTACACCTGCTACTACCCCTGTTCATGTTCCAGTCCTTACCCCTATCGCTGAGTCATTCGACACTCGGGGCAAAGGGATCACCGGTGAGCCTGCCCGAACGGAGGCACCGAGGAAGATTATTGTTGAAGCCTCTAGACAAGAGATAGAGGAAATTTTAAAGATCATCAAGAAAAGCGACTACAATGTAGTCGAACAGCTGGGGCAAACCCCGTCGAAGATCTCCATGTTGTCCTTATTATTGTGTTCAGAGGCCCATGCTAAGGCTCTGATTGCTTTCCTGAAGACTGCGCATATGCCGCAGGAGACATCAGCTGATCAGTTTAAAGATTGTGTGGCTAGTCTTATAGCAGAAAATGGGTTGGGTTTCTCCGACGCATACTTGACTTCTAAGGGGAAGAATCATAATGACGCCCTGCATGTCTCCATTGAATGCAGGGGAACTACTCTAGCTCATGTATTGGTGGATACTGGTTCCTCGTTGAACGTTTTTCCTAAGAAAGCTTTAGATCGGTTTGACTGTGAAGGTTTGGAGTTGAAGCCAAGCAACATTGTTGTGAGGGCCTTTGACGGGTCCAAAAGGATGGTACATGGAGAAGTGGATATTCCGATTAAGGTTGGTTCTCAGATTTTCACGTCTACATTCTATGTGACAGACATTCGACCATCTTATTCTTGTTTGCTGGGTCGCCCGTGGATCCACAAAGCTGGGGCAGTAACTTCTACGCTCCACCAGATGCTGAAATACCCAGTGAAGGGAAAAATTATTATGGTACGAGGAGAAGAGGAGTACATGGTGAGCCACCTCAACTCATTCCGGTATGTGGAGATGGATGGGGAGTTCATTGAGACCCCGTTTCAACATTTTAAAGAAGTCCCCCAGACGCTGGCATCAACGAAAACTATTACTGAAGATCCTCCAATGAAGATGGCTTTCCTCAAGGATGCTCTGGCTGTTTTTGAGAAAGGTGGGTGTGTGAATTGGGGCCAACTCCCTGACTTTGCACATAAGACTAACATGTTTGGTTTGGGTTTCACTGTTGAAGCTCAAAGGGCTGCTCGGCGTGCGCGGATCGGAGGACCTCCCCTGTTTATAAGTAATTCAGGAGTAAATACCATTGAAGACGATGTTGAAGAATCTGAGTTTGACAGTTGGATCTACCCAACTAACCGATGGCAGACTAAGCAATTGGGCGGAAAAGGACTTCGTGCCAATTTCTTTTATTACCCAGTAATGAGACTTTTGTTTTGGATTTGTAAAGAACAATCTTTAAACTTTACGGCCCGGTGTCTTACCCGAGGCACCATAGCTTTGTTTGTGAGGGCTTTATATGTGTCATTACCATATATCATTAATAAAAGCATTGGACGTTTTCTTGCATTTCAAATTTTGCGCTCCTTGTTTTTCTTTTTTATCTTGCAAAACAGCTATTTTACACACACTCACATATACAGGTCTACATCTACTCTGGATCCCACTAATAACGACTCTGCTACTGCCGGTTATGACTTCGAAAGTCCGATCAGCTTAGCCGAAGACGAAGGTGAAGATAATTGCGAAGTGCCTGGTGAACTTGCTAGACTGTTACTTCAGGAAGAGAGGGCCATACAGCCGCATGAAGAGCCAGTGGAAACCATAAATTTTGGTACAGAGGTAGACAAGAAAGAGGTCAAGATCGGTGCAAATCTGGAATCCAGTGTTAAGCAATGGTTGATTCAGATGCTGCGTGACTATGTTGAGATATTTTCCTGGTCTTATGAAGATATGCCTGGGTTGGATACTAATATTATGGTTCACCGATTGCCTACCAAGGAAGACTGTCCTCCAGTGAAACAGAAAGTTTTCCGAATACGCTCGGAGAGGTCTGATAAAATCAAGGCCGAAGTTATGAAACAGTTTGATGTCGGTTTTCTAGCAGTTACTTCTTACCCAGAGTGGGTGGCCGACGTGGTTCCTGTGCCGAAGAAGGATGGTAAAGTTCGAATGTGTGTTGACTATAGGGATCTGAACAGGGCAATCCCCAAGGATGATTTCCCTCTGCCTCATATCGATGTTCTGGTTGACAACACCGCACATCATAAGGTCTTCTCCTTTATGGATGGTTTCTCCAGTTATAATCAGATTAAAATGGCTCCCAAAGACATGGAGAAGACAACCTTTATTACTCAATGGGGTACCTTTTGCTACAAAGTCATGCCTTTTGGATTAAAGAATGCTGGGGAAACGTATCAGCGCGTCATGGTCGCTCTGTTCCATGACATGATTCATCATGAGATTTAGGTATACGTCGACGACATGATTGCAAGATCCCAGACCGAGGAAGAACATCTTGACCACCTTCAGAAGCTATTTGACAGGTTAAAGTTGTACAAGCTGAGGTTAAACCCGAACCAGTGAACCTTCGGGGTGAGATCTAGTAAGCTGATGGGTTTCGTTGTAAGTAACAAAGGTATTCAAGTGGATTCTGCAAAGGTGAAGGCCATACAAGAAATGCCATCTCCCCGAACAGAAAAAGAAGTCAGAGGCTTTCTGGGACGTTTGAACTATATTGCCTGATTCATCTCACACATGACTGCTACTTGTGAGGCAATCTTCAAGTTACTGAAGAAAGATCATGTAGTAAGATGGAACTATGAATGTCAAGCCGCTTTCGAAAGAATCAAGGAGTATCTCTAAGATCCACCCATCCTGATGTCTCCAGTTGAAAGAAGACCTTTGATCTTATACTTGACAGTACTCGACAACTCAATGGGGTGCGTGTTGCGGCAACATGACGAGTCTGGCCGAGAAGAGCATGCTATTTATTACCTTAGCAAAAAGTTTACCGACTGCGAGACCCGATACTCGTTGCTTGAGAAAACTTGTTATGCTTTGGCATGGGCTGCTCGCCGGATGAGACAGTATATGCTGACTCACACTACTTTATTGATAACAAAGATGGATCCAATCAAGTATATCTTCGAAAAGCCTGCCTTGTCCGAAAGAATAGCAAGATGGCAGATGATCTTGACTGAGTATGACATCCAATATACGACCCAAAAGTCAATCAAGGGAAGTGTGTTGGCAGATCATCTGGCACATCAGGCAGTAGACGTTTACCAGTCTATGAACTTTGAATTCCCGGATGAGAACATCATGTTGGTGACTGACTGTGAGACACCTGGATTGGATGAAGGACCTCAGGAGGGATCCCGATGGTCTATGTACTTTGATGGAGCTTCAAACGCTTTGGGTAATGGCATTGGCGCCGTGATCATATCTCCTGAAGGCTCTCATACTCCGTTCACCGCCCGACTATGTTTCAACTGCACCAACAACATGGCGGAGTATGAAGCATGCATCATGGGTCTACGAGCAGCTATTGACCTAAGGATTAAGTTCTTAAGTATTTTCGGAGATTCCGCTCTCGTGATCAGCCAGATCAAAGGCAAGTGGGATACGAAACACCCTAATCTTATTCCTTACAAAGAGTATGTGTTGACGTTGCTTCCTCACTTCGAGGAGATAACCTTTGAACACTTCCCTAGAGAGGAGAATCAGTTGGCGGACGCGCTGGCTACAATGTCTTCTATGTTCAAGGACAGATGGGACAATGAAGCTACCCAGATTACCATTGAAAGGTTGGACGAACCCGCACATTACTGTGACATTGAGACTGAAGAGGTAGTAGATAAACCCTGGTTTCACGAGGTAAAGAGGTATCTTGAGGCTCAAGAATACCCTGAGGGTGCATCTGTTAATGATCAGAAGTTTCTGAGGAGGTTCGCGGCGAAGTTTTTCATCAGCAATAGCATTCTTTACAAGCGTAACCATGATGCAACCTTACTGCGATGTGTGGATAAGAACGAAGCAGAAAGGATCATGGTAGAGTTGCATGAGGGTACTTTTGGGACTCATTCCAGTGGACACACCATGGCAAAGAAAATCCTTCGGGCAGGATATTATTGGTCCACCATGGAAGCCGACTGTTATCAGCATTCCCGGACATGTCATAAGTTCCAAGTCTATGCTGATAAAGTGCACATCCCTCCAGTACCTCTAAACGTCTTGACAGCTCCTTGGCCTTTTTCAATGTGGGGCATTGACATGATCGGCGAGATCCGACCTACGACATCCAATGGGCATCGTTTCATCCTGGTAGCTATTGATTACTTTACGAAGTGGGTTGAATCAGCTTCCTTTGCTACAGTAACGAAGAACGTCATAGCACGGTTTATTCGGCACAATCTGATTTGTCGATATGCTATACCAGAGAGGATCATTACGGAAAATGGTACAAATCTCAACAATAAGATGATCACCGAGCTCTACAAACAGTTCAAGATACAACATCACAACTCTTCTCCCTACCGGCCGAAGATGAATGGGGCTGTCGAAGCGGCTAATAAGAACATTAAGAAGATTGTGCAGAAGATGACAGTGACGTACAAAGATTGGAATGAGATGTTACCTTTTGCTCTTCATGGGTACCGTACCTCAGCGCGGGCTTCAATAGGGGCAACACCCTATTCCTTGGTTTTGGCATGGAGGCCGTCTTGCCCATTGAAGTTCAGATACCCTCTCTTCAGATTATGAAGGATGCAGGTTTGAGCGAAGATGACTGGATTCATACCCGACTTGATCAGCTGAACTTAATTGACGAAAAGAGACTTACTGCTATTTGTCATGGTCAAACGTACCAAAAACGGATGATCAAGGCATTTAACAGGAAAGTTAGACGACAAGAGTATCAAGTTAGGGACCTGGTTATCAAGCGCATCATACTGCCACAAGGTGATCCTAGGGGCAAATGGACCCCTACTTACAAAGGGCCATTTGTGGTTAAGAACATTTTCTCAGGAGGAGCTATGATTCTAACCACCATGGATGGTGACGACTTTCCTCACCTCATCAATGCAGACATAGTGAAAAAATACTACGCCTAATCAAAGACCCGCTAGGTTGACCGGCCTAGGCAAAAATAAGGGCTTCCCGACGAACCAAAAGGGTTCAGGCAAATAGAAGGATGAAAATGAAAAGAAACTGTACACCCGGAAAGTCGAAAACCTGAAAAGGCAGCTTGGGCAAAAAAGGGTATCCCGGTGGACTGAAAACCCGAAAGGGCGGTCCAGGCAAAAGTTAGGGATTAAAGTGTAACACTATGTCTCATTGGATCACCTTGCAACAAGACTTCAGTATCGACTATCAAGCTCAAGCGACATTAATCAATCTGATCTACCTTCAACCAAGTAGCAAAGTGATTAGATGCTAAAGGACATAGGGGCAATAGCAGAGTTGGAACCCAGTGGGATTGTTCACATAGCTGTTTTTCTTTGTTTTTC
Source organism: Vicia faba (assembly GCA_948472305.1). NCBI lineage: Eukaryota > Viridiplantae > Streptophyta > Magnoliopsida > Fabales > Fabaceae > Vicia > Vicia faba. The sequence continues at coordinate 91,893,075 of OX451735.1, read as the reverse complement.
GCAAATTGTATAAACTCTATTGTTCGGCGGCGTTCTCTGACGCAATGAGTTATATCGCATAAAAAGCTATTTTTGATGATAAAATCTTAGATAACTAGATCCAAGATGTGATTTGATTTTTTTACCAGTTGTGTCTGTTCTCAACCAAGGTAATTGTTTAGCATAAAAATGCTAGGTTTGAAGATTGAAACTGAAGTTTCGCTGATGATGCTGATTGTGTCTGTTCTCAACTAAAGCTATCGACATGAGGAAATGAACCCCAAAATTCTGGGATGATGTCGGTTGTGTCTGTTCTCAACCAAAACTATCACCATGAAGAAATAAACCCCTGAATTTTGCAAATGAAGTCGGTTATGTTTGTTCTCAACCAAGGCTTGATCAACATGATAACCAAATTAAATTGAATGTTTTTAGAGGTTCAAATTTGGAAAGTTTGAACTTGATAGTTGCAAGTGTAATTCCCGGAGGCTGGTGATGACTAGGCCTTGGATATGAATCATATGTATGTTGCCTAGTGAAATTTTTACAGTGGTGCCTTTGACGTTTGTGTTCATTATCAACCGAGGTAGCTATAGTGATAGAAAAATGAATGGATAGTGCTAATATTGGATTTGAATTTTGAGTTCGTCTTAGCTGGTAGTCATGCCTTGAGATTTTTCACAGTTTTCATGGGCACATATGATTGAATGTAATGTATGTATGTATGTTTGATATGTTTATGCTTGATGCATGCATTCTTCAAGGTATGTATGCTTAACATGATAATATTATGAATTGAAATGATGTGATGATTGATAAATGCAATGCCCATTTTATTTGAACCGCATAATCAGTGCCTAAGGTAGGATACCAGCTGAGAACTGGTGATGATGATTTAGCTTCCAAACAGAAATTGGAACACTTCTAGACGATAACTAGATTTTTGAAATGATGCACCAGACAGGAACCGGGCTTTAAACCAACAACAGTGGGGCTACCAGAATATTATCAACTTGGGAAGGTGAGACGGGCGTCAAGGTCGCTAATATTAGTAGGGTCACTAGAAGACGTTGATCAGGTGTTTGGAAAGCGTAAGGTTGCTCATTACTTTTACATAAAGCTTCTTACATATGGATAAAGAAATGAGGTTGTGTGAGGTTGCTCACGCCTTAGTTTGATGAAGAATGCTTGTATCATAGACTCACTGAGAGGGATAGTTGGAGAGATGTTAGAGATTGCAATAGTGACTCCCCTAGAAATTGACTTTAGATTTTTACAGGGCCCTAAGTCTCGGTCTATGATATGTCATGTATGCATGCAGATGTAAGCGTTAATGCGTAGAGTGATTGACCAATGCATGTAACGGGTGACTTAGATATGCGTCAATGTATGTTGAAATTTTGATGTGCCAATGAGAATTGGGCTCTTTGTTAGATCCATGTTGACGGAAGTCATCAGCCGGATGAGATGATAAGCATTGCTTGATTATGTATCTAAGTAACCTAATGAATGCATGACAATGATTTACGCAGACTCGTGTGCTTTTGATTGATGCCCCTATGATGGGTCCTAGATGATTAAAGTGTAGAGGTTTGCCTATGCAACAATATTTCTTGCCACATGATGATTGAATGATATGCTATCATTATTTCCCGATACTCTATTTGAACTTGAAGATTGTTGATGTAGGAGAAAGATCCACTGGAGATTATGAAAGTACGCAGAGAGCTTTCACCTATGTGGAATATGTTGTATCTTGGAGGAGATTCTCATGGATATTAGCTTGGAAATAGTTTGATCATAATATGAACGACCCCACTATATCGAACTATTCCCATGATTAAAAGAATCTTGAAAATGTTTGGCTTTGATGAACTATTTTGAATCAACTCCTTTTGATCGAGCCTCACAGTGGTTTTCCCCAACATTGAAAATTTGAAAGATGTGCCCCTCAATCTCTGGAGGAAGTACCCTCAGAAAGAACTTAGACCTCACCATGAACTTGATATAGATTTCCCCAAGTATTTAAAGCTTGAAAAGTTTTTACTTGAAGTTGCTTGAAGGGGAATTTGGACCATACGTGCAGTAGGATGAACTTGGCACGTATTGCCCCAACATTTGAATCTTGGAAAGTTTCCCTGATTATGAAGGCCTGATAGGTTTGTTAAAACGAGGAAACCAAGTCATACACTATTGTGATATGACTTGATTAAGGAATGCTCCTTCGAAATGTATGCCTCTAATTGAACAGTGCTTTAAGTTGATTGAATCTCAGAATGATCACCTCTTATCAATAGTATCTTCATGTGATATACCCCTATTATCATTAGTCTTGCCTATGATTATAGGGTTCTTCCTTAGATGCTTTCCCCCCATGAAATGGATTGCTTTTGATTAAACCATATTTTTTTTGAAATCTCCTTGATGTTAAGTATTGATTCGTAGATAAAATTGTACATTTTGAAAAAGTAATTCTGTTTGATGCACATGCAAGTTTTAAAATCGAAATTTGAATAGAAATGGATGATTATATATGGATATTCGAAGAAGTGGTTAGTAATAATTTTAACAAACCTGAGAGTCAGTTTAATGCAAATTCTGCCGAGTATGCTTTCATAGTTAACCTAGCTTCAATTAGGACTTTTGAAGGTTGTAACGTGGCCATGGTTCATGGTTTAAGAAATAAAAGATATAAGGCTCAAAATTTGTTTAGCCCACCCCATTCTCCTTGATGTTCTCCAGTCTTAATTTCAATTAATGCAACAAATGCGTTTAATCTCCAAGAGATATTTTATAGTCGTGCAGATGATGAGAAGTGTAGATAAAGATCCAAACATCGATGAAAAACATTGATAAGATCCAAGCGTTGATAATATAGATTGAGGATTTTTGAGGTAGAAGTCACAAGATTGTTCTCCAATTTTGTTTTCAATCCCTTATTTTTGCATCGATTGATTCTTTTTAATTTTTCGATCCATCGGTATGCCATATATTTTGCCTAAGTTAAGTTATTTTTCTCTGATTTTTACTTGACTTAGCGGGCTTTATCATTTTTTTCCTTTTGAATTTCTTTTTGCTTTTCGATTTTGACACTTGTGACTGTCATGCTGATTGTTGTAAGCTTCGTCTTCATTGTTTCCTCGATTTTGATTGATGTACTGAGGAAGAAGACGTTGTGGACTTTGTCTTGGTTTATTCCCTAATATTGGATGATGAATGCAAGGAAAAGGATGCGTTTTGAACCTTTGCTTAGATCGTTTTCTTAATGATGTATCAAGGAAAGAGATATGCTTGAACCTTGTGTTTAGAAAAATCACTTATCTTGAGAATATAATGCGCCATTGAATTAATTGAAAGACTATCTTGCCCCTGGTAAAGTTAAAGTGTTTTTTTTTTGAAAAATAGAATAAAACTCAAAATCCTGGATCGCGGGGGTTGACTACGGATTAAATCCTTATTTCTCCACTGTTTAGGAACTGAAACAATTCCTTACATCGTCAGCTCGATCTTACCATTGAAAGCATATTTTAGCTAAATTCAGTTATTTAATTTACATCATTCTCCCTCAAAGTTTGTTAAAGAAAATTTGAAAATGGAAAAGAAGAGTGGAAATGGAAATCCGTTGATTATTTATGGAAAGTAATGAAAAATGAATAGTGAAACAAATGAATTGATTTCAAAAACATGCATGATTATTTTATTAGAATTACTGATCTAAAGATACAAATTTGCACCAAATGAAACTTAGCAACTAGGAAACTAAAATTTTTAACTGATAAAGCCTAATGATCCTATTGAAGAACTCCTTTGTTGATCTACGTGTCTTCAGAAGATGCTTCGTAGTTTTTGGACTTGTCAAAGCATGGGGATGATCCTTGACTTCTCTTCAGGCATACCAATCTTGTTGATAGGGAAATGGGGGAATCTCCAAGTGAGGCGTTTCATAGGATTGTATAGTAAAGGGATGCCTTCTCTCCACAATAAGATTTGTAGGACCAAGCTCATTTGAATCTCCAAAATTTAACCTTTCCTTCACCAATTTAAGATTTTCTTGAAATGCTTGGACTTTGTTCTTGAGCATCAGGAAATTTGTTAGTCGGATTGATCGTAACCAAGGGCAAATGTGGAAATGCATGACATGCAAATGTATGAATGTACGAAAATGCATGGGTATGCAAAATCGCTTTTTTGCTTTTGGGTATGAAAAAAAGTTTCATGGATATGCAATGCGACACAAATGTAATATGAGGGAAGTTGTAGGGATACCCTATATAGGTTTAATGGTAGATATGGAAATGATAATGTCCTATATTGACTCAGAGATTAAGACAGGTAGGAACTCCTTAAGGACGTAGATAATGTTAGAAATGGATATGATGATATCCTACATTGTCTCAGAGATTAAGAGATGCAGTAATTTCTTTAGGATTATGGCCTAATGAAAGACAACGAGAAATCCCTACAAGCTAAGGATTATGACATAGACGGAAGCCCTAATTGCTAAAGATAGTAGTGGAAGATAAGATAACCCTTGCGGGTTTAGGGATTGTAGTGGGATTTGTGAGAGGTATCCTTAGTTGGTAGGTTCCTAGTATTGTCCTACAAGTATTCTACCCTCCCCATAAGGTGGTTTTCTTAAGGGTATCATGAATAACACTAGAGGGAAAGGTACAAAGGCCTCCCTTAAGTGGAGCCTCTTCATAGACAAAACTTTCGTCTCTAGGACATGAAAGGTCTCATCATGAGATTTTGGTTTGAAGGTTGTACAAAGAGTCATAGGTGTCATTCCAAAGTCCTACTTCCCAAGAGGATGTCTCTTGAGACGTATTTCTTTCGTGGAATTCCATCGACTCTAGGCGAAGTCATCACATAAACTCATAGGGTTGATGTATCCCCTGGGCTAATAGACGAACCTTCTTTCTAAGGGTTTTTGAAAATATTTTTTTGCAAAATTTAAATCCCACCACAAATAAATGAATAAATAGATAAAAATAAATAAAGAAAAACCAAAAAATAAGAAAAACCCTAAAACCTAAAGGAAAGACTTCTAAACCTAGGGTTGAGTTCCTAGCAGAGTCATCAGTTGTTGTAACTGGTTTTAAATTCAGAGTCTCCACCCTTAATTTTTATCCTAAGGAATGGAGTATAAAGGATAACCCTAAAAAGTTCAGATATTCTAGATTATTGACTCGGTCCTAGACGAGGGGAAGGTGTTAGGCACCCCTCGTCTACCTTGTTCACAAGGATACTAGGGTTAGAAGCGCAATTTTTATGAAATAGGGTTTTAATGCTTTATTAGTGGAACTCGCCACAATTTTGATTATATGCCTACGTATCCTCTTAGGAGGAATCAGAGTCATATTTCGTAGTTTGCGGTTGGTTGGTGTTTTTTATAGGATTGTGTAGAATTGCTTTTGAATTTATCTTTGAACCTTGCATGAGTTATAAATTGAGTGATGATAGACGCGGTTCGCAGTTTGATTCGAAGACAATGCTATTTAATCCTTTTTTGAAAATATCTGTAGTTTTTGTTATGTTAGTGGAAAATGGTTAGTAATTAGTTAGCTATATTAAGACGTAGAGCGGAGGAGTCTGATATAGTTTCCTCATCACGTGGCCAGATATTGGTCACGTGTCGCTCGTGGATGTAGTAATTTAGGAGTCGTTTGGATTTTAATTGTTTGATTTTGAATAATAAACCGGTAGACAATGTGTCGACCTATTTAATTACTCAAAGATAGGCATCCTATTATTATAGAATGTTTAAATTAATTATTTTTTAGATTGTTATTGTTTTGATTTGAATAATTAATTGGTAAGGCGTTGAGTCGACCTATTAATTATTTGAGGATGTGGAATCCATTTATTTGAAAAGATATTTAAGTTAGTTTGATTAAAAAAAATTATTTTTGTATAAGAATTTGATCGGAAGGAACCTAAGATTAAGTACAAAATAATTAACCTAAATTAATTATTAAAAATTGCACAAAGTAAAATAAATAAAATAAAGTGTAATGGTAAAGAATGGGTGTGAGTTAGGAAAAAAATAGAAACATAGGCGCAAACCCACAATGAAATGTTAACCCTAATTCTTTCAAAATCAGAAAAAAGTTAATTAAAATATAAAATTAATAATAATAAAAAAAAAGAAAAATAAAATAAAAGGTAGAAAAGACGAGGAAAAAAAAGTTACATGGAGTCAAAATGCTATTGAGCTTTAAGGTTCATGCTGACATATTTCATGAGAATAAATAAATAAAAAGAAGGAAAACATCATTATCAACACAACTTATATGTACAATGTAAAATTCTTTTCACCTTTAATTCTCACATTAAATTAAAAATAAACGGCAACCACAAGTATATGCACGTGAAAGCGTTTCTCAATTTTATCCAATTAACTTCTCATTATTTTGAAGAAATTATAATCATAGATAAACAACACTATTAACAGCGACAAATAAATATCTCATATCAAAGATTAGAAAGAAGAACTAACCGAGCTCGGCGAATCTGTGGAGGCTACGATGACTTTGATGTCGACTCTGCGGTCTGTGGGTGGTGCTGAATGGCTTCGTCAACGGCGTTTATGTATGGTGCCAACATCATATTTGTTTCTTCTTTCTTTGTATTTAAAATATTTTTGTGTATAATATGAGGGCCACTAAAAATTGTTAGTATCGTCGATTTTAAAAATACGAATAATTTTATAAAATAACCATCAGGATTCATCATATGGTTAAACATATTTAAAAGAATAAATTTGAAAAAAAGTGGGAGAGAGGGAAGCCTCATATTGAATCATTGGCCAATAATAAAAACCATAGATGAAAATAATTTTTAAAACATAAACTGTACGTGAGTGAATGAAATTGTAAAAATTATGGATTTGTGGATTTGTGAATGAAGTTTTGAATTGGTTTCAAAAGACAATTCAAGTGGATTTCAATTGTTACAATTGTATGCATGTAAACAAGGCTTTGTTTGAATGAGAAAAACAATGTGAATGTCTCTATTCAATATTTTATTAGTATGTGTTCAAGGTAACTAAGAAATACATAGGGTTTTCTAATTGTGTGAATATATGCATGTGGATAGTGAAAAAAAGTTGAGATTCAGTGAAAATATGTTGTGTAAATAATAATAATAATAATAATAATAATAATAATAATAATAATAATAATAATAATAATAATAATAATAAAAATAATAATTTTTAAAAGAAAACCATCAAGAACAAAATCATTATATGGTTTACACAAATAACAATAAAAAAATATAAAATATAAAATTAGAGGTAAGGGCTTAATATTGAATCATCAGCCAAAAACATAACACCAAAAGTATTCTTGAAAAGAAATTTGAAAGAAAGTATGTGTGTGTATTTTTAGGATAAGTAAGAGTCCTATTTATAGACTTAAATTAGGTTAGAAAAAACATACAGACTAAGTTATCCAAAATATATGAAAAGTCTAAGCCCGATTTCTAAAAAAAGAAAGAAAATTCGTAACAAAAAGAAATAGAAAAAATGTTAAAAAGTACACCATAAGAGATGCGAACCCACAACCTCATATTTGCAAGCTTCATTTTTTACCAACTGTGCTATATTACTTACTCGAGATAAAGAGCCAATTGAAAATACATGAAGACGAGCAAGTATTTTTTATTTAAAAATACAAATAATTTGAAATAAATTATTATATTTTTAACTGGATTTGAGAATGAATATTTATAAAACCCCAAAATATTAATGTAATTAAACCAAAGAAATTTTAAAACCCAAGTTCGAAAATAAATTTGACGGTAGCACTAAGGGCGAACAAATTTGGGGTATGACACTTACTTTCTAAGGGAATGTATGAATGAATTGTTAATGAAAAAAAAGAATGTTTTAAATTATTATGCTCGTCTCGGTTTTACAACCCCGTGCCTACGTATCCCGAAAGAATCAGAGCATCGTAGTTATTCCCAAAAGTTTTGGTTTGTTTGTGTTTTTTATGGGTAACAACCCTTTTTGAAAGGTTTTCATAAGAAAAGCCAACTGGAAAAAAAATTGAATCGATTGAGTGTTTTATTGGGATAGTAATAAATGAATCCCAATGGAGGGACATCAACTATTTCTCCACTTATTTGCAAAAGAGTTTATAATTTGAACCATAACAAATAGTATGATTTAAAGGAAGCAAATGGTTAGGAATGTACCGCCTCATACTTCTACCAATACTTAAAGCTCGTGTGAAGTATGGTTCTTATCTTTATTTGTTAGATGTTTTAGAGTTTTCTTGATAAGATGGTTTTAGTTTTACATACATGAAATGAAAGAACTAAAACAAAATAAAAGGGATCTCGATACTACTTGTTATCATGCAATGATGGTCTTAAAGTTAGGATATAGGGAATCCTACCTAATGTTATCATGCCTGGCTTACAAACCTAGGGTCTACTTGATTTGAATCCTAACTAAGATTGAATCAAATATCCTATGTGAGCATGGAATAACAAGTCAATCAATTTAACAACACACAAAAGATAACAATAAAATGATGAACATCAAATGAGAGGTATCCACCCCAAAATGAATCGCAAATGCCTAGCAAGGAAACCACGAGTACATCAAGTATATCTCATACATCAAGCCAACACATTTGACTAATTTATCACACAACTCAATCCTTAGATGTATAAAGGTTTAAGATCAAAGATCACATACTAGGTAAAGGTGCTATGTAGAACTACCTAAGTCTTTCTAGACATAGGATAAAAGGGTTACCTATCTAGGTAAAGGTTCTATCTAGAATAACATATGTCTTTCTATACTTATCAAAGGGTTTAAACTACATTATCTAAGATAAAGGATTGATTATCTAAGTAAAGTTACTATCTAGCATTATCTAACTCTTTCTAGACATATGAGAAAATGGTTACCTATCTAGGTAAAGCTTCTATCTAGCACTACTTAAGTTTTTCTAGACTTATGGTTTAAACTACCTTATCTAAGGTAAATGATTGCTTATCTAAGCAAATGTGATATCTAGAACTACCTATGTCTTTCTAGACGTAGGAGGAAAGGGTTATCTATCTAGGTAAAGGTGCTATCTAGCACTACCTAAGTCTTTCTAGTTTTAAGGTTTAAACCTACCTTATCTAAGGTATGGGATTGCTTATCTAAGAAAAGGTGATATCTAGCACTACCTAAGTCTTTCTAGACATGGGATACAATTATTACCTATCTAGGTAAAGGTGCTATCTAGCACTACCTAAGTCTTTATGGACTAAATGGACATGTATCAACAATATGGGAAACAAACATGTTAGGAATTTAGATCAAACACTAACATCAAGAAGTATCAACTTTATATCATGGTGTTATACCCCAATTTTACCCATATGATCTCTCATTATCTCATATTATCAATACATCAAGATCACACATTAGGGTTGGTTCTCCCTTATACTTCATCTTATCTTTAAGTTCGCTCTTGAAGGATCACCAAGTACCTTAAATTGTGTATCTTGTACATGTGTTTTTTAGGTGGATTAACTTTTAACTAACATCAAAATATCTATATATGTTTCTTTGGATGTTCATATTGTAGGTGATGACACAATTACATCCATCTCACCATCAAACCTAGGGTTTTTAGGGATAATACTTAGTCAAATGGTTCTATAGTGGATTGCAAGAGCTTAAGCTTCAAGGCTATGTCTATGATATCAAAGTTTTTTGGTTCGAAGTGCTCTTTCACTTTATTTAGGTCAAGTTTTCCTCAAGGTTGGTGGTGGTATTCATCAAGAATATTCATATACAACAACTTCTCTTCACATGACAAGACCTAATTATGCAAGAAAAATCATCAAAAGTTGAAAGGGGTTACAAGTCATTTTGGCACTGTGTGAGTTAGGGTTGGTTGACTTCTGCAGACCATATCTTTCTCATTTTTTGATATTTTTGATTGATTCCAAAGCCATTATTCTCTTTAAAGGGTCCTTAACAAGTTATCTTCTAGGGTTTAAGGCTAATTTTGAGTGGAAAGTCATTAATGATTGGGAAAGATTACAAGTCCTTTGGGAAGGCCATCAAATTCTCTTTTGTGACTTCAAAGGATCATAACTTGGTCATATTTTATCTCCTTGAGCTCATTATTTTTTCATAATAAACGTGAGGATGTCTACTAAAACTTTATTTCAAGGTGCTAGGCTTGAAAATGCTTGGAAGTATGTTTAAGAGTTGAAAAGATTATAGGTCATTTGTGAATTTCCCCAAATTTGTTCCTCATCTTCTAAAGACCATAACTCTTTCAATTTTTATGATTTTTGAATTATCTTAATACCAAAATTTAATTTTGAGAGTCTACTTCATTTCATCTTCAAGGATCAAGATCAAATTTTTAGCAGAAAGGCTTATAAGTTTGCAAGACATTATAGGTCATTTTGAAGCTCAACACTTAGAATTTTTCGAAGTACAAAGAATCCGTGTGTTTTTCATGATTACAAATGGATATAACTTTCTGCTCAAGAATACAAATGAAAACTTTCAAAACACATTGTTAAGATTGAACAAGATGGATACAGATCCATGAAACAAACAGTTAAAATTATGGATCAAGGCATTAATCAGCCCCCAGTGAGAGAAGAGGTTGGTTTGGTCAGGAACAGACCTTTCCAGATTTCTACTACATCAAAAAGACCAACCACAACCTCGCCAACAACAATGGGGAAATCGGCATAAGAAGAATACATCTGAAAGACGCTTCACTAAAATCAACATGTCATTGGCTCAAGCATTGCAACGCATGTTGAAGGCCAAGATGGTTATGTTAAGGGACCCTCCTCAAAATCCCAACATAGCCTCTCCAAGGTACAACCCAAATGCAAGATATGCGTACCACTCCAACAGTCCTAGACATGACACCAACAGTTGTTGGGCATTGAGAAATAAAATTCAAGAACTGATTGATGAAGGAGCGCTAGAACTCACACAAGACGGTCAGGTTGAGTTCTTCTACTATCCCTCCAAGGCATACCATATGAAGTGACAAGCTCTCACATGAAGACTTTTCGTTCATTAGAATTTTCAATGTGTAATTTTCTTTTGATTTGTTTGAAACATTTATTCATATCAAACATCATTATTTCATCAATGCATTGCACGTGTTTGTCTTGAATCAATTCATTCGTATTCACTATTTCAAAAATGCGTTCTTATTTCCTTTTGTGATACTCAACTCTCGATTAAAAACTCAAAGCCTTAGAGGGAGGATGACGAAAATGATACCACAATCTCTACAGTATGCTTCTGAACAGACCCCGCTGACGATGTATAGGCATTGTTTCAAATCCTAAATAGTGGAGTTATAAGGAAGATAATCCCTAGTCAACCCCTTCGAGCCAAAGAAGTCGGATTTTTTCTTTTCACACAAATTAAACCCTTAATCATAACCTGGGGCAGGGTAGTTTTCTCATTTAATTTAGAGGCGCATTCAGTCACAATCTGTCGCTTCGTACACAATGAATGGCATCAAAGACGTCTTTCCAAAATAAAAGACGGTGATGGTTCCGTATAATCGTCAAGACAAGAAGTCATTATCTCTCGAAATAAAAGCCCATTAAGTCAAAACCTATGAAGGAGACTTAAGAGAAAAATTGGGGCATCCCACTGATTGTAATCACAAAAGAAACAGTTCAGGCAAAAGAAGGGATAACGAAAACCAAAAAAAGAGGTTACTACAAATCCTCGACAAAAAGAAGATTACAAAAATGACTGCCTTTTCAAAACAAATGTTCAATTTTTGAATCATCACCAAGTATCAGAGCAAAGATTCCAGACTCAATTGGGATCTAAACGTACAACTAACTAAGCATAGGAATGAAGAACATCACGAAGAACGGGTTGGGTACAAATAAAATTTGAGCCTTTATCCTTTGTTTCTTGAACCGTGAACCAGGCCACGTTATAACCCTTAAAAGTCCTAGTGAAGCATGGGTTAGTTTGAGAGCATACTGTTACAAAGGTATCCTGACTCCTGTAGGCTTTATTACGAATCCTGAGTTGATATCACATTCTTGCAAATCTCGTCTTACTACACAAAACACATTTTCAAAAAATTTCAAGACAGACATGAGTTCGCATTCTTTAAATGACATTGTTTGCATATGACTAATTATTTGACAGTAGAGAAATCCGCACAATGGATATTCAATGAACAGACATCCTCTCAATGGACAGAATCACCTCAGCGGGAAAGACACTTCCAATAACAGGTCTTCCATAAGCAAGGGGCATGACATGATGTCTAAACACACCTGGGGCAGTCTCTCCAAAAGTGCCAAATAACCAGGGGCAGATCTCCATCTGAATCGCTTGGGCCATTACGTACGCATTCCAGCAATGAATCATGTGCCATCAAGAAAACATTTTTGACAGTACTACAACACAATACTATGGACAGTGACAACTCCCTACATCCTAAAAGCATGGACATAGTCATAAAATACTACGCATGAAAAGAAAAAAAGACCCGCTAAGTTGACACACCTAGGCAAAAATAAGGGAATCCTGGCGAACCAAAAGGGTTCGGGAAAATGTTAGGGATTTAAAACGTACGACTATGTCCCGTCACCTGTCTATCAATGGAAGACTTATACCTTGATCAGCATTCATCAAGAGCACTAGAATTGAGAAATGGTTCAGATATGCTCCATATACGGATGACATTCTGATACTCATTCAGATTCAGCTTTCTGATACAGTTCAGATATGCTCCAGATACGGATGCCATTTTGATACTCATTTAGATTCAGCTTTCCGATATAGTTCAGATACGCTCCAGATACGGATTCCATTTTGATACTCATTCAGATTATGCTTTCCGATACAGTTCATATACGCTCCAGATACAGATGTCATTCTGATACTCATTCAGATTCGGCTTTCCGATATAGTTCAGATACGCTCCAAATACGGATGCCATTTTGATACTCATTCAGATTCAGCTTTCTGATACAGTTCAGATATGCTCCAGATACAGATTCCATTCTGATACACATTCAGATTCAGCTTTCAGATATAGTTCAGATACGATCCAGAGACGGATGTCATTCTGACACTTATTCAACACATGTTTCAAGCACAGTTCAGATATGATCCAGAGAAGGATGTCATTCTGACACTCATTCAACACATGTTTCAAGTACAGTTTAGATACGATCCAGAGACAGATGTCATTCTGACACTCATTCAACACATACTTCAAGTATAGTTCAGATATGATCCAGAGACGGATGTCATTCTGACACTTTTTCAACACATGTTTCAAGTACATTTCAGATACGATCCAGAGGCGGATGTCATTCTGAAACTCATTCAACACATGTTTCAAGTACAGTTTAGATACGATCTAGAGGCGGATGTCACTCTGACACTCATTCAACACATGTTTCAAGTACATTTCAGATACGATCTAGAGACGGATGTCATTCTAACACTCATTCAACACATGTTTCAAGTACAGTTCAGATACGATCCAGAGACGGATGTCATTCTGACACTCATTCAACATGGGTTTCAAGTACAGTTCTGATACGATCTAGAGACAGATGTCATCCTAACACTCATTAAATACATGTTCAAGTACAATCACGGCATAGATCCATCCACAAAATCTCTGCATGTACTTTTTCCATCACGTTACCAGAGGCAGAGACAGTTGGAAGCGAAGTCACTATCACACACATGCCCGTGATATTTATATTCCTCACAGAGCCGAGACAACCAAGGTACGACCTTCGTATCCCCAAGCAGGAATTCCTTCCCCAGCAGGTTCCTTCAGAAAGCTGATATCTGCATTCCCCAGCCGAGTTTTATAACCATGAGCAGTTTATAAAGCCATCTCCCGAGAAGAGTTTATTTCTCTGACAGCGGAAGCTCAATCTCCAACAGAGCGCTTCTCTCTAGCAATGGAAGTTCACCCCCAGCTGATTTTAGTTCTCCAAATCAGCAGATCTTCCAACAGAGTATCTCTCTTCCCCACAAAGTCATTCCCCCGCATGGTTATTCTCAGACAGAGTCTCCTCTGGTAGAATGTTCTCAAGCAGAATGGATGTAAATCCCCAACTAATCATCTTCGGTCATTATCCCCAGCGGAAACGAAGAACTCAACTCCTTATACTCTCCAACAGCAGTCCAAGATTTATTTTCCCCAGCGAGAGAATATCACAATGGCATTGCATATCCATACATCATGGCATGTGCATACATATTATATAGCACAATCTCATTTATTTTGAGAACATCATTACTCAATACATTTCATACATCATGACATTACATACAACTAACTCTTTACCTTTCAGAGAAAGATTCAATCAAGTTCTCTCTGGTTCAGTCAAACCGACACCAAGGTTTCTATTCCAGTTGAAGATATTCCAACACTTTTCAAGATTTTCTCTAGTTCAGTCAAACCGACACTAAGGTTTCTATTCTAGTTGAAGATGTTCTAAGAATTTCGTCTGGGTCAGTCGAATCGCCGCTAAGATTCTCCTGATTTCTATGCCAGTCAAAGTCAATCTGAGACCTTCCTTCGGTTCAGTCAAATTGATGCTAAGATTTCTTTCCCGGTTGAAGACAACTAGAGACCTTTCCCTGGTTCAGTCAAATTGATACTAAGATTCCAGTTAAAGAAGCTATGAAGCCCAGAAATCGACTGGATAATATCTTAATTTCTACAAATACTACGAAGCCTGGAGTCGACCAAATAGTAGTATATCTCAAATTCAAGCTATGAAGCCCGAAAATCAACCAGATAATATCTTAATTTCTCCAAATTACTGAAGCCTAGGACATTACCGAATAACAGTACAAATTACTATCAAATCCTGGAATCGACCAGATAACGGTATAAGATGTTGTGAAGCCTGGAGCACGACCAGATAGCGGCAAAAGACACCGTGAAGCCTAGAGCACGACCAGATAATGAAATAAGACGCTGTGAAGTCTAGAGCACGACTAGATAGCGGCAAGAGACACTGAAACCTGGAGCATGACCAGATAATATTATGAGGTACTACGAAGCTTGGAATTCGACCAGATAGCAGTTTATTCGGCCAATTACTATGAAGCCTGGAAACGACCAGATGTTAGTATGCCTTAAACTCAAGGTGAAATCCGGATGCGACCGGATAACCACTTAATTCCTTATGAAGCCTGGAGCACGACCAGATAACATTTTTTGAGATTGCAAATCCTAGAGCACGACCAGATAGCAAGTTTAATCTCATCTCCCTAGTAAGTCACTGTAAAACTTGGAGCACGACCAGATAGCAGTCAGTCTTATTATCCTTAGCAAATCACTGTAAGGCATGGAGTACGACCAGATAGCAGTTCATTTTCATCTCCTCGACTAAGAGATGATTCCCCAGTAGAGTAACAGACAAATGAAGTTCCTAAAATTCCATTTCTCCCAAGACAGAGACCAACATTCCTCAGCAAATTCCTCCTCAACAACAGGAACAATAATTCTCATCAAAGGAATATCTCGGGAAATCAACATCCTATAGATGGCATCTTTAAGCCCATCTTCGACGATTCTCCGTCATATCTTTCGGATGGCATCTTTAAGACCATCTCCGATGACCTTCTGTCATCTCCTCCAAATGGCATCTATAATCCCATTCCCGATACTACCTACACGGCCCAGCACCATCTCAGACGAGTGCAAATTTTTGGGCACTCTAGTGTTCAATCATCTTCCACCTTCAGATTACGAAAGGCAGACAGCCAATCTACATCCTCGGGTTTAAGAAGATTGAACATGGGAAACTGTTGTACCCCAAAATTTTCCCTCTCATTTTACTCAACACATGCCCATTGAGGTCCTCAACTGCCTAAAGGATGACTAAGGATTGACCAGATAAATCCTCCTCCTAAGGCAACAAGCTTCAAACTAGGGTTTCACTCCTCATCAAGATGGTTGAAGTCCAAGGGTCCAAAATGCTTTCCATGGTCCCAATATGTTCTCAAGATCATCCATGTCAAGTTTCATGCCTTTCACAAGAAGTTTAATCAGTCAGTTGCCCAGATGCTTAGAAATCAACTGTACTTGGTCAAAAGTCAATTATGGGCCATATACAGTCAAACTTCAAGATTTTTGGTCAAAATCAAAATTTTGAAGAGACATCCATCATTTGATCAAGGGTTGATCATGATTCCTCAAGGAATGCCCCAAATTAATCAAAACCCAAAAGTTGCTAAGTTAGGGTTTCATAGGGAAAGTCAACCAAACTTTGACCAAGCATAACTTCTTCATAATTTATCATAAATTTTCCATCCAAGGCTCATTTTTAAGAGGATGCAATTACCTACAATTCATCTTCATCCCACAAGTTCAAAATATGCACTCATCAAAAGATATGAATTTCTACATTATAGGTCCTTTTGAAAAGTCAACAAAAACACCTTTTGGGTCAAAGCTTCTTACATGAACATGGAAGACCCAATTGAGATGAAACAAAAAGGGTTGTTTAGGGGACATCCTAAGCTTTCTAAAAAGTCCAAGAACACCTCTCCATGGTCAAAATTGGAGGATATATTCCTTGTCAAAGTTGACCATTTTTGCAAAATTGCCAAAAGTCAAATGTGCTCAAAAGTGCATTTTTTTGTCAAATGGGCCTAGCATTTCATGATTTTATCTTGTTTGTGACATGATCCACGACCCAAATCAGCATCCACACATTATTTTCTTCATTATTTATTTTATTTTGATTTTTATTATTTAAAATTCAAATTAAATCAAATAAATTGCAAAAAATATAAAAAGATTGAATTTGATCTGATTTTTTGTATGAATCAAATTTAATTAAGCTGACATATCATATCAAATTAGATCAAGGGATAATTGGAGAAAATTGGCATGATTAGGCCTATTTTGGAAACATATCATACAAGAGAAAAACAAAATCAAATCTCCATGATTATCAAAGATACAAAGCATTTTTGTTGCCCTAATTCATCACACTATATATGCAGAACATAACCAATGCGCAAGAACAAGGATTACGGGTCGTGAGAGCTGGAAACAAAACTGAAAAAATTGATAAAAAGTGGTGAATCGCTTTCCAACCTAGAGGGAAATTCAAAGCATTTCAACACTCCCAATCGTTTCCTGGACCTTCCCAGAAGCTAGCACGATCAATTATAAGCTTCCACAAGCCCAAAATCGTCACTTAACACCGACGCGGTTTGCTTCCTTTTTCAAATTTGATTACAATAATTCTTGCATCATAAACATGTTCTAATGATAAATTTGTGTTCATTGACATATTTGCAACATGTTTGAATGGTTTAATTGATGTTTTGATGCATGTATTCATAATTTCCATTGCTAGGGTTTTCATGGCCGTTTTAGGGTTTTTCCATACAGGTTAAATTGGCCCAAGAAAGGGGTACCATGATGCTCGTGGCATCAAGACGAATCGATCCATGTGCTTAGAATTAATTTATCATGCTTGCTTTTGATATTGGAAATTTACAGTGCTATAGCCATGGAGGATGTCCATAGGTATAAGTCTCATACCTAAAACGACGGACAGAGGAAGAAGAAGACAACGTGGTTGATAACCATTGGCCTGTTTGAATAAAACGCGCATTTTTTTATATTTTTCAGTCATCCACTTTGTTTTCATATAATATGCATTGTTATTATTATATTAACAGTTGAAACATGTAGCCCAGTTGTTTAAGCGTGCGTATGTGTGAGTGGGAGGACCTTGGTTAGATCCTGGGCCCCAGCATTTTCTTTCTTTTCTTAACATTTGACAACAGGTTCCATACTCCATGCATCAAGGCATCCACCATGCAACACAAGATCTCAACCATTGGATTCAACATCAATCCAAATCCAATTCCCATCAATGAAAGACTATGGTGCACCCCTAGGCTGGTATAGCGCTGGATCTCACGTGGGACTGGGCTGAGCAAGGATTGGGCCTAAACAATTCAACATCACACCCCCCCCTTTTCAACAATACAGGCCCATTCTTTACTTTTCTATTTTAATTTTTTTAATTGTTTTTACTAATTATTTCCTTTTACAAAAATAACACAAAATCATTTTTTTCATTAAACCAAAAATCACAAAAACATAAAAATCATTTTTTTCATAAAAAATATTTTATTTCCTTAATTAATTAGTTTAATTATTTAGGGCAATTTAATCCTTTTTTATCATCTAAAATAATTAGAAATTAGGGTTTAATTTGTACATAACCTAATTAATTTTTTTTCTCAAAAAAAACTAACCTAAATCTTTTTCAACTAGATTTTTTAGGTTTGCTAATTATTCTCGCATTTAATTCGCCGCGCGCATTTTTTTATTTCATTTTTATTATTATTGTAACTGCTCTGAGTTTGTAATAGTAATTAAGGTTTCAATTCCGCATTTTTATTTTCAGTCGAAATAATTATGTATATGCGAAAACCTTGTAATAGCTAGTACTTTAAACTTTCTCGCATTTTATTTCCGCAAACTATAAACTGCTTAGATGTTAATAGGATTGTATGGAAAGATAAACTGAAAATTAATACTGTAGAAAACCCTAATTGTGCAAAGATGATTAACTTAAAAATTACACTCGCACATTCTCACTCCTAGGGTTTACTCCACTCCGGTTGCCTTCGGTAAACAGTCATGAAGTATAGGGTTTGTTAGTGGTCGTCCTCTAGCATCGAAAGATCTAAAATGACCCATTCAGATGTTGCCTCAGAAAAAGATCTTTAAGGCTTTAGGATGATTACTAGCATTTCCTACCATTGCTTTTGTGATCGTATTTGTCCCTTCGAATGTCCCTAAAAAACTCTAATGACGATGCTACATATTTCTCAATAATGGGATAGCATTGTCTAAAAGGAAAATGAACAGACTTTTTCGAGTAGGTAGATTAGTTCCTAGGTACTTGCTCAAACAAAAAAAAACTTTTTCACACCAACCCTTTCCCAAAAAAAGTTTTCAAAAACAACTTCGTAACACTCTTGAGGACAGAAGCAAGGGTTAATACGAAGTAAAACAAAACTTTTCAAAGAAAACACACACAAGAAATTTTAAAATGAGCAAGTACCTAAGAGCCTGTGGAAAACCACGGATAGAAAGGGTGCTAACACCTTCCCTTTCTATAATCTACCCCCGTACTCAAAAACATCTTGAAAAAGGTTTTTTCTGTTCTTTTTCCTTTTCCTGATTGGATAAAATAAAAGTCGATGGTGACTCTTGCTTACCGCGACATTTGCAAACAAAAAACATAAACCAGTATAAGCAGTCAGTTCTGCCACCATATCACACTGACCCACACTACTTTGTTGATATCTAAGATGGATCCAATCAAATACATCTTCGAGAAACCCGCTCTCTCCAGAAGAATAGCAAGATGGAGGATGATCTTAACTGAGTATGATATACAATATACAACCCAGAAAGCAATCAAGGGAAGTGTATTGGCTGATCATTTGGCTCATCAGGCCATTGATGACTACCAGTTCATGAATTTTAAGTTCCCGGATGAGAATATTATGCTGGTGACTGATTATGAAGAACCTGGACCGGATGAAGGACCCGAAGAGGGATCTCGATGGACTATGGTTTTTGATGGAGCTTCAAACGAACTTGGTAATGGAATCGGCGCTGTAATCATATCTCCTGAGAGTTGTCATACTCCTTTCACCGCCCGACTATGTTTCAACTGCACTAACAACATGGCGGAGTATGAAGCTTGTATCATGGGTCTCGAGGACGCTATCGACCTCAGGATCAAGTTCTTGGACGTTTTCAAGGATTCAGCCTTGGTAATAAGTCAGATTAAAGGCGAATGGGATACGAAGCATTCGAATCTCATCCCATACAAAGAGTACGTGTTGACATTGCTCCCACACTTTGAGGAGGTAACGTTTGAACATTTCCCGTGAGAGGAGAATCAGTTAGAAGACGCGCTAGCTACCATGTCTTCTATGTTCAAAGTCAGGTGGAACAATGAAGCTCCCAAAATCACCATTGAGAGGTTGGATGAACCAGCACACTGCTGTGAAATTGATATTGAAGAGGTAGCAGATAAACCCTGGTTTCACGAAGTCAAAAGGTATCTCGAGGCTCAAGAGTATCCCAAAGGGGAATCTGTCAATGATAAGAAGTTTTTGAGAAGGCTCGCTGCGAAATTCTTCCTCAGTAATGGAATTCTCTACAAGCGCAATCATGACTCTACCTTACTACGGTGTGTAGACAAGAGCGAAGCAGAGAGGATTATGACAGATCTACATGAAGGTACCTTAGGAACCCATTCCAGTGGACATACCACGGCTAACAAGATCTACGGGCAGGATATAATTGGTCCATTATGGAAGCATGTTGTTATCAACACTCCCGAACTTGTCATACGTGCCAAATCTCCACTGATAAGGTGCATGTGACTCTGGTTCCCTTGAACGTCTTGACAGCTCTGTGGCACTTTGAAATATGGGGCATTAACATGATCGGAGAGATCGGGCCCACTGCTCCCAATGGACATTGCTTCATCTTAGTGGCTATTGATTCCTTCACAAAATGGGTTAAGGCGGCCTCTTTTGCTACTTTGACCAAGAACATTGTGGCGCGGTTTATCAGACATAATCTAATATGTCGGTATGGTGTGCCAGAGAGAATTATTACTGACAATGGTACGAATATAAAAAACACAATGATCACCAAGCTCTGTAAACAGTTCAAGATACAACATCATAACTCTTCTCCCTACCGGCCGAAGATGAATGGCGTTGTTGAAGCGGCTAACAAGAACATCAAGAAAATTGTACAGAAGATGACGGTGACATACAAAGACTGGCATGATATGTTACCATTTTCTCTTCATGGGTACCGTAACTCAGCACAGACGTCGACAGGGGAAACTCCCTACTCTCTGGTATATGGCATGGAGGCAGTCCTACCCATCAAAGTCTAGATAACTTCTCTCAGGATTATGAAGGATGTGGGTTTGAACAAAGACGACTGGATTCAAACTAGACTTGATCAACTAAATCTAATCGACGAGAAGAGACTTACTGCTATTTGTCATGGTCAGACGTATCAAAAGCGAATGATCAAGGCTTTTAATAAGAAAGTTAGACGTCAAGAATATCAAGTCGGGGATCTAGTGATCAAACGCATCATACTGCCACAAGGTGATCCCAGGGGAAAATGGACCCCCACATATGAAGAGCCATTTGTGGTTAAAAACATTTTCTCTGGTGGAGCTATGATTCTAACCACCATGGACGGTGATGACCTTCCTCACCCTGTCAATGCAAACATAGTGAAAAGATACTACGCCTGGTTAAAAGACTCGCTAGGTTGACTGGCCTAGGCAAAAATAAGGGCTTCTCGGTGAACCAAAAGGGTTAGGGAAAAAATAAGGGATGAAAATGAAAAAATCTGTACACCTGGCAAGCTGAAAACCTTAAAAGGCAGCTTGGTCAATAAAGGGTATCCCGGTGGACTGAAAACCCGAAAGGGCAGTCTAGGAAAAATTTAGGGATGTAAAGCATATCACTATGTCACATTGGATCATCTTGCGACCAGACTTCAGTATCGACTATCAAGCTCGGATGGCACCAATCAATCTAACTAACTTTCGACCAAGTTGCAAAGTGATGAGACGCGTAAAGACATAAGGGAGATAGCAGAGTTGGAACTCAATGGGATTGTTTCACATAGCTGTTTTCTTTTAAACAAAATTGTATAGCTTCTATTTTTACGGCGGCGTTCTCTTACTAGAGCATCATCCTCTTTGTACAAAAACACATATTACATGCCAACTTCAAAAATCAATACAAAATCATTTTCACAAGAAACTTTGAGTTTTTTTTCTTTTTTTGTTTTTTTTTGCAAGAACGTCCAATGATTTATTATTAACATATGCATTTGGATATGATTGTTGCTCATAAATATTTACATAAGAAACAAAAGACAATTACTCATAATTCCCAAAACAGGAAGTAATCTCCCCAGCCAGGGTCATTCACAAACCTGACAGCTATATCCCCCAGCCGAATTTCAAAATCGCAAGCGCGACAGTAAATTTTATCTCCCAAGAAGAGTTTATTTCTCTGGATGCAGAAGCTCAATCCCCGACAGAGTTTATCCCTTCGGCTATGGAAGTTCATCCTCCAATAGAGTTATTTCCCCGTAGAGTTATTCTCAAACAGAATCTCTTCCTGACAGAATAATCATGAATCACAGAGAGTAAATCTCCAGCATAGTCATTTCCGTTCACCATCCCCGAAGGAAGTAGAAGAACCATAATTCTCTACAATAGTCAGGAATGTTATATCCTCCAGCAGCAGTCAGGGATTTATTTTCCCAGACTCGGACATACCCCAATATCATTTCATGTTCATACATCATGAAATGCGCATACATATCACATACAGCATAATCTCATTTATTTTGAGAACATCATCCCACTATGCATTTCATGCATCGCATATAATTAACCTTGTTATCTTTTAAGGAAAGACGATTATCTTCAACAAATCCAGCAGTTATATAGGTCACGTATGTAGACGACTAATGGAAACTCAGTTCCCGAAACCAAACGGGTTAACTAATCTACACTATCATTTTGAAGTAACCCTACTACCAAGGTTCCCTCCCATAGCCCTACTATCTAGGCTCTCATTTCGAGGTAACCCTACAATCTAGGTTCCTTCTCATAGCCCTACTATCCAGGCTCTCATCCCGAAGTAACCCTACTATCCAGGTTCCTTCTTATAGCCCTACTATCCAGGCTCTCATTTCGAAGTAACCCTACTATCCAGGTTCCTTCTAATAGCCCTACTATCCAGGCTCTCACCCTAAGTAACCCTACTACCCAGGTTCCTTCTCACAGACCTACTATCCAGGCTTTCATCCCGAAGTAACCCTACTATCCAGGTTCCTTCCCATAGCCCTACTATCCAGGCTCTCATTTTGAGGTAACCCTACTATCCAAGTTCCTTTTCATCGCCCTACTATCCAGGCTCTCATTTCGAAGTAACCCTACTATCCAGGTTCCTTCTCATAGCCCTACTATCCAAGCTCTCATTTCGAAGTAACCCTAATATCTGGGTTCCTTCTCATAGCCCTACTATCCAGGCTCTCATTTCGAAGTAACCCTACTATCCAGGTTCCTTCTCATAGCCCTACTATTCAGGCTTTCACCTCGAAGCAACCCTACTATCCAGGTTCCTTCTCTCTTATCTCCTGATAATAGTTTACAACACTGTAAGACCTTGACCCGACCAGTTATGGTCAAGTTCACCTTTCCCCAATAAGTCATTGTGCAGCATGGACCCTGACGAGATATGCAATTAACTTCGACCTCCTCAATCAAGAATTAACTCCCCATTAGAGTAATGGAAAACCTAAGCTCCTATACTCTATTTCGCAAGACATAAATCAACTTTCCTCGATGAAGTCCTCCTCAGCGGCAGGTACAGGAATTCTCGCAAAGGAATCTCTTATGCAACCAATATCTTCTCTAGATGGAATCTTTAAGCCCATCTCTGACGATTCTCCGTCACCTTCCAAATTGCATATGCAAGACCATTCACGATATTATCGACCGATCACCATGCACTTCATGCGAGTGCAAATTTCTGGGCACTCTAGTGTCCAATCATCTTCCACCCACAGATTACAAAGGGAAGACAAGCCAATCTACGTCCTCAGGTGTAAGAAGATTGAATAGGGGCAGATATTGTACCCCAAAATTTTCCCTCCCATTTTACTCAACATATGCTCATTAAGATCCTCAACTTGCTCAAGGATACCCGAGAGTTGACTAGACAATCTCTCTCCTAAAGCAATGAACCTCCAACTAGGGTTTCCATTTCCATCAAGATGGGTGAGCTCCAAAGGCCTCAAATCTTCTCCATGGTCCTAGTATGCTCTAAAGATCATCTATGCCAAGTTTCATGCCTTGCATAAGAAGTTTGCTCAGTCAACTACTCAGATGCTTGAAAATCAATTGTATTAGGTCAAAAGTCAACTGTGATCCACATACAATCAAACTTCAAGATTTTTGTTCAACATCAACATTTTGAAGTGATATCCATCATTTTATCAAGGGTTGATCATGATTCCCCAAGGAATGCTCCTAATTCATCAAAACTCAAAAGTTTCTAAATTAGGGTTTCTCGGGAAAAAGTCAACGAAACTTTGCCAAGCATAACTTTCTCATACTTTATCAGAAATTTCCCATCCAAGGCTCATTTTGAAGAGAATCCAATTTCCTACAACTCAACTTCAGCCCTCAAGTTCAAAATATGCACTCATAAAAAGATATGAATTTCTACATTATAGGTCCTTTTGAAAATTCAACAAAAACACCTTTTGGGTCAAAGCCTTTTACATGAACATGGAAGACCCAATTGAGATGAAACCGAAAGGGTTGTTTAGGGGACACCCTAAGCTTTCTAAGTCCAAGAACACCTTCCTAGGGTCAAAATTGGAAGAGATATGCATTGTAAAAGTTGGCCATTTTTGGAAAATTGCCAAAAGTCAAATGTGCTCAAAAGTGCATTTTTGTCAAATGGGCCTAAGTTTTCATGATTGCATCTTGTTGAAGACATGGTCCACGACCCAAATCAGCATCCATATATTATTTGCACTATTTATTTATTTTGATTTTGATTTTTATTATTTAAAAGTCACATTAAATCAAATAAATGACAAAAAATATCAAAGATTGGTTTTTTGATCTGATTTTTGTTAGAATAAAATCTAATCAAGCTGGCATATCAGTATCAAATCGAATCAAGGAAAATTGAGGAAAAAACAGCATAATTTGGATGGTTTTGGAAAGATATCATATAGAAAATAAATCACATTCAATTTCCATAATTAAAAAACATTTAGTTGTTTTTTTTAACCTAATGCACTCCATTACATATACTGAACAGAAACAATGCAAAAGGACAAGGGTTGCAGTCGTGAAAGCTGAGAAACAAAACTCAAATTTTGGCAAAAAAGTGGTGGATCGTTTTCTCACATAGAGGGTGATTCAAGATGTTCCAAATCTTCTAATCGCTTCCTGGACATCTCCTGAAGCTAACACGATCGTTTGCAAGCCTTCCCAAGCCCAAAATCGCTCCTGGTAAACCCACAGTTTGCACATATCAGTTTGATTTTAATATTAGAGTTTACGCATGATTAACCACTCTTAAGCATAGAATTGTATTTGTATCATCATTTGGAATGTTTTGGTTCAATTAATTTTGAATTTTGATGCCTGCTTCACTAATTGCCATGGCTAGGGTTTAAGAAGCTATTTTGGGGCTTCTTTGTACAGGTTAAATTGGACCAAGAAAATAGTGCCATGATACTCGTGAGATCAAGACGAATTAATTGGTGTATCTAGAATTAATTTATCATGCGTTTGTGAATTTTTAAGTTTGCAGGTTTATGGCTAAAATTCTGGTTTATGCCAGAATTCAGATGTTATACTCAATGTCTAAGCATCTGATATGACATAATAAATACACTGCAAGGTAGATACCCAATTTCAATTATTCAATGCTGAAGAGTAACATAGGCTCAGTTTAACCAAGCTGTGCCAGATCTATTTTAAGGTGTAGAGAATAGAACATCGATGTGTCTAGTTCTGTTCGTTTGTGGCACACGATCTGCAGAGAGTAAACAGTCTTTGCTGTTCTGTTTCTTCTGCGCAGATATCAGCATGATGTCTTAACATGTTATGAGACATCATTTGTTACAGCATTACAGTTTTACCTTGTTGTATAACATACAGAATTACAAAGTATTGAAGGTAAAAACACAAATCAGTTGTTGACCCAGTTCGATGTAATACACCTACTCTGGGGGCATACCAAGCCAGGAAGAAGATCCACTATTAGCAATATTAATTCAGGACTAAACTTCACAAGTTCCCATCCTTCACTTAATCATCTACCCAGTGCAACCTATACCTAGGAACTCCTAGATAGAAACCTACCAGTTTCCATTCCTATTGTCGCAACAACAGAAGTCTTACTCCTACTCAAGAAGCAGTGCCCTCCCACTTGGTTTCCTACATTACAATGAATATGAAGTAATGCAGAAATACTTAGACTTGCTTCACAGCTTCATCCAAGAACACTCAAACTCTTACCTACAGGTTTCGAGTTACATACATGGTAACCTTGCCACAGACTGACAGGTTTACCTAACAAAAACACCTTCTAATGTTACATTATGTGTGTCCACTAAACCCTAGGTTACAATCTGCTATTTATAACCTATTACCTAACTCAGCAAGTTTTTCTCCTTGCTGTTACAACTCAGCAGCAAACTTCTCCTATAATCAAGGTCTTCAATCTTCTAGTTCCTAAAATATCTCCATATTTAGAAACAGTATTTTCTTCAAATATTCTGATTGATTCTTGATTGATCTTCAGATTCTCCACAAGAAACGCCACATATATTCTCAGAGTATTTAAGTACCAGAACTGTAACTGAATTATCAATTCTGTTGTCGTGATGTCAAGTCAGATGTCATGACATTACATCTAACATGTTTTCCTAGATGTTGAACTTTTTCAACACAACAAATAACCTAGATCACTTAGAATAGTTAGGTTATAAGTCACAGCTGTTACAAGCATTCAACATATAGCATAGTTACTTAAACAGTACTTAGTTTCATGCGCGATGTCACATGCTGATGTTGTGACATCTTACATAACATGTTGGTCCAGATGTTGAACTTCTTCAACACCATATATTAAAACAACAGAGGGGATCTGGGTAAACTTGCTTTCTTATTTGTTTTACAAATGAGGCCAACTCTCCAGCCAGGGAACTTACAATCTCCCCCTTTGGCAAATTTTGGCTAAAACAAATAAGTGCAAGTTGTATTTTGGGACCAGGCCACAACACAGTTGAGATGTTACAACATCTTGTCTAACATCTTCTTTTGTAGAGGCTGATGTCCTTTGAGCAAACAACACACCTCTGTCGTCAACTGTGAGCAACTCCACTCCATCGATGCCCCAAGAGGATTTCTTTTCTCCAGATTATTACTTGTGATCATGTAACTCTGATCACAAGTCACAACTATCCTCTTAACTCAGAACACAAGACACAACCAAAGTCACTTACTTAGGGATCATGTTTCTTTCTCTTGAGTCTTGCTGGACATTGCCGTCTGTTGCTTTCACCTGAATCTCGCCTGAGTCCCTATCTTTCTCCCCCTTTTTGGCCAGAATTTGACAAAGACTGCCCATACAGATCCATACCCATGCACAATTTTCCCAGATGCTAACAAACTTCATATTGCTGAAACCCTCTGATGAAGAGAAGGAATAGAGAGAGTCTTCATAAATAATGCAACTTTGGCATAGATAGTAACGACCTTGGTACTTTACTCTGACAGTTTCAGTGCCCTAGGACTGGTTTTAATGCAGGTACCTACCCTTGGGTTTGACCCTTTGACCATGTCAGGATGCCCTTTTAAAACAGACATTTGTCTTTTAGAACAGACTACTCCCTTGTCTTAGGATCCCCTTTCCAAGACACATCGTTGGTATATTACACTCTGCATTAGTTATATAATACCTTTATTAGATGACAAGTTATCACCTAAACATTCCAGCTCACTAAACTGTTTCACAACATGCTCAAATCCTATTCTGCTATTTTCAGATTAGCAGCTTGAAGCCATTCCATTTTCTCAAGGAGGATGGTTACTCCCTCTGAGTCATACAACTGTACACACATGGATTTATTAGTAATAATCCATACTTCATCCAATTTTCTTCCTGTCTGTAGTTTTAGTGGAAATTAGGAACAATGTCATTACCAATGTGATGACATTCGGTCAGACATAGTCTTCTTCAGTTTTGAACACATCATTCCAATAGTTAATAAGGTACCACACTTTATATCCTACGAGTTTGATGAATACCTTTTGTACAAACCAATACTCCCCCTGTTAGGGACAATCACTTCTCCTTATGGAAACAAGTAGGACACATTCAATACTCAGTTGGACCTTCAATGCAGCTTCTGATTCAAAGTAAATAAGACCCCTTGATGAATGGAAAACATAAGACGCATCTTCATGTCTTCAAGAGCGCACCCTCTGTTCAACAATATTGATTGAACGCATTCATACTGTGAATCAAACTCTCTTGATAGTAATCAGCTGTCATATGTTGATTATCTTGATTCTCAGAATCCACTGCTGAGATAGACCAAATGCCACTGTTTGATTGTCTCCTTCATGAATCAAATGCCACCTTCATGTTTATCAGACTTCTTCCAAAGATATTCTGATCTTCCAATTGAAATTTGAACTTCAGGCTACAAGTTATCACACAAAGGCTTAGATACACTGAGACAGGAACATGTAACAACTCCAAAGAGCTGTAAAGAGACGATCCTTTTGGAGGATCTAATCTTCAACTTCGTAGATCATCCTATCTTAAGTTGATGAGCCACTTCACCAAGCAAGAATCTGATGTTGAACCAAATGTCGCAGCATTATGTTATAACATCTAGTTGTTGAATTCAGCTCCAGACTGATCCAAGTGACCATCATCTAGATTATGATGTCTTCTTCTTCTTGTGGTTTTAAGTCTGAACATGTTTCCAGGAAACCTTTTCAAGGATCAACTGATTTTGCTGTCACCAAGGAGGTAGCTCTAAGGTATCAGTTATCTTGAACTCCAAGGATAATCAATTAAATACTTGTACTTGTCACAAATGGCAATTGATCATAGCTCCTTCCCATTATCCAGTAAGATACTTTCACCATTTGAATACTTGACATACTCTTCGTGTGTTAATATCTTCTTCTTGCAAGCTCTTTCTTTGAGAGACCAAAGAGTTGAGATATCTAGGTTGCCGCCCTTAACTTAAGTAAATAGAATTTTCTCTGAACAAACTCTACTTACTTCAACCGACTTGAGACTCCTACCGGATCAGATTCATCATTAGAATTGAGAGAGATGAATCCTTCCTTGCAAATATGTCACAACAACCAGAACCCATGTGACATAGGTCAACAGCCAGCTAAACACCAGGCTGAACTAATGTGAGGAGGTTAACCAAATCTCCCCCTCAAGCTATCAGTCATGGAAGCTCCACACAAAATATCCATGACATATGACATCGTAACTCCAAGAGCTATACCTTAACCAAACTCTGAGTCTTCATATTCAAGACTCATGATCCCAATCTACTTCTATGAAGGAGCAATAGTGTTGCACCATCATTGGCTTTTATTAACCAGTGAGCTTGTCTTGCTTCACACCATAGTACTTCAGGGAACAATTGCTCAGCCCTGATCAATGTCATATCTCAACCAGCTTTACTTCTAGCGTTCTGACTCCTAAAGTAACCTTCGGGAGTACACAGACCTAGTTGACTTTACCATTGTCAACTTTGCACACACAGATGTCTCCTCTTCCAGGTCAGGAGTAGGTTCCAAACAAAGGTATCCCTTTGTTTGACACCCAAAACATATGCTCTTCAACTAGTAGCTGCATCCTTGTTCCACCATCACATATAACATCAGTTCCATCACCTTGGAACAAGGCCCTCCTTGAAATTCTTAAAGGTCTTCATATAACACTAATCCGTGATTATGTGATTCTTACCATCCTGAACGAAGAACGTCTTCATGAGTGGACTTGAGAGGACTCAAGTATCTGTGACATCTTCAATAGTTTATGTTGAATTCTTGAATACAATGTCCTTCAATCCACAAGAGGGGAAACACATCAGAGCTTGAGTTTTGCCAGGTATTACACAGCGGAAGAACATAATACAACCCAATCTTTGCACACACACTCCACCAGACTAGCCTTCAAAAATAGACCAAGTTTGACTATGGTTCAAACCTAGCATGACTACTACACACAACTTCAGGCGTACACACATCCTAGGTTTGAAAATAGATCAAACCTAGAGCAGCTACCACACAACCAGGCCAAATGCCAATCACCAAAGACAGGTACACACAATTCCTGTCAAGAATAGTCCATCCTCCCACTTCAAGGGACCATTCAGGGAAAATAGCAAACCATTCCAGGTTGTAATCTTCAGTACTAAAGTTGACCTTGCAGATACCAGAAAGTATCACCCATGGATCTCATCCAGAAACAGAACAGGATGCCTGCTCTGATACCAATTGAAATTCTGGTTTATGCCAGAATTCAGATGTTATACTCAATGTCTAAGCATCTGATATGACATAATAAATACACTGCAAGGTAGATACCCAATTTCAATGATTCAATGCTGAAGAGTAACATAGGCTCAGTTTAACCAAGCTGTGCCAGATCTATTTTAAGGTGTAGAGAATAGAACATCGATGTGTCTAGTTCTGTTCGTTTGTGGCACACGATCTGCAGAGAGTAAACAGTCTTTGCTGTTCTGTTTCTTCTGCACAGATATCAGCATGATGTCTTAACATGTTATGAGACATCATTTGTTACAGCATTACAGTTTTACCTTGTTGTATAACATACAGAATTACAAAGTATTGAAGGTAAAAACACAAATCAGTTGTTGACCCAGTTCGATGTAATACACCTACTCTGGGGGCATACCAAGCCAGGAAGAAGATCCACTATTAGCAATATTAATTCAGGACTAAACTTCACAAGTTCCCATCCTTCACTTAATCATCTACCCAGTGCAACCTATACCTAGGAACTCCTAGATAGAAACCTACCAGTTTCCATTCCTATTGTCGCAACAACAGAAGTCTTACTCCTACTCAAGAAGCAGTGCCCTCCCACTTGGTTTCCTACATTACAATGAATATGAAGTAATGCAGAAATACTTAGACTTGCTTCACAGCTTCATCCAAGAACACTCAAACTCTTACCTACAGGTTTCGAGTTACATACATGGTAACCTTGCCACAGACTGACAGGTTTACCTAACAAAAACACCTTCTAATGTTACATTATGTGTGTCCACTAAACCCTAGGTTACAATCTGCTATTTATAACCTATTACCTAACTCAGCAAGTTTTTCTCCTTGCTGTTACAACTCAGCAGCAAACTTCTCCTATAATCAAGGTCTTCAATCTTCTAGTTCCTAAAATATCTCCATATTTAGAAACAGTATTTTCTTCAAATATTCTGATTGATTCTTGATTGATCTTCAGATTCTCCACAAGAAACGCCACATATATTCTCAGAGTATTTAAGTACCAGAACTGTAACTGAATTATCAATTCTGTTGTCGTGATGTCAAGTCAGATGTCATGACATTACATCTAACATGTTTTCCTAGATGTTGAACTTTTTCAACACAACAAATAACCTAGATCACTTAGAATAGTTAGGTTATAAGTCACAGCTGTTACAAGCATTCAACATATAGCATAGTTACTTAAACAGTACTTAGTTTCATGCGCGATGTCACATGCTGATGTTGTGACATCTTACATAACATGTTGGTCCAGATGTTGAACTTCTTCAACACCACATATTAAAACAACAGAGGGGATCTGGGTAAACTTGCTTTCTTATTTGTTTTACAAATGAGGCCAACTCTCCAGCCAGGGCACTTACAATGGCTATGGAGTTCTGTCTGTAGGTAAAAGGTATGGACCTAAGACGACGGACAGGGAAGAAGATGATGACTTGTCACTACCCCACGGGTCCATTTGAATGATCCGTGCATTTTTTTTAACTTTGTCCAGCCTATCCACTTTGTTTTATATATTATGATTTAATCTTATTATAATAACAACTAAACAATATGGCTCAGTGGTGAAGTGTGCGTTGGATAGTGGAGAGGACCTGGGTTCGATCCCAGGTCCCTGCATTTTCTTTATTTTCTTAATGTTACTTTGCAGATTCCATGTATACATGTTCCAAGCGCCTACCGTGTGGCCTCAAAATCCATCCACTGGATCATTACCAACACAGATCCAACGCTCAAACCAAGGAAGGACCATGGTGCACTCTCTAAGCGTACCAATACTGGATCAGGCGTAGGAATAGGCTCAGCATTCATGGGCCTAACAAGAATTCAGAAACGCACCCCCCTATTTGCTCATCATATCATGCCCAATTCTATTCTTTTTTTTATTTCAATTATTTTTTTATTACTTATTAATTATTTCTTTTTCAAATAACACCAAAATCATGTTTTGTTATTTAATCAAAAATCATAACAACCTCAAAAAATCATTTTTTTTATAAAAATATTTTGATTAATTAATTAGTTTAATTAAATTAGGGTAATTTAATTCTTTCTTTTATTATAATTTAAAATAATTAGAATTAGGGTTTAATTTTGTACATAGCCTAATTTCTTATCAAAAAAATAACCTAAATATTTTTTCAATTAGATTTTTAGGTTCTCCAATTATTTCTCGCATTTAATTCTCCACGCGTGCTTTTAGTTTCCCTTTTTTTATTATTGTAGCTGCTCCGAGTTTGTAATAGTAATTAGGGTTTTAAAGTTCCGCATCTTTATTTACAGTTAAAATAATTATGTATCTGCGAAAGCCTTGTAATAGCTAGGACTTTAATTTCTCGCATTTTAATTTCCACAAATTATAAGTTGTTAGATGTATGTTAATAGGATTGTATGGAAAGACAAATTGATATTAAAACAGTAGAAAATCCTAAATGTGCAAAGATAATTAACTGAAAAGAAAAAATACATTTGCACATGCTCACTCCTAGGGTTTACTCCACTCTGGTTGCCTTCGGTAAACGGTCATAAAGTATAGGGAATGTTAGTGGTCGTCCTCTAGTCCCAAAAGATCTAAAATGACCTATTCGGATGTTGCCTCGGAAAAAGATCTTTAAGGCTTTAGGATGATTACTAAAATTTCCTAACATTGCTTTTGTGATCGTACGTGTCCCTTCGAACGTCCCTTAAATCTCCAACGACGGTGCTACCTATTCCTTGATAATAGGATAGCGCTGTTTAAAGGAAGACGAACAAACTTTTTTCGAGTAGGTAGATTAGTTCCTAGGTACTTGCTCAAACAAACACAATTTTTCACACAAACACTTTTTGAAAACAGTTTTCAAAAACAACATAGTAATACTCTTGAGGACCGATACAAGGGTTATCACGAAGTAAAACAAAACTTTTAAAAACAAGCACACACAAGAAATTTTAAAAATGAGCAAAGTACCTAAGAGCTCGTGGAAAACCATGGATAGAAAGGGTGCTAACACCTTCCCTTTCTATAAACTACCCCCCGTACTCAGAAACATCTCGAAAAAGGTTTTTTCTGTTCTTTTTCCTTTTTCCTTGTTGGATGAAATAAAAGTCTATGGCCTATTATGTCTTTCGTTTTTCTTGAACTTTTTTTAGTTAAGCCAGGTAATCTTTGTTACCACGAGTAGGAATGGATCGAAAAACTCTGGCGTTGGGATCCATGAATTTCAAATAAAGAGGATTTTTTTCGATAGTAGATGGAATGGAAGAAGTAAAACAAGGGAAATATTGTTGGACTTTATTTGGATGCGTCTTTGAATTTGGATATGGACCATGAAAAGCAAAAATATTTTCAGTAACAACTAAGGGTATGTGTAGCGGTAGAAATGATGAGACTAAGCCATTGAATTTACTTAACTCGCATAGATCAAATAAAAATTACCACCGCGCTTTATTGTTTCCAAAGGAATGGGAAAAGAGTGAATAAACCCAAAAAGAAGGGGGAGAGAATATAGGTACAGGGGTTGGTTATACAAATAGAAGGTATTAGCACCCTAAAAATATACGGTACTCCGCATGAACTTCTTTGAAAATTTGTGTATTTTGGCTAGAAAGTTTGTATACAAAAATAGATGGCGGAGATGAGAAAAGAAGTATTTTTTACAATTTTTGCACCCGCCGCGGTTGCAAACCTTTAGTGCCTATGTATCACCTTATATGAAATTGGGGATCAGGGTACTTGTAGTTCACCTTTAAAAAATTTAAAACACAAGTGTGTTGATTAATTTTAAGAGAAGAGACATCATTGTCATATTAGAGTGGAAAACATACTTACTACCTACAATTATGAGAAAGGAGAATTTGCGTCATCTCAAAGTGGAAGATATAGCTTGGACTTTAAAATCAACAAAGCCTCACTCAACACCCAAGTGGAAAGTATCTCACTTCACTATATTTCATAGAAGTATAGTGGCTCGCATCACTTCAAGGATTGACAAGAGTCTAATCTTTTGAGAAAAAATTTAAAGTATAAAGCTAAAGTGGAAAAATGGTTTGAATGAGGTTTATTGACTTTTAGTCTTCTTACAAAAAATGTCAAAGTATGATTAAGTTGGTTAAAGTTTGATAAATAAAATATTTTTTAAAATGCATGGACCTAAGTCCAAGTTTATTATGAAAGTGGTTCAAGTTAGAAAAATAAGAATAGCTTTTGAAAAGGAGGGAGAAGATTTTGAAATTAAAGAAGATGAGAGGAGTTAAAGGGACTATCCTAAAGCATAAGGTAAAAGCTAGGGTAAACAACTGTCTAACCAACAAGAAGCCATCACTTGACATATGAAATCAATATAGAATTCTCATTCTTGGGATTGAAACCAAGTAATAAAAGATACTAAACCTCTTAATAATACCAAGCTTCAGATGCATTAAGTCTTCACAAAAATTGGGCAGAGTAACGACTGTATATAGAGGAATTCTCAATCACAAACAAAGCACATAACCAGAATAACCTGTACACAAAGAAAAATCAACCCAATATATTGGAATAAACCCCAATAACTATAGACAAAATAACAACAGAGTCACAAGGTCTTAAGGATAATCAAGGCTTCTAATCCTAAGTCCAAGAGGTCCACAACTCCATGATGCCAAGGATAATAACCAAATAGTCCAAGTAACCTTAAAGTTTTTTATTGTTCAAGTTGGTAATTAAGTGTCTTCAAAAAGAAAATGAAAGCTCAAGGGAGCAAAATAAAAATGACATAAAGATAAATGCTCCAGTGAGCAAAGATTAAAAAAAACATGAAATGTAAATGCTAAAATAAATGGTGTGTAAAAGTAAAGGCATAAAATAAAAGCATAAAGTAAAAGCACAAAGTAAAAGTCAATTGTTAGTGAATTAGAAGTTAGAGGTTAGTTTAATGACCATCTTGAAACTTGCATTTGAAAACTCATTAGAAGATTGATAAAATCAAAGCTTCCCAATAACAAGTTTCGTTTATTATTTGTCAAGTATATCATTCATTTCAAGCTTTCGAGGCGACAACATATGATCAACAATGTTTAAATGATTCACTTAAGCCAAAATTTATGATGGTTAATTAGAGGATTGATAAGACCAAATCCTCCTAACAATGAACATCAAGGTTATTGGATTAAAGGTTTCAAATTAAATATACTTGGACTTGCAAACATAGGTTTGGGCCACAAATGGTCATTTCTCGAATCGGGACAAATTTAGTGCTATGTTAAGCAGTCGTAAGTGGACTTATGTATAAGTCACACCTATTTTGAGGTCGATCAATAACAATCTATGTACCATATGTTTAGAGAAATGATATGTAGATTATTCTCCAACAACATGTAGCACAAGTAAGAAAGGGATAAGATGAAGAGGGAGGGGATGTATTAAATGAAATTAAGGTTTTAAATATCATCAACATCATTCATCCATTTTGGTGAATTTGGTTTTTTAACCTATCAAGATCTGAGATCCAATGAGGTAGAGGAACTTGCCCCAAAATAACATCCAAATCAGGACCAAACAAAAATAATAAAATAATATTTAATAAAACAATATTTAAATGGTTAATAAAAGAGAAATAATTGGTAAAATACACAAGGTATATTAAAACACCAAATAAAAATCTAGAAGAAAAAAAGTCACAAGTCAAATATGAGTTAATAAGTGTTGACAAAAAATTTTAGATTTTTTAAAGTCAGAAACTATTTTTAAAATTTAAGGAAATATGCAAAATAAACCAAAAATTGTGAAAAATAGTAAAATCATAAATAAAAATAAATGAGGTCACCAATATTTTTCAAGAGATCGTAGGATCCTTCCATAATTTTTTCAGAATTTAAAAATCAAGAAAAGTATTTTTAAATATTTAAAACAAGTTAAATAAAGTGAAAAATTATAAAAAAATATTAAATCACAAAATAAAATTGTGAAAAAATAAAAATCAGAAAGAGAAAATCAAAAGTAATTTTAAGAATTTTTTCAGAATTTTAGAAGTTGAAATGAATTTTTATGAATTTTTGAGGTTTAAAACAATTAAAATATAAAATCAAAAAATAAAAATAAAACTAAAATGATGTAGACCATTAGATCAATGTTAAAACGCGTTAGTAATCAAATCCAAGGGATCTGGCGCGCTGTGAATATCATGGACATTAGTGAATAAACCACTGAATCATTAATTAAAAGATATATTTTTAAAAAATAAGTGGTGCCTTGTCATTGGTTGAGAGATGACACATTGGTCATCTTAAACCTCCAGCCACGCGAATTACAAGTATCATAAATTGTAAAATAAGGAGCTCAGACCGGTGCCATTCACTTAGTCTCTTCAAGATGATTTCAATGGTACCCTCACGAAAAATTTATATAAATTGTAGCTCAGTCGATTTGAAGAAAACCAGAAGAAAAAAGTTGAATAGGGATTTATAAATTCATGATCGAAACTCACTTCCAGTTAAAAACAAATGATGCGATGAGTATTAGAGTCATGAGTGCTTCATTATAGTGATAAATTTTGAGAGAATTGATGGAGGAATCTACCTGTTGAAGTTCAAATTTAGAACTCTGAAACTTGACTTAGCTAGCACGATTTAGGACAATTCAAGGCTTAGCTCTTCTTCTGTTAGCTTCAGTGAAGTTCAAGGATGGAGAACTAGTAAGGAAAATGGATTGAAAAAGGATGTAGAACCAAATTCGAAGTTACAGAATTATGAGTTATAGAGAGAGTTTGGCATGGTGATTTTAGCTATCCAAGCTTGTGAGAATGAGTGGAATAAGGTCTATATTTATAGGAGAAGTTAATGTAATTATGAGAGAGAGTGAATGATGAGAAATCAAGTGAAATCGTGCACACCCTGATCATGAAAAAAGTGTGACTTGTATGTTGTCAAAACTTAACCATTTCTTGGGTTTTATTCCTTAATTCGGACATAGAAACTTTGTTAGACATGTTTAAGTGGAAAACACGCACAAAATTTGTGTTTAGAAGCCACATTATGAAAATCAAAATCTAACTGTTTTGACATAATCAGTTTCAAGGTGCCAACTTTAAATCCATGGTGCATCCAACTCAAGAGGCTTTATGGCATAATTATTGAAGCAATGGAAAGATATCACCATAAATTTCAAAATGTTCCAAGAAAGGTAGCTTTTAGATGCTTGAGAAAAAAGTTATGATAAATTGAAATCGTGAAAAATACACTGAATTGTGGACTTAGAAAAATTCCATGTTTTGAGTTCAAAATTGACTCATAATCTCTTGCCTTCAAACATGGCCTTCCACTCAAAATTATGTTTTGGTCAATGAAGATGGCATGAAGTAGACTCCTTAAATAGCATTTTTAAACTTGAATCATCCAAAAAATCCGAAAAATGAGAGAGTTATGACCTTGTGAAGTTGATGAAAATCCATGAAGTGACCTATAATCTTTTGAACTCTTCAGGCATCTTCTAACCATTTTCAAGCTTTACACATAAATGAAGAGATCAATTTCACACTCTTAAGATCATTATGGAAAAATAATGGGCTCAATGAGATAAAAATTGACCAAGTTATGATCATTTGAAGTCAAACCCTAAAATTCAAAGGCCTTTCAAGGAGACTTGTAATCTTTATCATTCATTAATCATCTTCCATTCAAAATCAGCCTTAGATTTCTGAAGAGAGATTGTTAAGTACCCTTTAAAGAGAATCATGACTTTGGAGTAACTCAAAAATCTCAAAATGAGCAAGATATGGTCCTTGGGAGTCAACAAATCCTAGCTTAGAGAGTGCCAAAAATTACTTGAAACCCCTTTCAACTTTTGATGATTTTTCTTGAATAATTGGATCTTTTCATGTGAAGAGAGGTTATTGTTGATGATTTTTGTACCCCCAAAATTTTCCCTCCCATTTTCCTTCAAGACATTCTCATGAGACCCTCGTTTGCTCAAGTTAACTCAAGAATTGATCAGACAAACTCTCCTACTAAGCAATGGGTCCACAACTAGGGTTTTATGTGTCGCAAGGAAGATTGGGTTCTCAAGATCTCAGGTGGTTTTCATGGGTCCTCATATGTGTTCAAGAATGATCATGTCAAGTTTCATGCCTTGCATCACAAGTTTGCTCAGTCAATTAGCTAGATGATAGAAAATTAATTGTATTGGGTAAAAAGTCAACTGTGGTCAACATACAGTCAAACTTCAAGATTTTTGGTTAACATCGACATTTTGAAGTGATATTCATCATTTGATCAAGGGATAATCTTGATTCCTCAATAAAATCCCTCAAATCATCAAAAGTCAAAAGTTGCCAAATTAGGGTTTCTTAAAGAGAAGTCAACTGAACTTTGACCAAGCATAACTTTCACATGCTTCATCATATTTTCCCAAACCAAAGCCCATTTTAAGGAAATTCAATTCTCTACAGCTTCGTCTCTCTAATCTCAAGTCCAAAAAATGCATCATTTGAGAGATATAAACCAATACATTACAGGTCATTTCAAAAGTCAACAAAAAGATACTTTTTGTCAATGAAACTTACAACAATATAAATTCTTCAAAAGCAAACATGACCAACATAGAGGTTTTAGAGGACATCTTGAGCTTTCCAAAAAGTCCAATATCACTTTGAAAAGATAAAAATTGAGTGAGTTATGGCCTTTGCAAGTTGGGAAATCCTGAGCAAATGCATGAAGTTCAAATTGAGCAAGCTTGATATTTTGGACTATTGGGCCATGGTCTTGAGGTCCAAATGTGTTATACCTTTCATATACCTCAGAATTCATTCACACACTCTTTGGCCTTGTTTTATTTTTATTATTTTTATTATATTTTTGATTTAATTCATTAATAATATAAGATAATATAAGATAAAATCATATCTTATTGTACAAGGGTCCAAGCCCATTTGTTTTTTCCCTAAAAATTCTCTATATATTCAGGCATCAAGATAAGAACAAGACACAAAAACCTTGCACCACAAAATTGTCAAAATTTTCCAAATATTTTCAAGAACCCTAAAATTCTCAAACCCTTATTACACTACCTTTCACCACAAGCTTGTGATTCTAATCAATTCCACTCACTACCAGGGTAAGCTTGGATCATTTACAATGATCCAAATGGATAGAAAACATTCATGAAAACATCACGATTTCATCCATATTTAAATTTATGTATTTTTTTACTGCATTATAATGTTTACTAACGTTTATTATGTGTTCATGAGGTCTAATAATGTTGAATAGAGCAATCGCAGGGGTCCCATGCATGCTAGACTTTAAAACACCATGTTTGCTACGATCGGCTTTGCTTGCTTCGAAACTCATGATCCAAGGACTTTTAGCCAAAACTAAGCCCATATTTGGATTTAGGAGGGTTAAACTAGGGGGGACAAGACGTTTTGGATCATTAACCAGTTGAATTTTGCAGGTTCTGGATACACAGGTTGACAAAGAAGATGACCAGAGCTAGGGCTCTGGCGCTTCTCTGGCCAATGCATTTGATTATATAATATATATTTATGCTTTTAGTTATATGAACGGATGAAACAGCCAACCCAGTGGAAGAAGCACACATGATAAGGACTTAGTCTCAAAGGTCCTGGGTTCGAGCTAGCCTTTTGACACTTTTTCTCTAATATTTCATATGTTTTGTAGGTTAATTATAAAACATTTTGAGCGCATACCTATAAGCAGCTCGCGCTTGGCTCAGTTGGTAAACATGCTTCCTAGAGATGTAGGGGGCGTGGGTTCAACACCCACCCCAACATTCTTTTTTCTCTATTTTCTTTACTAATTTTATTTTCTCTTTTTTAAACTTAACCCTAATTTTTTCTAATAAACCCTAATTATTTTTAATCAACATTAAAATAAATTAGGTTTAGTCTCTTTCTCACAAATTAACTTTGATTTTTATCTATTAAAAATAATTAGGATAATTAATCTCGATTAATTTGTTTACCTAACTTTTTCGATTAATTAAAATCAATCTAGACTTTAGGGCTTGTTTAACTTAAATCACTTGAATTTTTTTAATCAATTAGGTTTAGGTTAAATCATCAATCATTTTTCATCAAATAATTTTCCTCTTATTTTACGATCTTTGCGCGCTTTATTATCTTTGCATTAGTTTTTCTATTATGTAACTACTATGGAATGTAATAGTTTAACTAGGCTTTTATTTGATTTCTATTTCACCTCAATATTTCATCCTTCTTTCACCGGAAATCGCTCATGGCGGCGCTGACGGCGGCTTGCGGAGGCTAAGCTCTGATCCCTGATTTTTTTTACATTATTCTCTTTGTTTTGTCCTTCTAAACACTAATATGTGGCTAGATAATGCAGGAACTTGATGGATCTGAGTAGATTGGAAATGGGGAAGACGAAACCCTAGCTTGCCTCAGATGCAAAAATCGGTGAGGAGGATGACGATGTTGCCTCTGAGATTTCTTCGGTTAGATCTTTGTTACTCTCTCTTTTATTCTTTCTCTGTTTGTGATTTCGACTCTTTTTCTATTTTTATTTCTCGAATCTGAAGGGTTTGACGTTATGGAAGATGATGACACATCTTAGGGTTTTGTGTGATGGTGGTCGTGGCTTTTGTGATTTCTATGAGCAATGTTTTTTTGCTTGTTTGATTTCTGAAGGGTTTGTGTAAGTAAAATGATGATAGGGTTTAGGGTCCGGCTTGTTGCTGCTGTGCAACTTTAGGTTTCTGTGAACAGTCGATTCCCCCTGAAAACTATGCAATGATTGGTTTTTTATATTAATACAACTAAGGTTTGGCTGCATTGTTAGATTCTATCCTTTTTCGTTAACAGGCCTTGTCATATCTCTCCATTGGGCTGAAAATGATGCTAATACGTTATTGTTGACTCTTGAAGAAATGTTGTTACTACAATAACTTATGTTATGCTGCTTTGGGCTGGAATTATGATATCCCTACATTTTGTTACTACAGTAAATTGTCTCTTTTTTGTAACTCTACTGTGAATCAAGTATCTGGCCTTTCTTGTGATTTGCAATGTAGGTAGTTTGGCCCATGATTGAACGTTGTATGTATGAGGAATTGGCTTACTTATGATTTATAAACCCTCCTATAATACCCCAAATTTTTCCTACCCTTTCATTTTTATCTGGTCTATGCACTTTGCGTTTCTCATTCCATATGCACACTCTCCATTAGGTCATTTAACACATCATGAATCATTAATCAAATAATTTGGCATGGGATCAAGTTATTTGATCAACATAATAAATTTCTCATAATTTTTCAACACATGTTTGAGTTGTGGAAGATTTGGGTGTTTTCGGTGAATTTAAAACAGTGCGAATTAGAAACAATATTTTGACTGATCTGAGTTTGAAAATTCGCATCTCCAGCTTGAAATGGTGTTTTGGGTTGACTATTGAGGTTTTGAAACCTTCTCGATGTCCTTTTCAATTTTTATGTTCGGACTAAAATCTAATTATCAAAGGAAAGTCTTGGAATACCCAGTTCTTTTGGAAGGTGTACAAGTGAAGATGTTGTGGGAAAGTGTGCTGAAGATGCAGTTTTCGCATACTAGAAAATTCATGACTCGAAGACCTTTCATTGTTTTGTGCCCGTTCTTGTGGCCAAAATTCCGTCTTGATGTCCTCTACATCTTTGTCTCTCACGGCTGGAAGCCAATTCTGCTCAGAAAGTCTTCGAATATATGAACTCATCAAATAGGTTCACACGGGAAAATTATGACAAATGTTCACCAGCTTCATCTTCATAAAATCATAACTCGGTCGATTCTTATCATATTGAGTTGGTTCCAATGGAATTGGTTCAAAAATTGAGTTGGCTAAATATTTCTTTCAGCTTTCCAATTCAAACGGTATCCTGAAGGCCTTCATTTTTGGTCCAAAACGCGCGCAATGCATTGAAAATCCTGAACCGAGAAATATTTTCATCTTGGCGAAACTTTGAAACTTCATAACTTTCTCATCGTTTATCTGATTGAGCCCATCTTCGGACACGAGGTCGTTCTCAATATTAGCTACATTTTTGTTTCACGTTTCAACTTCAGAATTGCACCTAGGTTTCCGCGAATTTATCCGGAACGTGTCACACTCAAGCGATTCAGAAGTTTGCACTTTGGCTTATGGTTATTTGAGGCTCATTAACCAAATCCATTCACATGATTCCACGCTATATATTCATTTTGACTCCAATTTTCTTAAAAAAAGGCTCATAATTTCACAATCACAAAAAAAACACTACTCTTGATTCCCTCTCAAGTGTAAGAAGATCAAAGCAACTTTTCTCTCAAGTTTGCTCAAGAACACAAAGGAAGTTGAAGAAATATCTCTCTCTCTCTCCTAAAGAATTTTGCCCCCCTCTCTCTCTTGCTAGAGTTCTTCAATCTTCGATCCGTAATCAGCGATCTCTTCTCCTTAATCTCCTCTTTAATTCCACGGTTGGTTATCTTGATTCAAGCACTTTTGCATAATTGATTCTTGAAATAAGCACTTTTCAAGAATTGATAATTGAAGTGAGTTTTGAATGGAGAATTGAATTGTGATTGTGGACTTAGTGGTGGAATTGTAAACTGATTGATCAAAATACTTAGATCCGGAATTGGATGATCAATAATCACCTTTACAATTAATTGATTCTCAAGAAAAGTGCTTATTCATGTTGTTTAACATTGTTGCCTTTGAGAATTGATGAGAAATCTGAATTTGCATGTGACTTGACATAGACTAGAGCCTTGCTTTGTGAATCAAAATCCATGTGCAATCTTGTGTAGATTATGTGCTCGACACAATACTCGAGTCATGACATCTTGGCCTTAAGGCATGAGATCACCAATTCATTGAATGCACATAAATCCTCTTCGCTATGATGATTGCATAATTGGTTTGAATTCGGTTTTCTAATCTGATAAAAATATGTCGAAACATGTCGAAACTCATAAAAACATATTATGAGTTCATACTTCGATTATGCAATGATCAAGGAGATTTTTTCGTGTGTGAATTCATTGATTTGTTTTCCGTTTCATGTCGCAGATTTTCTATGATTTTCAAGCTTTCTAACAATTCGAACCACGCACAAAACAAATACTTGATGCAAAAGTTATGTTGCTTCAAAGTTGTAAAAATTGCACTATCAGGCAGTTTAAGTCGACTCAAACTTAACTCCACTCAACGTAAAAATTAACAAAAACCATTTTTCCACCTGCGGGAAGTGTCACGCTGACCCTATGAGTCGACTCAAACCTGTGAGTCAATGCATACAGTGCTTTAAGTCGACGCAAACTGAACAAAAACCAATTCTGGCCACTTGCAGGAAGTGTCACGCTGACCCTTTGAGTTGACTCATTTTTTTGAGTCGACTCATCTCATCTTTAAGTCGACTCAAACTGCCAGCATTACTTTTTTTCCGTTTCTTTTGTCCTACTTTGGCCCTGCTTTCTCCAAGCACTCTTCTACTCTTTCTTCCATATACTTTCCTTGTTATTTTTAGCGTGTTTGTTAATTGTGCAAGGTACATTTTGGTGCTTTCGATCATGTAACATAACAAGTTGTTATGCGATCAGAACATACGGCTTATGCTCGCTTCCGTTTCAACACACCTTATTTCTCAACGTCCTGGGAAATTCATATTATTACACATTATCCTGATGCATGTGATATCTTATGATGCTTTGTGCAGGAACTCCTGACTACGCGTTGCATTGACAACATGCATTTGCTTTTATCTTAGTTAGATATCATTTCTGACTTTGTTTGTTTTTTGGTGAAGCTTGCTCGATGTGTATTCCCTGCTCTCCATTGCTTATGTCCGCTCTTGACTATTTGCTCGCTTTTGGTAGTCGCCTCCACTACCTTTGTACTTCTTCGCACTTTACTACATTACTTTACCTCTTTTCTAGATATCGTGATAAGTAAGGCTTTACTGCTTTCTTATGCCATGAGAAGTAGGGTAGATATTCATGACGGGGATCTCCTTTGTTGATCATGTCAGGAACCCCTCTGGTTTATTTAAAGACCGGTTTAGGGCAATTCTACATTGTGTGCATTATGTTTGCTATTTGTGTTTGTTTAAAACCCTACCTTTGTGTAGGTATTTTTGCAAGTGTGTTTACATTTGTGCCTGCACTATTCTCTCATACCTTATTGAAGTCCTAAAAAAGAGGCGAGCGAGGGGGGTTAGCAATCAACCCCCGCGATTCCGTCTGTGTCATCTTAGCCCATGACGCACCATGATGCTTCCGAGTTACGTCTGTTCTTGTGTATAGAGTCGTCAACTAGGGAAGGTTCCGCAATCAAACCCCTATGCTTAGTTAGGAGTTCGCATTGGCTGGTGTTGATACTCCATGATCATTTATATTGCCTTTCTTTGCCTACCTCGATCTCCTATATCTTGGTTAGGTGTTCAATCACTTTGGACATCACATTTTTGTTTTTTCATCTCAGTCTCGCTTGTTTATCTCGGGTAATACGCTCCCCTTGACTAAAGAATTTCGTTACTTTTCCTTACTCTTTTATATGTGTGCTCTTTCGAGCTTGCTTGTTATCCTTGTATATACCATGTTCCCTTAGGATGTGCCTGCTACTTTCGGATGCAAGTTAGACCTTAGATTGCAAACCATGCATGCTAACATTAGGTAGACATTTCCCTTTTATTAATCCAAACCTTAAGACTACCGTTGTATGATAACATTAGGTTAGAAATAGGCT
This sequence comes from Vicia faba, assembly GCA_948472305.1. Lineage (NCBI taxonomy): Eukaryota > Viridiplantae > Streptophyta > Magnoliopsida > Fabales > Fabaceae > Vicia > Vicia faba. The sequence continues at coordinate 91,848,183 of OX451735.1, read as the reverse complement.
AGTCTCCCTTAGACTCTTTTCTTCTCCTTTTGCATATGCATTTAAAACTAAAACATTTTCTCAGCAAATCGAAAACATGCTAATCACACTTAAACCCTTTTTCAAGGTAACAAAATACAAACCAATCAAATGTGGCATCTTGCCTCGAGGGCGTAACTCGAATTCATTTTCAGCAAGGACATGATTAATTTACTTATGTGCCAATGCGTGAGTCTCCAAAGGTCGAGCTGCAGAAGAAGGCGAGATTAACATTGTTGATAAAAAACACAAAACAAACAAAAACATGTCAACTGAACTACGGTAGCTCTGATTCCTCAAAAAGGAAGTGTAGACATTGGGGTAGGGCCTAAGTGAGTACAACTTTGTTTTCCCTACATTCTTTTCTCCTTTCTTTTGCATACATTCTTTCTCGGTAGTGAATAGTAAGCATAGATTAGACACACCCATAAGATAGATAACAAGAGTTGATACCATAGAGTACTACGGGCGTGTGGGGTACTAATACCTTCCCCTCGCGTAACAAACTCTCTTACCCGATCTCTCGGTCGCAAGACCGTGACTTCTCCCTTCTCAGGTTTTCTCGATGTTTACCTTTCCCTTCATATGGGATAAAAGATGTTCGATGGTGACTTCATTATTTGATGATTTTCAGCATGTTGTTTCACCTCCCAATATTCTGAGTTCTACACAACCCTCATGATGATTTTGAAAAGAAAACCTCTTTGAAAATTTGTATTCTCTTGTTCAAAGTTATTGATGATTGCTAACTAATTCCCTTTTCTTATTTCATGTGATGGTGACAAATGGTGAGCAAGAAGAAGAGGAATCTGTGGCCTAGCATGAAGCTTGGAAGGAGGTGACAACTTGAAGTTTGAAAGGAGATTCAAAAAAATAAAGGCAATGAAGAACTCTCTTAGAACTCATAGGATTAGGCAACAGAATATGTAACGTTAGTTGTACATTTGAAGCTTTAGGCAATTGAATGTTTTGTAGAAAACTTTGTGAGACTTGTAGATTTGATATAATTGTATTCAAGTTTAGAACAACTTTGAATGATGATAGGAGTGACTTTAATTGTAACATAAAATGTTGTTTGACTAATGAAACATGAGATATCTTGAAATCTCTTCGGTTAAAGTATTTGCAAATTGTAGCAATTAAACAAATCTTGTCCACAATGCAATAGAATTCCTTGGTTCAAAATAACAAGCTTGCAATCTCTCTTCACTTATAATCTTGGAAATAAAACTGCAAAACATTCTATGAAGCCAAAAGGACAAACTTTCCCTCCAATAGCCTCTTTAACATTCAAACTCTAAAAAACCCGAAATGTACTAAAGAGCCCAAAAAATCTTCACTAGGCTTTGCATCATAACTTCACCACTTGAACTAAAAAAATTGAATCAACAAGCAACCAGATATTCACTTGATCTCAGAAGCCAGATAAAATCCCTTCTTAATGAAAAACCATATAGAAACTTAGTTGATGACTGAATGTGTGCTAAGATAAAACTCATGATACCAATGTTTTAAGAATTCTGACAGGAGAGACATCACATACTTTAGTGATCAAACCATTTCACAAAAGCCAAATATGAGAGAAGATTTAATTCAAGATTCAACACTTGTAATTCTCAATCCTTTGATGGCACAAAGAAACAAATGAGATGTCCTGAGGCTTTGAGAAGCCTCAGTAGCCTTAACGATCAAAATAATGAGGAGATGAGATCCATCTTGGACGGATTAGCAATACAACCAAAATCCATAGCTTGTAGAGAACTTGAGAAACAAAACAACCTTGACCCTTAACACAATGTATGAAATGTGTCATATCCCAAATTTGTCTTACCCCTTATATTATCTTTAGGTTTCTTTTTAAATAAATCATATTATTTAATTTATGTTTTTCATGGGGGTTTAAACAAGAAAAGGTGTATTGATCTAAAATGGACCATCAATATCTGATGGCCAATTAAGGTTTCACTCTTTTAAGAGGGGTACGTTTTATGGGAAGAGACACATTTCAAAGAGGTCGTTAAAAAAGACATTATGTCATTTAGCTAGCCCATATCGATTTATTTTCAAAAGGGCCGTTAGACCAAAAATCCTTTTCGAATATTAAAAAGAGGGTGTATAGGAAAATTCACCTTTATTCGTTAAAGCCCAATAATCTGAAATAATATGGCTCAAACTAGCTTCTTTTTTTTATTTATTGTGAAAAATTGTTTATTATTATAACATCATTATTAACAATATTATTATTTTATTATATTTACTTTTAATAATTATTATTACTGATTTGTTTTGTTGTTTATAATAAAAACTTTGATTTTGTTTTTGTTAAATGAAACTTGATTATTAAAGTTGGATTGAAAAAAAAAAACAGAAAGAGTTTTCTTTTTATCTCTTAGCCCACATAAACCGGCCCAGTCCAAATCCAAGAAATAAATGGTTCAAAAGGTAAGAACAAGCACTGTGCAGATTTAGGAAGAAAAACAATTACTGTACAAATTTACGAGAAAAAAACAGTAACATTCTTTTCCAAAGCGGAATCAATCTTTTCCTTTATTCAGAAACACAATCAAAGCTATATATAGAAACATGAGTAATGCTAATCATTAAGGTCTTGTTGAGAAATTGAAGAAAAGATTATGGATTTGAGAGAAAGAAAGCAGGAAATGGGAGAAGAAGTGAGGAAAGGTTGATTTCCTATAAACAACAATACGATACATTTCTTTCCCTTAGTATATGCTGTCACGCCATTTTTTTTTTTTAATACTTAATATAATATCAAGTGTGATTAGTTTAGGTGATATCAATTACAAATATATAATAGGAAAATTATTAGAATTCTAATTTATTAATTTAGTCTATTATTTTTAAATTCAAATATACAATCAATGTCTATAATTAAATGGCAATTAAATTAATTCTAATATTCTATAAATAATAAGATGTCTTTCTTCGAGTAATTAATCGGTCGACACATCGTCTACTGATTTATTATTCAAAATCAAATAATTTTTATTTTAAATTACAATCAAATATCAAAATTCACGCAATTCATTAAATACTTCATTTGCGAGCGACACATGATCAATATATGACCACGTGATGAGGAGACTACATCAGACTCCCTCGCTTTGTGTATAAAAAATATTCAACCAAACACCAAATCTTTTTTCGCAAATTAAATTAATTCAAATAATTAATTTTCGAAAAGGAACGCGAATATATTTAAATTAACTGCGTACTTGGTCTAACAAACTCCGCTATTCACACTCTTAGATCACGTATGCGGGAAATTCAAATATATTTTGCGATCCATAAAAAACACAAACAATCCCGCAAACTACGTAATATGACTCTAATTCCTCCTAAGAGGATACGTAGGCATACATCAAAATCGAGGCGAGTCCTGCTAAATAAAATTCAAACTCTTTTTCCCAATAATAATTAAAAACCACATTTCCTAAGGTCGTGCTTCTAAACCTAGCATCCTTGTGAAAGAGGTAGATACGGGGTGCATAACACTTTCCCCTCTTCTAGAACCGAGTTCAAATCTAGAATCTCTGACTTTTAGGGTTATTCCTTTATACTCCCTTCCTTTAGGATAAAAATTAAGGGTGACGACTCTATAATTTAAAACCAGTTGCAACAAAATGCATATGATGAAACATAAGCCATAAAAATAAAATGAAGAGGGAAAATTTTGGGGTGCAACAATATGCTTTTAAAATAATCTGCCTGACCAAAAAGCTTCTAGAGATTTGTCGAATCTCGACGTAACTTCTCTAGATTGGCTGAATGTTGCATCCTCTTTGCTTAATAACTTCTTCTCGGTGACATGCCCTCTGCTGATACTCAAATGTAAACTTCCATGATATCAAGTAGTTTTTTTACAAGCAGTAAAATGTTTATTCTAAGAATAAAAATTCTAATGCAACAATTATGTAAGTCTTGAAGATTTTATTCGAAAAGATTTTGCAAAACCTTGTGAGTGAATCACTAGTCATGATGCGACATTGATTTTTTGTATGAAAGTTGACAAAAGCATATGATACCAATCACAATAATTTAGAAAAACTCGTGGGAGTCAGGAAACACTATCTCGTTGGATTATGCTTTTGAAATAAACCATGTTTCAATTAGGAATTTTAAGGGTTGTAACATGGTATGGTTCACAGTTTTAGAAAAAAGGATTTAAGGCTCAAAATATTTGGTGCCCACCCCCTTTATGATGTTCTCCAGTCCTAAATTCAATTAAACCAAAATGAGCATTCATCTCTCAAGAGGAATTTATGATGATTGGGGAACCACTGATACTCTTTTGTGACACTACAGTCACTCACTTTTGCTTCTTTCGAGTTCCTTGTCACACGACTCTGTTCTTTGCTAAGGATTTTATACTGTAATCCTTTCTCTCCTTTCAGGCTTTCCATTTCTTCATTACTTTCCCTAACTTTTGCCTGGATAAATTCCTTTTGAATTTGACTCTGAAGTTCAGCGGGACACCCTGACTTTTTCCTACGTGACTTGTTTTTTCAAGTTCCGACTTAGTGGGGCTTTTTGTATCTTTCTTTTTTTTTCATCATTTTTTATTCATATTACCTTTTCTTTCCTTTTGAACATGTCGCATGTCTTCGAGTCATTTTTGACTTGTTGGAAGAATTGTGACTGCCCTATTTCTTGGTAGATGGGGGATAACCATTGTTGAATCATCATCTACTTATCTCCTAATGAGAGATAACCATTATGGTATCATCTTCTTTTGATGCACATTACTTATAGGCGAAGATTGACCATTCCAGTTTTGAATTTCCTCAACCTCTTGAAGGATAATCATTGTTGTATCCTTAGATGTGCATTCTTGATGAGATTTGAATACTTAATCAGATTAACTGAACACTACTCTTCCCTAGGTTAAAAATGAGGGTTTTTTCCAGAATAGAAAAAGAAACTCCTACTTCAAGGTTCAAAAGGGTTAACAAAGGTTTCACTCCGTTATATCTTCGGTGTTTGAGGATTTGAAACAATTCCTGTACATCGTCAACATGGTTTTATCCAAAAGCATACAACCAGAAATTTTGCGTTTTAATATCATCATCCCCCTCCAATCTCTTCCTATGCAAGAGAATGGGTAACAAGTTGGTATCATAATGAAAAAAATAAATTTAAAATTGAAAACAAATACGAGTGAAACAAATGATTTCTTCAAGACAATCATATTCATTGTATTAAGATAATCATTTGAATGCAAACAAGTTCTTACATGCAAACAGTGCAAAGATAAACAAGAAAAATTATAAATGGGAAATGAGTAAAAATGCTAATAAACTGAGAAGGCTAATCATCCTTAAACTCCAGGGTATCCTTCAATCATGTTTATTCTTTAGAAAAGACTTGACTTGAACCTCAAGACAAAAATCCTGAAATGACAAGATACCACTTCTGACCAATTTCTGGACTTCAACTTTTAATGGATAACAATGTTTGATATTATGCCCAGGGGATCCCTGATGAAAAGCACAAGTCTGGTCCTCCTTATAATACCATGGTAAAGGTGAATGTATAGCAGCGGGAGGTCTAGTTTGCACCAATTTCTTTTGAATTAAATCCAAAAACAATTATGTATAACTCATCAAAATAGGGTCAAAAGCTTCTCTCCTCTGACCTTGCCCTTGATTTCCTTGAGGAGGTGGTCTCTGATATGCAACAGCAGTTGGAGATACATTGAAGACCGGAGTCACAAAAGCAACTTGATGTTGGTACCGATGACATCTTCTCGGAGGTCTAACCTTTCTTTCCTCAACGACAACATTTGTTTCACTTTCTTTCTTTCTAGAAAACCCATATGAGGATTTCTTTATTCCTTCATCTTTTGTCAAGCGTCCTTCCCTGACAGCTTCTTCTAGAGGAACACCCATACTTACCATCTCAGTGAAATCACTTGGCGCACTTGCAACAATCCTTTCATAATAAAATGATTCAAGGGTTTTCAAGAAGACCATGGCCATTTCTTTATCTCCTATCGAGGGTACCACTTGGGCAGCAACCTCGCGCCAATGTTGCACATATTCTTTGAACGACTCCTTATCTTTCTGAGCCATCACTCTCAATTGGTCACGGTCAGGTTCCATAAACATGTTGTACATATACAGCTTGATAAAAGCTTCATCTAAATCATTTAAGGTGCAGATATTGGTACTGTCTAAACCCATATACCATTTCAAAGCGGCACCGACTAAAATATCATGGAAGAAATGAATAAGCAAGTGTTGGTCATCAGTATGGGTGGACATCTTTCTGATATACATCACCATATGGTCACGGGGACAAGAGTTGCCCTTGTACCTCTCAAATTATGGCACCTTAATCTTTGTTGGCACTTTTACGTTAGGAACTAAGTAGAGTTCACTAACATTCTGTCCAAATAATTCTTTCCCTCGAAGAGCCTTCACTTTTTTCTGCATTTCATTAAATTGTTCCTGAAAATTATCCAATCACTCATAGAAGCCCACACTTTCACTTGGTGGAGGAGCAGGATGATAGATTTCATCATTAATAACATGCATAACATTCATTGTAGAAGGAGCAACATGATGAATCTCATTATTAGTAACAGGAGTAGTATGCACCACAGGAGGTGCAGAAACAACAACAGTTTGAGCAAATGAAGAAACTTGAGCATCAGGATTATAACCTTCTAGCATGAAATTTTAAGGAATTCCTCATGGGTAACCTTGAGGCATACGGTATTGAGCAGCAGTGACTGGAGTAACAGAAATGAGAACTGACGAAACCTCAGAAGTAACAGTTGTCTGTTGTGACTGAGTAGCATGAGGAGATGGAGGAGAAGGTGGTGGCTAATTCTGAGCAACCACCAACGATTCCACCAAAGTAGTCAGATTGGCCATACCGTCCCTCAAAGAATTAATTTCTTCATTCATCTGGCGATTCTCTTGTTCAAGATTCTCCATCATATTCCTAGAATTAGCCTGAGTATTGTAACAATGAAACAAATTGTTAACTGTTGAAGCAGAGAAACACAGTAAGACACCTGGATATGAATAGAAATGTAAGAATATGTGCAAAATGATGCATGATATGCAATTCATATGATTTATTTATTTTTATTTTTATTTCAAGTAACTCAATGAATCATAGGCAATTGCAAATATTAAAGTAGTAACACATTTTGAAATACAGAAAATTTTATTATAATAACTTCGGAATGGATTACAACTTTTAGTACAAGTTTCAAAGATCCTAGGTACAAGAGTATAAAGATAGAATCTAAAATCCTAAGGAACCAAAGCTGATGAAGATATCTCCACACACTAACACTTTCCTACGAGTCTTGCAATCTGAGCCTTCAACTACTTGTTCTCTTCTCCATACATATTGACGACTTCTTTCCAACCACCAAAGTCAGAAAGTGAGCAACTAGGTCCTGGCTGAGCTCTAGTGGAAAATAAATCCTATTGCTTCTCCATCATCTCCATAATGCAACTCTCAAGAATCGCGAACAATTCACCATTCTCTTTCAGTTATATCGAGTAGGATACCTCCAAACTCTATTACTTGTTCTTCCATGCCTCCTTCTCTTGTTACATCCTAACCAAGGCAAACTGAAGTTCTTTCACGTCATCCAAAAGGGGGAGGAGTAGTCCTCACAAACATATCAAGTATAGGTTCTTCAAGAGAATATGGCATCTTCAACTGAATTTCCCTTGCTCGTATTTGTTGTACCTCAAAATTTTCCCTCTCATTTATCAAGGGATCATCCTGGACCCTCAGGATTGCTTCTGTCAAGTTTCAAGTCTCGCATTACAATTTTCCAAGAAAGCCATTCACAAGGGCAAAATGGTCAAATGTATATTGAAAAGTCAAACTTTGACTTTTTGATCAAAATCAAGTTTCAAAAATCATATTTCATCAAGACATGAAGTTGGTTCATCATGAAATCAAAGTCAAAGATTACTTTGAAAAGTCAAAATTTCTAAACACTTAGAAAATTTTCTAAGTGTTAAGAAAATATAATAATTTCATAACTTTGGGCCAGATTTTCATTATGATGCAAGATGATTCAATCAGAACTTCTGACATGAAAGTTATAGATCTCAATGAGATATAAAATATTGCAGAACATAACTTCTTCTATAAAGGCTGGGATTTCAAGTTATAAATCCATGAAGACATCCTTGAAGCTAAAACACTTAGTAAATTTTGAGCATTTTTAAGTCAGAATTTCGACAGAACTTCTGGGCCAATTTTCACACAAGTACAATCAGAATTTGCAAAAGTGATTCAGAACATGACCCTTAGATCAGAACATGACCCTTCGATCAGAACATGACCCTTCAATCAGAACATATAGAAGCTCTACTCTTCGATCAGAACATGACCCTTCGATCAGAACACGACCCTTCGATCAGAACATATACTAGCTCTACTCTTTGATCAAAACATGACCCTTCGATCAGAACACGACCCTTCGATCAGAACATGAACCTTCGATCAGAACATATAGAAGCTCTACTATTTAATCAGAATATGACCCTTCGATCAGAACATGACCCTTCGATCAGAACATATAGAAGCTCTACTCTTCGACTAGAACATGACCCTTCGATCAGAACATATAGAAGCTCTACTCTTTGATCAGAATATGACCCTTCGATCAGAACATGACCATTCGAATATAAAATATAGAAGCTCTACTCTTCGATCAGAACATCAACCTTTGAATCTCACTCTAATGTTCCACTCTTCGATCAGAACATCACCAAACCCCAAAACCTCGTTTTGAACAGACTGTTGTACTGCTATGACACAGTCCTGCATCCAGCTGCCACACCACTCCAAAATTGTTGCTGACCTAGTCCACACCTGCATTTTCTCAAACACCATATTTGTACAAAATTAGCACATAAAATCTGTATTTAAAAAAGCAATGAAACAGTATGCCAAAACGGTTCAAATCCAATTTTTTCCCCCCCAAAACCACATCAAACTTATCTATAAATAAATTGTTCCACCACACATCTAAGGGGGTTGGCTTTCAAGGAGAGAGTTATTGAATACAAAAAAGAGATAAGAAAACACTCAAACACTCTTAAAACAATAAATCTTAAAAAAACAATACTCTTGTTCTTCCCTTCGAATCAAAGAACATAACATTTATGTTCTGTTTCTTACTAACCCCGGAACATTCGAAGGCAGTAGCTCAAGTCCCAAACACACGCTTCTAATTCAAGGTAACTCATCCTGACTTTGAACTTTTCATTTAGAACATCATTAAAAATGTAGATATCATAATGTTGAGACTGTACAAATCATTTCCTAAGTAGAAAAATTATGGATCAGAACTTCTTGAAGAAGACTAGGCTCAGAATTAGGACTAAAACTTCTAGGTCTTTCTCACTGTTGTAACACAGCACACAGAACTTCCAGGTCTATCTCACTGTTTTAACACCACATATAACTTCTAGGTCTTTCTCACTGTGGTAACACAACACACAGAACTTCTAGGTCTTTCTCACTATTGTAACACAACACATAGAACTTCTAGGTCTTTCTCACTGTTCTAACACCACACAAAACTTCTAGGTCTTTCTCACTGTTGTAACACCCCACAGAACTTCTAGGTCTTTCTCGCTATTGTAACACAGCACACAGAACTTCTAGGTGTTTCTCACTATTATAACACAACACACAAAACTTTTAGGTCTTTCTCACTATTGTAACACAGCACACAGAACTTCTAGGTTTTCCTCACTGTTTTAACACCCAAAACTTCAGCGCGCAGCAACCCAGAAGTTCTGGTTTCCTCTAATGTTTCTTTCTGAACTACAGTGTGCCTAGCATCAGAACTTCTGGTTCCTCTCATGCAATCAAACACACTACTCACACACATGCACCCCTAGGATAATTCCACATGTTGCCTCGGAAAAATAGTCACGTCCCTCGAATATGGACGTTTTAGCAAAGACCCTCAATAAAAGATCGTAGTCCCTCGATGACCCTCAATGTTGCCTTCGGTAAACGATCTAGTCCTTAAACGACATTGTTAAAACGTCTCATATGTTGCCTTCTATGACTATACAATCATGGCACACCCGTCCCTTCACATCCAACAATGGGGCTTCTTATCAAATCAATGGTAAGATAGCAACATCTAAAGAAGGAGGAAAAGAATATTTAAGACCTTTTGAGTAGGTAGGTTGCTCCTAGTTGCTCGCTTGCTCACAACAAAAACATTTTATACACCAACACTTTCATTTTGAAACATTTTCAAAAGACAAACACTTTGTACGTGTTCTTATAGAAACAAGAACCATTACAAATACACCTTTTCAAAATCGCTTTCAAAAACACATTCCAAAAACACTTCTTTGAACTATTTTCCAAACAACACTTTGTACGCGTTCTTATAGAAACGAGAACCATTACAAAGACGTTTTCAAAATACTTTCAAAACCAACACCACAAGCACATTTTCAAACAAAAATCCAGTGTTCTAGCAAGCAACTAAGAGCCCGTAGATAAGTACGGATGAAAAGGGTGCTAATACCTTCCCTTTTCATAACCTACCCCCCCAAACTCAAGAAATAATCTCGAAAGGTATTTCCTGTTCTTTTCAACCTTCCTTAATGGATAAAAGAAAAGTCGATGGCGACCCTTGCTATCTGCAACAAATGCGATCAAATGCAAAACACCCAAGTCAGTTCTCCCACCGTATTACAGAACTGGTGACTCTGCTGGGGAATTACTTAAAAGCGGGGTTACCTTAGGGCTAGATCACCTTTACTTGCTTTCCTTTGTTTGATTTGTTTGCTTTACATTATGGTTTCTTGTTTGGGATTTGCTTTGATCCTTTACCCGGATCTACGGCACCTTTTTAGGTAAGTAGCAATAGATTATGGAAACTGTATGACATAGACCGATATGGTTGAAGCAATGGCTATGTTAGTGTGACGCATTTGTTGGTATTGGTATCCCTTGTGTTGAATCGAGAAGAATACGGGGCAACTGATCGGTGTCATGAAGCACTAACTGAACTTAGAACCTTAATTGAACGACTTGGCCATTAGGAAGTAGTGAGATAGCCAGTTTCGGTGGAAACCTGAAAATTGGTTGATACTCGATACTACACTCATTGAGACCAGATTTTTGGGATATCTCGGATGCAAGAAAAGATTGATTGAGCTGAGACAATGCCTAAATGAAAGGTCAGTGATATTGAGATCCTTTAGAACCCAGTTACTTTCTAGGACAGGTTGAGCCAACTAAACTTCAAGAGGGTACTTACCTACAAACCCCATGCAAGCCTAAACTTAAGGACTTATCTATTTTGTGTGTATATGACTATTTGTACATAACAACTTGATTGCTTTGCATACTTGTACATAACATCATGACATCATACCATAGCATTTTCAATAGTCATTTCAAGGATCTCAAGGACCTATGATGCAGGGTGACGTTGAACCAGACGCATATCAAGGGGCAAGAGGATTCATTCTCTAATCAAACACCATCAAAGACCAAAGCACGGTAACTTGAGCCAAGGTTTATGACCCACTTGACATGGTGAGTTTAATTCTCTTGGAAGGAAATCCACTAATACAAATTTCTCCAATCAAAGTTGTAAGTAACTTCTAACATATTCTTGCGTTTACCCCTCGAGGTCCTTATAAACATGCATCCACATATCATGCATCATATCATGACAGGTTTCTCCCATACAGCTCTCCTTATCTTCCCATTGTTTATTTCAGTAAGATAGATTTGGAACAAACGGTGAAGGATCTACAAGCACAAATTTTCCAATTCCAACAAATGTTCCTGGCTATGGGTAAGGGGCAAGAGGACTTGAAGACTCTTCTTCTCAAAGACACTAAGAAAAAGTCAAAAAAGTCAGTAGGCGACATGAACTTGGGAAGAAGACTTAAAGGACCAGTCAAGAGAGCTCTAGATCTCTCAACTCCATCGAATGAGGGGAATAATCATGAAGAAGGTAACCGTCTGGGGGTTGATGAAGTTGAAGTTGACTACTCTGAGGAACAATATCCTCCCGCTGATGCTAAATACAAACAACTGCAGGATCGCCTCAATGCTATGGAGATTCAGCAGATACCTGGCTTAGACTTTGAAGAGTTAGGTAAGGTTTCCAGAGTGATCATCCCACTAATGTTCAAAATCCATACCTTTTCCAAGTATGATGGGATCTCTTGTCCTAAAATGTATCTGAGGTCATATGTCCGCAAGATTCAGCCTCACACTGCTGACCGGAAGCTATGGGTCCATTTCTTCCAAGAAAGTTTGGCTGGCACTCAGCTAGATTCGTTCTATAAGTTATAAGGAATCGACATTCACACATGGGAGGACTTGGCTACTTCTTTATACAAGCAGTACCAATACAACGCTGATCTTGCACCAACTTGTATGCAATTGCAAAATATGACCATGCGTTCCAACGAGGGCTTCAAAGAATATGCTAAAAATTGGAAAGATTTGGCAGGCAGAGTGCAGCCACCCTTAACTGATAGGGAGTTGATTGACATATTTATGGGAACCTTGACGGGTCCTTTCTTCAATCACCTAATCGGAAGCTCCTCGGCCGGATTCATCGAGCTAATACTGACTGGCGAAAGGGTCGAAGCTGGCATCAAAAGCGGAAAGATCCAAGGAGCTACATCCTCTGATGCTCAAAAAAATCCATACAATGGGAAGAAAGAGTCCAATGTTGTTTACGGCCAAAAGGGTCATAACAAGGGCAACCACGACCAACATGTTGGGGCAGTCTTGATCTCCGGTCCTACATCAGTGCAACAACGTCAACAGGGGAATCAACGTAAGGAGGTCGTGCCTAAAAGAAAATTCACTAAGATCAACATGCCACTGGCTCAAGCGCTACAACACATGTAGAAAGCAGAGCTGATTACGTTAATGGCTCCTCTCTGGAATCCCAATACTTCTGCTCCTACTTATCATCCCAATGAAAGGTGTGCATACCATTCTGATAGTCCTGGACACGACACGAACAACTGTTGGGCTCTAAAGAACAAGATCCAAGATATGATTGATGCCAAGGAGATTGAGTTCGACCCTCCAGAGGCTCCTAACGTGATCACTGCTCCTATTCCAAATCATTGAGAGCGTCCTGTTCATTTTGAATTTTCAATTGTAATCTCTTTTGTTGTTCAAACACTTATCTATTAATGTCAAACTCTGTTTCATTAATGCATCGCATATGTTTGTCTTGAATTCATCCATTTGTTTTCATTATATTTGAATTGTGTTGTCTTTACTCCTTTTATAATATTCAACTCTTGTTTCAAAGTTGCAAGCCTTTAGAGGGAGGATGACGAAAACAATGCCATAATCTCATATAGTATGCTTTTGGACAGACCTTGCTTGTGATGTACATGCGTTCTTTCAATTCCTAAACACTGGAGTTATAAGGAGTATAATCCCTAGTCAACCCTTTTGAGCTAAAGAAGTAGAAGTTTCCTTTTTACACAAACTAAAACCTTTTATCAAAACCTGGGGCAGGGTAGTCTCTCAGTTAATTCAAACGCGCGTTCAGTCGCAAACCTTCACTTCATATACAACGAATGACATAAAAAACATTCCCCTGGAATCAAAAGACGGTGATGGTTCCCTACCAAATAATCAATCATTATCTCTCAAAAGAAAAGCCCACTAAGTCAAAACCTACGAAGGAGACTTAAGAAAAACTGGGGCATCCCGCTGGCTGTAATCTCAAAACAAAGAACAGTCAGGCAAAAAAACTCAGGGATAGTAAATAAAAAAGAGATCACTATAAATCCTCAACAACATGGAAATATGGCAAAAATGACCGCTTTCCAACAAATAAACTCCCAAATTTCTGAACCATCACCAAAAGTCATTCCAGACTCAATTGGAGTTCTAACGCACAATTAACTGAGTTTAGGGACTGAAGAACATCACGAAGAACGGGCGGGTATAAAATAAAATTTGAGCCTTATCCTTTGTTTCTTAAACCGTAAACCAAGCCACACTTCAACCTTCAAAAGTCCTAATTGAAGTATGGGTTAGTTAGAAAGCATACTGTTACATAAGGTATCCTGACTCCTGTAAGGCTTTACTCCAAATCATGTGTTGAATTTTCTTACAAAAATTATTTTATCTGCTAAAACGCATTTTTAAAACTTCAAGACAAGCATAAACTTTTCATTATTTGAATATCGCTGTTTTCATATGGCTAATTGTTTGACAACAGAGAAATTCGCACGGCGAGTACCCATAAAATAGAAATTCTCTCAGGAAACAAAATCACTTCAAATGGGATGACGCTTCCAATGACAGATCTCCTGTAAGAAAGGGGGCATCAGCATGATCACTATCCTGGGGCAGTCAAGTCAAGATTCCAAGAAATATATCGAGAGGTGCTGAATAACCAGGGGAAAGTCTGTATCTGAATCACTTGGGGCACTAAACATGAACTCCAACAAAGGGTTACGTACGGTCAGGAAAAAAATTCCTGGAAATACTACAAACACTTGCTACTAGGGGCAGTGACAAATCTCCCACAAAGTCCTTTTCATAGGGTGGTCCCCCAGTCAGAATTTCAACCTCTGAAAGCATCTCCAACTGAGTTGATCTCAAGAATCTTCGAGGAGTTCTACCAGAAAAAACTCACCTCTCCAGCAAATTGGCAACAGGGTTTATTTCCCCAACAAACTACAGATTCCCCAACTTGAATTTGCCTCCCATACTATCACAAATCAAGGGAGCACAACTCCTCTTCCCCAATAGACTTTCCTACAATCTCTATTAAGCTGCTGCAAAACCTGGAAGACAACCAGATAACAGTTAACTCCTTTATCCCCAACAAGTTGTTAGCTTCCTTTCTCTTCCATCAAGAGATAACTCTCCAGTAGAGCAACAGACAACTAAGACTCCTAGACTTTTTTCCCCAAAAAGGAAATCAACACTCTCCACAGAGTTTTCTTCTCAAGCAAAATCAACACTCCCCAACGGAGTTCTCCTCAAACAACAAAACAGGATTCCTCAGCGGAAACATTCTAAGCAAAGTTTGAAGATGTGTATGCACTTCGGCCCCAACGACCGTCCGGGTTTCAGCTTCCCAAAACTCCCCAATATTTGTCAAGGATTTATTTTCCAAGACAAAATTACATTCCAACAACCTTTCATGCATCATACTACATACATGATAAGCGCATACAACACAAATGCATACGGCATAATCTCATTTATTTTGAGAACATCATTACACCATGCATCATGACATTGCATACAACTAACTCTTTACCTTTTCAGGAAAGATTAATCAACAAAAAATTATCATCAACAAATTTTCAACAAAAACAAGACAACTATCTCAAACGACCAACTTTTTCAAGTTCCAGATTAATACCTGTAACTAGCAAGGAAAACTATTTATGGACGACTGATTGTAGATTAACACCTGTAACAAGCCAGGAAAACTATCTACATGAAGAGATTGAAGATTAACACCTGTAATAGGCCAGGAAAACTATCTTTCTTTCTCAGGTCAGAGATTAATACCTGGAACCAGACAGGACAACTATCTCAAACGACCAACTTTTTCATGTTCCAGATTAATACCTGTAACTAGCCAGGAAAACTATCTGTGGACGACTAATTGTAGATTAACACCTGTAACAAGCCAGGAAAACTAACTACATGAAGAGATTGAAGATTAACACCTGTAACAAGCTAAGAAAACTATCTACATGAAGAGATTGAAGATTAACACCTGTAACAAGCCAGGAAAACTATCTTAATTTCTCAGGTCAGAGATTAATACCCGAAACCAGACAGGACAACTATCTACTCGACCAGCTGAAGCAACCCTACCCAGGTTCCTTCTCATTTCCAGATGCAGTTTTACACGAACTCATCCTGAAGCAATCCTACACGGGCTCCTTCTCATTCAGCTTTTCGATATAGTTCAGATACGCTCCAGATATGGATGCTATTATGATACTCATTCAGATTAAGCTTTCCGATACAGTTCAGATACGCTCCAGATACTGATGTCATTCTGATACTCATTTAGACTCAACTTTCAGATACAATTCAGATACGCTTTAGATACGGATGCCATTCTGATACTCATTCAGATATGCTCCAGATACGGATGCCATTCTGATACTCATTCAATTTCAGCTTTCAGATACAGTTTAGATATGCTCCAGATACAAATTCCTTTCTGATGCTCATTCAACATATTTCTCAAATACAGTCCAGATACGATCCAGATACATATGTCATTCTAAGGCTCATTTAGTATATCTTTTAGATGCGAGTCGGATACAATCCATTTATGGATATTTTTCTGATACTCATCCTACTACATCTACTATTTCAATATAAATCAACCAGAGATTTATTCTAATACTGCTTCAAATTTTTGCCACCAATCACTTTTGGATGGCATCTGTAAGCCCATATCCGACAACTCTCCATCGTCTCTCCAAATGGCATCTTTAAGCCCATTCCCTGCACAATCAACCACCACATCATCGATTGCAAATTTTTGGGCACTCTAGTGTTCAATCATCATCCATCTTCAAGTCACGAATGGTAGGTTCACCAATCTAACTCTTCAGGTTTAAGAAGATTGAACAGGGGCAGCTATTGTACCCCAAAATTTGCCCTCTCATTTCTCAAGGGATCATCCTGGACCCTCAGGATTGCTTCTGTCAAGTTTCAAGTCTCGGATTACAATTTTCCAAGAAAGTCATTCACAAGGGCAAAATGGTCAAATGTACACTGAAAAGTCAAACATTGACTTTTTGATCAAAATCAAGTTTAAAAAATCATATTTCATCAAGATGTGAAGTTGGTTCATCAAGAAATCAAAAGTCAAAGATTACTTTGAAAAGTCACAATTTCTAAACACTTAGAAAATTTTCTAAGTGTTAAGAAAATATGATAATTTCATAACTTTGGGCCAGATTTTCATCATGATGCAAGATGACTCAATCAGAACTTCTGACATGAAAGTTCTAGATTTCAATGAGATCTAAAACATTGCAGAACAGAACTTCTTCTAGAAAGGCTGGGATTTCAAGTTATAAATCCATGAAGCCATCCTTGAAGCTAAAACACTTAGTAAATTTTGAGCATTTTTAAGTCAGAATTTGGACAGAACTTCTGGGTTAGTTTTCACACAAGTACAATCAGAATTTGCAAAGGTGATTCAGAACATGACCCTTCAATCAGAACATGACCCTTCGATCAGAACATATAGAAGCTCTACTCTTCGATCAGAAAATGACCCTTCGATCAGAACATGACCCTTTGATCTGAACATATAGAAGCTCTACTCTTTGATTAGAACATGACCATTCGATCAGAACATGACCCTTCGATCATAACATATAGAAGCTCTACTCTTCAATAAGAACATGACCCTTCGATCAGAACATGAACCTTCGATCAAAACATATAGAAGCTCTACTCTTCGATCAGAACATGACCCTTCGATCAGAACATGACCCTTCGATCAGAACATATAGAAGCTCTACTCTTCTATCAGAACATCACCCTTCGAATCTCACTTTGGTCTTTCCACTCTTCGATCAGAACATCACCAAGCCCCAAAGCCTCGTTTTGAACAGTTTGTTGTACTACTATGACACAATCCTGCATCCACCTGTCACAACACTCCAAAATTGCTGCTGACCCAGTCCATGCCTGCATTTTCTCAAACCCCATATTTTCACAAAATTAGCACATAAAAGTTGTATTTAAAAAAGAAATGAAACAGTATGCCAAAACGGTTCAAATCCCATTTGTTTCCCCCCTCCCCCCCCCCCCCCCCAAACCACAACAAACTCATCTATAAATAAATTGTTCCACCACACATCTAAGGGGGTTAGCTTTTGAGGAGAGAGTTATTGAATACAAAAAGAGAGAGAAGAAAACACTTAAACACTCTTAAACCAAAAATTCTCAAAAAAAAAATACTCTTGTTATTCCCTTCGAATCAAAGAACATAACATTTTTATTTCGTTTCTTACTAACCCCAGAACATTGGAAGGAAGCAGCTTAAGTCCTAAACACACGCTTCAAATTCAAGGTAATTCATCCTGACTTTGAACTTTTCATTCAGAACATCATTAAAAATGTAGATATCATAGTGTTGATACTGTACATATCATTGCCTAAGTAGAAAATTTGTGGATCAGAACTTCTTGAAGAAAACTAGGCTCAGAATTAGGACTAGAACTTCTAGGTCTTTCTCATTGTTGTAACACAACACACATAACTTCTAGGTCTTTCTCACTGTTTTAACACCATACAGAACTTCTAGGTCTTTCTCACTGTTGTAACACAACACACAGAACTTCTAGGTCTTTCTCACTGTTGTAACACAACACACAGAACTTCTAGGTTTTCCTCACTGTTTTAACACCACACAGAACTTCTAGGTCTTTCTCACTGTTGTAACACCACACAAAACTTCTAGGTCTTTCTCACTGTTGTAACACAGCACACATAACTTCTAGGTCTTTCTCACTATTGTAACACAACACACGGAACTTCTAGGTCTTTCTCACTGTTGTAACACAACACACAAAACTTCTAGGTTTTCCTCACTGTTTTAACACCCGGAACTTCAGTGCGCAACAACCCAGAACTTCTGGTTTCCTCTAACGTTTCTTTCTGAACTACAACGTGCCTAGCATCAGAACTTCTGGTCCCTCTCATTTTTGTTTTCGGCAACATGCTGATCATGTTTTCGTTATTTTTCCTTTTCTTTCTTATTTTTATTATTTTTAGCATTAATACTATTTTTGTTAATATAAAAAAGACATAAAAAATATTTTCTTTTTATTAACTAATTATTTTTCTTTTAATTTATTAAGATCAAAAAGCCTTTTTTTTAAAACAAATCCTTTCCTTTTTTTGTATTGTACAATTCAATATGGTTGTAATAGATAATTAGGATTTAAATTCTTGCAATCCCCATTTGTAAATATGTATCCCCATCCCTGAAATGATGTAATAGCTTGGGATTTATTTTCCGCATTTTTATTGCTTTCATACATTGTTAGTAATTAGGGTGTATGGCAAGATAAAAACATCAAGTAGATAACCAAAAGTTCAAAAGACAAAATACATGCAATCAAACACACTACTCACACGCATGCACCCCTAGGGTAATTCCACTTGTTTCCTCAAAGAAATAATCATGACCCTCGAATATGGGCGTTTTAGCAAAGACCCTAATAAAAGATCGTAGTCCCTCGATGACCCTCAATGTTGCCTTCGGTAAACGATCTAGTCCCTAAACGACATTGCTAAAACGTCCCAAAGGATGCCTTCTATGATTATACAAATGTCCTACATTCGTCCCTTCACATCCAAAGATGGGGATTCTTATCAAATAAATGGTAAGATAACAACATCTAAAGGAGGAGGAAAAAAATATTTAAGACCTTTTGAGTAGGTAGGTTGCTCCTAGTTGCTCGCTTGCTCACAACAAAAATATTTTATACACCAATACTTTCATTTTGAAACATTTTCGAAAGACAAACAATTTGTACATGTTCTTATAGAAACAAGAACCATTACAAATACACCTTTTCAAAATCGCTTTCAAAACACATTCCATAAACACATTCCATAAACACTTCTTTGAACTATTTTCCAAACAACACTTTGTACGCGTTCTTATAGAAACGAGAACCATTACAAAGACGTTTTCAAAATAATTTCAAAACCCACACCACAAGCACATTTTCAAACAAAAAGCAAGTGATCTAGCAAGCAACTAAGAGCCCGTAGATAACTACAGATGAAAGGGTGCTAATACCTTCCCTTTTCATAACCTACCCCCAGAACTCAAGAAATAATCTCGAAAGGTCTTTCCTATTCTTTTCCACCTTTCCTTATTGGATAAAAGAAAAGTCGGCGGTGAATCTTGCTATCCGCAACAAATGCGATCAAACGCAAAACACCCAAGTTTATTCTCCCACCATATTACAGTATCCAACATAGATGAGGCTCCAAAGAAACAGCTCCTCTTGGTCCCAAATATTTTTTAATCTTCCTATGAATATGACACCAAGCCTTTGCAATCTCTTCCTTAGCTTCCTTATGATTCTCTCCTTCTTTGAGAACGAAATCACTCAGATGAATGCTATTTGGCTTGTCTCTCATCGGATATCCAAGTTTACGATGCACGAGAATGTGATTATAGTTAATTCCTCCCTTTGTACCAAGAAGAGGCACATTGGGGAATTGCCACAACTATCAATAATCTCCACATCATAATAAGCTTGATGATACTAATCAATATTAGAATGGGTGAGAGTCATAATATTCGGGGCCCAACGAGGTTCCTTCTTGGGATCCCAAAAAGCAACAGTCCGAGGTAACTGAGAAATAAACCACTGATATAACAACGGCTTGCGACATATGATCATTCCTCCCTGATAATGATTCTGAAGGTGGATGGAATAATAAGTATCTCCTAACAGTGTAGGGACTGGATTCCCAATCAAAAAGATCTTAATGTTATTGACATCCACAAATTTGTCGATATTAGGAAACAAGATTAACTCATAGGTAATCAAAGCAAAGATGGCTTCAAAAGCAGTTGTACTCTTCATCTTAGAAAAATAGCCAGCTTTTCCAATAAAAACTGAGCATGCAAACCTCTGATTCCTCCTTTTGTAGTCATGTTAGCCTCAATCTCAGACTTCCCTAAGTGAGTCACGACAATAATCTCATGGGACTTAGGCTCTCTCTCTAAGCCGGTGAAAGGAACACGATCAGTAATAGGTAAACCAAGTAAGTAAGAATACTCTTCCAATGTAGGCATCAGCTGATAATCCTGGAAAGTAAAACACCGGCACAACAGATCATAGAACTGGACCAATTTAGAAAGAATTCCCTCCTTCATCTTGAGCTTCATAAGAGACACGACATATCCATACTTCTTTTGGAAATCTGTAGAGCTCTAAATCTTAAGAATCAAAATCATCAGTTCCTCTATCTTAGGATCCTTGAAAGTGTACTTTCGAGTCTTTCTTTTTCCAAAACCCATGGTAAAAAAGTACCTGATATATTTTCAAAAAGTTAACTTTAAGTCTCTTGAAGCAACTATTTTAAAGAATTCTTATGGGTGCATGAATGCATGATGCAACAATCACACACAAGATCACAAACATGGGGGTTTCATAGGTTCGATGTCACGAGCTTTGAGCGAAAGGTACTACCCACAAGGTAAGGACTAAAATTTTATCACCTGTCGAACAAGGTTCTAAAAGTTTCCTAGAGACTACACCCTTCCTTCGGATATTACCAACGCCCCGTTTAACTCGGTAATTAGTAATATTCTCAAGAAAAACTCGTCTGAGTGTAGTATCGTGTGACAACCACTTTCCGGATTGCTCCGTCATGATTTATATATTACACCTAAAAGGCCAAGATGGGTTAAGGGTTTTACGGTCCTCAGCTTCAGCAGGCTCCCGGGTCGAAAGCAGCATGTCTTCTCGATTTCTCGGTAAACAAATACTACAGTCAAAAGGGCCTCCACATAGTGGGGGATCTCATGTCTCCTTTTTTGGGATTCCTCCCTCAAAGTTAACATGACTATACTGCCCGTCCTATCTTAAGTTTTCCCAAGTCGGGGTAGAGGACTTATGAGAAATCACTAAGTATCCTTAAAACTAGTAATATCAAGACAAACAATATATACAACATAAAATGTACAGCAAATAATAGCACATATGCAATATAAACAAAGATATGCTCAACCCACTTAGAGATGGACCAGCATTTGGTCGATCTGCCACTAGTGAAGTCACCATTTTTTCTGTAGCCGTAGAAATGTTGAGACTAAGCTATTGGATTGACTTAAGTCACATAGATCAAATAAAAATCACCATCGCGCTTTATTTGTTTCTAGAGGAATAGGAAAAGAGCGATGGTGATTTTAAAACACAAGTGTGTTGGTTAATTTTAAGAGAAGAGACATCATCATCATCATATCCGAGTGGAAAACATACTTATTACCCACAATTATGAGAAGGAGAATTTGCCTCATCTCAAAGTGGAGGATATAGCTTGGATTTTAAAATCAACAAAGCCTCACTCGAAACTGAAGTGGAAAATATCTCCCTTCACTACATATCATAGAAGTATAGTGGCTCGCATCACTACAAGGATTGACAAGAGTTTAATCTTTTGAGAAAATTTTTAAAGTAAAAATCCAAAGTGGAAAAATGGTTTGAATGAGGTTGATTTAATTTTAGTCTTCTCACAAAAAATGTCAACGTATGATTAAGTTGGTTAAAGTTTGATTAAGAAAATATTTTTGAAAACGCATGGCCCTAAGTCCAAGTTTATTATGAAAGTGGTTCAAGTTAGAAAAACAAGAATATATTTTTAAAGGGAGGAGAAGATTTTGAAATTAAAGAAGATGGGAGGAGATGAAGGGACTATCCTAAAGCATAAGGTAAAATCTAGGGAAAAAATCGTCTAACCAACAAAAAGCCACACTTATCATATGAAGTCAATGTAGAATTCTCGTCCTTGGGATTGAAACCAAGCAAGTAAAGATATTAAACCTCCTAAGAATACCAAGCTTCAGATGCATTAAATCTTCACAAAAATTGGGCAGAGTAACGGTTGTATACGAAGGAATTCCCAATCACAGACAAAGCAAATAATCAGAATAACCAGCACACAAAGAAAATCAACCCAATGTCTTGTGGTAAACCCCGAGAACTCAAGAAAAAATAACAACAGAGTTACAAGGTCTCAAGGGTAATCAAGGCTTCTAATCCTAAGTCCAAGAGATCCACAACTCCATGATGCCAAAGATAGCAACCAAATAGTCCAAGTAACCTTAAAGTTTTTTATTGTTCAAGGGAGCAAAATAAAAATTACATAAAGATAAACGCTCAAGTGAGCAAAGATAAAATAGCATGAAATTTAAATGCTAAAATAAATGGTGCGTAAAAGTAAAGACATAAAATAAAAGCATAAAGTAAAAGCACAAAGTAAAAGTCAATTGTTAGTGAATTAGAAGTAAGAGGTTAGTTGAATGACCATCTTGAAACTTGCATTTGAAAACTCATTAAAAGATTGATAAAATCAAAGCTTCTCAACAACAAGTTTCATTTTCTATTTGTCAAGTATATCATTAATTTTAAGCTCTCGAGGCGACAACATATGATCAACGATTTTTAAATGATTCACTTAGACCATAATTTATGATAGTTCATTAGAGGATTTATAAGACCAAAGCCTCCTAACAATGAACCTCAAGGTTATTGGATTAATGGTTTCAAATTAGACATACTTAGCCTTGTAAACATATGTTTGGGCCCTGAATGATCATTTCTTGAATCGGGAGAAATTTAGCGCTATGTTAAGCAATCGTAAATGGACATATGTAGAAGGCACAACTATTTTGAGGTTGGTCAATAGTAATCTATGTACCATATGTTTAGAGAAATGATATGTAGATTATTCTCCAACAACATGTATCACAAGTAAGAAAGGGATAAGATTAAGAGGGAGGGGATGTATTCAATGAAATTCGGGTTTCAAATATCATCAATGTCATTCATCCATTTTGGTGGATTTGGTTTTTTAACCTATTAACACCCGAGATCCAATGAGGTTGAGGAACTTGTCCCAATATAACACCCAAATCAGGACCAAACAAAAATAATAAAATAATATTTAATAAAACAATATTTAAATAATTAATAAAAGAGAAATAATTGGTAAAATACACAAGGTATATTAAAACACCAAATAAAAATCTCAAAAAAAAGTCCCAAGTCAAATATGAGTTAATAAGTGTTGACAATTTTTTTTTGGATTTTTTAAAGTCAGAAACTATTTTTAAAATTTAAGGAAATATGTAAAATAAACAAAAAATTGTGAAAAATAGTAAAATAAAAAATTAAAATAAAATGAGGTCACCAATATTTGTCAAGAGGTCATTGGATCCTTTCATAATTTTTCCAGAATTTAAAAATCTAGAAAAGTATTTTTAAAATTTTAAAACAAGAAAAATAAAGTGAAAAATTATAAAAAAATATCAAATCACAAAATAAAATTGTGAAAAAATAAAAATTAGAAAGAGAAAAATCAAAAGTATTTTTAAGAATTTTTCAGAATTTTAGAAGTTGAAATGAATTTTTTATGAATTTTTGACGTTTAAAACAATTAATATATAAAATCAGAAAATAAAAATAAAACAAAAATGATGTAGATCATTGGATCAATGTCAAAACGCGTTAGTAATCAATACCGAGGGATATGGCGTGATGTGCATATCATGGACATTAGTGATTAAACCACTACATCATTAATTAAAAAACAGATTTAAAAAAACAAGTGGCGCCTTGTCATTGGTTGATTGATGACACATTGGTCATCTTCAACCTCCAGCCACGTGAGTTGCAGGTCTCACAAACTATAAAATCAGGTGCTCAGACCGGTGTCACTCGCTTCGTGTCTTCAAGATGAATTCAATGGTACCCTCGCGAAAATTTATATAAATTATAGCTCAGTCGATTTGAAGAAAATCAGAAGAAAAAAGTTGAATAGGGATTTGAAAATTCATGATCGAAACTCACTTTCAGTTAAAAACAAATGATAGAATGAGTATAAGAGTGACGAGAGCTTCATTGTAGTAACAAATTTGGAGAGAATTGATGGAGGAATCTACCTGTTTAAGTTCAAGTTCAGAGCTCTGAAACTTGACTTAGCTAGCATGATTTAGGACACTTCAAGGCTTGGCTCTTTTTCTGTTAGTATTAGTGAAGTTCAAGGATGAAGAATTAGCAAACAAAATGGATTAAAAAAGGTTGTAGAACCAAATTTGAAGTTACATAATTGTGAGTTATAGAGAGAGTTGGACAGGGTGATTTTGGCTGTCCAAGCTTGCAAAAATGAGTGGAATATGGTCGTATTTATAGGAGAAGTGAATGCAATGCTGAGAGAGGGTGAATGATAAGGAATCAAGTGAAATGGTGCACAGCCTGATCATGACAAAAGTGTGACTTGCAAGTTGTCAAAACTCAACCATTTCTTGCATTTTAATTCTTAATCCCGTCTTAGCAACTTTGTTAAACATGTTTAAGTGGAAAACATGCACAAAATTGGTGTTTAGAAGCCACATTATGAAAATCAAAATCTAACTGTTTTGACAAAATCAGTTTCAAGGTGTCAACTTTAAATCCATGGTGCATCCAACTCAAGAGGCTTTATGGCATAATTCTTGAAGAAATGGAAAGATATCACAATAAGTTTCACAATGTGCCAAGAAAGGTAGCATTTGGATGCTTGAGCGAAAATTTATGATCAATTGAAATCATGAAAAACACATTGAATTGTGAAATTAGAAAAATTCCAAGTTTTTGAGTTCAAAAGTGACTCATAATCTCTCGCCTTCAAACATGGCCTTCCACTCAAAATCATGTTTTGGTCAATAAGGATGCAATAAATTAGACTCCTTAAAGAGCATTGTGAAACTTGAATCATCCAAAAACTCCAAAAATTGAGAGAGTTATGACCTTATAAAGTTGATGAAAATCCATGAAGTCACCTATAATTATTTGAACTCTTCAGGCATCTTCTAACCATTTTCAAGATTTGCACATAAAAGAAGAGTTGAATTTCACACTCTTAATATCATTGTAGAAAAAGAGTGGGCTCAAGGAGATAAAAATTGACCAATTTATGATCATTTAAAGTCAAACCCTAAAATTCAAAGGCCTTTCAAGGAGACTTGATATCTTTCTCAATCATTAATGATCTTCAATTAAAACTTAGCCTTGGATTTATGAATATAG
The DNA here is from genome assembly GCA_948472305.1 of Vicia faba. NCBI lineage: Eukaryota > Viridiplantae > Streptophyta > Magnoliopsida > Fabales > Fabaceae > Vicia > Vicia faba. The sequence continues at coordinate 91,822,312 of OX451735.1, read as the reverse complement.
CTTGTTAAGGACCATTTAAAAAGAATCATGGCTTTGGAGTAACTCAAAAATCTCACAAAATGAGAAAGATATGGTCCTTAGAAGTCAACAAACCCTAGCTCAGAGAGTGCCAAAAATGACTTGAAACCCCTTTCAGCTTTTGATGATTTTTCTTCAACAATTGGATCTTTTCATGTGAATATAGGTTGTTGTTGATGATGATAAGAAACCATATAAAAATAAACAACTTAAAATTTTGAAAATTGAGAGAGTTGTGCACTTGTGATCACTGGATCAAACATTTGCTCAATTAGGTCAAACTTGTTGAACCAAACTTTGAATATTTTGATATTTCTTGGAAAGATAAAGCATGATGAATCATAATAGGTCTTGAAATGACATTGTCTTGAAGCACACTCAAAAATGAAGCTTAAGTCTCAATGAATCTTGTTGAAGAAGGCATGGAAATAAACACATGAACCTATCTCTTTGATGAATGTCAACACCAACTTTGAGGAAAGTTTGACCTGAATAAGGTGAGGGAATTATTTGAACTACAAATATTCGATATCATGGACATGTCCTTGAAATTTAAGCTCTTTAAATAATTAAAGAGTCATTTGGTTGAGTGATGGGTTTAATCTGTAACGTATAGCCTAAATGTAGTACTGCAAGTGTACAGCCTATCGAAGTAATATATAAGATTATCGAACCACAGAGACCAATTGTCAATCTATCAACTCTATTGCTAAGGTGCTTATCTAAGGCGAACAAGAATATTGATGTGAGTGCAGTGCACAAAGTAAATGAGCGAGGTAAATAACAGTTTAGAAGACAGGTTGGAATGTAAATCATGTAATCAGATATTGGTCCGGTCATGCGTAGATGAACCTACTTATGGGGCAGTATTTTCTATTGATAGCAAAGAATCAATTTAACGGGAACTTGTAGCTTTTGACTACTAAGAACCGAGTTTACTCTTTAAATTAAATTCCTTTATTGTCACATATAAAGGGTGCCTTCCGCGTTAAAGAGGTAAACCTATTTTTAAGAAATTGATAGTTTTGACTTAACAGAAAAGTGATTTTACTTGGAAAGATTAACTTAAAGAGACTTTTGGCTTTTGACCAAGAGTCAGATTTCAAACCTACAAACGCGTCCGAAAATAGTTTCAAAATCGTTTTCTAAAAAGGTCAATGATTCCTATTTAACCAATCAACGGCTTTCGCTCTTTTTGTTTGGTTAAATAATAATCAAGTCGTATCATTAGTTTGGACGGCTTTCAATCTTACCCAATAAACATTTAAACACAATTGACTTAAGTTAGAAGCAAAACATCCCCAGAGTATTTTCACTAGCATGATAATTTGAACACGACCATGATGACAATCATTACATCCTAACCTTTATAGTTCAGCCAGACATAATAAGTGCGAGTCTATAAAACGTGTAGACTATGGTAAGAGCATTTAAAGTCTATAAAACGTGTAGACTATGGTAAGAGCATTTAAAGTCTATAAAACGTGTAGACTATGGTAAGAGCATTTAAAGTCTATAAAACGTGTAGACTATGGTAAGAGCAATTAAATAAAGAAATGCAATAAAATAGAACCTTGCTCCAGTCGGAGACTTGAATCTGATACAAATCTACGGAAAGGTAAGGCTGGTATGATGAACTTCAACCAAAGTGCTCCAAGACTCGATTACAACTCAATCTACACCGCAATAACTCCCCAATGTGAAGAGATTATCACTTTACAGAAACTGATAGTATATGGCTTAAGATTGTACTAAGCTTGGATGAAACTAAAGAATGAAAATCGAAAACTATATATAGAGGATCCTTGAGGTGCGTAAGGACCAGCATGCCCCTTAACTTCTTTTGAGCGGGAAGCTTGTTGTGAAGGCCGCGGGCGCGGTGGGGGTGGCCGCGGGCGCGGTGGCAGGAACTGCCACATCATGGGAACGTGGCAGTTGATCTCTGGGTGAAAGTGGGCCACGTCATCGCATTCCCTGTAGCCAGCGCGGCGCTGAACGCCATAAGTGCAGAATATCTTGAAAAACCCTAATTTCTTGGCGTTTTGGCTCGTTTCTTCACAGAAGGCTCTGAAATGACAAGAATCCTGAAAACAAAGGAAAAAGGAACATAATACGAGAAAATGATAATAAAAACTAAGGAAAACATGTGATATTTGAGTCAGAAACATAGTGCGATTCAGTGCGATCAAATCCTCCCACGCTTAGACCTTTGCTTGTCCTCAAGCAACAACTCTTAGAAGTAGATGAAAGAAAATTATGGTGTATACAGGTTTTGGGCAAAGAGGGCTTCTAAGTCCGAGTAAGGGTGTGTTGTTAGGCACTAACTATCTGAATCAAGGGTATCGTAATTACACTACTCGCAGAAATGCGGACATAAACCTCATAAGTATACAGATCGATCCTAATATCCTTACTATCCTAAGACTCCCTTTTTTACGAGGTCCTTTTTCATTCAGGCGCAATCACATTAAGCCCGTTTTCCGTACATACTCATGGTGTAGTGACCAGTTAGTGACTCTGATCTCAAGTGATGGGATTCTGGTACAAGAGTTGGTTTAATCCCTTTTTATTTTACCCATTTGCAGTTGCGGGGGATCGGACCGTAGTCCGCCCTACCAAGTCCAGCACCAGATACCTCTGAACAAACTACAACGGATATGCCTTATATATTTTTTTTTCTTTGCTTTTGTTAGTGCTTACAACTTTCTTGAGTTGAGTAATCTTTGTGAGGATCACCCAACTCGTAGTCGTATTCATACTTTATTTTATAAACTTTTAAGGCAAAATAGAGATCATCCACTTATATTCATCGATCCTACACTTAGAGCATGCTTAGGCCAGAGCTGACTGCTAAGATAAACTACTTGAAGACCTACTTGTACAGTTTTATTCAAAATCATAGCATATTGGGAAGAAAGGATCTAATCTAAATGTTCAAAAAGGCTTATGGTGTTAAAACGATAACGGATTTTTCAAAAAGTGAGTGCCCAAGAAATAGACCCTATCTAGGACCTGTCTCATAGCCCAAATCCTTAAAAACAACCATAAATCTTTGAAAAAAGAAAAATTTTGTAAGGCTAAAAGGTGGGGGAAATGAAAGGGTACACTACGCAGAAAGACTCGCCTATCACATGCATTTTATTAACTACGAATATAACATACCTAAAAGGAAAAATGCGGAAGGGAAATAAAAGCAGGAAAAACGGAAAATAAAAGCGGAAAATAAAAGCGAAAACGGGAAATAAAAGCGATAAATGCTCCTCCCACACTTAAATCAGACATTGTCCTCAATGTTCCAAAATAAGGTAGGAGGAGGTACCTGAAAACACTAGTGGGGGCCACTAGGAACTTCACCATCCTGGTTGGTACGACCAGAACGGCGGCTACGGCTGCGACGGCGGCTATCTCGGTCCAAAACAAGCTGCTCCAATCTCTCTGACAAGGCGGCATTTGCCGCTTGTAGCTCTTGGGTCCTACCAATGAGGGTGCCTTGGGTTGCCTCCATCAATTGGAAGTGACGAGCGTATGTGGTCTGGTGTAGGTGCTGTTCTCTCTGGAAAGCCAGCTAACTTTCCATAATAGTGCGCAGAGAGCTAGCATTTTGTTCTTGGGATGCTTGCATGAAGGCCATGTTATCGGCCGCCTGTTGCTGCAAGGTAGCAAGGAGGGTGTCCCTCTGGGCCTCTCGGGCCATATGCTCACGCCACATGTCCTCAGTGACATGGAAACTAGGAGCTGTACCTGCATGTGGGTTAGAAGTAGATGGTGTCGTGTGTGGTGGTGAAAAATGGGGTGGTTCCTCTGTTTGGAAATCGTACTCATCATCAGTGTTGTTACCCTCGTTTAAAGGTAGATTTGGGGGCAACGGACCAATAAAAGCAGGAGCGTTGAGATTGTAGGTCCAGTTACGCTCAAATCTAATATCAGTACGACGGGTGCAAGGAATAACAACACTGGGTACAGCAGCACCTCCAACCATGAGGAAGTAACCACCTTCCTTCCTCGTCTTGCATAAACGCATATCCCTGAAAAATTTAAGATTTGCAATACGAGGAGGAAGTGGCTCAAGGGTGGCAAGTTCCGTATCCAATCCTATGGCACGGGCAATAGTAGTAATCAGTCCACCAAAGGAAATCGGCCCACCTTTTCTTAAAACATGGTGCATGTGGGCAATCATGAATGGGACGGGATTAACTTTGGTGTCTGTGAGGCAGCTCTGCATGATAATTAATTCTTTAGCATTCACCTTGTTTGGGTTTTCCCGAGCAAAGATGGTGGATGCTAAAAGAAATCTAAAGACACGAAGGGCAGGATTGTGGATATGAGAAGCAAGTAGGCCATCAAAAGATGTTGCATTTTGTTTAGTAATTCTGGCCCAAAATGCTTCAAATGCCCAATCCGTGTCTAAAGGTGCTTCACAAATGGCACCATCCCCATAAGGCAATCCTAACATGGCGGCTAGACCGTCAGTGGAGTAGTCATATTCAACATTAAACATTCTAAATTTGACTCCACCTACGGTGCTAGCAGTGTTAGGAGAGACGTTATAAATTAAAGAACTTAAAAATTCGAACGTCAGCCTAGGGTAGGTTGGTGCTTGAGTAGCAAAAATATCATGCATGCCTATTTTGTAGAGAAGGAAGAATACACTATGGTATATACCTAATGAATATAGACAGTTTTCATCGATATACCTGGTAGAGTGTATTGGTGTTGTCAGCAATTTCTCAAGCCGCTTTAGTTGCCTTTCTCCGGCTTGGCCACCACGCAAAATGTAACCGTGATACTCCATAGGATTTTCTTGTGGATGAATAAAGAGAAGGAATGGGAGGTAGAAGTAATGAAGGTGTGAGGAAGAAAATAAAATAGTGGGGGTATTTATAGGTAGGGAAGAAAAAATGGTGGTTGTAAATATTTAAGATGGGAATAATGGGAATAAATGTAGTGGGGTTGGTATGGGTAATAAAGGAAGTTATGGTGGGTTAAAAATTGAAGAAAATGGGATTGGAAATGGAAAAAGTAGTAAAATGGGGGGAAAAACGAGCAACTAGCCGTTAGGTGACCGTTGCGTCACCGCGGCCGCGGCAGAGCCTACCGCGGCCGCGGTGAGGTCGAGGCAAGTTGGGCCGGTCTGGCTTCCTTTCCATTGGGCTTTTCCTTCCTTGCCATTAGCTTCAATTTTTGGAGGTGTACCTATTTTTCTTATGAATGTGCATATATGTATGTGAATACATATATACATGTATATTTATTTATTTTTATATTAAAATTATGGTGACCAGAAAAACAAAAACATTAGTAAATGAATGAAACACATGCATATATATATATATATATAGGTACGGACATCGGGTCACCAAAATAATTATTAATAATGCAGGAAATAGATAATGCAAATAAAAATGAGTCTGAAAAGGAAATCAACATAATACTAATAATACTGGAACTAGATATCTTGTGAACAATACAGATCTATTGCCAACCGGTAGGATGCTCTGCAGGAGTGTCTGGGCCACGCAACTCAGTCAGCTGGCGTCGAATCTCTGCCACCTCGTGAGCTAATTCATCTAACTCACCAGCAAAGGTAACATCATTCACTTCCAACTACAAATGAAGGTCAGCCACCTCATTGCGGAGAGTGGTTATCTCAGTGCGCATAGTAGTCAACAGAGTGCGAATATCAGGTTCCTGTAAGCTGAGGTTATTAGTAAGAACAGTAGTGTGTGTAACCTTGGGTCGGGATGTGTGATCTGGAGTGGAGTCCTCGGGAGCAGGAGTGTAGTCTTGAGTGGGATCTTCGGAAGCAGGGGTGTATTCCGGAGTGAGATCTTCGGAAGCAGGAGTGTATTCTGGAGTGTACTCTGATATCTCACCCCAACCTTCTACAGAATAGTTCCAATTAGCAGGGTTGGAAACACAAGTCATCTGAGGGTCTGGCATTGTGAAGGTGTAAACTGTCTGGTCATCGATGAGCAATCTGTACCGATATGGGTGGAAAGAGGCCCTCCTCATGAGCCCACGATCCATGCAAAAGTCTAAATCCAGAAAAGTATATCCACAGTATGGGGTCAGCTGTGCTATCATACTGTCCAAACCCAAAGCAGAAGCTATCTGTGTCACATTCCCTCCGAAATGAATGAGCCCTACAGCGGATCGAGCAGTCTGCTCGAGGCTCTCTATCAGAAAACCTCCACTAGCTATAGGTCTGGACTGACTGGCACAGTATAGGAAAAGGATCTCCTCAGCGGTGACCAAGTGGTCACAGTAACTCCTCCCAAAGAAAGTGTGGCACAGAACCATCTCGAAGTATCGGAAAGCCGGGTTATGGATCTTCCGGGACAGCTGGGTAGAGGGGTCAAGGCTGGCTCTATCAGTAATGTCCTGCCAAAATTTATCAATATCTCTGTCCATGTAGTAACTCAATGGAAACTCAGTGATAGCGGTCGGTCCAGTTTGGAAACCAAGCAAATCCCCAAATTATTTGGTAGTCAGGGTATACTCGGTACCAAACAATCTGAAACTTAGGCATCCTCGCTCATCTCCTTCACCCACTCGTGGGTTATAATCCATAGAGCTAAGAAACTCCAGAGTAAGGTTTCTGTAGGTTTTGTGGACATCATCAGCATAAGAATCCCAGCCAAGTTGGTTGCACAGATACCTAATACTTGGCTCAATCCCGAGTGCCTCCATGCAGCTCTGATCGGGGTACCTAGTGGGTACCATAGGTCTAGCAGATAAGGTAGCAAATCGGGCTTTTTGTGCTTCATCTCTGAAAATCACAACCATACCATCGGGGTAATGCATCCTGAAAATATAAACACAAGAAATTAGTCCAGATAAAATATATAAATTACTAAAATAAAATAAAATAAAATAAAGAATAAACCATGGGTTGCCTCCTATGCAGCGCTTGTTTAACGTCGTTAGCTTGACGATTAGATCTTACTTTATGTGGGTATTGGTGGGTCTATAAGAATATGACTAGAGTAGTCAACAGGCAAATCGCCTCCTTTGTATAGCTTCAGTCTTTGTCCATTTACCACAAATGGAGCGCATGAATTGTTTTTGATTTCTACTGCTCCAGACTTTAGAACTTTTGACACTTCAAATGGACCTGTCCATCTTGAACGAAGCTTACCAGGAAAAAGTCGTAACCTTGAGTTAAATAGGAGAACAGGGTCACCAATGTTGAAATCTTTCTTGATGATTTTTTTATCATGCCACATCTTGGTTCTTTCCTTATATATGATGGCATTCTCATAGGCATTCAAGCGAAGCTCTTCCAGCTTGTGAATGTCCAAGATACGTTTTTCTCCGGCTTTTAGGTAATCTAGATTCAAGGATTTAATGGCCCAATAGGCTTTATGTTCTAGTTCGAAGGGTAAATGATAGGACTTTCCATAAACCAATTGATAAGGAGTTGTTCCAATAGGGGTTTTATAAGCCGTTCTATAAGCCCATAAGGCGTCTTTAAGTTTTCCAGACCAGTCTTTTCTGGATAATGATACGGTTTTTTCTAGGATCTGCTTAATCTCCCTATTCGATACTTCTACTTGGCCACTGGTTTGCGGGTGATATGGTGATGCTACTCTATGTTTTACTCCGTATTTGCTTAGAAGCTTGTCAAATATCTTAGATATAAAATGCGATCCTCCATCACTTATGACTAACCTCGGGGTTCCAAACCTAGGAAAAATAATATTCTTAAACAGTTTGATAACTACCTTGGTATCATTTGTGGGTGATGCAACAGCTTCTATCCACTTTGAGACATAATCGACAGCTACTAGGATATACTTGTTACCCATTGAGGAAGGAAAAGGTCCCATGAAATCTATACCCCAGACATCAAATATTTCCACTTCTTGGATGTTACTTAAAGGCATTTCATCACGTCTTGAGATGTTCCCAGTGCGTTGGCATCGGTCACATTTTGTAATGTAAGTGTGGACATCGCGCCATACAGTAGGCCAATAAAAACCTGCTTGAAATATTTTGGCGCATGTTTTAGATGTGCTTGCATGTCCACCATAAGGTGAAGCATGACAATGTTTAATGACGTTGCCTACTTCTTCTTCCGGCACACATCGTCTGAATATATTATCTATTCCTCTTTTGAATAGGAGGGGTTCATCCCAAAATAAGTGTTTAACATCTCTAAAAAACTTCTTCTTCTGTTGGTAGCTTAAGTCAGGGGGTATGATATCAGCGGCTAGATAATTCACGATATCTGCGTACCATGGTATGTTGTTCATGGTTGAGATTTCCTCATAGGTCTTTTCTTCAGTTGAGTTTATCCCAGCTATTAATCTTTCATAAGTAGAGTGATCGTCTATAGGTATAAGTTCAGGCTTAAGGTGTTCTAACCTAGAGAGATGATCAGCTACTAAGTTTTCAGCTCCTTTTTTATACTTAATATCCAAGTCAAATTCTTGGAGTAAAAGTACCCATCTGAGCAATCTAGGCTTAGCATCTTTCTTACTTAACAAGTACCGGATTGCTGCATGATCTGTGTATACTATTATTTTTGCTCCCACCAAATAAGATCGAAATTTATCAATAGCAAAAACTACGGCTAGAAATTCTTTTTCTGTGGTTGTATAATTTAGCTGGGCAGCGTCTAGTGTTCTACTAGCGTAGTAAATTGCATGCAGTTTCTTGTCTTTTCTTTGCCCTAGTACAGCTCCTACAGCGAAATCACTGGCATCGCACATGATTTCAAAGGGTTGTGTCCAATCAGGTGGTCTTATGATAGGTGCTGAAATAAGAGCTTGCTTTAAAACTTCAAAGGCCTCAAGACATTTTTGGTCGAATTCAAACTCGACATCCTTCATCAATAAGTTAGTTAAAGGTTTTGTTATTCCGGAAAAATTCTTGATGAAACGTCGGTAGAACCCGGCATGTCCTAGAAAACTTCTTATTTCCCTAACGGTCTTAGGTGGGTTTAAGTTTTCTATAACTTCTATCTTGGCCTTATCGACTTCTATACCTCTTTCAGAAATAATGTGTCCCAAGACTATCCCTTCATTTACCATAAAGTGGCACTTTTCCCAATTCAACACAAGGTTTACTTCCACACATCTTTTTAAGATTTTCTCTAAGTTCGAGAGGCAGTTTTTGAAATCAAACCCACACACTGAAAAATCGTCCATAAATACTTCCATAATTCCATCTAGGTAATCTGCGAAAATTGACATCATACAACGTTGGAAAGTGGCAGGTGCATTACATAGTCCAAAGGGCATTCGTCTATAAGCGAATGTTCCATAAGGGCAGGTAAATGTGGTTTTTTCTTGGTCCTCTGGGTGAATAGGGATTTGGAAAAACCCCGAATACCCATCAAGATAGCAGAAACATGAGTGTCTTGCTAGACGTTCAAGCATCTGATCTATAAATGGGAGAGGGAAATGGTCTTTTCTCGTTGCCTTATTCAACTTTCTGTAATCAATACACATACGCCATCCTCCTTCTGTTCGTTTTGCCATATGCTCACCTTTCTCATTTTTCAGAACGGTGATACCTCCTTTCTTGGGTACCACATGGACTGGGCTTACCCATTCACTATCCGAAATTTGGTATATGATACCAGCTTCTAATAACTTAAGAACTTCTTTCTTGACTACATCACTCATGATAGGGTTTATTCTTCTTTGATGTTCTCTTGAGGGTTTTGAATCTTCTTCTAGCATAATCCGATGCATGCATACGGATGGGCTTATACCTCTTAAATCTGAAACTTTATACCCTAAAGCTGAGGGATATTTTCGCAAGGTATCTAAGAGTTGATTTGTTTCTATTTGGTTTAGAGTGGCGCTAATTATAACAGGTCTATTCATCTCCTCATCCAAAAACTCATATATTAGATTCTTGGGTAGTTCCTTAAGTTCTATAGTGGTTTTCTCAGTACGCGGTATAAGGTCAGGGGTAAGAGCTAAGCATTCGAAAAGGTTGTCGTCAATGTACGGTTTGATACTCTTAAATTCGTCATCCTCTAAAATAGGGGTTAATGGTAATTTGATTAAAAATTCGTTTTGTTCGAGCTCATTTACACATTCATCAATGACGTCGATGGCATAACACGCATCTCCGATCACTAGTGCCATTAGAAATTTTGATAAAATGAACTCAATCTTTTCATCTCCTACCTCGAAAGTCAGTTTCCCTTTCTTAACATCTATTATAGCTCCGGCGGTCGATAGGAAGGGTCTTCCTAAGAGGATTGGGATGTCTTCATCTTCTTTAATATCCATTACGACGAAGTCGGTCGGAATGTACAACTGACCAATTTTGACAGGTATGTCTTCTAAAATACCCATGGAATATTTGACAGATCTATCAGCTAGTTGTAAGGACATCTTAGTAGGTTGAAGTTCTCCTAATTTTAACCTCTTACAGACGGCCAGACGCATCAGACTTACGCTTGCTCCTAGGTCTAAAAATGCTTTGTCTATCATATGGTTACCTAGGATGCAAGGGATAGAAAAACTTCCAGGGTCTTTATCTTTCTCGGCGAGTTTATTTTCGGATATAGAATGACATTCTAAAGGCTTGGGATCATCGAGTCGCCGTTTATTGGTCAAAATATCTTTCAAAAACTTAGCATATGATGGTATCTGGGTTATAGCTTCAGTAAAAGGAATCTCAACATGGAGTTTCTCTATTACCTTAATAAACTTTTGGTATTGGTTTTCTACTTTGGTGTTTTTCAGCCTCTGTGGGAACGGAATAGGTGGTTTTTAAGGTTGTTGAGTGTTATTCCCTACTTCTGGTTTTGATTGCTTTTCTGGTTTCTCTGGTTCCTCTACCTGGTCTTTAGGCGTAGCATCTTCCATAGGTTTTTCTGATGTGCTTAAGTTAGGATTTCTAGGCCCTTCATAAGCAGTTCCACTTCTTAATGTGATAGAATTTGCTTGGCCTTTTGGATTTGGTTGAGTTTGTCCAGGAAATTGTCCTCCAGGTGCAACTTGTACAGAGGTGTTTTGTGCTACTTGGGAAATCTGAGTCTCAAGCATTTTGGTGTGGGTTATTATCTAGTCAAACTTGGTTGCCAGTTGAGTAACTAGTTCGTTCGTGTGAATGTGTTGGTTCATAAACTCCTTATTTTGCTGGGTTTGAGCCTGAATAAAGGTGTCTATGGTTTCTTTGAGGTTTGGTCTTGGGGGCACTATTTGCATAGGTTGGTTTTGTTTTTGCGTTTGGAATCCTTGAGGTCTCGAAGGTCCGGGATTTTGGATAGGGTTATTGTTTTTGTAAGAGAAATTCGGGTGGTTCCTCCATCCAGGATTGTAGGTATTCGAGAAAGGGTTCCCTTGGGTATAGTTAACTTGGTCTGAGCTAGATTCGTTCAAAAGGTTACAGTCAACGGTTTGATGTCCTTGAGTTCCACAGAGTTCGCATTCCGATTGGATTGCTGCTACTGTGGTTGGGTTTTGAGACATGTTCTCGACTCTCAAAGCTAGGGCGTCCATTTTGGCATTATTCATGTCCATGCAACTTACCTCATGCTTTCCTCCATGGCTCTCCTTTTTCTCTACTGTCGCTCGTTCTAATCCCCACTGGGCGTGGTTTTGGGCCATGTCCTCTATTAGGGCACAAGCGTCAGGGTAAGGTTTGTTCATCAATGCTCCGCCAGCGGCAGCGTCTATGGACATCTTTGTGTTGTAATGGAGTCCATTATAGAAGGTATGTATGATTAACCATTGCTCCAGGCCATGGTGCGGACAAGCTCTTAAAAGTTCTTTATATCTCTCCCAGGCATCAAAAAGTGATTCGCCTTGGTTTTGGGTGAAACAAGTGATCAGGTTCCTAAGAACAGCGGTCTTGCTTGGTGGAAAATACCTCGCAAGAAAAGCTCTCCTAAGGTCTTCCCAAGTTGTTATTGAGTTAGTTGGAAGGGCGTCTAACCAGTCGTGAGCTTTACCTCTAAGGGAAAAAGGAAACAGTCTTAAACGGATAGCTTCGGGTGTGGCTCCATTTGCCTTAAGGGTGTCAGCTAACTGGATAAATACCTTTAAATGTTGATTCGGGTTCTCGGTAGCGAGGCCAGCGAATTGGTTTTGTTGTACTAATTGTAACAAGGAGGGTTTTAGTTCAAAGTTGTTGGTAGTTATAGCAGGGTTTACTATACTAGAACTAGGTTCCTCGTTAGATGGTTGGGCGAATTCCTTGAGCGGTCTTTGGTTACGATCTTCTGCCATAGCTCTTCTTATCTTGCGTATAAAAAGACGGGCACGAGCGTAACGTTCAGGTTCTACTAAAGGATCTATTAGGTTACCGGTGCTACGATTTCTACGCATCTACCGGCTAGAATAGCCTTAGTCTAAACGGGATAACAATAGGGTACGCAATTTGACGAAGTTGGTCCCCGGCAACGGCGCCAAAAACTTGATGGGTTTAATCTGTAACGTATAGCCTAAATGTAGTACTGCAAGTGTACAGCCTATCGAAGTAATATATAAGATTATCGAACCACAGAGACCAATTGTCAATCTATCAACTCTATTGCTAAGGTGCTTATCTAAGGCGAACAAGAATATTGATGTGAGTGCAGTGTACAAAGTAAATGAGCGAGGTAAATAACAGTTTAGAAGACAGGTTGGAATGTAAATCATGTAATCAGATATTGGTCCGGTCATGCGTAGATGAACCTACTTATGGGGCAGTATTTTCTATTGATAGCAAAGAATCAATTTAACGGGAACTTGTAGCTTTTGACTACTAAGAACCGAGTTTACTCTTTAAATTAAATTCCTTTATTGTCACATATAAAGGGTGCCTTCCGCGTTAAAGAGGTAAACCTATTTTTAAGAAATTGATAGTTTTGACTTAACAGAAAAGTGATTTTACTTGGAAAGATTAACTTAAAGAGACTTTTGGCTTTTGACCAAGAGTCAGATTTCAAACCTACAAACGCGTCCGAAAATAGTTTCAAAATCGTTTTCTAAAAAGGTCAATGATTCCTATTTAACCAATCAACGGCTTTCGCTCTTTTTGTTTGGTTAAATAATAATCAAGTCGTATCATTAGTTTGGACGGCTTTCGATCTTACCCAATAAACATTTAAACACAATTGACTTAAGTTAGAAGCAAAACATCCCCAGAGTATTTTCACTAGCATGATAATTTGAACACGACCATGATGACAATCATTACATCCTAACCTTTATAGTTCAGCCAGACATAATAAGTGCGAGTCTATAAAACGTGTAGACTATGGTAAGATCATTTAAAGTCTATAAAACGTGTAGACTATGGTAAGAGCATTTAAAGTCTATAAAACGTGTAGATTATGGTAAGAGCATTTAAAGTCTATAAAACGTGTAGACTATGGTAAGAGCAATTAAATAAAGAAATGCAATAAAATAGAACCTTGCTCCAGTCGGAGACTTGAATCTGATACAAATCTACGGAAAGGTAAGGCTGGTATGATGAACTTCAACCAAAGTGCTCCAAGACTCGATTACAACTCAATCTCCACCGCAATAACTCCCCGATGTGAAGAGATTATCACTTTACAGAAACTGATAGTATATGGCTTAAGATTGTACTAAGCTTGGATGAAACTAAAGAATGAAAATCGAAAACTATATATAGAGGATCCTTGAGGTGCCTAAGGACCAGCATGCCCCTTAACTTCTTTTGAGCGGGAAGCTTGTTGTGAAGGCCGCGGGCGCGGTGGGGGTGGCCGCGGGCGCGGTGGCAGGAACTTCCACATCATGGGAACATGGCAGTTGATCTCTGGGTGAAAGTGGGCCACGTCATCGCGTTCCCTGTAGCCAGCGCGGCGCTGAACGCCATAAGTGCAGAATATCTTGAAAAACCCTAATTTCTTGGCGTTTTGGCTCGTTTCTTCACAGAAGGCTCTGAAATGACAAGAATCCTGAAAACAAAGGAAAAGGGAACATAATACGAGAAAATGATAATAAAAACTAAGGAAAACATGTGATATTTGAGTCAGAAACATAGTGCGATTCAGTGCGATCATTGAGAACCAACCCTTAACCCTAGGTTAAATGGTGATATGAATGCAATTGTTTCACCACCTACAATATGAACATTTAAAGAAACATATATACATATTTTAATGTTAGTTTAAAGAACACATGTACAAGATACACACTTCAAGGTTCTTGGTAATCCCTCAAGAGAAAACTTAAAGATAGGATGAAGATATGGAGGACCAATCCTAATGTGTGATCTTGTTGTATTGATAAAAGTGAGATATTGAGAAATATTAGGGGGGAAATTGGGGTATAACAGTATGGGAATTTGTTTTTTTCATTTTCTACTTTGGGTTCTTCAGCGGATGGTGGTTGAGGAATAGTGGTTAAACCTTCTTCTTCTGTAAGAACAAAGGTCATAGGGTTGTTTCTGGTATTCACATTGGTTAAAGAAGTTTCCATGATAATATGGAGAAAAGGAAGCGAAGAAAGAGAAGTTTCGGTTTTTCTTAAAGTTACAGAAAAATGAAAATGGAGAAGAAAGAAGAATAAGGAATGAAAAGCCTCGGAAGAGTATTTATAGGTGGAAATTAGGTTATTGATGGTGAACAAGGGGAAATTGGTGGATGAGAGTATGATTGTTTTGTTCCATGAAGTGGGAGAGTTAGTGGGAGTAGTTTGAAAACCCACGACCTAGAGAGTAGAGGTAAAAATGAGAAGTGATGGAGTTCCCTTGAAAATATAAGCGAATAAAGTGACCATCATTGCATAGGATGTCAGCAAAGTGAACGTGAATTTGAAAATTTGTAAAAGAAAAACACCAAATTTCTTAGTCGAAAATAATCTTAGTCGAAAACAATCTTAGTCGAAATTGGCCTTTTTGGGGGGAAATTTGTTGGCCATGGATTTTTGACTAAGGTAAATGGAGCTACAAGAATTTTCGAAGTCCAACACCAAGTGAAAGAGTATCAACCGAGTGAAGAATACGTAGAAGATGAAGATGTCGAAGTGCATTGATTAAGAAAATCCATAGTTAAGCTAGTTGAAATCTCAAAAGAAAATACTTAAAGACTCTGCCAAATTATACAGTGAACTGGTGTGAGGTAAAGTTAAAAAGGCAAGTGGCTGGCGCAGGCAGTTTCTTCAAACAGTTGTCAAAGACGTGGCGAAGTTGTCAAAGAGATGTTTTTCATGGAATGATACGTGGCAAGATGTGGATAGTCGAACATTAAGTAGTAGTTAATTTTAAATGTCTATATAAGCTGAATTTGTAAGTTAATAATGCGCCTAAGAGGGAGGGTGAATTAGGTGATGGTCAATTTTTCCTTTTTTTAAAGTTCTTATTTTTATGATTATGGTGATGAAAGAAATAAGGTACGAAAAGTAAATGAACACCAGATGTAAACTGGTTCTCCTCACAGATCGAGAGTACTCCAGTCCTCTTGCCAACATGGAAGATATTTCACTATAGTATAGAATGATTTCATAAGCCTAATCACACAAAAGGTGATGCCTTACTATCTAATCTATAGGGAGATAAAAGGATCTTAAAACCTTTAAGATCTTGAACACTAAGTGCAAGAAGAACATTCATCTTCAATGCACGCACTTGCTCTATCAATCCTGGTATGCAAGGTTAATCCTATACAAAATCTGATTTTTTTACAAAGTATAATCAATTGTTGAATAACACTATGTGTAATACGGTGTGAGAACTTACTTGTTTGTCATTTTATCGCAAATGTTATGGATAGCTAGAGTCTTCACCGACTTTTCTTTTATCCATTAAGGAAAGGGTGAAAAGAAAAGAAAAGACCTTGAAGATTTTGAGTTCGGGGGTAGGTTATGAAAAGGGAAGGTGTTAGCACCCTTTTCATCTGTATTTATCTACGGGATCTTAATTGCTTAGCTCACTTTGAAAATTTTCTTTTTGTGTGTGTTTTAAAATATTTTGAAGTTTGAACATTGTAACGATTCTTGTATCGGTCCTCAAGAATGCGTACGGAGTGTTTTGAAAATATCTTTGAAAGTGTTTGTGTAAAATGTTTTGTTTTTTATGAGCAAGCAATTAAAAGTTCCACCCACTCAAGTTTGTTCTTGTACTTTTCGTTCTCCTCTGAATAGTGTTATTCGTACCATTGGTTAGTAGGAAGCCTTGTCGTTAGATGTGAAGGGACATGCGTAGGGTCATCGTACAGTCATCAAAGGAAACTTGTAAGGAAGCTTTAGCAATTTTGTAAGGGACTAGATCATTTATCAAAAGGAAATGTCAAAAGGGTCATTGGGGTACTATGATATTTTATTCGAGGGACTTTTCTAAAGCATCCCCACTTTCGAGGGACGTGACCATTTTATTCCTAAGGCAACAAGGGAGGTTATCCTAGAGGTGCATGTGTGCAAGTGATTTGTTTTTTCAGTTATTTATCTTCAGACTTAGGGTTTTCTATCGTTTGTTTTTAGTCTTTTCATACAAACCTTAATTACTAAGAAGTAAGCATAAAATAATAGCAGGAGATAAAAGCAGAAACGTAAACCCTAAGCTATTACAACGCTTTGTGGAAAATACATAATAGACAGTGCAAAAAAGAAACCCTAAGCTATTACATCCAGGAGCAGTTACATAATAATAAAAATGCGGGAAGATAAAAGCTACGCTATTACATTCACGATAACATCCTATACAATTTATCTAAGAAAATAGAAATAAGAAAAGAAAAATAGGAAATTGAATGTAAAAAAGGTGTTTTTTTGTGATTTTGTACGGAAAATAATTTTAAATGATAATAATAATTAAAACCTAAAAGTCTAATTAATTTAAAAATTTAAAAAAGGTTAATTAATTAATATATTAAAAGGTTAATTAAAATCTAGAAAACCTAATTAATTAGGGTTAGTAAAAAATATTAGGTTAATTAAAATAATTAGGTTAATTAGTTTAAAAAAAATAATTAGGGTTTATTAAGGAAGAGAAAATATGGTTAGGAAAACAAACAGAATAAAAATACCAAGGGTGGGTGTTGAACCCATGCCCTTCTCTCTTTCATCAGCAGGCCTTGCCACTGCACCAGGCGCGCGCTGGTGTTAGAAAAACGCACATCATTCAAAATATAATCAACCTGCAAGGATTAAGAAAACATCAAAAATAAAATGACAAATGCAGGGATCGAACCCACGCCTTATTGTATAAATTCCTTATAACGTGCGTGCTTGCCCAGGGTGGTTGTTTCATCCGGTCTATTGGTGAAAACAAATAATAATATAATCAACTCAATTACCTGGACCAGAGAAGCTCTGGAGCCCTAGCTTTGATCGTCTTCTTCGGTGAATACGTTTTGTGTTCCTGCAAAATAAAAGAAGTTTGTGCCTCAATGTTACCCTACCCCCGTAATTCAGTCCTTGCGATCTCAATGGAAGCATTAGTTTGGGCTAAAACATGTTGTAGAAAGAGATATGACGAAAATAACATGAAATGGACCAAGAATGGAAATTCATGATTTAACCCTTATGGGGATCATGCAATGGTCATATCCCTTACTAATACATCTCAGAAAAGCGTTAGTAACATTAGTATGCATCAAAACAACATAAAAACAGAAATATGATTTTGCAAAAAAACAATGAAATCGAAGATGGATATATGCTGGTTTTATGCCCTTTGGATCATTACAACCAATCCAATCTTGCCCTATAATGCTTTTGGAAGTGAATGGGATAGGTTTTTTACCTTGAGGGAGGCTTGAGGCTGGGGTTTCAATTTGCCCTAGTTTTGAGAATTTTGGAAGTTTTAGAATAGTTTCTTGTGCAAGGGTTTCGTGTGGTCTCTTTTCTGAAATAATGGGAATATATAATGATGAATTAGGTCAAACAAGAGTGGGCTTAGACCTTGTATGAAAGGATTTTATTTTATTTCATTTATTTTGAATTTTAAATAAATAAATAAAATAAATGGAATAAAATTTCAAGGGGTGTATGAATAAGTTATGAGGTTCATGTTGAGGCCTTTTGCACGTTTGGATCTTGAAACATCAGCCCATTAGCCCAAAATTCCAAGTTTGCTCAATTTAGGTTTCATGCATATTCTCAAAATTTCCCAACTTGCATCCATCATAACTCTCTCAATTTTTATCATTTTAAAGTGATCTTGGACTTTTTGGAAAGATCAAGATGTCCTCTACAATCTCTAAGTTGATCATTTTTGCATTTCGAGACATTATCTTGATGTAAGTGTCTTTGATAAAAAGTGTCTATTGTTGACTTTTGAAATGACCTATAATGTTTTGGCCCATATCTCTCAAATGAAGCATTTTTTAGACTTGAGCTTAGAGTGACCTAGTTGTAGAGAATTGGATTTCCTTAAAAATGAGATTTGATTGAGACTCTTCTGATGACGCATGTGAAAGTTATGCTTGGTCAAAGTTCAATTGACTTCTCCTAAAGAAAACCCTAATTTAGTAACTTTTGATGAATCTTGAGTTTTCTTGATGAATCATGATCAACCCTTGATCAAATGATGAATGTGACTTCAAAATCTTGATGTTAACAAAAAATCTTGAGGTTTGACTGTATGTTGACCATAATAGACTTTTTTACAATATAGTTGATTTTTAGTCATCTGAGCATTTGACTTAGCAAACTTGTGATGCAAGGCTTGAAACTTGGCATGAGAATTCTTAGAGACATATGAGAAACCATGAAATCCACTTGAGGCATCATAAGCTCAACTTTCCTTAATAAAGGTGAAACCCTAGTTGTAGGTCAATTGGTTAGGAGGAGAATTTGTCTGATCAAACATTGAGTATCCCTAAAAGCATGAGGAGGTGTCTTGAAGAAAATGGGAGGGCATATTTTGGGGTACAACAGCTGCCCCTGTTCAGTCTTCTTAAACCTGAAGAGTTAGATTTCCATGTCCGTCATTCGTGACCTAAAGGTGGAAGAGGATTAAACACTTAAGTGCCCGGAAATTTGCACTCGTCGGTGCATGAAGTAACGTTGTTGGTTGTTAGTATTGCTTGAATGTGCTTAAAGATTCCATTCGGGGAGATGATAGAGTGTTATCGGAGATGGGCTTATAGATTCCATCCATAGTAACTGTTGATAGGAGTATCAGAATGAGTCTACGCTTGACTGTATCTGAAGAATGCTTTTTAAAACGAAGGCCTTGAAGGAGATTCTTTTCATAATTCAGTCTCTGAAGGGAGATGCTTTTCAGAATTTGCCTCTGAAGAAAATGCTTATCAGATTTGTTCTCTGAGGGGAATTCTTAGTCATGTAGATAGTCACCCGTCCTATTTCAGGAATTGATCTACAATATGGTTTTGTTGTTAAAAATGTCCTATTTCAGGGATTCATACCGCCTGGTCATATAGATAGTTGCCCTATCCTGTTTCAGGAATTAATCTTTATTTGGTCATATAGATAGTTTCCCAGTCCTATTTCAGGAATTAATCTTTGACCTGCTTTTTGTTGGTAAACCCGTCTTGTTTTGGGGATTCATACTTCCTAGTCATATAGACAGTTACCCCGCCCTGTTTTGGGAATTAATCTTTGTTTGGTCATATAATAATTGCCTCGTCCTATTTCGGGAATTAATCTTCGGCGTGATTTTTGTTGGTAAATTCGTCTTGTTTCGAGAATTCATACCGCTTGATCATATAGATAGTTGCCCCGTCATGTTTCAAGAATTAATTTTTGACCTGCTTTTTATTGGTAAACCCGTCTTGTTTCAAGAATTCATACCGCCTGGTCATATAGATAGTAGCCCCATCTTATTTCGGGAATTAATCTTTGACCTATTTTTTTGTTGGTAAACCCAGCCTATTTCGAGAATTCATACCGCTTGGTAGTATAGATAGTTTCCCCGTCCTGTTTCGGGAATTAACCTCTGACCCGCTTTGAAAATTGATGATGATATTCGTCTGTTTACGAACTAACCTGGTAGAAACAAAGTTAGTTTTATGAAATGTCATGATGTATGTAATGCATTGCGTAATGATGTTCTCAAAATAAATGAGAGTGTCGTATGCATTTCGTATGCATATGTTATGATGTTTTATAATTTATGTATGGATATGAGATGTTGCTGACGGCAACGGTAGCTTCATCTAGCATCTTAGGTTGGGGAAAAT